>CM026322.1:26047790-26731857 GCA_014843725.1 Amphicarpaea edgeworthii
TCAGGGGTTGTTCATTTTGGAAGAGATTAAGAAAAACCTAAAGATCCCTTTCACTTATCTCTCTAATGCAAGAAGTAAGTTTCTCAGTACACTTAGGAATTACTAGAACAGTAAAACTTTGCCACAGAGCCAATGCTTATGAGGACTGTTTAGAAATAGACTTATTCTATTTTTAACCATTTAATAATAAGCAATTAAGCACTTACAAGTGTGGACAACCAAGTGAGGAGATAGAAAAAGACAATGACAGCAATGTACTGGAAAAAAAAATAGAGGAAAAAGAAAAAGAAAATAAAATTGTTGCAGTGATAAGAAAAAAGTCATGTTATTACCTTGTACCCAGGCATAACACTATATCTGCCTGTTTGCAGTGCTTCTCAGCAGGATTCATCTCCTTTGAAGGCAATGCATCCTGTGAATACAATACAAGGACTTAGACTCATTTAAAGGGAAACACGGATATGCAGCCAAAAGAGTTTATCAACATGTCCATAATCATTTCCCCAGGGCCCAGACACAATAATTTTCACAAGCATTAACAACTGAATCAACAACTAGTCAGTGTCACTTACTGATTAGCTTGGCTAAGGACAATAAGGCTCAATGTACAACTTCAACTAGACCCCAGAATAAAATCTTTTCTATTTTTAGGAGACCGTCTCTGGGGCTTGTGTTATGTGTTCTTTTGTCTAGAAGTTTATAAATCTGACACCATATATTATTAAATAATTGAGACCTGGTGGTGAAAGACTAGCATTCCTGACAGACCAATAGTATACTAGTTGCAGGAAAACAAGGAACCTCAAGCAAGTTCGCAAAACTTTGGCAATTATCAGTCACTGTTTTAATTTCTTACAACATTGACCCACCACCAACGGATTAAAATCAAACCACAATACTAAAACACCATGACATGCTTCCAAATTTAAAGCAGCTTAAAAGAGGGGCAATGGTAGCAACTTGCAAAATGGAGAATAACAGATTATTTCATAATTGGTTGATTTTAAACAGAAACCACTTTCGGTTTATTTTGAAATTTTAATATACATTCACACTATTGGCAAGTCAAAATTCCTCCAATCAGCATGATCATCTTTGAGTTCACAGAAGATCAAAGGTGAGAGACAATTTTATCTAGCCTCAGCAAAAAAACAGCAGAAAAGCATTTGTCCCCAGTTCAACATCTTGAAGCAATAGAAGTCATATTATTCTCTTCAGTTGTCTATAGATGAAGCACGGGCACAATAAACATCTAACAACACCTACTAGCATCTCTTAGAAAGCACATTAGTTAATAGTTATGCAATCATGATTTTTTGGCCAAATATCCATATAAAGAAAACCCATCAATCAAACTTTATTGCAGTAATAGGATTGGCTTGAAATTCTATTTCAATACCAAAGAAAACAACAAAACCTATGTGACAACTTGCAACCAAAAGGAATCATAATTTTTTAGACTCAACTAAATTACCGTCAAGCAAATGAACAATGTAGTACCTCCCAGTCAAGGACTGTATCCTTAAGTCTTGTCCCACATTTGGATACGGAACAACGCCTTGATGTCTCCTTTAAACCGATAGTTTCTACCTCAAAATCACGGAAGTACCTTAAAGATGTTTCAATTATACAATTAGATTACAATTCTTTTAAGGCATAATGTTTTGAAAAATGACGTAATAGTGTCACATAAACACCAAAAAAACAGAGGAAAAAAAAGCACAATTATAAAAGGTTACTCAAAGGTGGCCATGTAGCATCTGTGCAACATGAGCGAGATGGATATTCTTGATTGATAGAAGTTTTAGTATGTAAAACTAAATATTGAAGAAAAGAAGGCATAATAGAAATGACTAAAACAGACATGAACCAAAGTCACCACATGATTGGCTTAATGCAAGAAATAGACAAACCAAGCCAAGTCTGTAGCAGAATCTACAAATATAGTTTAAAAAATAAAATAAAAATGATTAAAATATAGAAACTATAGGGTAGAACTTTATTGATGAAAGAACTGTAGTTGTTTTTGTTTTGCTGATAATTACTAGCATCTGTATTATAAATATTCATAGCTTCATGGAAGAAATTTGATTGAATACGCCAGAGTAATTAAATCCTAGTTAGAGGAAGCTTATGCAAAACTAGGATGTAATGAGCAATCAAATCTTACTCTGCTCCACAAGAAGGGCATGTCTCCATGAAGGAATTTCCGTGCAATTCAGCAAGTTTCTCCCTTGGTATTCCAGATCGAAGATGGAGACCATCAACGTTCTATCATAAGAAAATAAAAAGATGGCTAAACAACAATTCAACAAATTATTACCTGGACAAAATTACTTCAAAAAGCTAAAATATTTACATATCCAAATAAAGTGAGAATACACAGAGAATAAGAATGCAATAACTCTACCTGACTGATGACGAACTTCAAAATGCCAGCCTTTTCTAATTCAACCAGAGCCATGTGTGTCAAGCTTGGCGCTGCACGATGAAATGGAAGTGATGCTTCAGGCAAGGCTTTACCTTCACGCTGCAATAATAAAGATAATCAAATAAGGAGATCCCCATATGAAGTCTGTAAACAACAAGAAACAAAGAATTTTGATTTTTAAAAGAATGAATACTAACGAACAATAATAGCATCTGAATTTGTTTTTTATAACTTGGCACAACTATATCAGTTATTATATTATGTTGTGCCTCTTAGTGTGGTAGAAAAATCTAATTCATATGTTGTGCCTCTTAGCATAATTCATGAAAGAAACCACACTTCAAACTGGTTAAGCAACTTTTCTACCAAGAAAATGAGAATATATAATCCGGAATTTAAGAATTAAAGGAAAATTCATAGTATATATATTATAACTATAAAAAATGAATGACACTGTTTTCATTAGCATTTACATTCTAAATCTAATAGAAATTGCTAAGATAGTCAAGCATACATACACAACTGTGAATCACCAAAAGAAATATAAAATTTTAATTTCGATTGAGTATAAGCATTTCCAAGGTTGAGAATCATCACCTGAAGTGTCCAAATTCCCTTAGGACCTCGAAAATCAGGTATACCACATGAAGTTGATATTCCTGCACCTGTAAACACCACTAGATGCTTACTCTGCAAGTAGAAAAAGAGAACAAATTAAAAAATTATATAAAAACTTAAAGCAAGGAAAGGAAACTCCCCAATATCAACATAAGTCAGTAGCTGCAACCAATACCTTTTTTATCATAATAGCAAGTTGATCTATCTGCCAAGAAAGAAAAGTTACGTTAGCATATGAAGCATTAATTTTGGTTGAGGATAGGTAATGATTCCCTTTTTTTACACATACGTATACTCTTTACAAAGAAATGAAGGAAACTTTTCACTAGGTGATAAATTGGTATGCTATATTCTAATTCAAAGTAAGAAAAACAATTGAAAATTTGAAAGAAACCAAACATAGCAGATGTAAGTATAATCAAGAGAAATGATTGAAAGAAACAACATAAAGAATTCAAGTCAGACTTTAGAGACCATCCATCATAATAAAAGAAACCAATATTGAAAAAATGACTCAAACATTCAAGCAAACATATTTGCATAAACAATGTACTGCCCAAATACATGTGGACAAAACCTAGCAGATAATATCGATATGGATTTATGGATATACTTGAATCATATTCAGAAAAGGATAACAATGTGCTGTGTCAACAAAACCACAACCACGATTCCACTTATTCCAACGTATTTGTCACCCTAATCCAGTATTACAAACACTCACAAATGTGATCATAAGAACACCACTAAATTCCATCCAAATTTCAGCCTACTCACCCCAAAACCAATAAATTAAGGCCATTATAAATCAATCATGCAGCACATAACAACAAACAACACAAAGCATCATTTCATGGCAATGAAAGGCCTCTCCAAGTAGCACCTGACAGACACAAAAGCTGAACACGAGAGATCAACATCATCCATAAAAGTTATGATTATCACAGGCAATAAGGGCATAAGGGCAAGCAACAGTGAGAACAAAAACAAGACATAGAAGCTTCTAGAAGGAGAATGGAGACAAGGGACCCACTTTCTCTCGCAGAACATGGGATGGGTCGAAATATTCGACCATTCCAACGTTGCCAACATCTTCTATGTAGGAAAGCTTCTCTGCGTACCCCAGAGACATGGTTGATTGGTGACTCAATGTGCTGTGCTGCCAGAAATTCTCCAAAGTCCCTCACTTTCTTTCTCTCTCAAAGGAAAAAAATTGAGAACAAGAGTGTTTGTTCTTCAAACACATAGAGAGAGAAAGAGAGAAGCATTTGTTTCTTTTAAGGAGACCCCAAAAGGCCAATGTACTCCCGTATACACTGTATCATCCCCTGGCACATCACAATTTAATTACAACAACTCATCTTCTAAAAATGGTACTATGATATTTTGTTTTTCTAATGTTTCTTCAAATTATGCTTTTTATTCTTTTATTTCATGTTAGAGTATCATAGACAAAGTTTTATTTTAGATTTTACTATCTTATATAGACACTTTTCATTTTTTTTTATCAATTTATTTTATAATTTTCAAGTTTTCAACATTTTCAAATTCCATTTTTTTTTTTTTTAATTATTAGGTTCGCAACCAGCGCATTGGTTCATGGACTAAGTGGATTGGACACGAACAAGAAAAAAACATGGTTCATCTGGTAAGTCAATATAGGTGGATCCATTTACGTGCAAACTAAAATGGACTAGACTAAACGGATCAAATTGATCCATATACCCGTTGGTAATTACTAGGAGCATGATATCTAGCTTTATATATATAGAAAACATATAGTATTAAAAAAAGTAACAATATTGTTGTTATTATCACATTTATCGTCAAATATAGAAAAAATAATACAATATTATCAATTGTAAATAAGGTATTGGATAAGATTAATCTGATAATGATTTTAGTTTTCATAATTATGATTTTTTTTTTTTTTAGTTGATCGAATTTTTTTATTAGTTTTAATAATAAAAAAGTTAACATATAACTTTGTTATTAATTAAAATAATTTTATATCGTTAATCAATCCTAATTCATCCTTTTTAAATGATTTTAATTTTTAAAAATGATGAGAAATGATGTGAAACTATTTTACATCAATATCAATAAGACATCATTCTCTTTTTCATTACTTATTTAATGATATATATTAATTTCATCTTTATACATGTTAAATTTAAAATAGTTATCAACATTTCTATGCATATTAAATTTTAAATTATTTTTAGCAATTATAAAATTTACCAAGATAAAGATGATTGAATTTTTTTTTAAATCAAACCAAATTATATATTTAAAAATATACGAGTCTACCACGAATACTTCAAAAAAAAAAATCATTTATAATAATCTCACTTAACAGAGTGTTATTCGGTAAAAATATCCATAATTTATGAATATAAATATAATATAATTATTTCAAGAAGATTATTATTAGCATTCAGATTACTTTTTTTTTCTTATCTTTCTCAATCTATTTTTTTTTCTTTCTATATCATTAATTATCAAATCAATTATTTTGCAGTAACACCTCATTTTTTTTCAAATACCATACAATATTCTTTATCTCTTTCTTCCCATCAATATAATCAATTAAACCTATATTTTTTTCTTTTTTATATTTTCTAAACATTTTTATTTATTATTTTTTCCATCCACCTCATCTACCCAAAATACGATGGACGATACCTTCTGTCTTTTATTTCATATGATGTTTCAGTTAGCTTCAACATAGTATACCTCTCTCAGACTGCGTCGGTGGCTAATTTCACTCAAAATAAATCGTACTGATCAACATCAACACTTATCTACATTTTGACATCTATAGACAATGCATTCATTCATAAATAATGTGTGATTTGTCAACAACAACTATATTTGGAATTCTATTATTGATTCTTGTTAGCTGTCACTGACCATGACTTACCTCACATTAAAAGAATTTATTGATGACCCTTGGTAATAAGTAATAACATCCAAATTTCGTGACATTTTAATTTTTTATGGTTTTAAGCAAGTTTTTTTTAGTATGCATTCAGTGAACTTCAGATTCGACAGTTAGAGATTTGTTTGTTTAGAAAAATGCTAAACACACATGCAATACTACCCACACATGCATACATTTATAGTTTTTCTAATTTAATATAATATTTAATTTATTATTTTAATTGATTTCGTAATTAAAACATGAATCCCATACTTCTTCAGCATATCAATCGAATCGATGACCCATGAACATCACCAAATAGTTACATACACGTTGAAGTTTGAACCACTAAAATCCTCAAATTAACTTCAGTGTATTGAAATCAATTATCAACCCAAGACAACTACCACACAAGAAGATTCTCCCTTGCAAACCGCCACTGTATAGAAGCTTGAGAATCAACAAATCTCCACCAGTGAGTGATATATGAGATTCTGTCTTTGGACCCAATATATTGCAATTGCATGCCCTGGCATTGTGAAACTTATTAACTAACTTCACAATGATAACGTTATTATAGTCATGCACTGTAGAAAATAAAAAAGTAACATGTTGTCCCAACCACAAGAAGCATGCCATATACGATAGCGACAGCAACAACATTGTTGTTGTCCTGATCGTGGAGCAAATCGATAGCAATTAATTAATACTGAACGTAAGTATATGGCTAGGTTATGCAACAAGTTTTGTCAGATATTGAAAGTATAAATGCAATAAGAAAAATGTTCTTGAAAGTTCAACGTATATATATTAATTATGTTGATGATCAATTGTCAAAAAGTTGTGTTAAATGATCAGTGACCAAGCTAGCTAGCTTGTGAGGCATGCATGAGGTAAATTTAACATTCAAGCCCACGAACTGTGAATACTCTCATCCTTACTCGAGGAGAAAACGATCACTGATTAATGTCACAGCATAAGGTAAACAAATAATAACAATGTCACAGCAAAAGGTATTTAATTGTATTGATCAATTGTCAAAAAGTTGTGTTATATTAAGGAATAGATCAATAGTCTCTAGAGACTATCATAAACGATCGATAAGTACTAAAGTCACAACCAAAGGTCAACAAATAATGGGTTAATGAATACGTATGAGCATAATTACAGGACTAAGAAATCTCTTTCACACTTTCTTTAGTTCATGAAGTAGAAAAGACTAACATCCCAGAATAAAAATAAAAATGTACAGTATGTAACATTAAGTGGGGAATGCGCTGTCGTGTTTATGACCATATATATGATGAATTAACCGTACGTGTCTCTGACTGCAAAATGCTGGAGCATGCTCTAATTAGTTACAGTGGCTTGAGTTATATCGGTTGATGCAAGTTAATTTGGTTTTGTAATCTTAATTAATTTCTACATAATAGGAAGTTTCTAAATTCTTGTGAATTAGGTGCACGTCATTGTCAGAATATATCCTTATTAGTCTATGGTGCATTTAATTTTTATGTATGTATAGTACTTTCAACTTCACTCTTAACAGGATTATTATTACGACGAAAAAGTGTGATAATGTCGATATATATCCTCATTGATTCTTTTTTTAGGAGGAAGATGTATTTTTCTTAATATATATCCACAAATTATATAAAAACTAGCTAACTTATCAAAGTTAATCATTAAATAATTAGAATATTAATAAAATTAACATTCCAGCCTATATATGATGCGAGCCAATATATTTACTCTAAATATACCTATATATTATTGAATGATACTTCATTGGTGAAAAAAATATATTAAATGAAATATTTTTTCTTCTTCTTACAGATCTTTTCTTAAAAAATAATTATGTTCAAAATACAGTCGAACATATACCATGATACCTCGCTTAATAAGAATTCAAACTATTTATGAGTTCTGATAAACTAATAAGCTCTTTACTTTTGCACTCAAGCAACATTAAATAATTATATTGAGCCTTTTAAAAAATGGGCAAATAAAATAGTAGTTGAAATTAAATGAATGAAACTATTTGATGCCATCACCTTGATACGTTATCGTCGTGAGGTCATGTAAATTGGGTCACTCTGAGCACTTGAAAAGCTTCACGACGGTGGCCAGCATTATACATTTATATATTAGCTTTTGCTATATATAAGTAATGATGTTAATTATATTTTATCAACAAACATACCATGAAAATCGCATCCACTATGTATAACTCTGTAACTTTAGCAGCCATATATGGCCACTTGCATTTTATTGCTCTCCCCTGCAAAAGTTCCTTTCAATAACTATCAGGTTGGTTTGATCACCAATCAAGCACAAAAAAAGTATAGAAACTACACACTATAATTATGTTGTTCAATCAATTTGACCTACAATATTCACTATAAATAATTAATGTTTTCAGCAATCACAGTGCACACTATTTGTTGCTTACACATGGAGATTTCATTTTTTTTTTTCATTAACTCAAGTTTTCTATTTATAGGTCTCAAGTCACTAAGACAATATTACAACAGAAAACAAAGAAAAATACTTCAACATATGATACATAATAGACTAATAATGAAACACTACACAGTACACATTGTTACATGCATGCATGGACGGATCCAAAAATCTAAGTAGGGAGGGGTTATAATTTTTTTTACAAAAAATTAAAAAAAAATAGAAAAAAAATATTTAATATAAAATTTATTAAAAAAAACAAAAAATGATATAAAATTTGACAATTTTTTTAAAAATTGAGAATAAAATCTACAATCATGTGATGTAAGAGTAAAATAATAGAGTAAAATTTATAAGATTTTAAAAAATTATAAAAGAAAAGTGTCAAATTAATTTATTAAAAGTAAAACTTATCAAAAATAAATAAAAATATAATAAAACTAAATATTTATTAGGTATAAAATTAAGATATTATCTACTAATAAAAAAATTATTAACTTAAAAAATTATTTTTTTAATAATTTTTTTATTAACATTTATTTTATTTTATTTTATATATATATATATATATATATAAGGGAAGGGGGAGGAGGGGGCTGAAGCCCAAGCTTGCCCCCTAAAATCCGTCCCTGGTTACATGCACCCTCCTGCTTGTAAATCAGAGATGATCCTTAATTTAAACTCCCTCTTACTTTTATTTTTAACTAAGGGCTTAGATTTTACTAGACAAAAATGTCACCTAATTAAGGAATAAAAAAAATGGAATTATGGATGATTATTATAAAAATAATAATGGAGCTGTGGTTGCCATCACCTTGACACGTTATCATATTGAGGTCACTGAGTGATATATAAATATATATATATATACACCACACCATGCGCACTTGAGAGCTTCTCGGCGCTGGCTAGCATTATATATTTGCTCTTTCTATAATAATAATGAATGATATGTTATATATTTAACGTTTTCAACTTACAAAACATATATACCTTGAAAATGAAAACTGCTGCTTATTCCACTACAGCTTTAGCAGCCACTTACAATTAGTTATCTTTCTTTCTTCCTTCCTATTCCTTCAGCTACTGCAAAAAGTGCCTTCTTACGATGCTTATTAATCAAAATATATGCAGAGATTCATTTGAATTTGATTCAACCAACAAAAAAGGTTTTCTATCTATATACGTGTAAACTATATGAATGTCATGCATATTAATGTTTTTTTTTTAATTTTAATAAAAACATTAATATATTTATTAATTTTTTATACTTTATAAAAAAGATGAACTTTCTATCTTTGTAAAAATATTTTAATAATAGATATCAATTAATGACAACTTTTTCATACGGGGGCAACATATATATTAGTGTTAATTTATTGTAGTTTTAACTTTTCATATATTCATTTAATCTTTGAATAATAATATATGAATTGCATTGAAATTCGTTATTGTGATGATGAGCTTTTCATAAGGAGCTAGCTAAGCAGTTATGTCAGCCCTTATGGTGGTGGGTGTTATGATCTCTTGACTTGGTTTTTCTTGACCATGGTGGTGTGGTGTGTTACCATCTCTTGACTTGGTGGTGCTGTTTTGCCCATTCCGTAGACCTAGTCAATTAGTTGACTTCTGGTGGTGTTAACATCCCCCTTCAATGAATTTATTGAATTCAAACATAATCAAAGTCGGCAACAATGTTAACAACTCCATCATCACAATCTTGAATTTCAAGTTGTTACAACTACTAGGATCCAAGGGAAAGAAAAGGTTATATAACTCTTCTCAATTTATTTTCTTTTTTTATTGATTTTTTTTTGTTTTGTATTGTGTACAATTATCACACTACTTAATTAACTCTTGCTATTAAGGAATTTTAGTGGCTTCAAAGGATACTTGTGAGAAAGATGAGAGTGAATTTCAAATTTATATTTGAAGTTTTTATAGAAAAAATTATGTGCTAATTAAAAAAAAACAAACTAATTCAGCAAAAACAAACTTAATGGTTACGTTTATTTTTTTGGACAGAAACTTAACGGTTACGTTAGTTTCCACTAATATATTATATTATATTATCTAAATAGAATTTGAATTGACTCAATCCTAATAAGTATGATTTCAATTTATTGACAATAGAAATTGATGTATTGGGTGCTACGTATGGTTACCATGGTATGCCATACTATTAATAATGTAAATTTATAATAAGCTAACTTATGTTTTTATTCTTGAACTTTTTTGAATTTTGTTTGTTTTATTTCCTGAAATTTTTGGTTGATTAGTCTTAATGTTTGGTTTTTGTTTCCCACAGTTAACAATGCATATTTTGTTACAGCTCGCTTACTAATAGTTTTTAAACTATTGAAAAATGTTTCATTAAATCATTTTAAACATTTTTTTAATCGTTTGATGGTTTTTAACATTTTCTAATTGTTTTTAAAACAATAAAAAATAATTTAATACCCATTTAATAATAGACAGAGAGACCAAAAAACTACAACCAAAAATTTATAAACAATAAGGAATTAATAACATAATTTAGTCTTTAATCTTTATAATATCTAAACTAACAGTTCAAATTTTGTTAGAAAAATAATTATATAAATGAGAACAAGCTTAAGATGGTTGATGTTAAGATGAACAAGAGAAGAGGATCATAGAAAATTAAAAAAAAAAAGTATATATAAAAATAAATGTTGGAACAGTTTTGAGGACAAAACAACCTCATATGATTCATGAATGAAATCACAAAGGGTCAATGGGTCTTCTAACTTCTAACGTTTGAAGTTTGAACTCTGAACACAGACATGCTGAAAAAGTGCACACAGGGATAACATTTTCAAAATTATGTGGCTAAGAAGAGCATAATTAAACTCATGAATGAATTCACAAAGGTCAATGGTCTTCTAGGGTTTGAACTCTAAACACAGACTTGCTGAAAAAACATACATGTACACAACAACAGGTGTAGCATTTTCAAAATCATGTGCCTTATAAGAGGGTAAACTTGTTCACACTGCTTCAAGGAGGTGTTTTTGACTACCAAACCAGTCACCAAGGTTTATCATGTGGGCAGCTACTAATGAAGTTGAAGGCATGGCAAGCCTTAGTTTACAAAAGGGTGCAGTGTGGAAGTGGAACTACGTCACCACGCACTCATGAAACTCAAGGAGAGTGAGTGTGAGTGTGAGTGTGCTTGTTATAAATTGCAACCTCATTACTTGTAACTCTCCAAGGTCCACTAGCTAGTGCTCTCTATTTGTGTGTGTATTTCCTGTGGTCCCCTTTTACTCACTTCCAAACTTTAATTAGCCTTTGTTGAGTCCTCAAGTTTTCAGTTAATCCACATCTCTTTTTGAGTTTGTTTTTTTCTCAAGGTAATCTTCTTTGGTGTGGTTCTTCTTGTTCTTGATCACACTGTTGTGCTAACTGTTTCTAGTTACCTTTGGAACTTGTTTGTGTCAGGCCATCTTGGCTTTTGTTGTGTTGTCTTGTGACTTGTCTCTCAGATTGCATATGCTTTGGTTGAGACTTGAGACTGGAAAGTGTTTTAGAATTTGTCTTATGTTTTCCCTTTATCCCATTTCGGTGAGAACTTTTAGAGTGAACTAATATAAAATGATGTGGAAATTGTATTTTGTCACTTAAAGTGTTCATATTCTGTGATGGATTTTGAGAATTGGCAGACTCAGTTGAACTGACTTGAAACCAATTGAAAAGTTGAAAATAGTTAGTTACTTTGTTATCTAGAAGTGCCAAAACAAAAATTCTGATTTGGATAACAAGTTATTGGATTTCACAATCTTGCCTCTAGGGAAGGCTCCCACCAAAAGTTTTCCTATAAAGCTTTAGGTGGAGTCACCTATGCAGTTGTACAAGTTTGTGAATCCAATACAACGTGCAGGTTTGTGTGATTCATACAGTTTTTGCACTATTTCTAGAATGAGACAATTTTGCAATAGAGAAATAATAGAAAAAGTGAACTAGATGTGACAGAGAATTCAACTTCTCAAAATTCTTTTTTGTTAGTTTAACTTTCTTTTGGACGTTATCTTTTTATTTTTATGATGCAGTTTAGCCCATGTCAGTCTCAGCTAGTCCAGCACCATTGTTAGGGGATCGACTGTGTGAAAATGGATTTGAATGTGTTGAAATTCTCCCAGCCACCAATGATGCACATGGAGGAGTCATTGTGGACTTAAAGGAGCCTATGGACTCTGAAGTTTTTGCTTCTTTGCTTAGATCTTCACTTTTACACTGGAAGCAACAGGTGAATATATATTATGATCTAGAACCTCAAATGGTACTTTGTTGCATTTAGTTCTCATCTGAGAAAGTTTAGCCATTTTTTCAATGCCTATTTCCACTTCTAATCGTTGGCCACTTTCTTTATTTAGGTGCAACAAACTAGTTCACATGCTAGTATACGTGATATCATTTGTTTGACTTGAGAGCACCTCTTTATGAGTAAAAAATGAAGCTTCTCTAAGTAGGGATTCTCTATGGATTCTGTTGACCATACACCTTAAAATCAACCATTAAATAATGCAATATGAAGTCAGTTGATTAATGGGCAGCATACACGCTTCAACTCAATATGAATGCTTTTACCCAAAAAAATAATAATCAGACTTTTCAAAGTACTCATTGATGCTACATGCACATTATGAATTTGTGACCTTAGTCAACATTTCAAACCTTTTTTCTCTGGATAACTTTATATTATAATGTTCTTGCCTAAAATTTTGTTGATCAGTCATAAAATGAAAACCTCTGACCTCTAGTTAGCCTTTTATTAACTTTAGTGTGCATTGCAGGGAAAAGATGGTGTTTGGATCAAGATACCTATTGAGCTTGTTAATCTTGTTGAAACTGCAGTTAAGGTAATCTTGCCATATTTTCTTTTGGAGTTCTTTTACAAATTGTTTTATGCATGGTTCCCCATCATGCATACCGCGTTATCAGATTCAATACTAAGAAAAACTTGTGATAAAAATGTAAAAAAAGATAAACTCCTATTAACTATGTTATAAGTTTAAAACTATGATCTTATATTCTCTATTCTCTAATTTTGAAATGCAACGGTAATGTTTGACTAGTGTCTTTTCTGCTCACATTATATAATATTCAGAGTATCTGCTGTCAAATTTGGTCATTTAGGGTTGCTACTAGTGTAAGATGATTACATGAATTTTTTTTTCTATTTTATATGTTCTCATTTGATGTTAACAACTGGGTCTGAGGAAATTGATGGAATCTTGATATTTGTGACTGATAATATAATTTGGTCATAAATATGCTGTGTGTTATGTTGCTTGCAGGAGGGTTTCTGGTACCACCATGCAGAGCCAAACTATCTAATGCTAGTTTACTGGATTCCAAAAACTGAATGCACAATACCTCCAAATGCTTCCCATTGTGTAGCAGTTGGTGCTATTGTTTTGAATAATAAGAAAGAGGTCTGAAATGAGATCAAAGATTGGTTATGTAGATTCACATGTTTTGTTTCAAATATTCAAGCTTTTTTTCATGCTGGCATTCTCTTACTTTTGTTTTTATCTTTATTTTCCTTTATTTTGGGGTGTGGTGGGCTTGTTTGTAGATGCTTGTGGTCCAAGAAAAAAGAGGTGGATTCCATGGGATTGGTGTTTGGAAGATACCTACTGGAGTAGTTGATGCAGTATGATCTCTTTCAAAAGACAAATTCCTCTATTCTTGAAAAAACATTCACAATTTGGTTAGCAACTTGAAACTTGGATTTGAACCTGCAGGGTGAGGAGATTTTCGAAGCAGCTATTAGAGAAGTAAAAGAAGAGACAGGAGTAAGTATAAAGTATCAGAGTACAGTGTTGCATTACCACATGTTGTATAATGTCTGCATTATTTTGTTATAGTCATGACTTTGATCGTGATCTGTTTTATTTTTGTTTCAGATTGACACAGAATTTGTGGAAGTACTAGCATTCAGGTATGAATTATCTAAATTTTGACACCTAAATTATGAGAAAACCTTAGTTTGTGTATTATATAAAGGATAAGGCACCTAGATTTAGTATACTAATGAAAAAAAGAGTCATGTTAATATTTTTTTAGGTGGAATTTCATAGATTCATGGATTTAGAAAGGAAATTTCTACCAGCAGGCCAAATAGGATTTACTTAGTTAGATTAGATGTAATCTAATGGGAAACACTGAGAACACTTGCTTTGCTTTTCTCTTCTAATCATTAGTTTGGAATCTGGCATCTTAATAAATTTAGGTTCATTAAAGTAATTGAAAATTTCTTCTTCTTTCTTCCCTTTAGTTTTTCTTTTGACATTCTCATGTTTCTGATTTTCAGACACACACACAATTCATTCTTTGGAAAATCAGACCTGTCTTTTATTTGCATGCTGCGTCCTCTTTCTTCTGATATCAAAAGGCAAGAACTGGAAATTGAGGCAGCTCAGGTATTTTTGTTTGGACTGTCACATCATGCCTTGTTTTTCTTTTTCTTAATGTAAACACCTCACAAATTATGATACTCTAAAAGGATATTGTGGAACTAATTATAGTATTGGAATCTAATCACACACATGTTTGAGGATGTTTTTGGTTAATTCCAAGTTCTTCAAAAGAGAGTTGATACTTGATAATACTGGTGTGTTATTCTTTACTAGAATTCTTCATATCACTTATTGCTGACTTTTAATTTCCACACCAATATTGCCATATAATTCATTGTTATTGTTGCATATTTATCTCATGACACTAGTCCTATTATATGACCGCATTTTGCATGTGTTGGTGATGCATTAATTAATTCTATTGACTAAAATCCTCTTTGTATTTTGTCTAACAAAACTTAGTGGATGCCGTTCGAGGAATTTGCTGATCAGCCTTTTAATCAGATGCATGAACCCTTCAAGTACATGATTGAATTATGCATGGCAAAGGTGGAAAAAGTCTACAATGGATTCTCTCCGCGGCATGTATCATCATTTTTCGTGGAGGAGTTGAATTATCTATATTTGAATAGCCATGCCCTCGACAACTCTTAACTTTTCCAAATGACCCTTGCTCCTCATCTATAAAAGTTTATGTTGATATTCCTTTCATCTTGTAAATCACACTTTTGTCTTCAAATTTAGGTCATTTTGTTTTTGTCCTCTAAATTTAAATTTGTTTTTACTAGTCCCCAAATTTTAAAAAATTATTTTCTTTAGTCTCTGTACAGTTGGAAAAAAAAATCATTTAGAAGAGACTAAAAAGAGTATTTTTCAAAATTGAGAGATTAAAAAAACAAATTTAAATTTGGAGGACAAAAGCAAAATCAAATTTGAAGAACAAAAGCTTATTTAAGTTTTCTTGTAGAACATGCTGGAGTTTTCCTGCTAATTATTGATTTGAATTTTAGTTTATTAATTTTAATTATGAAAATAAGATTTATAATGTTAACTATGGGCTATGGCCTATGACTTCACAAGAAGTTCTTCTAGGGGAATTGCAACTAATTACTGTAAGAAGTTTAGATATAAGTTGAGTGACTCCGGTGTCCTCAGCAAAATTGGACTTTGGCCCAGTATGTCAAAAAGGAAGATGAGCCTTAAGAGAAATCCCTCCAAAGAAAAAACAAACTTGTAAACAGATAAGGGAAAGTGAAGATTTGAACAATTTGTCAGCATTAAGAGTCATGCAAGCTGATTGCAATTTGTATGCTACTTCAATGTCATAATGACAAATGTTCTGCCATGCGGCATCACAATAGTTAATAGATAAGCAAAAGCGGTGAGAACAAATCCAGAACCTTATTAGTTATTAGAGTTAGACAGCTGCTGATTTTTATTTTATATGAAAATCTGATTATATATATAGTCTGTAGGATCAGCAATATTGTTCTTGTATTCTAAACCTTTCTCTATTTAGAAGGGAAAAGCAATTAAATCAATTGAAAAACAAATGTTTCCAACAAAGTTTCTTCTTCTACTAGTTCTTACTACAATTTGGTTAGCACTATCCAATTTAGCCTTAAAAGCTTCAGGAGATGATTTGAGTACTGAATCCCCAATAACATGTGAAAACCCTTCTTGTCAACAACCACCACCACTTCCATATATTGCTCCACCACCACCTTATGGTTACTCTATATATGGAACACCACCACCACCAAAAAAAGAGATCAAAGACCCTAGCAAGTGCCCTCCTGCTGCAGCAGGTGTTGAGTGCTGCACCCCTCCAGCTCCTTATAGTTTGGCTCCTCCATATCCTTACACTCATGTGCCTTATGGTGATGGCCAACGCTCTGCTTCATTAATCCTTCTTCAAGTTGTAGTTCCACTCTTTATGCTTTTCTTTTCCTTTGTTTTTCCCTTCTGATCAATTTTGTTGTTGTTCATTTAATAGTCAAGTCTAGGACATGTAGTGATGATCATTTTAAATTGGATATCATGTGTAATAATATCATATCTGCAGGTTGTCAATACCTGTATGAATTATGCTGTAATATTCAATGTTTTGGTGCAGGTCCGGATTAATTAGTCAAGGTTCTTACTCTTTCTTCAATAACCATCTATGATTTTAAATTGCAGTTGAGTCAAAAATCGTGATGTAGTGGTAGTGGTAGACCATTTGTAACCATTAAACTCGAATTTTCTCTAGGAATTGAAAATGTTCATATATTGTCCTGAGGGGAAGGAAAAATATAACTCTGGTTGATGAGAAGGCAAAGTGTAGTGTCTTGGATGTGTGTCCTAGCGAACGACCGTGCAGAACGACAAGTGTTTGAGTTTGAGGGCAAACAAGAAGGCCACCGAATGCAATTAATGTTGGACTGGACCACCTTACATTATATTTCTCCAGATAAATTGATTGATAAAATTGAATTTGAATTTGAATTAAATTTAATTTTACATTTATGTGATTTATGTTTATAATATAAAACTCAGTATAAAAAATTAGATTCAATGTAAAAATTACTTGTATCAATTCAAACTTAAGTTTAATTTTATTATTACATTGAAAAAAAATTATCAAACATAATAATTAATACGAAAATTGAGTTTTAATAATTTCAAACTCAAATTTACCAACTTGAAATGCTAAACCAATGATGCCATAAGATCTAACAATTTTAACCCTTTCTCCATGTTTTGGCTAGTAATACAATCTTAATAGAAGAACGTGTCCTTTATCCAAAAATACCCCTCTGACCTCTAGTGAGTCATTAGCATCACAAAAAATTACTGGTATGCTGCCACTGATAGCAGCAAGCACAGGGTAAGTAAGGGTAGTGATTAGGGAAAAGAGAAAGAATAATATTCACGTTGCAGACACTCACTGCGTGATTTGTACTTGGAAAGTTTTTCCCTCATCCCATGTGATGTGATGTGAGGAGCAGCCTTATTCTTTGATGTGGGACTTGCAAAAGGAGTAAAGGCCACCAAAAACTTCCCCTTCCCATCTTTAATCTCTACTTTACCCCCTTCAAATATATAACTTTTTTTTTTTGTTTTTAATACCTACCGTCACGACAAGAATTAAAAAAAGAAAACTACAAAAGTCAATTTGCGGGGAATATTGTAAAATTAGAAACAAATGAAAATTAACAAAAAAAACACTATATTTCCACTCACTTAAAACCATACTGTATTTAATCTTATAACAAAGAGTTAAGGAAAAATGAAACTTTATTAAATAACAAAAATAACAATGAAAGCAACCTAGTTTCCAGTAAAACTAACAAACTAAACTATCCCGTGAAATGATTTGTTCATTCCTAGAGTTCGGAAACTATAAAACTTATCCGCATGCTTCATTACTTGCCTAACTCTATGAGAAGTTTAAATTTGAAGACAATAACCACAAGCCACTACAACCAATTTGAATGCAGCACCAAACACTGATCAAGACAAAAGAACAAGCAGGGCCAAAGGATCCAACCTTTGTCCTTGTCGACAACATTACTGAACACATTAATTCCAATAAGTCTCCAACTTCTGGACAAAAACAACTATGCATAGTGAATTTAAGCCTACGAAAACAACTCTATTAAGTAGTAGTGATTTTAAACTCAATGTTATTGTTAGGTGTCGGCTTCAGTCAATTCACATGATTTCATCTAATCCCTACCAAATCTCATCATAATCATAATAATCACAACAGCAACAAAAAACTAAAAGCACTCAACGGCAAGCAATAATTGGAGAAGGATTAAGATGGTCTACAGTTCTAGCTTCAATCTAGTGTCCTTCGAGTCTTTTGACTCGTTTTATTAAATAATAAATCTTTTACAATTAATTTTTTATGGTGAGATTCAGAACTACATACACCCTAAATCGGTAAGTCCCATTTCAACAACAAAATAAAAAAAACACAAACTTGCACCACAAATCTTGTTCGAAGTATAGATGGTCTAAATGAACACACCTCTTCAAACATTGGTTTAACATGTTGTAAGAGACAATGATAAACATTGAAGATCTACATTACCATCACAAATCTCTAATAACCATTGAATTGAACATCTACATTAACATTATCATGAATGAAACCACTAACCACGCACGCTCATTGGAGATAATTAAACAAATTGTTTACATCGTTATAACAACATTCACAAAGGTGTATCAATTCCCGCTCTCTCACCACCAAAATTACAGCATTAATCAAATAAAAATATTAAAAAAAAAAACAGAAAAAAAAGGAATATCATTTCGAATCCCCTATAAAAAAAAAAAAAAAACCCTAAAACTCTTTTTCTTCTTAATAACTTAAAAAACAGAGTCTCTCTCAACTCTCATCTTAAATCTTGAATTAACTCACATCACAGCACTAACGGTAACCCAAAAACCAAACCCAAAGCCAAGGCAACAACACCACCGTACCTCCCGCCGTCACGTCTAAAGGCGCCGTTACTGTCGTCGGCGGTCGCATCGGCGGCTTCATCGGGGGAATCAGCAGGAGCGTCGGAGTCATCCGCCGGCGCATCAGCAGCCTTCTTCTTCTTCTTCCCCTTCTTGGACGGCGCGGGAGCGTCGGCGGCAGAAGGCTCCGGCGCTGGCGCCGGAGCCTCAGCCTGACCCTTGAACAACTCCTTAGGCTGAAGCACTTTACTGATAGCGAAAATCGCGAGAGGCTGTTCATCAATTAACGTGTCGGTGATCTTCGCAGTGGTGAGCTTAGTCTTGAGAGTAACATCTTCACCGTCGTTTTGAACATTGAAGTCGAATTTGTTAGCGCCATCAGTGGCGAGAGTGTTCTGAAGTCCGTTGTTGGATTTGAGAGTGGCTTTGGACTGGTAAACCGGAACACCGTGGAACTCGAGAAGCGCGACCTGACCGGATTTGGTTAGGTTTTTGAATTTTGGGAGAAACGCCTTAAACGCGTCGTCGACGGGGCAGAAGACGGTTAATCCGCCGTCGAGGTTGTCGTTGAAGGTGTTAAGAGCGTCGGGGTGAGCGGAAAGTGTGTCGGCGAAGACTTTGCAACCGTGTTTGGACATAATGCTGGTGAGGTTTTGCTGTGTGGGTGCGGGTGCAGGTGCTTCCGCTGCGGCTGAGGGGAGAACCTTACTGATCTGGATTACTGAGATGTTGTAAGGGATTTCCTCGACGGATTTGACGAAGGTGGAAGCGAGTGAGCCGTCGTTGTTTTCGGCGCCGAAGCCGACCTTGCCGCCGTGTAGGTCGGTGATGTTGACGAAGCCGGCGGATCCGGGGGCGGTGCCGGTGGCCTGGTACATGGTGGCGGCGAGGGCAGTGCCGTTGGTGATCTGGTGGAGCTTCTTGGCGCCGAAGTAGTCGAGGAGGACGTGGAGGGAGAGGATGTTCTTGATGGTGTAGATGGAGGGGTGCTTCGAGAGGAGGTCCGACATGGCGGCGTTGTCCACGGCGCAGACGGTGATGGTGGTCTTGCCGTTGATTTCAGGGGCGAGGTGGGTCATGGTCAGGTAGTGGTTGAAGGTCGAGAGCTCCGGGTGCTTTGCCAGGATGGTCGTGATGTTGTGCGCGGAGGAGCTGGTTGTCAGGCACAGGACGATCAGCAGCACCGCCGCCAGCACTGCCCGGAGAAGCTGCATTGTCGGAAGTAAAGAGAAACAAGAGTCTGAGATCTGGCGGTGAAGAGTGAAGAGTGAAGAGTGAAGGGTGAAAGAATGGAGTCAGGGGAGCTGCTACTAATAAGAGGGGTGTAGGAAATGGGGCTTAGGATTTCAGATTATTACGCTTTCTGCCATTGGACTCACACACGTGACCAGGTATTATTTATTTTCATTTTTTACATTGTTTTTCTTTCAGAAACAGTGCATTGGCTATTTTCTTTTAAAGAATTTTTTTATAAATAGTAAATGTTTTAAAATATAATAAAAAATAATTATGTCTAATCTCAATAAATTTAAGAAATATGTCAAAATAATTTATTTAACTATTATATAGCTAAGACCGGATATTTATTATTTGATTGATCTGACTAAAAGTTTACATACTTGAACAGCACAATTAAAAAATTTAAAGACTTATTTAGAATTTTTTTTTTCTTTTAAGGACTTATATAACAAATTTATATAATTTGAAAGCCTAAAAATAATAGTTTACAGTACTTGCTATTACACATTTTTTATTATTATAAAATCACAAACAACACTCATTGAATGAGAAATAGTACAGTATGTTGAATAAATTTTCAAAATGTATTTTTCAGTGTGCGTTGGCGTTGGCGCGAATGGTGGTGGCTGCGTAATGTGGTGAATGCGTGGCAGAGGTTCTAGAAGATTCGTGGCAGTATCTAAAGTGGAAAGGAAGAAGCCGCTGGGAGCATGTCACGTGACTTTAGCAGTTGTTTTTTACATTAATTATCGATTAGTTACGTGTTTTAAGTAAAAAAGTATTTCTGTCAAAAAAAAAAAAAGTAAGAAAGTATTACTATAATGGATCACCAAAAAAAAGTATTATAATTTTCATTTAGAGATAATATTCAAAGATAGTAAATTAAAAGGTTATATAACTATAAAGTAAGTTTTAAAAAAATAGTTTAGCGTGGTTGAGATAATTTTTTTAACTGATTGTATGTTTTTTTTTTGTAAGCAAAGATTAACTGATTGTATGTATAATGTGTGAAATACATATTCAAAAGAAATATGAAAAAGCCACTCTTTAATGTGTATATTTTAATGGTCAAGTTATTATTTTTTCTTTATAGTTAATTTTATTTATGTTTTAGTCCTTATATGAGAAAATAACAGGTTCTAGTCTCTATTTAAAATAAAAAAAAAGGTAAACACAAAATTGAATTAAAAAAAAAGAAGGCATTTATACATACGAGACGTAGACCATATCACAAGCACGGAATAGCATAATCACTCGTTGTAAAGTGCAAAGTTTTGCATTTTTTGTACGTGTTTTCGTAAAAGAGAAAATGATTGAGTACGAGTACTTATAGTTTATGCTGTAATCATGACCGTCAAAGTTATGACTAGTTGATCGTTGACTACTGAAAACCTGGTGAAGTGCGGGTGAAAATCAACCGTTGATGAGTAATGGCAGTGTGTTGTAAATAAAGTGAATGAAGGGGGGCATTGTTGAAGACTAAGTAGAGGAATAGTGAGTGGTGGTGGTCGTACGAATTAAGGTTGGGTGTTTTTACACCAGGCTGGATTGAACGGCGTAGGAGACGCCACGTGGACGGTGGATGAAGTAGAGCATGTGACGTTGCTATAACATGCACCACCGACATTTTTCTTTCCTTATGCCGTGTATTGTTCATTTTCATTTTTCATGTCATGGTTTGGTTTGGTTTTGGTTGGAAACGTGATTCGTGGTTGTGTACACTCTACAATCTACAATTAACTTGGGGATTCTCTTGTCCTTTCTTAATAATTCCAAAAGTATTTATAACATTCACTTAGTTGCAATAAATTTTTATTGTTTTGCCGTGGAATTCACACACACCTCATTTTTACTCTTATCAATCTAAATATTATTAATCTTTAAATCTTTTAAATGGTATAACTTTTTAAAAAGTTGTTTCTAATAAAATTTAAAAATAAACTTAAATTTTTTTTTTTTAAAGAATCATCATAATTTTTTAATAATTTATTTTTGTAAATTAAAAATATGTAAAATATATTTTGACGCAATAAAAAATATATACATAACTAGAATATATTTATTTAAAATAATAAAATATCTTAATTTATTAAAACTAATTATAGCAACAACTTTTCCAATAATAAAAAAAACGTCAAATTACTAGTAAATATTAATTCAACGAACAATAAATGTTTTAATTCATCTAAAACTAATTATAGTAACAACTTTCATAATAATAAAAAAAATATTTCAACAACTTTAACAAAAAAGTTTTATTAAAAAATGAACATAATATTTTTTTATTATTTTTATAAAAAAAAAAGAGGAAATAATATTGTTTGAGGAAACAAAATAATAAATATTTATTATTTTACAAAGATATATATTTGATAAACATCCTATTTTCCTCACACCAATACTTGACAAATAACTCGTTGTAACATAGAAAAGAAGAAGAAATCATAACTTATGTTTTAAGAAAAGAGGATTTCATGTGATGTGTTAGTGTTAAGATAAAAATATTGTAGCCTACTATTAACAGCAATATATAAATAGTAACGAATTTGGATTTTTTAATCAAATCATTTAAATTTAAATCTTATTAACTTAAATATAAAATAAGTTATATAAAAAAAATCATATATTTGTGTCCTCACGTTTTTTTATGAAATTAATCAACCATCAAACGAAAATGACAAGTTTAAGAAGTAAGAAAATGTACAATAATAATTTATAAGTGAAAATAAAAATAAAAATAATACTTAGATAAGTTATGGGTTTTTTTTTTTTTTTTGAGTGATTACGATCGCTGAATGCAGCACATGTGTGTCGGTGCATGTGTGATTAAGTATGATCAGCGACCTAATAATAATATGATAATACAACCCTTTAAGAAGGTGGTCTTATTATTTGTTGAAACACTAGTCAATTGTACGAGTTTAATAATCACCTCTTAAATGTAAACAAGCAATATGCTTCATTGTTTTGTATATTCCTGATTTCCTTTAAAAAATGATTTGAGTTCTGGGAAAGGTCAATAATTAATTATGGGGAAAGTTGGTGAATTAAAATATTGCATGTAGTATAGATATAAACAATTCCAGGAAGGAAGAAATAATCGCAACAAGAAAGATAATTAAGATATCATATTCATTGCCTATTGCTTTGTCATTTCATTCCTAGATCTACTCAGATGGCAAGTCCCTTTCCTTTTCTCCCTTCATCAACAATGTTCCTTCACTAAAGTTATCACTTTGATGATTCTGCTAAACTAAAAGTAATTAATAACAAGCTCAGAACATAAATATTACATTGTTTATTTATTTTTTTTCAATAATTTTTGTGACCAACCAAGCAATATAACTTCTTGTTACTAGGGATCGATCACTAGTCGATCTACTTTGATGTTGATAGGTGGATTTGGGAAAGAGTACGTGGATTGAGTATTTAAAACATGTCTCATCCATGACTTTTTGTTGATTCTGCAAATGGTAGTAGGGACGCGCAACAAATGTGATTTTGGGCTTAACTTTCACCGAAAATATTGAAAATGACATTTAAATGTTGTAATCCAATTAAGGGATACAAAAATCTTGCATTGACCATTTCAGAAAATGTCTATTTTTCTCATGTTATTTCTGGACAATGGCACTAAAGATTATGTTCTACGTTTCCTGGTTGGCTTTGTAAAGTGGTTTACTTCAACATTTGCTGCAACCTACAATCATATTCTAATTTATGGAATAATGACATCATATGATAGCCTGTTTTAAAGTCCTTCCATTTTTGTGTATTGAGTTGTTATGGGTTATCATTTTGACTATATTTGGAGAAAAAAAATTATAAACTAAAATTAACTTATGCATGAATTAATTGATAAAAGTCTTTTCATATTAATTTCTCTGAAACAGTACTATTTTATTGGCTAAACAGAAAGTGTTATAGCACAAAAAACAATTATTATTATGTTCAACAGCCCAAGTAAAATAGCCAAAATATAACAAATCACGAATTCTATCCTATACATTTTTCAAACCAAAGTTATATAACAATAAAGAAATGAATATCGTAAATTCTCAATGTCCAAAACTCCATGACAACTGACAAGTGATAATTTTTTCCAATAAACTACTTCTAAAATGTATGCATTGCATACTAGGGAACATACTGTAAACAGACATTGCAATTTCGACTAGACAAGAAAGAAGATGTAACTAAGCACGTTCAAAGTAATGGGAGAAAAATATGTAATTTACACTTAAATCATTGATTTGTTAGAAATAAATAAATCTTATTTTTCTTGATGGATAGTTTATTTATTTTATTGGTTTCGATAAACTTAATTTTTTTTAGGATGATTGAATGAGTTGAAAAGAAAGGGGAAATATGCAAGTTAGGATAATCTAGTTGTATACTTGTTGTAACATTTCTACTACTTATTAAGCTAAAGTTGATAAAATTTCTGTGCACAAATAATCTAGGGACATTGATAAAAGCATAACAATAGGGACGAAAATAAAATTATACGTTAGTGTCAAGTTTTATTTTTCAAATATCTCTTTCAACAAGTAGTAGGATAATCAATCCCCCATGTCAAATTAGTCATCACTTAACAACAGTGCAATATTGACAAACTAGATAGAGACATGAATGATCAAAGCAAAGTACATAATTTGCTAGTGATTTAGATATTCTTAGATTTTGTTAAGGAGTTTGTTGTCTTAATCTTTTCCACCATCTTCTCTTTGACAAGCCTCCTCATAATTTTCCCAGAGGGTGACTTTGGTATGGCTTCCACAAAGTGCACCACTCTCACTTTCTTGTAGCGTGCAGCATTGGAGGCAACATAGTTCATGATGTCCTCCTCACTCTCTTTTGCACCTGGACTTAATACAACACTTGCAGCTGGGATTTCCCCTGCCTCTTCATCTGGTAATCTGCACAACCATTATGAAAGAAATTACATAAGATTACAAGGACTTTTGAAAACTAAAATCCCAATAGAAGAGTGAGATTGTTAACAATAGAAACAAAGACTATGATTGGTTACTTACGGCACTACAGCTGCATCTTCAACTGATGAATGACTCAGCAAAATGGCCTCTAACTCTGCAGGAGCAACCTGCATGTGTCCAAAATAACAACTAATTTTTACACTACCTTAAAAGTAACACTAACATGATTTCTAACTAACTAACCGTGTAAATATTTTTACTCTAGCAATGTTTAGAAACTAAACTCAATTGTTTTTCCTGTTCTAAACATGTGAAACACCAAGAACTTACTTGGAAGCCTTTGTACTTAATCAACTCCTTGATACGATCAATGATAAACACATTTTCTTCATCATCTATGAATCCTACATCACCTGTGTGAAGCCATCCATTCTTGTCAATGCTCTGTGCAGTCTCATCCTCTTGTTTATAGTAACCTGAAAAAGACACAAATAATTTACATTCATTCATTTATCATAGTCTTATCTTATAGATGGTTTTTGGGGGTAGATTGTACCTTGCATTACACATTGGCTTCTTACACAAAGTTCCCCTGGTGTTTTCCTTGGGAGGGATCGACCAGTGTCAGGATCAACAAACTTGACTTCCAAATTTGGGAGGATGAACCCTACTGAGTTTTTACGAGTACTTCCCAACCCTTTTTGTGCATAAGTCAGTGTGATGCAGCTATGTTCAGTTAGTCCATATGCCTACAAAGAAAACTAGCACTTGAGGAAGATACACCATACTAAATGTGCACATCATTATTTGACATACAAATTACAATATTACATAATTTAAAAAACAATGTAGATGAATGATGTACAAACCTCTTGGACAGCAACACCAGGGAACTTGTGTTCAAAAGAATTAAGGAGTTCTGGTGCAAGTGGAGCTGCTGCAGTCATAATGGCCTGGAGTTTTAGCTTGCTGAGGTCAAATTCATCCACTATTGGATTTTTAACCAAGCTGAGAATGATAGGTGGCACAATGGGTGCAAATGTGACCTCATGTTTGATCAAGGCATTGAGAAAGGTTTTCAACTCAAACCTTCCCATCACCACAACTTTCCCTTTGCTCCTAAGAGTGGCACAACATATTCCAGTGATGCCATAAATGTGAAAGAAGGGAATCAAGCCTAGTGTGGTGACCAGACCCTCCATTTCTTGGGTCACGTTAAAGAGTGTAGAGCAAAGATTAGCCACTAGATTTCTGTGAGTGAGCATAACACCCTTTGACATTCCTGTGGTGCCTGATGAGAATGGCATGGCACAAAGATCACTCTGCTGAATAGCCTCCTTTTTTAAATCATCACCTGCACGGTCTGCTGCCTCAAGCAACTTGTTCCAATTCATGGCACCTTCAATAACTTCATCTCCTAGCACAATAACAGGTAGCTCTAGAGCCTTCACCTGTGTTTACATCAACTCAAGAAATCTCAAATGCCATAGTTTAAGAGTTTAATTTCTATGTACTATTAGTATAAAATTTCATACTATCAACCAATCAAAAATCAGAAATCATGAATAGATATGACTTTTAAGGTAGTTATTCAACAAATTATCATATCATTACACTATCAGCACATGTTAAATATAGCTTTTAAGATGGTTATTATAAAAGTCAGCAAACTTTAACAGGCTTAATTAAGTTACCCAAGAAGCTAATGAAAAAGAAAGTACATGGTGTATTTGAAGCAATTACCTTTTCATAGTTTGTGACATTTGTGACAATTAGTTTGGCATCAGCAGACTCTGCCTGTTTCTTAATTTCTGATACATGTGATGCTGGATTTGCACCTGAGAACACCCCACCAGCAGCCATTATCCCCAAAGCAACAATGGCATACTCTACTACATTTGGAAGTACAACAATTACAACATGCCCTTTCCTCAGACCAAGAGATCTTAAGGCCTTTGAAAACCTGTGTACACCCTTCACCACCTCACTAAAAGTGATCCCTTTTCCAGTCACAGCATCCACAAATGCAACCTTGTCAGCATACAATTCTGCATTTTGGAGCACAAATTCCGGCAATGTCACATTGTCAGGGACAGGAACAGGTGAGTATTGGCTTCGAAAGACATGTTCCTCCTCACTTGCAAAACTTTCCTCGTATGTTCCCATGTTTGAGTGTGTGTGGATAAGCAATTGACAAAGCTGAACTCAACTCTAATGGGGTTGAGAAGTGTGAGATTATATGGACATTTCTAGTCATACTTTTTGCATGGTGTGAGGTTAGCTGCGTTGCAAGTGAAGTCGCATTGCCAATTTACCATGCGTGGGGCTTTTTGTTGGTGGTAATTTGTTGAGTCATGTCATTAACAAAGACCAACTACACTATTTCTATAATCAGTGATGCTATTTTCATCCAATCTTGTTTGAATCGGATAATAAGATCATGGTATATTGAATAGATATAAATGAGTGTACCTTTTACCTTGTCTGCAAATAATTGTATAACTGTCACTATTTTGGAAAATGAGTCTAACTTTTACCTAGCCAGCAAATAATTGTACGGTCACATCAACTACCTACCAAAGTTTCCAGTTTCTATCCTAAAACCAAAATATAGGTTACGGCACTGAAACTTGATGGGTCTTATTTATCTTAATTTAGGAGTTCAATAATGCACTGATTAAAACACATCACTAATTTAAAATAGAAAAGAATGATTAAGATTTTAATTATTGTTTGTCAAAAAAAAAAAAAAAGATTTTAATTATTGTTAACAGAATCAAAGAAGCACCAGCACAGAGGAGATTTAAGTTATGGATTATTTTAGTAAGTTTTATATTATTTTATTCGAATAGTGTATTATCTACTAAACAATATATCACATAAAAAGTCATATAATTTAAGTATTTGTCATATTACACTGTATCGTGTTCGTGTGTCAAAGCATGGATACAAAGATGCACAACAAATAGATGATAGACTGGTAGGCATTTCTTAATTTCAAGGTACGGAATCCATCAAAAGATTAAAGATATAGTGATTTAATTGCTTTACCTTACCTAAATTAGTGTATTAATTATTAGGTGGGTGAACATTAGAAGAAGATGAAGAAAGAAAAAAAACAATATTCCCTCCCCTGTATCTTTTTCTAATTCTAGTTTCAATTCTGACAAATGCTACGTTACGGCCAAATAGACTTATTAACTATGGATTTTTTTCATACTAAAAGGTTACAAATATTTGATTTTTCAAACCAAATTATGGTTTAACAAAACAGACTCGCATTTCCCAATCGAAAAGATGGGTTCCTTTTTCGTCTTGCATTCTCATCGAACAAATACGCAAACTATGCCAAAGGGGATGTGGTGATTTTGAGAGACAATTGATGGCTACACATCGACAGAAAATATTTAATTTAATTTGAAATACTTATAAAAATCAATTAAATTCCTCCATTTTTAAAGTAAAAACTAATATATTAAAAATATTTGTCATTTTATGTCTTTCCTTCAATTTTATTTTTACTAATTATCTTATTTCCAAATCTTTTTAATATTCCCGATGATATGTCCCAAACTTTCTTTTCTTTGTCAGTTTATCACGTTCCTTTTTTTTTTCTTCTAATTAATTGATATATAGAAAAGTAGAAACCATTAACTTTCTTTCCTACAACTTTTTCCACTAAATAAATAAATAAAAAGTTATCTTATTTCCAAATCTTTTTAATATATTCTCCCTTTTTTATTTTTCTTTCATTTTATCCTACCTTTTTCACTAAACCAGATATGGCCTTAACTTACACAAAAAGCCATTTATGAAATTTCCAGTGGAAAAGCTATGGTGAAATAAACCAAAATAAGCGAAGTGGGAAGCAAAATCCTTCTCAAATTGAAACAAGCAGTAAAATACTCCAAAAAAATCGCTTTGAAGGAAAACAATTACAAAATAATGAATAGAATTGAACTAACCCCAACTAACAAAATTGATCAATAACAATCAATTTCATCGATTAACAACCAATGTGCCATTAAAACAAAAAAAATTACTCAAAAAATAATCATATGACGATGCTTTCTACCTCAGACCATAGCCGCCAAAGCGACCCAAAGTGCCACGCCACCCAAAACCATTGGTGCCCCAAAATTGGAACTTGAGCCCGATTCATCACCAACCGAAGCCTGTGAACTTTCCGGCGAAGAACTCGCCGGCGCAGTTCCCGGCGAGGCACTGCTGGATGGTAGTGTCACCGGTGAAGCAGCCGGCACGGCTGATGAAGGAATTCCGGCAGGAGACTCCGGTGTGGGCACCTCTGACACCGGTGGAGCCCCGACCGGAGAACTCACCGGAGCCACCGTCGGCGGAGGAGTCGCTGGGGATGGAGCGGGTGGCGAAGAAACGTTGTTGGAAGGGCTGGAAGCCGGAGATGGCGGCTGAGCGGTCGGAGACTTCGCCGGAGGGGCTGTTGCTGCCGGTGGGGTGGACCCAGATGGAGAAACCGCCGGAGATTGTGAAGGCGGTGATAAAGTTGGAGACTTTGCAGGAGACGCCGGATGGGTCAACGGAGAATGTGCCGGAGGAGTCGCCGGAGTGGGTGGTTTGGGCGTCGGCGGCGAGGGTGTAGATTTGGGTGAAGGGGCAGGAGCATTGTCTGCGTGAACCGAACACAAAGATGAGAAGAACAATGCGAACACAAAGAGTGGAAGCAACCTATTCATCATCATCACGTTTGGGGGGGTGTGTCTGATGATGATTCGGAGAAGTACGAGGAAGAAGTTATGAAGATTGCACCAAATAACCGTTGAAAAGTGTTTTTGTTATTTGGAATTGGAAGTGGAAGTGGGAGTGAAAGTGTGTTTGGGGAATATATAGGATCGGAGTGTGGGAGCGTGGGGAAACTAAAATGTGACCGTTGCGACGATTGACCGGCTATAGCCAGTAAAATAGCCGTTGGTGACTTGGTGAGATGGTAAAACCTGGTTCGTTTATATTCCATCCATTGAGATAATAAAACAAAATTAAAACGTTTGGATCAGATCCATGTCGTTGAACAATGTCGTACTGTGTTTATTTGGCCTTGAGGGTTAGGGTTAGGGTCAAAAAATATCATAATGGTATAAGATTTCTATGTGTTGGTTTTTTTCTATGAATAAAGAAATTAAAAAAATGGCACTAAGTCTATAAAAGAGAGTGTCTGAGACATCAACAACTAAGTAATTCGAAACTGAAGCTAAATTTAATAAAATAAACGAAAAGAAGGATTTGACTCTTAACTTAACAAGAATGTTTGTCACATTATTTCTATGTGTTGGTTTAAATTACATCCTCCAGTTAATTTTACATCGCAAGGATCCAAATTAGCTATGATGGTTTAACTACGTTAACATTTTACAACAATACATCATTGAATCCTCTTAGCAACTTTTATTTATTTATTATGTTTTACAAGTACTTTTGTAATATACAATTTCCTTTTATTTTGTTATTTTCTTTTGATAATGATAAGGTTTTCGATTATTTAGAATTATTTTTTTTATTTTTTATATATTAGCATGTCATTGGTTCAAATGATAATTAAACTCAATTTATATAAATAATTATTTAAGTCTGTAGTTGAAAATGAAGAATCACATTAATTGACCAACCAAATTTTTTGATAAAAAATTCTACTTCATATTAATAATATATGATTATTCAAAAAAAAATCTGATCAACATCATTATTTCACCAAAGTCAACTTACTCCACCTTCATTATTTCATAATAAAGCAAGATAGATAAAAATGGATTATTGATCAAATTAATCTTCAATTTGTAGTAATTTTTTAAAATTAAAACAAAAAAAAAAGATGAAACTAAAATTAATTTTTATTTTTAAAAGTTTCAAGACAAAAAACAGATAATCATTCTAAATAAAACCTATACACACACAATTATCTCGAATAAGATATAAATCATTATTGTTTAAAGGTCATATTTCATTCAAAAACTAAAAAAAACACAAAATCATACTAAAAGAGAAAAAAATAAAATAAAGTAAGAACATTCAAATAGCAAAAAAGAAAAATAAAATCATCTTCAATCTCAATTCTCTACTCAACTTAGGTTTTCCTAGTTAAGACACTTGCTAAAATAAATTCTCAAATCCTGAATAAGATATAAATAATTATTGTTTAAATGACGTATTTTAATCTTAAAAATTAAAAGAAAAAAATCAATCATACTAAAAAGAAATAACGTAACAAAGTAATAACATTCAAATAAAAAAAGAGAAAGAAAATTGATCATCTTCAATCTCATTTCTTGTGTGGTCACTCTACCTATCATTTCCTAGTCGGAGGCTTGCTAAAACAAACTCTTAAAGATCTATTCAAAGTTTAAGGACTTAAAAAGAGGCCAAAGACCACCTAAACAGTGAAAGGAAAATCACAAAAAGATTTAGTAATTTCACATCACTCACATTACTATTGATCTTCACACAACTTTATTTTAGTGTTCGGGATGTCGTGTGAGTGTCTCACGTAATCTTTTCATAACTTTATATATTTGATAAAAATAAAATAGACATGTAATTTCATTAAAATGTAATGGTTTATTATATACAAAATATTTTTTTTCTACTAAAAACATTATTGCCTACTTGTAAAATATAATATATAGATATCACAAAAAAGTGTTTTCTTCAAATATTCTAGAGTTAAATAATGTGTTTTTGTGTGATAATTCTAAGAGATACAACACTTAATAGATAATGATGAAACTCAAAAGTAAAGTTGTTTAAAATATTTTTAAATTCATTTATAGACATTTGACTATCACTTTTTAAGATTATTTTCAAGACTGAAATATCTCGATTCATTTCATATTATATAATAATAAAAAAATTATTAATATATTTATATACATATGTTTGAATTTTTTTGCTTAGTATTTTTAAAATCTTGATTAAATAACAAAATTATACAACCATACTACATATAAGTGAGTAAAATTTATTTTATCGCATTTTAAAATATCAAAGACTTATTATCACCGTTACTAAAAGTTGTCCCATCACTATGATCACCGCTGCCAACATGGTCACCGTCGGTGATAGTGACGACGACAACAACAACAGGGATAATGATTATCGGCGGATCTACATGGTGCCCAAGGATGCAGTTACACCTCCTCAAATTTTAAAAGTCACAAAAAAAAAAAAATTTTAACAAAAAATTATTAATAAAATTTAAATTTTTTGTATTCTATTTCATTTATATTTATATATTTGTCCACACTGAGTTTTATTTTTATAGTTTGTCCCCACTAACTCAAGGTTTTGGATTTGTCACTGATGACAACTATGATGATGGTAGTGACGGTGACTTTTGTAACGTCGTGATTTTTTAATTTTATGAGAAAGTGATTGATTTAAAATGTAACAAAAAATAAATTTAAATTGTTATTTAATGATCTAATAAATAAAATAAAGTGATTTATTGATGTGTGATTAAGTGTTCTATTAGATGTTTAGTTAGTTCTATGTTTTTAGTATATATATGTTTTGGTGGGTTTAGATTATTTAGGACTAAGTTCTTAGAGCCTTATATTTTAGATTGATTATAGAACATGGGGGGATGTAGTTAGAGGTTAGAAGGGGTGCAAAGAGCAAAGTTTGAATTTTTCTTAAACTTATGTGGGAAGTTTCTTTCCTTTCCCTTATCTCCTTCATTTTCCCTTTGTTCTTATTCATCCCTTCTCTCATGGTGAAAAATTGGAACTTTATCATTATCAACAATTTGATCATCATTCTTTGAAGCTTCGTAAATTGTTGGGGTGTTGGTAAGCTCATATCTTTCTTCTTCTTGATTTGTTTGTTCCTTTCTCATCTCCCATAAAGAAGTTCTCAAATGGGTATTGTTTAAAATTTTGAGAGTTAAATGAAATCTTGATGAAAACTTGTTTTGGTGTTGATCTAGGTTCCCTCTAGTTGGTTTCATTCTCGGATCATCAAGTTCCCTCTATAGTTTCTTCTTCAAGATTTTGAATCACATCCTAAGGTAAGGGAAGCTTACCCCTTTTCTTTGTTTTAAGATGATTTTGAGTTGTTTGGTTTAAATCTTGGGTTCTTTTGTTAGGGTTTAGGATTTAAAAACTTAGAAGTTGATTATTGACATGTTTATTGTGAAATTGGATATTTGGATAGTCATTAATAGACTTAAAACTTAATTTTTCATGAAGAACTTGTGATGCAGGATCTGTTGTTTTAGCTAAGCTAAAAAGTTTAGCTTGAGCTAAATACTTGGCTGAAGCTTAATTTTCTAGTTGAGTTGAATTTCGATAATAATTCAATTTGTATAAATTTAGCTTGAGCTAAATTAATTCAAAATGTTTTATTTTATCCTAAATGCTTTCTCAAAGGTTTTATGATCAATCCAAAGTATATGGAAAAGTATAATTTTCTATTAATGTTTTATGTATTATAATGGAAAAGTATAATTGTTTTATGTATTATAATGGAAAAGTATAATTTTCTATTAATGTTGTGAAATTCATCATTCATAAGGATTCTTGGTGTAATTATTATGAGAATTCATGGTGTTGAATGTCTTCCCATACTCATAGAACTACTAGATGGGTTCTTGATATGTGAAGATATATGAATGATGAATTTATAACATGGTGAACTTGTGGTAGTAAAGTTGATGAATGTTTCTATACCTAAAATGTATTATGTAGTTGGTTATGCATACACATGTATACATCATGCCTAGATGGCAGTGTATATGGGTAGACACGTAAGTTGAGAGTGCCAAGTGGACTCTCAGTCTAGTGCTATGGGTTTTTGTGGTAGCTAACGGGAATGAACTTATAGAATAAACAAGTGGGCGAATCCCTATAGATGTATGGTCATGCAAACCTTACAGAGGTAAGTCGATACCAACACTTGTCTATATTCGATAAAATCACAAATCCACCACAAGGTAGCTCAAGGGGACTTTCTAAATGGTCAGAGAGTAAGACCATGGTAGGGGATAAGGCCTATGCAAACCGTCCAAAAGTTGTAGAAATCTCCTTGGAGTCGAGTCAGCATGACATACATGATATAATTACAAATTAAGATTTAAATGTGAATTGAAAACTAAACTCAATTGAGATGGTTTCGTTTAATGAAGTTACATGATTTATGATCATTAATTTATTCAATTCTATGTTAAACTAAATCCATCCTTAATTTAAATCTTCATATAATTATGTTTATTTTATATAAATAAGCTCACCTTGCGTTTTGTGTGTGTATTTATGTTGTCTGACTGTGATGATCATGTGGTTGACACAGGAGTAGATAGTAATGCAGTTGCAGGTTCTCAAGTATCTCACGAGTGAAGTGGATTTAGATGATACATGCGGACAAGATCCCACTTTTATTGTACTTTTATGTATATGTATATAGTAAGGGGAACTAACTTAAGACGTGTGTAATTACTAATGTTGTTATGGGTGTCCTCTAATAGGAGACCATTTTGGTATTATATGAACTTATGTACCTATATTTTGTAAAATCACTCTTGGAACCTTTATGTTATGATAATGTATATTATGTGAAGGCTCATGCACATCTACACGAGAGAGTATTAAGTAATTAAATATTTATATAGACATTATAAAATAAAATAAAATAGTATAATATTTAAGTAACGAAGTTGGGTTGTCACAGCCTTAACAGCAACAATGAAGACAACGACCATGATGGTAGTAATGATGATGGCCCTAACAGTAGTGGTACTATGAACTATGTTGTTGGTGGTGGCGATGATCATGGTGATGTGGATAACTCTTGGTAGTGATGATGAATCTTTAATATTTTAGGATATGATAAAATAATTCTTTTAAATATTTGATAATTTTTTTTTAAAATTTTAGATGCAGTAAATAAGAGAAATAAAGAAAGAAATAAAATATGTGTATGCTAATTTTAAAAAATGACTACATATTTATATATTTATATTAAACACTACATTAATAGATTACAATTTCTTAAATCTAATGAGATGAGATAAATACAAAAATATAGTCATAAAAAAACCACTTTAATTAATTACCTTCAAGGTGAGCACACAAAAGTTGCCCATGTTAGGATATTACAAAAATCATGTCACAAAGATCATGTCACAAAGATGAGAAAAATTAAAAATTAAAAATTAATGTAAAGTTCATTCACTCACACAGCAATGTAAAAAAAAGGATTAGATTAGTTGACAAGTTCCCATATTAGGGTTTGTCTCTCTTTGTCTCTGACTCTTCTCTTCTTCTGCACACAACCACATGCCCTGGTAAGATCTTTCTCTCACTCTCTCTCTCTCTCTCTCTCCCTTTTATACGCTGCGTTTTGCACCCCGTGCGTTTCTTTCCCCATTCTTGAATCTTGATCTCACTCGTCTCAAAAAACCCTAAAATTAAAAAAAAAACCGTTTATTTTTTTTTTTGAAGGGGGAAAACCCCCAATAATGGACGAAGGTGAGGGAGGGTACGGCGAGAGCGGCGATCCCATGGATCAGTTCCACCGTAACGAGGCTATATCCGCCGTCGCTGACGACGGATTCTTGGGCGAGGAGGACGACGATTACGAGGATCTTTACAACGATGTTAATGTCGGCGAAGGGTTCCTTCAATCGTTGCGGAAGAACGAGGATTCGGGGTTTCGGAACGATGTTGTTGAGGACAAGAAGCCGCTGCCGGCGCTGGATCAGGATCCCGGTGGCGGGGTGGCGATACCGGGTGTCGGTGGCGGTGGGGTTGTGGAAGGCAGGGTTCCTGGGAATGTTGATGGGTTTCAGAATCAAGGGTTTAGAGGGGGTAATTCCGGTGGAGGAAGTGGATCAGGTGGGATTAAGGTTGAATTGGGACAGCCATCTGGGAAATTGAGTGAAATTGAGGAGCAGGGTGGGAATGATGGTGCTGCAGTGCAGGTGATTGGGCAGCAACCACAAAGTGGAGTTGTTGGGAGTGTGGGAAATGAGGGTTTGGTGAGACAAGGTCAAGGTGGTAGTGGAGGAGGAGTAGGGAATGTTATTAGGGTTGGTGGAAATGGTGTTGGGAATAGTGTGGGTACTGTTAGTGTTAATACTGGAGGGGGTGGAGGTGTGGTGGGTGCAGGTGATGCTGTTGGTGGAGGTGGTGGAGGTGTGGTGGGTGCAGGTGTTGCAGTTGGTGGAGGTGGTGGTGGTGCTCCTCCTGGTGGTGGGGGTACGATACTATTTGTGGGTGACTTGCATTGGTGGACTACTGATGCTGAGCTGGAAGCCGAGCTTTCTAAGTATGGGTCTGTGAAGGAGGTGAAGTTTTTTGATGAGAAGGCCAGTGGAAAATCAAAGGGGTATTGCCAGGTTGAGTTTTATGAAGCTTATGCTGCCACTACTTGTAAGGATGGGATGAATGGGCATGTTTTTAATGGGAGGCCTTGTGTTGTCGCATTTGCATCACCTTTTACAGTTAAGAAAATGGGGGAGGCTCAGATAAACAGGAATCAGCAGATAAACCAATCTGCTGTTCCTCAGGGAAGGAGGGGCCCTGCTGAGGCAGCAGGGGCTAAGCCTGGTGGGAGTAATATTTCGACTGGTGGTAATTACCAAGGTGGAGATGGGAATAGAGGTTATGGAGGAAGAGGAGGAGGTAACTGGGGGAGAGGGAATAATCCTGGTATGGGGAATAGGGGGCCTGTTAATCCAATGAGGAACAGGGGTGGTGGGATGGGCGGGAGAGGTATAATGGGGAATGGTGGAAATGGGTTTGGACAGGGTATGGGTGGTACTCCACCACTGTTGCATCCTCAGTCCATGATGAATCAGGGTTTTGATCCTGCATTTGGTGGTCCCATGGGTAGAATGGGTGGCTATGGAGGCTTTCCTGGTGCTCCAACGCCACCATTCTCTGGGATTTTGCCTTCGTTTCCTGGTGTTGGTTTGCCTGGAGTAGCACCTCATGTTAATCCAGCCTTTTTTGGAAGAGGGATGCCTGTCAATGGCATGGGGATGATGCCAACGGCAGGCATGGATGGTCCTAATATGGGAATGTGGTCAGATCCGAATATGGGTGGATGGGGTGGTGAAGAGCCTGGTGGTGGTGGGAAGGCTGGAGAGTCAAGTTATGGGGAAGAAGCTGCATCTGACCATCAGTATGGTGAGGTGAGTCATGATAGAGCTGGGTGGCCTATGAGGGAAAAAGATAGAGGTTCGGAGAGAGACTGGTCTGGTTCTTCTGAGCGAAGGTATAGGGATGACAGAGATCAAGGTTTTGAGAGAGATGCACCTAGAGAAAAAGATATTGGCCAAGACCATGAATGGTCTGAAAGAAGGCATCGTGATGATAGAGAAACTGGTCGAGAACAATCTCGTGATCGTGACCGTGAACGATCTCGAGACCGTGATCGTGACCGCGAAAGGGATCACCGAGAGCGTGACAGACACAAAGAAGATAGGGACAAGTATGCTGATCATCATAGGTACAGAGACCGGGAAGCAGAGCATGGTGATGAGTGGGAGAGGGGGCGGTCATCAAGGACACACAGCAAGTCACGGTTATCACAAGAGGAGGAACACCATTCTAGGCCAAGAGATGCCGATTACGGGAAGAGGCGGCGGCTTACTTCTGAATAACTTTGTATGCTGCTTGTTATATCTGAATGCTTTCCACTGAGGAAGGAAAAACCAGTAACTGAAATGTCAGGATTTGTCATTTGCTTGAATTCTTTGTGGCCCAGAAGTTGTTGAGCAGCTGTTTTATTTTAATCACTTGTTCTAATTGCTTCTGGTTAGGAGCATGGTGTGTTTCTTCCTTGATAAAGGTTAGTTTAAGACTTCAATTCTTCACTTCTTGTGTTATTGGATTTCAATTTGTGATTTGAGCTTACTGCCTGCTATCCTCATTATGGTGACTAATATTAGATGCCTCTGCTTTTTCGTGAACTTTTCCATTGACAAAGAACCAATTTTAAGCTCAGATCTAGTTTTAACCACAACAATCTAGAGAAGACTATTGTTGACTGTTTAGAATTTTTAGCCTGTAGATATCTACAGGCTTTACAGTATTCCAACTTCCTACTCAAAGGAGGAATTAGCATGTTGGAGATCAAGCCTTGTAAAATTTGGAATATATAATTTTGTCATAGCTGAACCTAGAATTATAAGCTCAGGTATCCTAGAACTAAACTATAACTAACAAATGAGAAGTGTATTGAATATTGATATGTAACTCAAGGTTCAATAATAAACTATTAATTTTAAATATATATATTGTATCAGTGTTTTCCTTTTATTGTGGGTGTTCTGTAGTGGGTTTTGGAGTCCTTTTCTTTTTTCACCCAGCCTCCTTCAGACACATTTGTTTTATGGTTTTCTATGTGAGGATTTTGCTTTCTGTTTTGTTACACAATTGTCCTAATCTATCACGATGCATCATTTTCTTATTCTGGGGCAATTTTTTTTAGATATTCTAACATCAATATTTCTATTTCTAATATATTTTGAAGTTATATACATTTCTATGGTCTGAATTCATTGGTTTGTTGTTTTCCAAAGATTAAAAATTGTGTTTGTTTCTGGAGTCAATATATTTTTATTTTATCACCTATAAATCAGTTAAATTTCTGTGTGCGTGTTTTACATAAATTAGATTTTTTTTTCTTCTATTTTATATGAATTATGCCTGCTTTATCTTCTTTCTGTTAATTCCTTCTGAAATTGCACACAATTATCATTGTTATGGGCTTCTGTGTTGTGTAGGGCAATTGTTTTGAGAAAGGAAACTGCTCATTCAAACTCTGGCTTTTGATGGGGATCAAGCCTCTTCAATGTATGTGATTCAAGTCATGGCAATCTTTTTCTTTCATTGAGAAGTGGAACTTTTGCTATGAAGTATTAGCTTTTGATTTGAATGTATGTTTCAGTTATTAGCACATGATTAATTAAAACCATTGATGTGATGTAATGGGTTTAACTTGCTGAAGTCTGAAATGTAGCAGATATTTAGAACTTATTGTTTGAAATATGTACTAGGATTTAGCAGAGGATGCTGATAATGTGCCGTTCGTTTCTGATTGGCTGGCTGTTGTATATCATTTTTTTCCCCACCTTTTGGCTGGCAGTTGTATCATTTCTCCCCCTACTTTTTTGTTGTTTTCTCCCTCACATTTTGTTAGCTTAGCAGCGGTGTAGCATGCAAATATTGTGTATGATGTATAGGGAGCTAACCATTTGATCACTGTAATCATTCAAAGCTGGAGACATGTTTTCATGTATATATTGATATTAACTTTACTGATAAAGGTCGAATCCAGCTCCAGTTTTTTTTATGGTCTTGCCATGTTTATATATAGCATAATGGAATCCATATTGTATTCATTTCTGTTGTTTCTCTTTGTATCTTGAATGCTTTTAATTTATTTAATAAAGAGGAGGATGCCAGGTTTTTCACTTTAAAAATAAAGTTCATTTTATAAAAAAATCATAAGTTATGAGTAAAATGTTCTTACTATGTAAAATTATTTTACATTGTTGATCATAACATAAATGGATGATTAACATAAATGGATGATTGTGATTAATTGACCGTATAAAATAGTTTGTAAAAGTTTTTTCTCTCATTATATATATAGAGAAATGATAGCACACATAATTGACACTTTTTTTTTAACAAACTTTCAACTATGATTCAAATTTGTTGAAAATCCTTAAATGTTTTGGTCTTATTTCTTATTTAATGAATTTATTTGTAATTTTGTAGTTTTTTTTTTTAAAAGAGACGCTAGAGTATGTTTTACGAGAAATGTTAATAATACATACTTTTTATTTTTTTTATGAGAAAGGTTAATAATACACATTTTTATTGATTAAAATTTATTAATAATGACAATTTTGTAATTATCACTTCATATTTAATGATTTTTTCTTATAATTTTATAGTTTTTAATAAATTCTGAACCTGAGATAATGCTTTTAAAAGAATAATCAAATGTATATTTCTGTGTCTTGTATATATTGCTTTCTTTTTCATAGGGTACCTTATTTTGCTTCCAAAAGTATATATTAAACTTGTTTTTGAAATTACTGAATTAAATTTATGTTCTTGGGAATAATTTTTATATGTGTGGGAGAGGTCATGTTCAAATATTCTGTACATTTTTCTGATAGACATTAAATTTGTTTCCTAGGCTTTATTTTGTCTGTTTGAAGACATGCCATGGGGTGATTTTTGTTTTATTTAAAAGTGGTCATTTTATGCTTCTACCCGTTGTACCATCAGCTCTGTTTATGCCTCTTGTATGTAGTTTGTGTTTTCTTCATTCAAATGTTTAGGAATTGTGTGCTTTTATAAGGTAGTGAATACAATTATCGTTGTTAGAGTTAATTTTATGTATTACTATGTTTAAGATTTAGTTTATTTTTACTATGTTTAAGAATGTATCTAAAGATAATTCACAATGAACTATGTTAAGTTATGATACATTATACTTTGGTTAAATTAATCATTTCATTTCTTTCTCTTGTTTTTTTTAAGATAAATTATTTCATTTCTATATTTTGACACATGAGAAAATCTTAAATTATGAATTAATCTCTATATTAGAAATCTTGAATTTCGGTACTTATGGGAAATTAACAGTTTTTTAAGGGAAATTAACATTATTTTTGTCTCTATTCTTTGACTTTGTCATATACAAATAATTGATACATGAGTGTAAATTTCCTTGATACTTGAATACTATGATTTTTTGTGGATAAATAAAAAATGTTGATACATGTATATGATAGTATTAATTATCAAAATAAATTTACTTAAATATATTTTTAGTCATTTTTTAAATTTGAATATTTTTTTTTTAGTCCTCTACATTAAAAGTTGATTTTTTTAATATCTAGAATATATAAAATGGTCTTCCTGCACGATGTATTTCAAATAAAAAATAAAAAATTTATAATTTATGATAATTTTTTATCGTTAAAATATAATTTTATATTTTAAAGTACATTATTATAATGGTTAAAAACTATCATAATCAAATTAGTTAAAAAAAATAAAAAAATCCAATAACAAACTGTCAGGAAATTGTATTTTATAATAGAAAATAGAAAATCAAGTTCTAACGTTAAAAAAATATCATATACTGTGAATTTCTTATATTTTGTTTGATCTGTACGGGACAAAATGAGTTTTTTTTTTTTTTTTTTTTACCAAAACTCTATTATCTCATATCATTAATAATCAAATGATGAATACAACTGGAAACTTCTGTAAAAGACTGTTTTACTCGCAAAATCAGTTTCTGTCCTACTAAAAGTATGAGCAACAACATTATCTCGCCTCTTTACAAACTGAATCGTGTAGTTTGGATAATGAGAGATGATGTCTCTACACGGGATAATAATAAAGCCCAGTTCAGACCTATCTAAAACTGTATTATTTACTTTATCTACAACTATCTTGCAGTCCATTTAAAATTGGATGTGTAGCAAACCCATATCAGATGTCCACTTCAAATCTTTGAGGAGACCTAGAGCTTCCCCCACCAAAATAGGAAGGCTCTATCATGTTCAGATCTAGCAGTATTGAACTCCTCATTATAGTTCTACAGCACATACCCCAAGCTGTGACAGCAGCCGTATTGTTAAAAGCTGCATCAAGATTACATTTAAGGAAACCAATTCTAGGCCGAGACTAGGAAATCAGGCTGGGCAGAGTTTTGTGCGAGAATGTCCTGCCCCAAGAGCCTCACTTGCAACCAATCATATAGGAAAAAAAATTGCCTAGTAGATGAGCTTATCTGAGATAGTGTGCTTATTCTCCCAAAGCCTTTCGTTTCTAGCCCTCCAAATACTCTAAAGAGTAGTAACAAAGATGGCTTTTTCCAGCTCCTCCAGAAATGATAGAGCCGATAGAATGACATCCTTCACTAAATCTGCATTATCCAACATAACAGTTAGCTTGGGTAAGAGATTTAACTTCTGCCAACAGACCAGGCTGGAGGCACAACCAAAGAAAAGGTGAGATGCAGTTTATCCCCTCATCACATTGTGGACATAAAGAGGGACACTCTGCACCTTTATTTCTCAATCTAACTCTTAGATGAATAGTGTTCCTACAAAGCCTCTAGACAAAGAGCTTAACTCTAGGGGCACTTTAAGTTTCCATAAACTTAACCAATATCTAGCAGAAAAAAATTGGCTGAAGTCGACAACCTTTTCCATGAAGATCGCTCCTAATTGAGTAATTGCCATCTATTTCCGGGGCCTAGATCCTCTCATCCTCCATGACCATTCTATGAATGAGAGTATTAAGAACAACATCCACGTGATTATCCTCAACAATAACTCTGATCACCTCCTCATTCCAAGTTCTAGTGACCGGATCTAAAATGTCTTTCACAACCAAATTTTCTCTATCCGGAAGGGGGTTAGGCAAGGCAATATGGCATTGCCCTTGCCTATCCTTTATCCAAGGCTCATTCCACAGCTTGATTTGATACCCATATCATATCTTTCATCTATAACCCTCATTTAACACCACCCGTGAAGTGCATATACTCCTCTAAGAGTAAGATGGGTTATTTCCCACCTTTGCCTCCAAAAATTCCCCCAACGGGTAATATTTAGCTCTCAGTAATTTGGACACTAGAGTATCCGAGCTGGAAATCAACTTCCACCATTGCTTCCCTAGCAATGCGAGATTGAACCCACAGATGTTTCAGAATCCCATACCTCCCACTGCCTTTGCCATAGCCAACTTATCTCAAGAGAGCCAGTAAATCCTTTTGTTATCTCCCTTCTGCACACCCCACCGAAACGAATTCATCATTTTTTGAATTTCATTTGCAAGCGAATCCGGGAATAAATAAACACTCATGCAGTAGTTAGGCATTGCTTGAGCCATAACTTTAATCAAAATTTCCTTTCTCGCGCCAACACGGGCCCTCCCATTCCAGGAATTCAACTTTTTCCAAAGATGGTCCTTTACATATTTAAACACAATCTTCTTATTCCTACCAATTAGGGAGGGAAGTCCCGAGTGCTTGCTACCATTAGGCTAACCTTCAAAGACTCAAAATATCATCCTTTTCTGGGTGCCTAACATTTTTACTAAAAAAGGCCTCAGATTTTTCCAAATTCAGGAGCTGCCCAGATGCCATTTCATACTAACTTAACAATTTTTGTACACAATCAGCCTCGTGGCGATTAGCTCTAAAAAAGATGAAACAATCATCAGCGAGTATTAAAAGAGTAAAAATTGGGGCACCTTTACTAACCTTAACTCCATGCAAATCTCCATGGGCAAAGGCCTTATGGATCTGAGCTGTGAGGCCCTTGACACCAATAATGAACAGATAAGGGGAAAGTGGTTCCTCTTGTTTGAGACCCCTACCAAGAACAACGGACCAACCAATAACCATTAAAAACCATAGAATAATTCACAAAATGTATACACAACATGGTCCATTGCTTGGTATGATTTTGGCAAACGCACCAATTTTGCACAAGTAAATATAAAATGAGAAGTTCAAGTATCGAATCCACAGGACTCGCGTAACGCTCAACAAAAGGATAATGTTTCACTAACTATGACTATCGAAACAAGTGATTTTAAATTTGAATGCGAAAATGTAAAATAAAAACATGAATAAATAGAAAATTAAAGAGAACATAAATAAGAACTCTTTTTGGCATTTTCACAAACACTTAATATGCATAAACTGGTTTTTGCAAAATTAAGAACACGTTGGGGCTTGATTTCATTCCACCTTCCTCTCATGTATCAACAATGTTAAATGCTCCAAGTTTTAGCATTAACATCACTATCAACCAATAAACATACTCTAACCTTAATTCTTTAGATGGAAAGATTCTAAGTTCCTTGATTAAACTCTCAATTTCTTGAATAGTTTAGCCAAGTCACTTGCATTAAGAAAAGTGGTCATTAGTTATCTTTTCCAGTTCAAGGTTCAAATGTATTTTCCAATGATCATTCAAACTTAACATCAAGCAAAGGGTGATCAAGCCAAAACAAACATTAAGCATAAAAAAAGATAATAACATTAAATTAAATTTGAATAGAAACTTAGAGTACACAAAAGAGAAAGAGTTGAAAGTTACATCAATCCCCAACAAAAGTTAAACAAATTACAAAACTAAAAGCAAAAGAAGAAGAAGAAAAATAAAGAAGGAAAGAATTGCAAGAGAATCCATAAAGAGCAATAGAGAGCTTCCCAACTGTTCCAAGAACCTTAAATTTCTTCTCCCCCAAAACCCCCTTTGTCCAATGATAAGAAATGCCTTAAATACAAGAGAAATGTGCATTTCGTCTTTTTTATATAAGTGACTTTGCGTTAAGCGTCAAATGAGACTAAGCGAGAAATGGGTCTCGCGCTTAACATCAAATGAGGCTTAACGAATTTCTCAAACAAACAAATTGTGACTAAGTCTCAGTTGAGGCTTGGCGCACTTCAAACTTCAATTGTTTTTCTCAAAGCTTCAAGCTTAGCTTCACTTCAAGCTTAGCTGTGCTAGCTAGTGTATTAAAATTCTTTTGAAATTTGTTACAATTCTTCAATAATTTATTTCTTCACCAAAATAAACCAAAATTAGATAAAAAAAAATCACATAACTAACAATTTCAAAGTTATTATAATTTATTTACAAATTAATTATAATTAAAATCAAATATAGCTTAGATGTATTGAAATATTAAAATAATTACCCTTAAAATAGTGATTAAAACAATGCTTCCAAGACACTTATCATCCATACCACCCACTTGGGACTAAAACCAAGCTTAAGCATAATAGCCTTTAAGAAGGCCCATTCTATCCTATCGTAAGCCTTGTTAAGGTCAATCTTCAACGCCACTTCACCAATCTTGTCCCTAACCTTCCTCTTCATATAATGCAGAACTTCATTTGTTGTTATCATATTATCAAAGATCGATTTACCCGGGACAAATCCTTATTGCTTAAGAGACACACATTTACCAATGACTACTCGAAGATGATATGCAAGAGTCTTGGCAAGAATCTTATACAGAACATTGCACAACGAAATCAAGCGAAGGTCCCCCATAGAATGAGGCCGATCACATTTTGGAACCAAAACAAATAATATTGATAGTACCAAATAAGACTCTTGTCTCTAGTGAAGTCACACATTCAACAAGGATATCTTGGCCATAGAGCTCCCAAAACTTTTGGTAAAAGGCTGGGTTTAAACCATTCGGCCCCAATGATTTGTTTGGATCCATATCCATGAAAGCAACTCTCAGCTCATCCAGGGTTAATGGAGCAGTGAGGAATTCATTATCTCCTATGCTAATTCTCCTCTACACCACATTAATCACCTCAATGAAGTTGTAGTCCTGAGCGATAAACAAATTTTGAAAATAGGTCTTTGCCAAGTCCTTTAAATCATCTTAAGAATTTGTGAACGTTCCATCATCTCTTTGTAGTTTCAAGACAATATTTCTTTTCTTTCGAATAATATCATAAGCATGAAAAAACTTGTGTTTTGGTCACCATCCTTTAACCAAAACACTTTAGTCCTTTGCCTAAAAATTCCCTCCTCCTTAATCAACAGTTTAGTCATCTCTTTCTTAAACAATTCACATTTAAAAACATAAGTTACGGTCAAGCCTAATTCCATAACTTTCTCATGATCACACTTAAATACCGTGTAAAATAACTAAATATAACATTTCATGAATTTGCATGCTAAAAAAAAAAAAACTTCAATCTTCAAATGTAAAAGACTAAATAGAAAATGAATTGAATTTGATGAACTAAAGATATATTTAACTATAAAATGTAAATTAAAATAAATAAAAAAACTTAAATTTTGTTTAGTTGTTCTCCTTCTCATATTATATAATGTCTTTTTCCACTAATAAAATTTGACTTACAATAATTTGACATACCCTTTTTTTTTTAATATTTAAATGAGTGCAAACACTTTATAATTTGTAATGATACATAATTTGTTGGTAGTGATACATGATGATAGAAATATAATACTTATATAGATTAAAATAATAGTTCTTTAATTTACAACTGATAGCATTTCTACATTAAACTTCGTTGTTAAGATTATTTTTTTGGTTGCCACCAACATTTCACCTTCACCCCCTCTACTTCATTTCCATTGTTTCCTAGTTAGCAAACATGATTTGTTTTTATTACCACACGAAGATGAACCTTGTAACGATAGCAATATTGAAGGCAAATTAGAGTTTTCATCTTCTTCAACATACTTACATAAGAGTGATGATCCTCCTCAATCTACTTAATACGAATAAGCAAGTTCATAATAACTATCGTCTATTCTTTGTTAAAAAAAAAATCATTCACACGTGTCACGGCAAAATTATCTCTATTTATAGTTTATATGTGTCTTTTTACCATTTGTTACCGTGACGAGATATAACACGTGTCATTATATGGTTGGTTGGGTGTGTGCGTCTATAGAAGATTTGCTCGTGGCAAGTATGGTAGCATCATCTAGATTGTGATTAGATTTGATTACACAAGATCTTAAACAAAAATCATATTCTCTCTCTTCTCTACGCTGCGTTTTCACCCCCACATGCTTGTACTCCATTTTTTGTCTCACTCTTCACTGCAAACCCTAATTTGAAGAAGCAAAGGAAAAAGGCCCAAAAATGGACGAAGGCGAGGGAGGGTACGGTGAGAGCGGCGATCCCATGGATCAGTTCCACAGTAACGAAGCCATATCAGCCGTCGCCGACGAGGGTTTCTTGGGCGAGGAAGACGATGATTACGAGGACCTTTACAACGACGTCAACGTCGGCGAAGGGTTCCTTCAATCGTTGCGCAAAAATGACGATTCGGGGTTCCGAAACGACGACGTCAACGAGAAGAAGCCGCCGCCTCCACCACCGGTTCCGGATGCCGCCGGGGTTTCGATACCGGGTGTCGGTGGCGGTGGAGAGGGTGTCGGTGGAAGCGGGATTGTGGAATCTAGGGTTTCGGGGAGGGTTGATGGGTTTCAGAATCAAGGGTTTAGAGGGAACGATGCGGGTGCCAAAGGTGGGATTAGGGTTGAATTAGGGAACCAATCTGGGAAATTGAGTGAAACTGAGGAGCAGGGTGGGAATGATGGTGCTGCAGTGCAGGTGATTGGGCAGCAACCACAAGGTGGGGTTGTTGGGAGTGTGGGAAATGAGGGTTTGGTGAGACAAGGTCAAGTTGGTGGTGGAGGGAATGTTATCAGGGTCGGTGGAAATGGTGTTGGGAACAGTGTGAGTGCTGTCAGTAGTGTTAATACTGGAGGAGTTGGAGGTGGTGCTGGTGTTGCTGCTGCTGGTTCTGGTGGCACTATATTGTTTGTGGGTGATTTGCATTGGTGGACTACTGATGCTGAGCTTGAAACTGAGCTTAGTAAGTATGGGCCTGTGAAGGAGGTGAAGTTTTTCGATGAGAAGGCGAGTGGGAAGTCGAAGGGGTATTGCCAGGTTGAGTTTTTTGACCCTTCTGCTGCCACTACTTGTAAGGAAGGGATGAATGGGCATGTTTTTAATGGGAGGCCCTGTGTTGTTGCATTTGCATCGCCTTTTACTGTTAAGAAAATGGGGGAGGCTCAGATAAATAGGAATCAGCAGATGAACCAATCTGCTGTTCCTCAGGGAAGGAGAGGCCCTGCTGATTCAGGTACTAAGCCTGGTGGGAGTAATATTTCGACGGGTGGTAATTACCAAGGTGGAGATGGGAATAGAGGTTATGGAGGAAGAGGAGGAGGTAACTGGGGGAGAGGGAATAATCCTGGTATGGGGAATAGGGGGGCTGTTAATCCAATGAGGAATAGAGGTGGTGGGATGGGTGGTAGAGGTATAATGGGCCATGGTGGAAATGGATTTGGACAGGGTATGGGTGGTACCCCTCCAATGTTGCATCCTCAGTCAATGATGAATCAGGGTTTTGATCCTGCATTTGGTGGTCCCATGGGTAGAATGGGTGGCTATGGAGGCTTTCCTGGTGCTCCGACGCCTCCGTTCTCTGGGATTTTGCCATCATTCCCTGGTGTTGGAGGTGTTGGTCTGCCTGGAGTTGCACCTCATGTTAATCCAGCCTTTTTTGGAAGAGGGATGCCTGTTAATGGTATGGGGATGATGCCAACGGCAGGCATGGATGGTCCTAATATGGGAATGTGGTCAGATCCGAATATGGGTGGATGGGGTGGTGAAGAGCCTGGTGGTGGGAAGGCTGGAGAATCAAGTTATGGGGAAGAAGCTGCATCAGATCATCAGTATGGTGAGGTGAGTCATGATAGAGCTGGGTGGCCTATGAGGGAAAAAGATAGAGGTTCAGAAAGGGACTGGTCTGGTTCTTCTGAGCGAAGGTATAGAGATGATAGAGATCAAGGATATGAGAGAGGTGCATCTAGAGAAAAAGATATGGGCCAAGATCATGAATGGTCTGAAAGAAGGCAGCGTGATGATAGAGAAACAGTCCGAGAACGATCCCGTGAGCGTGACCGTGAACGATCTCGTGACCGTGATCGTGATCGTGAAAGGGATCACCGTGAGCGTGATAGGCACAGAGAAGATAGGGACAGGTATGCTGATCATCACAGGTACAGAGACCGGGAAGCAGAGCACGATGATGAGTGGGAGAGGGGAAGGTCATCAAGGACCCACAGCAAGTCACGGTTATCACAAGAGGAAGAACACCATTCTAGGCCAAGAGATGCTGATTATGGGAAGAGGCGGCGGCTTACGTCTGAATAACTTTCTAAGCTGCCTGTTATTCCTCTGAATACTTTACACTGAGGAAGGAAAAAACAGTAACCAAAAAGTCAGGATTTGTCATTTGCTTGGATTGTCTGGGGCCCAGAAGTTGTTGAGCAGCTGTTTTATTTCAATCACTTGTTCTAATTGCTTCTGGTTAGGAGCATGGTTTCTTTCTTCTTTGAGAAAGGTTAGTTTAAGACTCCAATTCTTAGCCTGCTTGTGTTATTGGATCTCGATTTGTGATGTGCTTACTGTCTATTATGTTCATTTTGATGAATAATACTTGATGCCTCTGCTTTGCTCTATTGTTTTCATGAACTTTCTCATTGATATAGAACCAATTGTGAGCGGAGATTACTTTAACCATAGATGACATGATAACAATCTAGAGAAGACCACTGTTTGACTGTTTGGAGTTTTTAGCTAGTAGATATCTGTAGGCTTTAAAATGTTCTAATTTCCTTCTCAAAGAAGGAATTAGCACGATTGAGATTAAGCCTTGTAAATTTTGCAATATATAATTTTGTTAAAACTGAGCCTAGAAGTATAAGCTCAGGCATCCTAGATGGCTAGAACTGTAGCCAACTAATAAGAAGCCTATCTATATGTAATCTTAAGGTTCAATAAGAAACTATTAGTTTTATTAATTATTAAGATATTATTTTGGGTATCAGTGTTTTGCTTTTGTTGTGGGTGTTTCGTAGAGGGTTTGGGAGTCCTTTTGTCTTCCCCTTTCCCCTTCACTCCTTAAGACACATTTGTTTTTTTGGTTTTCTATTTGAGGATTTTTCTTTTTATTTTCCTTCTGCTTAGTGGTTTCTTTTGGAGAACTTATCTACTTGTGTATTTTCCTGTTATCTAATAATAATGTTTTTATCTATCTAAATAAATATTATTATTTTGAAATTAAAATTTCCTTTCTTCCACTGTCTAATGTTTCATTGTAGTGTTTCTTTGTTCATGTGTGCACTTCTTTATTCTAGTAATCATCCTTGCTTAAAATTCTGCATGAGTTTCACCAAATGCAATTGGATCTTATTTTTCTGTGATTCCCAGTATGAGACTGTATTGCTTTCATACCTCTCTGCATTTGGACCAAGTGGTTGTATTGTTGGACTATGGACTATGGACTCTGGATGAAATGGAATTTTAGGTTGTCTGCTAAACACTTTACAGCCATGATTATTCATTTTTATTTTTATTTTTAATTTTATATTGTTGGGCTGATTATGCAAACTAAAGAAGTTTATGATCTGGACTTCTGGAGTCTGCTATGTATATAAACCATTCTGGTTTTGTAGCTTCTCTTTGTGCATGGTAGTAACTAGTTTCCCAGGCAGTTCAGTACCCTTCCCTTTTGTTGGTAGTATAACTTTATAAAGATTATGTTCTAATAAGTGGTATATCTACTCTTGAATTGCTGTTATATCAAACTTTTATATATAGGGGTGGAAGAATATATAGGGGTTTTTTGCCTGAATTTTGTGCATGGCCAAATGAGGAAATGAAACAGAATTACAGGTGGAGGAAGGACAAGAAAAACTGGGTAATACTAATAACGTATTAGATCTAGGTTGCATCTCTGAAGAACTGGTTATTTACATAACACAATAACATTGTTTAATCCATTTAGTTTATCCAACCTTGCAGGAAAAAAGGTTGTTATACCAAACATGGGAGTTCAAAATTTGATTTTTCTTGGAATTTGCAAGTGAAAGAATATGGATTTAGGTTATGGAGGATGGTATTTGCTCAGATGCCATGTTGAAAGTATAGGGTTTAGGCAGGGAAGGAGGAAAAAGAAATTGTATTCTTTTAGATGATGCAAAAGACAAAGCACTAACCTTTATATAGTTGGAATCAGGTTAATTACCAGATTCTTAATCTGCCAACCTTAATTGTATTACCGGAACAAATTACTTACTAAAGATTAGATAAAATGCCTAGTCCCTAACAATAAGTTAACACAAATTATCCTAATCTATCATGCACCAATTCCTTCTTCTGAGGCAAATATTTTCTAGATATTCGAACATCAATTTTTCTACTTTCTAATAAATTTTGATGTTATATGCATTTATATGGTCTAAAACCCTTGGTTTGCAGTTTTCCAAAGATTAAAAATGTTTGGTTTGCTTCTGGGGTCAATATATTTTATTCACACACATATAAATCAACTAAATTTCTGTGTGCTTGTTTAACGGAATTGAGGAAGTATTTTTTTTTTGTCCATTTTATATGAATTATACCTGCTTTATCTTCTTTCTGCTCATGCTTTCTGAATTGTAAACTATTATCACATGGGCTTCTGTTTTGTGTAGGACAATTGTTTTGAGAAAGGAAACTGTTCATTCAAACTCTGGGTTGTGATGGGGATCAAGCCTCTTCAATGTTGGAGATTCAAGTCATGACAATCCTTTTCTTATATTGAGAAGTGGAACTTTTGCTATGAAGTATTAGCTTTTGATTTGAATGTATGTTTCAGTTGTTAGCACATGATTAATTAAACCATCGATGTTGATGTAATGGGTTTAACTTGCTGAAGTCTGAAATGTGGCAGATTATTTAGAACTTATTGTTTGAAATGTGTACTAGGATTTAGCAGAGGATACTGATAATGTGCCGTTTCTGATTGGGTGGCTGTTGTATCTTTTTTCTCCCCACCTTGTGGTTGGCTGTTGTATCATTTTCTCCCCACCTCTTTTTTTGTTGTTTTCTCCTCACATTTTGTTAGCTTAGCAGCGGTGTAGCATGCAAATATTGTGTATGATGTAGAGAGCTAACCATTTGATCACTGTAATCATTCAAAGCTGGAGAATTGTACATGTTTTCATGTATATATTGATATTAATTTTACTGATAAAGGTCGAATCCAGCTCCAGTTTTGTTTTATGGTCTTGTCATGTTTCTTTTGGAATCCAACTGTTGAGAATTGGAGGGCCATATTGTATTCATTTCTGTTGTCTCTGTTTTTTGAATGCTTTTAATAGCGGAAGATGCCTATGCTTTCCACTTTTCAAAGATATAATGATTTTATTATAAAAAATTCATATATTATTCATGGTATTATACACTCTCAAAACACATTTTTTCTTTCAAACTCACTGATTTTTTGTTTGAAAGAGTATGTTTGTTTTTACAGCATTGGAAAGAGTATGTTAGAATGTGTTGCTGCAATATGTTTTAAAATGATGTTCTGGGAATAATCCTTTTATGTATGGGAAAGCCGGTCATGTTGAAATAGTGTCTATTTTTTTCTAAGAGACATTTAATCTCTTTCCAGTGGTTTGTTTTATGGCTACAAGAACTAGGAGAGATATGCATAATCTTTTATCTTTTATTTGTTAAAATTTACACTAGATTTTTTTTATCCTTATTCTTTACAATTTTTTTTATTACTTTACAGATAAAACCAATTTTTTTTTGTTACTTTCTCCCATCCCATTTGACTTCCAAAATATAAATTGAATGTGCTAGTAATCATTTAAAAGTGGTCAGTTTATGCCTCTACTTGTTATACCATCTGCTCTGTTTATGCTTCTTGGATGATAGTTTGTGTTTTCTTCATACGATTGTGTAGGAATTGTGTCATTGTTTGCTTTTATTAGTTAATACACATTGCCTACTATGTCTAGGTTTTAGCTTTAAGAGAGCCTTTGACTACTTTGAAGGATACTGCCTATTGAATTCCATTAGCAGCCATTTATTTTATTGTTGCCCAATGAAGTAAGTGGTAAACTAGGATGATTGATTTGATCAATTGGTTTATTTTCGTTCGATACGTATATATTCTCCAGAATTGGGTTTTCTCTGTCCTTATATTGTTATTATTCTGTTTCCCTTTCCGATGTTCCCGAGATTGACCCTTAGCCTTTGCTAGTTAACTAGTTATACTTGTTTTGGTTTTCCATGACACCTAATCTAGTCTTATAATTGAAGGGTTTAAATTTTATGAACAAAGTATGTTCTGTTTAGATACATACCAAACTTTGTATCTAAGTAGGTATGCATCTCATGCATCAGCTTATTCAATTAATTGTGATGCCTAACCTCTATATATAGCCAATTTGCTTCATATCGTTACTAGTTCTTGCATACTTGTTCTTTATGTGTTTAAGTTCCGATTAGTTTGTACTGTATTATATATATAAACTAAAGTGAAAAAACAAGACTATATTTACCGTTAGTTTATATTATAATTTTAAATCATCCAACGTTATTTTCATTTTATACACTTGTTTCAGTGTAAAGGAATAAATTCCGATACGAAAGAGGTGGGGTCTGATTTCTTACGATCAAAATGACTTTATTCTTACGTCCGGATAGTGTATAAAATTATTGTTGAACCAGATACACATAGAAAGGGCAAAAGAACAAAGAAGCAACCCAATCTTGGTTTCACATGCTAGTGCCAAGAAGAGTATTAGATGATAAAAAAAGAAAAGAAGTAGCCAGTCTCATCCGTGTTTCCCAAAATATTCTCATTCTCATACCATTCGTGCGACCCATATTTGCTTATGGTTATGCAGTGCTCCTTCTTAGTAAGATCTTTCCACCAACCATATTTGTTTACTACACATCAAATTTAATGACACAAACCGTCACACTTTTTCATGGTTTACCAAAGTTTTGACAGAAAACCAAAACAAAAGCAAAAGTTTGCTGTTATTTTCCTATTTATGAACAAACAAACACCAATGTATATGAATCATAGCATGACTTCCCTTTTATCATAGCCCCTAAAAGAGTTAAATTAAAGTACATAATAGCAAAAGAGGTACAATATTTCTATGATACTACAACAGTCAAATCAGTTACAGATTGTTGGCCTTAGAAACTTAGAAATGTGTCATACTATACATACATATCGCCAATCAATCATCAATAATAATAATTATAATTATGATAATATTATTATGATCAGAATACAAACCAACTCTCTTAGTATTATTACTAGTTCACTCTAATCACCACTACGAATATCGCATTGTTGTAATCTATGATTAGTAATGAAACCGAGCCACACAGGCCCATCTATCTGGGCCTACCCGCATTGGATCCAGGCCCGGGATAAGCAGCACTGCCAGCCACCTGATGGAACCCGGCAGAGCCGTACACGTGTCCCTGATGCATCATCATTCCACCAGCATTAGCATAACTACCACTCTCGTAGGCACTGTTGGTAGCATTGGAAGGAGGAGGCGCGTCCTTATCACGCGCCGCCACGGTCTTCTCTCCTTCCATTTCTCTGAAGCGCTGGAGGTAGCCCTTGAGAGGCTCCACGTAGTCCTCGAATCCGAGAGTGGTCATCGCCCAGAGCAGGTCGTCGCCGTTGATCGTCTTGCGCTTCTCGCGCTGGCACTTGTCGGAGGCCTCGCCGGTGATGAAGCTGATGAACTCCGACACGCACTCCTGCACCGTCTCCTTCGCGTCCTTCGAGATCTTCGCGTTCGCCGGGAGAGCCTTCTTCATGATGCGGCTCACGTTCGCGATCGGCAGAAACCGGTCCTGCTCTCGCGGCGACATCTCGCTGCCCTTGCCAGCGTTGTGCGTGCCGCCGGAGTCGTTGTCGGAGTCCGCCATCGACCGACGGAAGCGCTGAGAAAGATGAAATGAATCACTAAGTCAGTGAAGTAAAATATCAGAGTGGCGGAGTTCGCGAAATTGATTTGTATCGCTTTGACTCGTTCCACGTGAAATTGAAGTACTGTTCGCTGTTCAGAATCTGAAATTCAGTGTTTGGAGCGGTTTTTTTAGGAATTTGAAAATCGATTGGGAATGGACGAGTAACTGAGAATCCGAACTACGAATCGGTTTGACTCTGTTCCACGTGAAATTGAAGTGCTGTTCGCGGAAGAAACTTCTTCAGAATCTGAAATTCAGTGTTCCGTGCGGTTTGCTTCGAACCGGTTTGACTTGGTGGTTCTGCGTGAAGTTGAAGCACGGTTCGTAGAAGCCCCTCGGAAACCGAGTTTCAGTGTCGGTGCAGTTTTCTTCGGAATGAATGAGAGTCACGAACTCGGCGGGAATCGGTATGACTCGGTGGTTCTGCGTCAAAATGAAGCGCTGCTGAAACTGAAAATTGAAATCACTGAATCGTGCAATTCTGTGTGGAACTCGGAATAGGGATACTGCGAGGGTTGGATACGGTGGCCGGAGGCGGGTAACGACGGCTCCGGCAGGGACGGGAAAGGTGAAACGGAACGGAGGGGTTTGTTTGGGAGGTAATGAGCAGGATCCGTTGGATCAGAAGGGTTAATAACGCTTTATCTTGAGAACACGTGGCGCTTTGTGGGCCGTTGTTAGTCGATAAGTGTGAGTTTGCACGAACGAATAGGAACCCTTGGATTCTGTTAGTGCTCCATGATCTGGACCGTTGCTTTGGTATCTGGCACGTGCTCAGTTCTGACTTGGACTCTCTTATTTTATTCAAATTTCAAAATATTTTTTTCATATATAATATAATATAAAATTAATTTAATACAATATAAACAAAGGAGAAAATTACAAATGTATGCAGGATTTTTTTTTAAAAGTTTAAATAAATTGGTATAAATACAAAAAATATAAAATATTAATATAAATTTATGTTCACATTTTAAAAAAAAAAATCCAAAGAAATATTTTTAGTGAATTTTTTAGATATAAAAAACGAACACAAAAAAAATAAAGTAAGGATATATTAAGCGAGTAAATTTATTGGTAAGAAATGGCTAATACTCACATGTGATGTGACATCAACCCCACTTGTATGAATTCTTTTCCATATAATAGCGAAGAGATTTTAAGTTAATTCATAAAGTTTTTGTCTTTGATGACTATATATTTTATAATAGTTATGATGATATTTATTTCGGGGTTAGTGGCTGTGGTTTTTCAGAGTGATGACTATATTTTGAATGTCTTTGCTTTGTAAATAGCTAGTCTTAGAATCACGGTTGACCGATTCCTGTTAGGTTTTAAACTAGTACATTTTACATTCCATATAAAGTAATGATGCACAATGCACATTACACGTATTTACTCTTTTATGATTAAGGGTATGATTTATTGTTTCAAGGATTTTATGGTTTAAGGTTTGTTTTTGTTTCATTGTTTAGGCTTTTGAGTTTTGGGTCTATAGTTTTAAGCCTACACAATTTATGATATAGGGTCTATGGTTCATGATTTATGATTTCATAATTTAAGATTTAAGATTTATGATTTTAGGATTTCGGATTGCATGATTTATGATTTCATGCTTTAAGGTTTGAAGTTTCAATTACTATAGTTCATTGTTTCAAGATTTTATTGTTAATGATTCAATGTTTTTAGTTTAGGGCTCAATATTTTGGGTTTATGATTTTTGGTTTTATAGTTTAGAGTTTAAGATTCATAATTCATGGTTTAGGGTTTTACGATTTAGGGTTTCATTGTTTATGGTCTATATGTTACAATTTTAAGGTTTTAGGTTTATTGTTCATGGTTCAGAGTTTATTGTTGAGTGTTGTTTAAGGTTTAATATTTAGGTTTAAGTCTATATTGTTTAGGGTTAAAAGTTTATCATGTATGGTTTAGAGTCTTATGGTTTATGATTCACAATTTTAAGGTTTAATATTTACCAGGGTTTAAGGTTTAAGGTTTAGGATTTAAGATTCCGAGTTTCAATTTTATGATTTCATGGGTTAGGTTTTAAGGTTTAAGGTTTCACAATTTAGTGTTTTGGGTTCATTGTTTTAAAATTTTAGGGTTTAAGGTTTTATGTTTTTGGTTCACAGTTAAAGGTGTATGCTTCATGGTTTATGTTTTAAGATTTACTGTTTCAAAGCCTAAGGTTTCATGTTCATTATTTTAAGGTTGCATAATTTAGGGTTTAATATTTTTGCTTCATGGTTAATGGTTGATGTCTAGGGTCTATGATTCATGGATTTATGGTTTAATGGTTTGAGGTTTAAAGTTTATGTTTTATGCCTTAAGGTTTAAGGTTTTAACATTTAAGATTTTATGGTTTATAGATAAAGGTTTTAAGGTTTTAAGGTTTATGATTTGCGGTCCATGATTTATTGTTTTAGGGCCCATGGTTCATGGGTTAAGGTTTATGATTTAAAAGTTAGAGGTTATGGTTTTATGGTTTTAAGTTTATGGTATATTTATCATGTATGGTTTAAAGTTGTAGGGTTTAGGATTCATAGTTTATGGTTCAAGGTTGAGGTTTAGGGTTTTAGGGATTCAAATTTTAGTGTTTATGACTTCATAGTTTATGTTTGAAGGTTTCAATGTCTAGGGGTTTCATGATTTAGTGTTTTTGGTTCATTATTTTAAGATTTTAGGGTTTAAGGTTTAATGTTTTTTACATGACTAAGGGTTGGTGTCTTGTGTTTATTATTTAGGATTTAGGTTTCATGATTAAAAGTTTAATGTTCAATGTTCAATGTTTTATGATTTAATGTTTATGGTCTAGGTTATATGCTTTATAATTTTAGGGTTTCATGGTTTAGGATTTATTGATTTATGGTTATGGATTTAAGGTTTTCATTCCATGGTTTTTTATTTAGGGTTTCATGATTTAATATTTAGGATTTCATTTCATGATTTATAATTTATAGGTTCATTTAGGATTTATGGGTTCATGGTTTAGGATTTTATTTATGAAACCTTCATTTAAGATGTAGGGTTTCATAATTTAGGATTTATTGTTTCTTTTATGAAATTCTAAATTAGGAATAAGGGTTCACAAATGAAACCCTAAAAATTTAACTTGTTATTTCAAAATTTCAGGACATTAATCTTGTTACTTCACATTTTTCAAATTTCTTTTTTTTTTCAAAATTTTCAAGACATTACTCTTGATTTTTCATATTTTAAAAATTTTCTTCTTCTTTTTTTCAAAACTTCAAAGCATTCCTCTTATTTTTTCATATATTTTTTTAAGACATTACTCTTGTTTTTTTCATTCTTTTGCTGTACTTTTATTTTTATTTTTTAAAATTTTCAAAACATCACAATTATTTTTTCGTGTTACAAGGTTTATCGTTTAGGAATTATGGTTTCATGGTTAAATTTACTATTTATGATTTCATGGTTTATGATTTAGAATTTCATTTCATGGTTTATGGTTTATGATTTAAGGTTTTATTTATGAAACTTTAAATTAAAATATAGGATTTCATTTATGAAACCCCAAATCCTAAATCATGAAATGAAACCCTAATCCCTAACCAATGAAAACCTAAATCCTAATGAAACTTTAAGTCCTAAATCATAGAATGAAACCCTAAATGTTAAACCATGAAACCATAATCATAAATCTTAAATGAAACCCTAACTTATAAATCATGAAACCATAAATATTTTTAAAATTTTCATTTTTTTCAAGACATTAGTCTCATTTTCCATTTTTTTTTCAATTTTTCAAGACATTATTCTTGATTTTTAAAGTTTTCCTTGTTTTCTCATATTTTAAAAATCTTCATGGCTTATGATTTAGGGTTTCATTTCATGATTTATAATTGCATGGTTTAAGATTGGGATTTTATTTACGAAACCTTAAATTAGGATTTAGGGTTTCATGGTTTAAGATTTATGATTTCTTTTATGATTCCCTAAATTAGTATTAAGGGTTTTGCAATTGAGACCCTAAATTTGAATTTAAGGTTTTGTTTATGAAACCATAAGGATTTAGGGGTTCGTTTATGAAACTTTAAGGATTTTGAAATACATAAGAACACACTAGAAATAGGGGTTGAATAGTGGGTTAGAAATTTTTTTCGTAAACACTATTAGTTCACAAGTTGCTTTCTTGGATATATATAAGTTTAAACCAGCAAATATATCCTTGCAAAGCAAAGCTTTGAAAATCTTTGAAAAATAGCACAGTAGACAAGATGAATATATGTAATCATAAGACAATAAATAAAAACTTGTTTTTATATTGGTTCACTTAACCTGAGCTACGTCTTGTTAAAGGGTTCCACTATAATCAATTGATTACAAAACAAGTATTATTTATTGCCACTTCTGGCTACAAGTATTTTCTATGCCACTACTGGCTATGAGTATTCTAAACCATTACTGGTTATAAGTATGAATCTCCTCCTAAGATTATACTTCCTAAGTATTCTTTTATCACTAAGCCACTCCTATCTTTCTATACAAATATGTATAAGATTCAAATAACTCTCAAAGAGAGGATATGAACAAGTTTTGAATCTGTATGAGCTTGTAAAAGATGGGTATTCTCTTTTCTCTCAGCTCGTGTTTTTTATTGGGTTTTTCTGAGTGCTTTGCTTGTTGTTTAGATTGTTTCTAATGATTTCGTTTCAATTCTTCGTCTCTTTCTTCTCGTTGCATGGAAACATCTTTATATAGTGAACTTCATGGATTTGAACGTTGGAGAAAATAAGTTTCCGTTGTCTTACAGAAGAGTGTTGAAGTTGCTTTAAGTGTGCTTGATGTGACTAGAGCAGCTTTCTGTCTCTGTCACAATTAGCTTTTAGCTTAAGGTGTGCATCTAAATGTTGATTAGTCTTTTGGTTGTACCTACACACTTCACACAATTTGAGACATGCAAGCAATACGACGAATAAAAGAAAGTAAGTTTAGAGAGTATCTCCCTTTCTTTCTATAACAACAACGCCTTTATTTGTGTAAAGAATTAATTATAAAACACATATTCCTCAGCACATATGAAAAATCATGTTTTATTCTTACACAGACAATGTCTGGCTTAATAGACACAGTCTAGTCTGACTAAGCATGGTCTAGAATGACAAATATGGTCTGGTCTAGCTTCAGACATTGTCTGGCCTGGCTTAATAATGGTCTGTCTTGACTATACGTTGTCTGACCATGTTCTATACATGGTCTGGCCTAGTACATATGCATAGTCTGGTCCTAGACTTGTGTTATTTGTCCCAAGACTCCACATAATTTGTGTAAGACTGTTGCATGGTCTGGTTTTAGACTTTGCATGAATCTTTCCAAGACTTAGCCAGGTATGTTCCAAGACTGTACTGTCTAATCTTATGAACTCTGCATGGTCTGTTCCAGAGCTTATTTTAATATGATTAAAAGCATTTATAATGCTTGATAAATTGTTACGAGTTATTAGACAGTTAAGATAGAGAGTGCTATGGAGAGATTATACCATTTATCTGTTGATCAATTTTGATTACCTGAAATTACTTAATTTCAAATCATTAGTTGATTAAATATTATCACATTTGTTATCATAAAAACCCATTAAAGGATTAGGGGTCAAACATCATCCAATGTCTTGGTTCTAACAAATTTGAGGTTTCATTTTTGAAACCCTAAATTATGATAAAGGGTTTCATTTTTGAAACCCTTAGGATTTATGGTTTCATCTAAGATTTATGTTTTATAAATAAAACCTTATATCTTAGGGTTTCATTCATGAAACTCTAAGAATTTAAGGTTTCATTTATAAAACCTCATATTCAAATTTAAGGTTTAATTTATGAAACCCTAAATCATAAACCATGAAACCATAAATCCTAATGAAACTTTAACTCATAAACCATGAAGTAAAACCCTAAATACTAAACAATGAAACCATAACCATAATTGTTAAATGAAACTAATGAAGTATTCTGGCAAGCATAACAAATATTGCACAAGTAGTATAAAAGGGAAGATCCCAATATCAATTCCACAGGGAATTATTCGTATTAACTATTAGTAAAGTAATCAATTCCTAAACACTAATTTGGTTTTAGAAGTGGTTTGTGTTGTGGAACATAAGTAACAAAAAAAAATAAACTAAACACTAACAAATAACACTAAAGATAAATAATAAAATGATAATGTTAATTCAAGACGATGATCGAACAGTTGGTGTGCTTGAGTGTGAAATGATAATGATGGATATGTTGAAGATTTGGTTCAACCAGTTTGCTTTCCATGTAAATGTACAAATATATTCTCCATTCAAAGCAATATTTCAAATTAACTTCGATCTAAAAGTGTTCAAAACGTGTTATTTCATCAAATCAAGCTTAAACTGTTCAACCTCACTTTCGATGTCTCGGTAAGTTCAGTTGAGTGGTTTGGTGAAGCTCGGAGATCTTTACGAAGCTAATGGAGTCTATCCTATGTCTAGAAATACACTCCATTAGAGTCCAAACTCAGTTCCAAGTTCAAAAACATTTGTCAATGGCAGTTAAACTTTAAAACATGCATATATAACTGATCAAATCATATAACAAGAGTAAATATAGAGAAATGAACTTTAGACTGAATATTTCAATGAATAGATATGAAGAAAGCATTTACATGTTAAACACCTAGTTCCAAGTCCTCAACACTAATGGATTAGCCTCTCATTGTCATGAGAAGCTTTGAAAAGGTTATAAAATGAGAGAGAAGAACAGGGGATGAAGAAGCAGCTCTATTATATCAAGGATTGAATGTCTTAAAAAAATTACAAGTGCAGCTTATATACTATAAATGGACCTTCACTTAGCGCGTCATTCTGCTAAGCGCAAGTTTGCGATTCTGTAGACTTCATCTCAGATACAGGGCTTTTGCTAAGTGAGCATGTCCGCTAAGCGCATTTTCAGTTTGAAAGAACATTTCGCTTAGCGCAAGCATGCGCTTAGTGCTGCATAAACCGCTAGTCGTGCACAACGCGATGTGGCACTCAGCGCTATATGCGCTTAGCGAGATGTGGCGCTCAACGCTATCTGCCTTCATTCTTTGTGTTCTTCCTTTATTATTGAACCTAGGCTTGCAAACATGAATTTGAGTATATTTCTCACAAAGTAGCTTCCTATGGTTAGAATTAGCAAAACTATACAAATCTATATTAAATGAATTCAAACTAAGCTAGAAATCCTAAAAACATTGGATAATCGCTACAAAATATGATGCAATATTTATGTATATAAAACGATTATCAGAAACCTTAAATCATAATCCATAAATCCAAATACATTGAAATAAAACCCTAAATCCTAAACAAAGAAACCTTAAATCCCAAACCATCCAACCCTAAATGCTAAACCAAGAAACCATAAACCTTAAATCTTAAACTATGAAACCATAAACCTTAAACCAAAAAATCATAGACTAGGAAACACTAAATCCAAGTCCATCAATTTTTTTTTTCAAAATTTTCAACACATTCCTATTTTTTTTTTTCTTCATATTTTTAAAATTTTCAATTTTTTTTCTAAATTTTCAAGACATTCTTATTATTTTTTTCATAATTTCATAAATTTTATTTTTTTAATTAAAATTTCAAGATATTATTCTTTTTTTTATATTTTCATATTTTAAAATTTTTTAGTCTTCTTCAAACTTTTCAACACATTTCTGTTATTTTTTCATATGTTTTAAATTTTGATTTTTTAAATTAATTAGTGTTCTTTTTCATATTATTTTAAATTTTTTTTTAATTCTTCAAGAAATTACTCTTGTCGTTTTTTTTCAAACTTTCACGACATTACACTTTATTTCATTTTTTAAAAATTTTCATTTTTTTGAAATTTTCAAAACATTACTCTTATTTAAATTAAAAAAAAACTTTGAAGACATTTGTATTGTTTTCTCATATTATGAAAATTCTCTCTTTTTTTTTTAAATTTTTTAAGACATTAATTTTGTTTTTTCATATTTTTATAATTTTCATTCGTTTCATTATTTTACAAACATTAGTCTTGTTTTTTTTTTTTTTTAACTTTTCACCTTTTTTTTTTCTTCAATTTTTCAAGACATTACTCTTGTTATTTTTTCTTTTCAAAATTTTCATTATTTTCTTCTTGTTTTTCATAATTTAAAATTTTCATTTTTTTTTCAATTGTTCACGACATTTCTATTATTTTTTCATATTTTTTTTGGTTCAAGACATTACTTTTTTTTTTTTCATTTTTTTGTTGTTGTAATTTTTTTTTTCAAACTTTGAAGACATTTCTATTATTTTCTCATATGTTTAAAGTTTTCATGGTTTGAGATTTAGGGTTTTATTTATGAAATCTTAAATTAAGATTTATGATTTCATGGTTTAGGATTTACAATCTCAAGGTTAAGGATTTATCATTTCTTTTATGAAATCCAAAATTAGGATTAGAGGTATAAAAAATGAAACCCTAATTAAGATTTAGGATTTTTGTGAAACCTATATGATTTAAGATTTTTATGAAACCTAGATGATTTAGGATTTTGTTTACGAAACCTTAGAGTGTGATTTATGATTTTATTTAGGATTTAAGGTTTCACAATTAGGGTTTGATTAAGGGTTTCACAAATGCAACCTTAATGATTTAGGCTTTCATTTATGAAACTCTAAGAATTAAGGCTTTTATTTATGAAATCTCAAATCCTAATTTAGGGTTTCATTTTCACAACATTAAATTCTAACTAATAAAATGAAACTCTAAATCCTAAATAATAAAACCATGAACCCTAATGAAACTATAAATCTTAAACAATAAAATGAAATCTTGAATTTTAAATCCTTAAACCACAACCATAAATCTTAATTGAAACTTTAAATCATAAATCCTGAAACCATAATTTTTTTAAAATTATAATTTTTCAAGACATTAGTCTTGTTTTTTCATATATTTTTAACTTTTAATTATTTTTTTCAAATTTTCAAGACATTACTCTTGATTTTTCATATTTTTTCAAAACTTTCCTTTTGTTTTTTGTATTCTTAAAATTTTCATTTATTTTCAATTTTTTTTTCAAGGCATTCCTTTTGATTTTCCATTTTTTTTAAAAAAAAAATTCAAGATATTATCTTTTTTTTATATATATATTTTCAAGGCATTACACTTTTTTTTTTTTTTTTTGTGTTGCATGGCTTATGGTTTAGGGTGTTATTGTTTCATAGTTAACATTTAGGATTTATGATTTCATGATTTAGGATTTAGGAATTCATCTCATGGATTATAATTTAGGATTTCATTTCATGGTTTATGATTATGGTTTTATTTATGAAACCTTAAATTAAGATTTAGGTTTCATGGTTTAAGATTAATGGTTTATTTTATGGATCCCTAAATTATATTAAGGATTTCAGAAATGAAACTGTAAATCTTAATTTAGTGTTTCATTTATGAAACCCTTAGAATTTAGGATTTCATTTATGAAACCCTAAGGATTTGGGGTTTCATTTTTGAAACCCTAAATTAAGATTTAAGGTTTTGTTTTTGAAATCCTAAATTAGGATTTGTGGTTTCATTTAGGATTTATGTTTTACAAATAAAACCCTAAATCTTATGAATTTATTTATGAAACCCTACAGATTTAAAGTTTCATTTAAGAAATCTCACATAGAAATTTATCCATGAAATGCAACCATGAAATTTAAGACACCCTAAATCCTAAACCATGAAATGCAACCATTAATCCAAAACAATGAAACCCTAAAAACTAATGAAATTCTAAATCATAAACCATGAAATGGTTTCATTTATGAAACACTAAATCCTAAACCATGAAATGAAACCCTAAATCCTAAACATTAAATATATAAATCCTAATGAAACTATATATTCTAAACCATAAAATAAAACCCTCAATTTTAAACACTAAAATCGTAACCATAAATCTTAAATGAATCCTAAATCATAAAACTCAAAACCATAAAATTTTTTGAAATTTTCAATTTTTTCAAGACATTAATCTTGTTTTTTCATATTTTTTAAACTTTTCAGTTTCTTTTTTCAAAATTTTCAAGACATTACTTTTCAAGACATTTTTTTTTTCATGTTGCATGGTTTATGGATTAGAAGTTATGGTTTCATGGTTTAAAAATTTATTTTCATAATTTCAAGACACTACGTGTTGCATGGTTTATGGTTGATGAGTTAAGGTTTCATGGTTTAAAACTTAGAATTTATGGTTTCATACTATTGATTATGATGTAGGATTTCATTTCATATTATGGCTTATTTAAGAATCCTTCAATTAAGATTTAAGGTTTCATGCTTTAAGATTTATGGGTTCTTTTATGAAACCTTGAGAATTTAGAGTTTCATTTAAGAAAATGTAAGTATTTTGGGTTTCGTTTATGAAACCCTTTGGGATTTCGTATTTGAAACCCTAAATTAGGGTTTCTGGTTTCATTTAGGATTAATGTTTTACAAATAAAATCCTAAATCTTAAGGTTTCATTTATGAAACCTCATATCCAAATTTGGGGTTTTATTTATGAACCCCAAATCCTAAACCATGAAATGAAACATTGTATCAGAATCCATGAAAAAAAATCATAAATCTTAATTTAGGGTTTTGTTTATGAAACCCTAAGGATTTGGGGCTTTGTTTATGAAACCTTAAGGATTTAGAGTTTCATTTTTAAAACCCTAAATTAGGATTTAAAGTTGCGTTTTTTAAACACTAAATTAAGATTTGTGGTTTCATTTTGGATTTATGTTTTATAAATAATACCCTAAATCTTTGAGGTTCATTTTTGAAAGGCTAAGGATTTAAGGTTTCATTTATGAAACCCTTAAGATTTATGGTTTTGTTTAAGTAACTGTAAGGATTTGGGTTTTCGTTTATGAAACCCCAAGTATTTGGAATTTCATTTTTGAAACTCTAAATTTGGATCTAGGGTTTTGTTTTTGAAATTGTAAATTAAGATTTATGGTTTCATTTAGGAGTAATGTTTTACAAATAAAACCCTAAGTATTTAAGGTTTCATTTATAAAACCTCATCATAATTTGAAATTTCATTTATTAAACTCTAAATCATAAACCATGAAATAAAACATTTTATCATAAACCATGAAATGAAACCTTAAATCTTAATTTAAGGTTTTCATTTATGAAATCCTAAGAATTTGGGATTTTGTACTGAAAACCCTAAATTAGGATTTAGAGTTGCATTTTTGAAATCCTAAATTACGTTTTATGGCTTCATTAAGGATTTATGTTTTACAAATAAAACCCTAAATCTTTGTGATTCATTTATGAAACCTTAAGGATTGAAGGTTTCATTTATGAAACCTGATATCCAAATTTGGGGTTTCATTTATGAAACATTAAACTTAAACCATGAAATGAAACAATAAATCTTAAACGATGATATGAAACCTTATATCTTAAACAATGAAATTATAAATCCTAATGAATTTTTTAATCACAAACAATTAAATGAATCCCCAAACCTAAATTAGAGTTTCATTTATGAAACCCCAAATCCTAATTTAGGGTTTCATTTATGAAACGTTAAATCCTATACCATGAAATCTAACCTAGGATCCAAAGCATTAAAAACCTAAATCCTAATAAAACTATATATCTTAAACCATAAAATGAAACCTTAAATTTTAAACTCATAAACCATAACCATCAATCATTAATGAAACCCTAAATCATAAAACCTGAAACCATTAGTTTTTTAAAAATTTTCATGTTTTTCAAGACATTAGTCTTGTTTTTTCATTTTTTTTCAATTTTTCATATTTTTAATATTTTCAAGGCATAACTCTTGATTTATTATATTTTTAAAATTCACATTTTTAAAGAGAGTGGTCTTTCTTTTTTAATTTTCATTTTATTTCAATTTTTCAAGACATTACTCCTGTTTTTGATATTTTTAATATTTTCTAGGCATAACTCTTGATTTTTCCTATTTGTAAAATTTTCTTTTAAAAATTTTTTTTTTCAAGACATTGCTCTTGTTTTTCATATGTTTAAAATTTTCATTTATTTTCAATTTTTCTAGACATTCCTCTTGTTTTTTCATATTTAAAAAAAAAAATTCAAGACATTACACTTGTTCTTTTCGTGTTGCATGGTTTATGGTTTAGGAGTTATGATTTCATAATTATGATTTAAGGTTTATGATTTATGATTTAGAGTTTCATCCCATAGATTATGCTTAATGATTTCATTTCATGATTTAGGATTATGGCTTTATTTATGAAACCTTAAATTAAGATTTATGATTTATGATTTCTTTTATGAGTCCTTAAATTAGTATTAAAGGTTTCACAAATGAAACCCTAAATCTTAATTTAGGGTTTTTTTATGAAACCTTAAGGATTTAAAGTTTCATTTAACAAGTGTAAGGATTTAGGGCTTTGTTTATGAAACCTTAAAGATTTAGGGTTTCATTTTTGTAACCTTAAATTACATTTTATGGTTTCATTTAGGATTTATGTTTTACAAATAAAACCCTAAATCTAAAGGTTTCATTTATGAAACCTCATATCCAAATTTAGGGTTTCATTTATGAAACATTAAATCCTAATTCATGAAATGAAATCCTAAATCCTAATGAAACTTTAAATCATAATCCATGAAATGACACGACATATCCTAATTTATGGTTTCTTTTATGAAATCCCAAATTCTAATTTAGGATTTCATTTATGAAATATTATATTTTAAACCATGAAATGAAACACTGGATCCTAAATAATAAAACCATAAATCCTAATGAAAATATAAATCATTAACCATCAAATGAAACCCTGAATTTTAAATCCTAAAATCATAACCTTAAATCTTAAATGAAACCTTAAATCATAAACCCTAAAACCATAAAGTTTTTTAAAATTTTCATTCTTTTTCAAGACATTAGTCTTGTTTTTTTTCATTTTTATTTTATTTCAAATTTTTAAGACATTATTTTATTTTTTCATATATTTAAATTTTTCAAGACATTACTTTTAGTTTTTTGTATTTTTAAATTTTTCTTTGTTTTTTCAAAATTTTCAAGACATTCCTCTTGTTTTTTATATTTTTAAAATTTTTTTATTTTTTTTCAATTTTTTCAAGACATTCCACTTGGTTTATGATATTTTTAAAAAATTCAAGACATTACTCTTATTTTTTCATTCATTTTTACTTTTAATTTTTTGTTTCGTGTTGCATGATTTATGGTTTATGCTTTAGGAGTTATGGTTTTATAGTTAAGTTTTAGGGTTTATGGTTTCATGGATTATGATTTAAGGTTTATGGTTTCATAGATTAGGATTTCATTTCATAGTTTAGGATTAGTTTTAATTATGAAACCTTAAAATAAGATTTGGGGTTTCATGGTTTAGGATTTACGATTTTTTTTTATGAATCCTTAAATTACTATTAAGGGTTTCACAAATTAAATCATAAATCTTAATTTATGGTTTCATTTATGAAACCCTAAGGATTTTTGCTTTCATTTATGAAACCATAGGATTTGGGGTTTCGTTTATGAAACCCTACAGATTTAGAGTTTTGTTTTTTAAACCCTAAATTATAATTTAGGCTTTCATTTTTAAAACCCTAAATTAGAATTTATGGTTTCAAGACATTAGTCTTATTTTTTCATATTATTTTAACTTTTCATTTTTTTTTCAATTTTTCAAGACATAACTTGTGTTTTTTCAAAATTTCAAGACATTACACTTAATTTTCATATTATTTCAAGACATTAGTCTTTTCTTTTTTTAATATTTTCATTTTTTAAAAATACATTAGTCTGTTTTTTCATATTTTTTAACTTTTCACTTTTTTTTTCAATTTTTTAAGACATTACTCTTGTTTTTTCATATTTTCCTTTTTTTTTTAATTTCAAGACATTATTCTTAATTTTTCTTATTTTAATTTTTTTCAAAATTTTCAAGATATTCCTCTCGTTTTTACATAATTTAAAATTTCCATTTTTTTCCAAATTTTTATGAACATTCTTGTTATTTTTTCATATGTATTTTTTTGTTGTACTTTTAAATGTTTTTCAAATTTTTAAGATATTAAACTTGTTTTTCATGTTATATGGTTTATAAGTTATGGTTTGATGGTTATGATTTAGGGTTTAAGGTTTCATAGTTCAAGATTTATAATTTCTTTTATGAAACCCTAATTAAGATTTAGGATTTTAATAAACCCTTATGATTTAGGGTTTTGTTTATGCAACCTTAAATTATGATTTATGATTTTATTTAGGATTTAAGGTTTCACAAATAAAACTCTAAGAATTTAAGATTTCATTAAGGGTTTCACAACTAAAACCTTAAGGATTTAGGGTTTCATTTTTTAAACACTAAATAAAACCCTAAATCCTAGCCCATGAAAAGAAACTTTAAATCTTAAACAATAAAACCTTAAATCCTAATGAAACTATAAATCCTAAACCATAAAGTGAAACACTGGATTTTAAACCCTTAAACAATAACCATAAATCTTAAATGAAACCATAAATAACAAACCCTGGAACCATAAAAAATTTAAAATTCCATTTTTTTTCAAGATATTAATCTTGTTTTTTCATATTTTTTTTTCAATTTTTCAAGAAATTACTCTTGATTTTTTAAATTTTTAATTTTGTTCAAGAGATTAGTCTTGTTTTTTCATTTTTTTTTACTTTTCATTTTATTTCAATTTTTGAAGATATTACTCTTGTTTTTTCATATATTTAAAATTTTCAAAACATTACTTTTGATTTTTCATATTTTTAAATTTTTCTTCTTTTTTTTCAAAATTTTCAAAACATTCCTTTTTTTTCATATTTTTAAAATTTTATTTTATATTCAATTTTTTCAAGAAATTCATCTTGTTTTTTTCTTAATTTTTTAAAAAAAATTCAAGACATTAATTTTGTTTTACATTTTTTTTTACTTTTAATTGTTTTTTTTCATATTTTCAAAATATTACTCTTGTTCTCAAAATTTTCAAAACATTTATATTGTTTTCTCATATTTTTAAAATTTTTATTTTCTTCATTTTTTCAAGACTTTAATATTGTTTTTCATATTTTTAATATTTTCATTCATTTTCTATACATGCCTCTTATTTTTTGATTTATTTTTTTCAACACATTACTCTTATTTTTTCATATATATTTTTTACAAATTTTTTGAAATTTGCAAGACATTACATTTGTTTTTTCAAATTTTTAAAATTTGCAACACATTCCTCTTTTTTTTCATTTAAAAAAAATCATTTTTTTCTATTTTCTTAAAACATTACTCTTATTTTTTCATTTTTTTTTCAAATTTTAAAGACTATATTTTACCTTTTGTTAACAAATATTTAGATTTTATTTTATATATCAAACACGGATATTTTTAAATATAAATTATATTAATATTTAGATAATTACAAAATTATTCGATTATATTTTATTAATTAGATCATTTTAAAAATTCTTTCGAATAAACTTTATAAGCAATACTCCCGCGCAATGGACGGGTTTTCTTTCTAGTTCATTCAAATTTCAAAATCTTTTCTTCATGTAATGTAGTAGAAAATTAATTTAATACAATATAAACAAAGGAGAAAATCACATATGTATGCAAGAATTTATTTTCAAAAATTTTTAAAAATTGATATAAATACATCAAATATTAAAATATTGATTTAAATTTATGTTCATATTTTTAAGAAAAACTAATCCAAAGAAATATTTTTAGTGGATTTTTTAATATAAAAAACGAACATAAAAAAAAAGGATGTATCAAGCGAGAGTAAATTTATTGGTAATAAAAAGTTTATACTCACATGTGATGTGACATCAACCCCACTTGCATGAATTCTTTTCGATATAATATAGCGAAGGGATTTTAATTTAATTCATAAAGTTTTTGTCTTGGATGATTTTATATTCTATCATAGTTATGATGATATTTATTTCCGTGGCTGTGGTTTTTCAGAGTGATGACTAGAATTTGAATGTCTTTGTTTTGTAAATATATAGCCAGTGTTTGCTTGGAATCACGGTTGACCAATTCCTGTTAGGTCCATTTAAAGTAATGATACACGGTTCTTTTATAATTTTAAGCATTTTAAAAATATTTTTTTTATTCATGAAAATTGAACACAGTATAAATAAGTTTACAATAATAAGATAATAAGATAAAGTTAAGATGAATGTTTTATGCATATTTTTTATGGACCTCACATCTAAATCTAAATAAATGAGTGCAGAGTCATGGATCATGTTAGAATTCTCGTCGCTCCTGGTACTCAATCAAATGAGATAGAGTCATTGGTCTTTCTATCTTAATTTATGTTTCAAAATAAACTTAAAACAAATTTAAAATGCACATTGCAAGTAACCAAAAGAAAACTTTTGTAATTAATTTATACATCTTAAAGGGGGATGGAGAGGGTTTCATTGCTTGCCTAACAATTGGTTGAGAATCTATCTCTTCATTGGTGGCCTCGATTTTGACTTGGAATCCTTTCCTGAATGGAGGGTTTGTAGTTCAAAAGAAGGAAAGTTGATTTGATTTGATGTCTTGGACTTGTTTGGATACCCATGTCTTGGTTTAAGCTTTTAAGATCCAATCATACACTATACTCACTTTTCTTCATCGTTTCCATATATATATATATATCCTACAGTAAAACATCAATTTAGTGCGCATAATAGTCCATCAAGTATTATTCTGTTTCCTAAATAATTTTTTAAATGATAAAATTATATAAATAATTCTTAAAATACTGAATATCCATTAATTTTTATTTTTTCCGTTAATATATTCTATCAGCTTGAATAAGGTTAATTAATAGCTAATAAGTAGTTAAGTATAGAATCATAAGTTGTTTCTCACAATTCCTGTGTCTACTCTTAATTATAGTAATGCAGTGTTTCAATTGATTGATTGATTGAAATAAACTTTGAGTTGGTTTATAAGGTTTATGCACTTGTCATTACCAATGAAAGGAGGAAAAGCTTGAATAAACAATGAAGAAGAAGCAAAAGAAAATATCACAAAGAGGTTGAGAGGATATTAATTAATTAATTAATAACTGTGGCTTTCAAGTGTTTAAAATTGGAGGCTGTACAGTTATAGTGAGTGGTCACATGCATTGTAACTTTGCAAATAAGCAACTTGAATGGTGCCAACAGCACCACTATAAACATTATTAGAGTTGCTAAGTGGGTCACCGACTATGGACCATTGTTTTAATTTTTCTAATGTCGATGATGTGAATGTGATGTGGATCGATGACTTTTCTTTTTCTCTTTGGTTTTCTTAAAGCAACTTTTTGGTAAATATCAAACATGACTCTCATAACTTACTTCACCAACGAAAATAAAGGAAGTTCCATAACTTATATTTCTTGCTTCTCTTTATTGTATCTAAGCAGAAACATTTAAAATGTCATTCATAAATGAAAATCTAAACCAAGTAATCCTGAAACCAACAAGAAAAGTTAAGCCAAACTAATATAGTATGCCATCCACTGTTGGCAAATGGCCAACTTGTGTTTTTGACTAAAATTGTGTGTTTTGTTGAAAACAGAAAGAGAATTTCTTTTTATGAGGAAAAAAAAACAATTTTTATTTTAACTTTTATTCCTATGTATATATGATAGAAAATGATTTTCATATAAGAATGATTAAAATTTGTACCGTAAAAGTATGAATGATAGTAGTATTTTAGTTTCAACCATCTCATCTTTAATGAATCATCAAATGGGTGTAAAATAATTCTCCTTCTAAATGACCCCACCTGGTCAACTAGACACCTTAAAATCTTTATCAAAATCATTTTATAAATCGCATTTATCACTCTAATTAGATTTTCTTGGTGTTCCACTAGTCTTAGTGGGGAAGGCTTCTAACCAGGTCCAGGGACCTTTTTGACTTCTTCCACTTACATTTGAAGTAATGCTCTCCAACAATTTACGTTAGACCTCACCAAATACATTATTCCTTGAGTGTGTTCTTCAATTTTCACTAACATTCACATTTCATTCAGCAAACAACCCTTTTCAAACTGCATTGGCATAGGCTTACATGTTATAAAGCGTTAAACCCAACTTATAAAATATAGGGATGGTATTGAAATTGAAGTAACCTACCAATTTCATTCCTATGAAAATTGATTATAGACACATTAATCCCACCCTAGTCTCTACAACTTACAAATGTGAATCATTTGGTCCTTGCTTGAAGATTTATATGACTGAGATTTGTAAATTTTTAAGACTAATGTGAAAATTTTGAATTATTGGACCAATGTATCCTACCCTACATTGCTCAAAGGCAAATTCGGGCTTCACTCTTGTGAAATTGTAACCATAGAACATGGAATGATTAGAGCTATTGTAAAACACGTGAGAAATGGGAATGAGATCATCACTCCTGCATTGCATGTATTTCATTGCAGCTACTGCTAATGAACCAGTCATTTTGACACCAGATGACACAACCATGGCATAAATGATTTAGCAACAAAATTTTAAGATTAGAAAGATAAAGACTTGATCAACATGCACAGAAAGGAGACAGCTTCAATGGTCAAATATTTATTAAACTAGACAGATTGTTGAAGCTGCTGTAGATTTGGTCAGTACTATTCATGAACAGTATAAAACCCTACAGGTTCTGGTGATGTGTATGTAAACAAAAAAGCTGCACACTGGCAGCACACCAAAAGCTTAAATTGACAAAATACAAGTTTCTTCAGATTGGATGGATGCTAAGAATAAGTTACAGCCACTTCCACCCAACAAAGTGTACAGATGAAGCATGCATAACTAGGGTTATAGTATACATTGCTAAACCTATCTCCAACCAGTCAGGTCTACTCCTCAATCAGGCTTTAACCTCCTGGCCTGTAGATGGGGTTTCATCTTTCTCAGCATCCTCGTCTCCATCCTCGTCATCTGCTTCATCAGCTAGTTTTGTCAGCTCTTCCTGAATCATCAGCTTTATAGATGCCTTCCTTGGAGTGAGATCCATATCAAATTGCTTAGCTGAAAAATGGGGAGCAATTTTGTTAGGCACTTAATTTGTAAGTTATGATCTTATAATTTTCATTTTTATTTGTAAATAGTAAATTAGGAAATGACACAAGACTATACGAAGCAAACTATACATCCTTAAAATTAAATATCCTACATCATTCAAGGGAAAGAATGCCTGTGAATTGTCATTCAGGTTTGAGAATAATAATAGTTACTTGAAAATTCAAAAACCACAAAAAGATACACACAAAAGTAGCAACTATCATATAGTTGCAATGGAGAAAAGGTATAACTATAATTATGTATTTGAGTAAAAAAGGTAAAAAGGATCCATACCAAGTTGCTTCAGAATGTCAGTAAATGTGGCCTGCAAAGAAAAAAGGCTTTAATTTTAGAAAAGACAGAATATTCACTAGAAAGTAAATACAACAATGATTTTTATAGCCTTCAACAATGGCGAAGTAGACAATTCCATCAAAAGCATCATAAATGCAATATTCAGTATTTACATCTAAGAATTCTACAAATTCCACTAGCAATATGAAGGACATGATCCATCTCACTGACCTGACAGATCATGTCAATAACTAAAGCATCAATGACTGAGTCATGCCATATACATACATAAATTGCTTGAAAGGTAAATAAATATATTAATTGTTCTAGTAGCATTGACAGAGAAAAGGCCAATATACCTTAACCTATGGTTATTTGTCAAGCTTTCATGTAGGATTTTGACAGTATCTCAGTTAAGAAAGATACATTATGAAGTAGAACAATAAGCCTAAAAATAGTTTTGCAGTGTTTTATCAATGTATTACAAACTGGGGTCAGCTACCTGGATCAAACACTTCCATAATGTTTTTGTCATAAATCATGTTCATAAACAGATTATTGACCTTTAAATCCTCAATCATTTCGCCTATAGTTTCATCTCCCTTACTCCTAGCAAGTGGGCGACCCTCCATCTGATCTACTCTCTTTGTTGGAGCTTCTACAAGTCTTCCCACCACATGCCCAAACCACCTAATGCAAGTTTCAAGTTTCTACCATTTTTTTCTACAATAGGTACTGCCCCAACCTTTTCTCTAATGCAATCATTCCTAATCCTAACGCATCTGGTATGTCCACACATCCAATGCAACATACTCATCTCTACTACATTGTGTTTATTCTCTTGTTGATTTTTTAGCGCATAACATTGAATTTATTTTATACAAGATTGCAGTTCCATTCAGTTCCACTATCTTTAGCTATGTATTAAACATAAAAATTCCACTACTCACTGAATTATGTAAAGTTTATTACAAGTTTTCAACATCTTACCGTATTGAAGTCCACTTGTTTAAGAATTTCACATATAGCATCACGTAACTGATTATCACTGGGGCTTGACTTCTCTTTCTTCTTGCCTTTTCCTTTGGTGACCTTTTCTGCTTGATACAACAGAGATATTTTATAATGAACATCAGATGAAGATAATTACACCAAAATCATTATCAGTTTTTCAATTAAAAAAGCATTCGCATTTAAACTGATGGAAATGGAAAAAATAAATGTGCTGACAAGCAATACCTTAATATTTAGTTTCAGCTAAACATTATTTTTTACTAGAACACAACAGGCATTCAAATCAGAACATTTTTCAAATGAAATAATGGCAAAAGCAAATGAGAACTCAAGATATCTACCAGTTTTCTCTTTGGAAGCAGACTTAGTTGGTATTGACCTCTTCTGCTTGCCTCCTTTCTCATTTTTCTTCCTTGAAAAGACCTTTGGATTCGGACTTTCATCACTATCATCATCAATCTTCTGCTTTCTTTCTTTCTCATTTTTCTTCTTCCTTGAAAATACCTTTGGATTTGGACTTTCATCACTCTCATCCCCAGTCTTATGCTTTCCTCCTCTCTCATTTTTCTTCTTCCTTGAAAAGACCCTTGGATTTGGACTTTCATCACTGTCATCATCAGACTTTGAGAGGTTGGATGATGATTTCTTAGGTGTTCTTTTTTGTGTTGAGCGAGATTTTGTTGTAATTGTAATTTTCTCAATTTTACTTTTCTTAGCAGATTCTTTATTTGTGGATGATGCTTTCGAAGGTTTTATCTTTTCTTTCGTATCTTCAGATTCACTCCCAGTATCACTTTTGTCTTCACTTTCAGATTTCTCTGGTGTTTCATCCTCAGATTTGTCAGGAACACCATTTTCATTTTCCTCCTCATTTACTTCATCTTTCTCGTCTTCCTCTGACTCATCTTCTGTATCAGTTGTACTCTTTCTCCGCACGACTGAAGAATCTTCATTTTTCTTCTGACTCTGAAAAATACATGCCAAAAAGTTGAGCAAAAGAAAGCCAAATAACTAAGGAGAAGATCCCAGTAAAAACAAACTAAAACTGCACATATCACTTATGTTGATACTATATTGTGAATAATATGGGCTTAGATTAACATGAAATGCAATATAACACAGCACTGATACCAAATTATACCAACAAACAATTAAGTACTAGTGTGGTAGTACTATATCACAAGCCCATCCCAATACCAATATTTTGTGGGAGGGGCGGGGTATAAAAGCAACATAGAATTGAACCTATGATCAGTTTTGCCAAATCACAACTATTTAAATTTTCCGAAAGCTCAATTCATTTTACCTTCTTATTTTCTTTTCCTATAAGTGCTTGGGGAAAAGTTTAGCCAAACAGGCTAAATAGATTTGTTAGAACATAAAAGATTAAAAAAAAAAAAAACTATCCCCCTCAATATAGGGGAGTCTTTTTCTTTTTGTTTAAATCACATTTCACATTCCTGCAGTTAAAGGAGTGAGATATTACCTTCAAAGAACGTCTTGAAGTTGTCGCAGATCTTGATGACCCCCCTTTTACAACACGCTTGCGCTTTGTTCCCTTACTGGGCTGATAATAGTTAAAACATAAATAATATGAATATTGTGATGAAAACATAGTTGCCTAGGTAAAATAAAATCACCACAACAAAAGGAAAAAAATTGAAATGCAGAAAAATAAAGAAAACCTTCTCTTTTTCTGCAAGTAACACAGTCGTGGTTGCTTGAGGGGCAACTAAAAAGTCTATAAGCTTAGCAATCATATCTTCCTGCATAAGTAGAAATTTATAAGCAATAATAGGGTTGTGTTAAATGGTATAGTCCAAACACATCAATAATGCTAAACCAACACACCTTCCTTGATGTTGCCTTGTTAATTGTTATGTCAAGCACATCACAGAATTCCAGTATCTTCTCTTTATTACACTTGTCAAGTTTTTCTTTTACTTTAATCATTTGCTTTTCCTGCAGTAACAATATTTGGACTTTAGAACCTTTAGAAGACTTCCATCAGAAAAGCAAGAAATCGGTAAAAGAACTTACTATAAACAAAACCCTATGACTGTAATGTATGATATAGTTGCATGTTATGAGTACCAATTTTCTTAATATATAAAGGTAATAATCACCTCATTGTCACGCCACACAAAACCAGAAAACCTTGATATATTAGTCTTGATCTCAACTGCCTGCAAAAGAGTAAAAAGAGGATTCACATGAAAGCATAATAACATTAGTTGACATTTTAACACAGAAAGTTTTGAGTGTTTTAACTTTTTAAATTTTAACAATCTAGGCAACCACTACCCCATATCCGGAAATATAGAGGTGGCATAATACAAAAAGTCAAAAACTAAAAAAAAAAAGGTCAATGGAGGTGGTATAACAAATGTAACAAAAAATGCAAATAGTTAATGAAGCAAGACAAACCTTCCCTCTCCTTCCAAAGAGAATTGTATGGAGCAATTTGAAGGTATCATCAGTCTTCCTTCTAGATAACTTAAATGCCACTAAAGCAGAAAATGCAAGAGTCATAAAGGTTTAGCTGTTCCGAAGAAGAAGAAACATGCATCCACAATTCACAGCATAATGAATGTAAGAACAATAATTAATAAATCCCACATATATCAGGTCAACTTTATTTATATATTCATAAAAGGAACCTTTTCTATTACTACCAAACTATGGTCAATTTAATAGTCCACTAGGTTCCCCAATTATCTTGAGTGCTGAAAATTCCATAGACCCAATCATGGTTATCAAATCGTAAGATACAGTATCAATAAAATATGACATTTTAAATTAAAAATAAGTGATATAAGAAAAAGAAAACATATTATCTATTAAGTTATAAACTACAAAACAAAATGAAGTGTTCAACCCTTGAAAAAATCAATATGAAAAAAATGCAAATTATTATTTCTCTTCCTATATCCTACACCCTATCAAATTTTGGACATATGACTATGAAGGCTGAAGTAAGTATTTTGAATAAAGGGAAGGTTCAATCAATATCTTTTTAATAAGACAAAAAGGAAGACTATGCAAAGAAGGGCATTTTAGTCACACAGAAAGAAAATATTCTTTCATTTTTGAAATCTGAAAAGTGAAAAGTGCAGTGACTGTGCACAGTAGCACACCACTTTATTCTAAGTGAAATAAAAAACGGGGAGAGCTTTTCTTTGTCTGAAAGAAGGCATAGGGTTATATTAGGAGGGAACTTTTTGGTAGTTTCCCTCTCTTTTAAACCCTCCCCAAAACACAAAACCTCAAATCGAGATTTCACACTGTTGAGCTTGACTTGTTCAGTATGTACACCTGTGTGTAATGAGTCATGAAACGGATGCAGAATCGCGAAACAAACAATTCAACCAAGATTCTTACGATACAGGAGCCAATTCATGCTCAAATGATTCAGGGGGCGATTTGTATCGCCAGCCCTCAAATTTGTATTGAATCTCAATTCAAATTGTACGATACTTATGATTCTAATAACCATGGACCCAATAGTTAAATGTCATTATAAAACATGCATAAACTATAATAATCTCATTTGCCATTAAGAGTGAAAGGAAGGAGATCAGATATTCAAGTTTGTGTCGTTAATATTGACATTCAAGGTACGGTAAAAGGAATATAAATACATAAATATTTTCCCCTTCTAATAGAAAAAGGAAGGCAAAAAGTTAACTATTCTATAAATGGATTGAAGTTCACAAGAAATTCAAATCAGTATAAACTAATGGATTTTACCAATAGCTTTATCAAAGTAACAGGATGTTGTAAGGAAGGAACATCAACTCAAGAAAATCTACAGGGTGAGGGGCTCAATATTTTGGGGGGAAAGATGTAGTTAAGCATATATCCTTGGCTCACATAATCATTGAATTGAAGGGTCACAATAACCCTATAATTTCAAAATCTTCAATCAGCCATCTCTACAAATGGCACATTCTTGACAATAATTGGAAAAGTATAGAAACAATATATATCTCACAAATTTATTGCATGATATCTAAGTTAAATTCAATTCATACACTTTCATCAAGATTTTGTCAAAAACTCAGGAGGAATGTGAAATGCTTGTGCAAGTACATTATGCGTTATATTCACATCTGTTGGCTTGAGTATATACAACAGGAAATTAAAAGACCATTATAAAAGAAGAATTCAAAAAAGGAAAGCACCATACCATTTGGTATATCTTTTAAAGGTGTACCACGACCCTACAATTTGAAAGACAAGCTGTAAGCAAATTAAGTTAAAACAAATGCATAATTAAGGGTAAATATTTCAAAATTGAAATCGAAAACAAAATACCTTTTCAATGTGAAATTCTTTTGCTGCATCTTTCTCAATTGATGCTACCAACCTCTCAACTGATTTCCTTTCCCGCACAGGGCGATCAATAGTAGGAGTCCTTGGCTCTGTTTTCTTCAGTTCCTTTCTTTTCTCTTTCACTTTCTCCCCGTTGATATTCCCTCTTCCACGTTTTTTTGATCCTTTCTCACCCTTACTATCTTCTACCTTCTCTTCTTTTTTTGACTTATCAATATTATCCTTATCCACATCTTCATCCTCCTCCATCTCCTTTTCATCACTCTCCTTCTCCTTAATGCCACCTTCTACTTCCATAGCATCTACTTCTGGTTTCTCAGCTTCAACTTTTTCATTTTCTTGTTTACCTTCCTTTGTTTCTTTAACCTCAGTGTCCTCATCCATTTTATCATTCTCAGATAAATGATCATCTTTCTTATCCTCTTCTATTTCTTTCAACTCATCGCCTTTTTTAACTTCTTCTTTTTTCACACCACCAACTTCCTGATCCTCCTTGACTTCTTTCACACCATCAATTTCCTTACCCTCCTTTACTTCTTTCACACCATCAATTTCCTTACCCTCCTTTACTTCTACACCATCAACTTCCTTATCCGCTTTTACTTCTTCCACCCCATCTTCTTTCTGATCTTCATTCACTAGTTCCACCCCATCTTCTTTCTTATCCTCTTTTGCTTCTTCCACTCCATCTTCTTTCTTATCCTCTTTTACTTCTTTTTCTTCCATCCCTTCTTCTTTCTTATTCTCTTTTGCTTCTTTCACCCCATCTTCTTTCTTATCCTCCTCTTCTTCTTCCACAACACCAACTTTCTTGTCCCCTTCTACCTTTTCCACACCATCAGCTTTCTTATCTTCAATTTCTTTTACAATATTCTCTTTGATTCCATTGTTCTCCAAGACATTTCCTCCATCAGTTTCCAAGTCCTTTTTTTTAGTAATTTCATCCAAAGTTTTCTTCTGCAAGCTCTTTCCATTTGGATCAGTCTCAGAAACTTCATTCACAGGTTCTCCCTCACCCATACTGATCTTATTTACAGTAAATATACAAACTTACTATTTCCTACGCACACACTTTCCTACACACGGTTAAATAGCACAACTGAAGCCTACCTGGAGGATGAAAAAAAACACATCAGTTAGTATAGGTATTACAAACACTCAAACAGCAAAGAGAAAAAAAAAAACAGAAAAACTAGCTACAATGGAAGGGCATTTCAAGAAGGCAAATATTTTAAAATTGAACCCAGGGTTATTGATAGCATGCTATAGCAGCCCAGCCCCAGCGGTGGTTGGACTATAAAAAGCAGAGGTCAAGGGGAGTTCTCATGGTCATGGCTGAGTCGCAAGCTGCATGCTATAGCACCATGCAATGTTTTAAATCCTGGATAGTGGCACATAACAGCCAACCTTAAAAATGCTATAGCAGCATAGCCACTATTTTTAAATTTTTTATACAGTTTACATAATGTATATTGTATACATATAAATTCTCATAAATGATAAAAATTACTCAAAATTGATTGCATTAGTTTTTAACAATAAAAAGTCATGTGTCTTAAAAAAATCATACAAGTAAATACTAAATACTACCAACAACGGTCATGAATTTTGAGTAAATTATAAAATTAAATGCATATAGTATAGATTACATATCTGAATAAGAAAATAATTAAAATAGAGACCGTGACACTACTATGATTGAACCAAAGTGGAGCCAAATTGTATCTTTCAGCCATGAGCACAACAATAACAATAAAGAAAAAAATGAATATATTTACATAAATTGCAATACAAGCATGAAAATTAGCACCCCCCCCCCCCCCCCACCCCACAAAAAAAAAAACATGATAATACTCAGCACTGTCCAGCTGGGGAGGACGAATAATTAAATTAACAAAAAAACACCAAACCTTGATTATTAATTTTGCACCATTTTCCAGAGAAAATCACATCACCCCATCAAAAGGGTAACCCTACTCATGCAATTTCAAAAACAAAATTCTCACCAGAGCACAGCAGAGCCATGATGAGAATTGAAAAAAGTTCAAAGCATCATTTTTTTTTCTTTCTTAAATACACCCAGTGAGAACCTTTGATGTGAAACACAGCCCAAATACTCAAATCAAAATAAAGTCTTCAGTAATTCACGTTTCCCATTCAAAGCCCTAAAAATCCTCACCCCAAATCCCCCACCCCATGCAACAATTGACTCCGGAGAACATAAAAATGCAAACTTTTCAACCTAAAACGATGCACCATAAGGGAAATTGGAAGAGAAGAAGCTTACAGATTCGGAGGTTGGAAGAGAAGAACATAAACAGAGCTTCACTCACACTTTGCACGTCTTTCTCTCTCTGCCACTGACAGTAACTATGTGAGAGTGTGGAGTTATTTCGGAGAATTTATAGTTCGGACTTCAAATGTGGATTTTAAATGCAATTAAATTGTCGTGTAAGACACTGAAATTCGGATGCAATGGCTCTGATGGATTTTTCGTGGGGTACGTGCAAGATCAACGGTTGCGGTTTGAAATTCCTCGTATATTTGCATGTCCTGTTGTATTTCTTAGATTGTTACCTGTATTTATTTATTTATTGTATCTGAAAATTATTAATTATAACTGGGTCGATATTTATTATTTTATCACTTATTAATGAATAATTGAATGTGCCAATGTATGTATACTGTTCCTCTTATGATGCAAAAGGTGAACAATCTCCCAAAAAGAAAAGTTTAATGAGTGGATAAATCTCATGATAATCCAAAACTTAATACCACTGGTTTTATAAATCCGTTTAATATCCAATTTAATCATTTAATTTATTTTAAATATTTGATTAATTTCTTTAATTTTTTGAATATGCAATTAGAATACAAAACATTAAATAATTATTTTTTACGTATCTTTTATTGTTATATATATATATTTTCTTTTTATTTTTTTCACCTCTTTTTTTTCATAGAAAATAAGAGTTTCGTAATTTATGAGCATAAAAAAAATGTAATAATAAAAGAAGTAAAAAATAATTATTTAATATTGTAGATTCAATTGGACAAACCCAAATTACATATTGACAAAATTACAAGACCTAGCTGAGCAAATTAAAATAAATTAAAAGAGCAAATTGAATATTAAGTCTTATAAATACTATAAAATGAAATGAAAATATATTTAGTTATTTGATTATAATTTAAAAATGGTTTATTATACATTTTTTTCAAAAATAATAATTTATATTCTTAAAAATTATTATTGCAAATTTTTAATTGTATTTTAACTTTTTAATGAGTTCAAATAATATAAATGAACTTTTTTTTTTGGTGAAATAATATAAATGAATTCATATTATGATTTTGATGATTTTGTATTATAAAATAATATTCTTTCCAGACTAAAATATAAGAAAAAAAATCCTTTTAACTCTAAACTTAAAATTATAAACAATAAACACAAAATCATAAATCTTAGACCATAAATCTTTGAACAATGAACATTAAACCATAAACAAAAATCTAAATCTTGAATTACAATCTAAATCTAAATCTAAACCTAAAACTATAAAATTTAAAATCATAAACCTATAATTCTAAGATTCTAAACAATAAATCTTAAGTGTTAAACTTTTAACAATAAAATTCATGCATTTTAAGCCTAATTAAGGCATATGAACACTACTTAGATAACTTATTTTATTGGTCATCTTTTGATCTAAAGAGTAAACAAAGAACTCTAAAATAATACTAGCCTTGTGCTCGTGGTTGCAACGTATAAACTTTTATATTTGTTTATATTGTAAAAAAATTATAAATTTATTTGAAATTATGGTGATACACATGTATGAATAATTTTACTTTGTCATCTAGTCATACCATCACCATTAATATGATTTTTAAAATAATTATGTAAAAAATTGGTATTCACTTCTGAAATTGTAACACAGCATAGAACATAGAATGATTAGAGCTACGGGATCATCATCACTCCTGCACAACACCAGCATGTATTGCAGCTATGACTGCTAATGAACGTGCCATCTTTTGTCACCCGAGATGACACAACATATGATTACCAACAAAACCATGAGATTAGAAAGATAAAATACTTAAAGGGTATAGTTATCAATATGCACGGAAAGGTGACAATCTCAAAGGTAAAAGATTTATTAAACTAGACAGATTCTTGAGACTGGTGCAGTTTTGGTCAGTAATATTCATGAACAGTATAAAACCCTACAAATTCTGTTGATGTACAAACAAGCTGCACACACTAGCAGCCCACAAAAGCCTAAATTTGATAAATACAAGTTTGCTATCTTCATATTCGATGGATGCTAAGAATAAGTTATAGCCACTTCCACTCAAACATAGTGTACAGATGAAGCATGCACAGCTAGGGTTATAGTATACATTGCTAAACCTATCTCCAAGCAGTCATGTCTACTCTTCTTCAATCATGCTTCAACCTCCTGACCTGTAGATGGGGCTTCATCTTTCTCAGCATCCTCTTCTCCATCCTCGTCGTCATCTGCTTCATCTGCTAGTTTTGTCAGCTCTTTCTGAATCATAAATTTTATAGATGCCTTCCTCGAAGTGAGATCCATATCAAATTGTTTACCTGAAAAATGAAGAGCAATTTCGTTAGGCACTTAATTTTGAGTTATGATCTAATATTTTCATTTTCATGAATTGTCAAATTCCTACAAATGTTCATATTTGTAAATTTGTAAATGATAAGACTATGCAAGGGAAAAAGTGTGAATTGTAATTCATGATTGAGGATAATACAAGGCACTTGATAGTTCAAAAGCCAGAAACAGATACATACGAAAGAACTTGTTCTCAAACGCACCAAAGTAGCACTTACTCTCATAGTTGCAACTGAGAAAAGATATAGCTATAATTATGTATTTGAGCAAAAAAAAAAAGTAAAAAGGATCCATACCAAGTTTCTTCAGAATGTCAGTAAATGTGGCCTGCAAAAGGAGAAAAATGGCTTTTAGATAAGACAGAAGATTCAGTAGACACTGAATAAATCATTGACATTGTCTGGTTCATGGCCATAAGATGGTCTGCAACCATGACAATGTAGTACATTCTAGCAGCAGGATCATAATTGAAATTTGAAGCATTCAATATTACATCTAAGAATTTTCCACTTGCAATATGAAGGACTTGTGTAGATGCAAAAAATATTACAAGGTTTGAAATGAAGCAAATCTGCTGCCACATTCCAGCCTAACGAGCATGTACTGCACATGTTCAATCTTAACCTAGGGTTTTTTTTGTCAAGCGTTAAAGGAGGATTTTGACAGTATCTCAGTTAAGAAAGATACATTATGAAATAGAACAATAAACCTAAAAATAGTTTTGCAGTACTTTATCTATGTATTGCAAACAACAAGCCCTTTCCCACTGGCTGGGGACAGCTACATATATCATTATATCAAACAATTCCATAATATTTTGTCATAAATCATGTTTATAAACAAATTATTGACCTTTAAACCCTTCTTAATCGCTTCTCCAATAGTTTTTTCTTGATCTCCACCTGATCTACTCTCTTTACTAGAGCTTCTACAACTGTTCTCACCACATGCATAAACCACCTGATGCAAGTTTCTACAATTTTTTCCAACAATAGGAGCTACCCCAACCTTTCTCTAATGCAATCATTCCCAATCCTATTGCATCTAGCATGTCCACACATCCAATGCATCATTCTCATCTACTACTTAGAGTTTATTTTTTGTTGGCTTTTTAGTTTTACTGCCTAGCATTCAATTTTATACTAGATTGCAGTTCCATTCCGTTCCACTAGATTTAGCTATGTATTAAACATAAAAGTTCAACTAGTCGCTAAATTATGTAAAATTCATTCCAACATCTTACCGTATTGAAGTCAACTTCTTTAAGAATTTCACATATCGCATCACGCAACTGATTATCACTGAGGCTTGAGTTTTCTTTCTTCTTGCCTTTTCCTCTAGTAACCTTTTCTGCTTTATACAACAGAAAGATGTTTTATAGTGTACATGGGATGAAGATGATTACACCAAAATCATTATCAATTTTTCAATTAAAAAACATTCGCATTTAAACTAATGAAAATGGAAAAATAAATGTTCTGACTAGTAAGACCTGAATATTTGGTTTCAGCTAAAAAATATTATTTTACTAGAACACAGCAGGAATTCAAATCAGAACATTTTCCAATGAAATAATGACAATAGCAAAGGAGACCTCAAGATACCTACCAGTTTTCTCTTTGGAGGCAGGCTTAGTTGGTGTTAACGTCTTCAGCTTTCCTCCTTTCTCATTTTTCTTCCTTGAAAAGACCTTTGGATTTGGACTTTTATCACTGTCATCATCAGACTTTGAGAGGTTGGATGATGATTTCTTAGGTGTTCTCTTTTGTGGTGAGCGAGATTTGGTTGCAAATGTAATTTTCTCAATTTTACTTTTCTTAGCAGATTCTTTCTTTGTGGATGATGTTTTAGAAGGTTTTTTCTTTTCTTTTGTATCTTCAGATTCACTCCCAGAATCATTTTTTTCTTCACTTTCAGATTTCTCTGGTGTTTCATCCTCAGATTTGTCAGGAACACCATTTTCATTTTCCTCCTCATTTTCTTCATCTTTCTCGTCTTCCTCTGACTCATCTTCTGTGTCAGTTGTACTCTTTCTCCGCACTACTGAAGAATCTTCATTTTTCTTCCGACTCTAAAAAACATGCCAAAAAGTTGAGCAAACCAAATAACTAATGAGAAGCAACCAATAAAAACAAACTAAAACTGCACATATCACATGAGTTAATACTTAATACTAAATTTGGATAATATGGGATTAGAGTAACATGAAATGCTATGTAATACAAAGCACTGATACCAAATTATACCAACAAACAATTAAGTCCTAGAGTAACAGTACTACCAAGAGCCCATCCCAATACAACTATTTTATGGGGGCCCATAATAGCAACAGAGATTTGAACCTAAGACCAATGTTGTCAAAGTCGCAATTATACTATAGGATCTTATGATCCCACAAGATTCTAGCTTCTTCCATGCTTAATTACACCGACGGTCCTTAGTCTTGAAATTTGAGTAGGATCACGAGGATTGCTTGTGGGACCATCAAATCGGAAAGCTTATTCAAGCTTCAGACCCACTCTTGGATCAAGTGGTGCAACCCAAAAGAAAAGACCAAGATTTTCTTCAGGGTTGTGCAACACTCCCAACCATTTTTCCTCCTATCTCCCTCCCAGACCAGAGCTTCCTGTTGCTGGCAGCCTATTCTGTGGTCTGATCTGTCCTATGGTCTGGGCTAATCTCACTTGATCTACAACCAGTGATTTCAGAATGTGAATCCCTAAATCCCAGCCTCTCCAAAACACTTGATCTCCCTTTTCTCTTGAAGATCTCATGAATTGCTTGATCCCTCTGGCTCTGTATGCCACTAGAACTCTATTCTCTTATTTTTTCATTTGATTTCATAATCATTATCAAATATAAAATAATTGAGACATTAATATTTAATAATAATATAACTTGTAATACATTGTCCAAGTGAATGACTAATTGTTATTAGTGCAGTACTCTCTGGCTATTATTTAGTGAATCAAATTAAGGGAAGTTGTCCAACAGGTATATAAGCTACACACAGAAACTTGAGGCAGGTGATGTGGGACTTCTTAACAATAAGAACATTGCAATGCAGAGTGCAAAACAAGCAAAAGTGAGATAATTAGATAAACATGCATAACTGAAACAAATGCATGACTGATATTCTATGGCATGACTTAACTTTGAAACACACAAATTACAGTTCTTTGCTTAAATCATATTTCACATTCCAGCAGTTAAAGGATAGATATTACCTTCACAGAACGTCTTGAAGTTGTCCCAGATCTTGATAAACCCCATTTTACAACACGCTTGCGCTTTGTTCCCTTACTGGGCTGATAACAGTTAAAACATAAATAATATGAATACTATGACAGAACATGGTTGCCTGGGTAGAAAGAAATTACCATAACAAGGAAAAAAAAATGAAACACAAAAATAAAGAAAACCTTCTCTTTTTCAGCAAGTAACACAGTTGTGGTTGCATGAGGGGCAACTAAAAAGTCTATAAGCTTAGCAATCATATCTTCCTGCATAAGTAGAAATTTATAAGCAACAGTAGGGCTGTATTAAATGGTATTAGTCCAAACACATCAATAATGCCAAACCAACACACCTTCCTTGTCGTTGCCTTGTTAATTGTTATGTCAAGCACATCACAGAATTCCAGTAACTTCTCTTTATTACACTTGTCAAGTTTTTCTTTTACTTTAATCATTTGCTTTTCCTGCAGTTACAATATTTGGATTTTAGAACCTTTGGCAGACAAAGAGCTTCAAACAGAAAAGCAAAAGATAAGTAAAAGAAGTTCCCATAAAAAAACCCTATGATTGTTATGAACGATATAGTTGCATGTTATGCGTACTAATTTTCTTATTAAAGGTAATAATTACCTCATTGTTACGCCACACGAAACCAGAAAACCTTGATATATTGCTCTTGATCTGAATTGCCTGCAAAAGAGTAAAAAAAGGAGTCACATGAAAGGATAATAACATTAGTGTAACTTTGTAACCCTGGGTAAGTTTTGAGTGTTTAACTTTTTAACAATCTAGGCAAACACTATCCTATATTCTGAACTATAGAGTGTAGAATTCCAGAGAAAACACAAAGAGAGAACCAGGCAATCTAAAAGTAGAGTTTATTATTTCAGTTGAGTTTTCAGAGATTGCAGTTTAGTATATATATGAGCTAACTGCTCCTAACCAACTATGATTAACTAGCTAAGATGACAGCTGTTAGAGTAACAGCTGTCCTAACTAACTATTTGAGAGACAGATTAAAATATCTGCTTTTTTTACAACTGAGTTACTGATATACTGACACATAGAGGTAGCATAATACAATTTATTTATTTTTAAATAAAACCAATAGAGGTTTTGTAACAACTGTAACAAAAACACAGATAGTTAATGAATTAGGACATACCTTCCCTCTCCTTCCAAAGAGGATTGTATGGAGCAATTTGAAAGTATCATCAGTCTTCCTTCTAGATAACTTAAATGCCACTAAAGCAGAAAATGCAAGAGTCATAAAGGTTTTAGCTCTTCTGAAGTAGAAGAAACATGCATTCACACTTCACAGCATAATGAAAGTATATAAGAACAAAAATTAACAATTCCTCTGTATGTCAAGTCAACTTTTCACTTTAAATAGGAAAAGAAGGAAGGCAAAAAGTAACTATTTTATAAATAGATTAAAGTTCACAAGACAATCAAATCAGTATACTCTAATGGATTTTGCCAATAGCATAATCAGAGTAGCAGCTAATGATGTAAGTCAAGATCATCAACTCATGACAATCTGCAGGGTGAGGGGCTAAATATTTGGGGGAAATATCTAATTAAGCATATATCCTTGGCTAACATAATCATTAAATTGAGGGTCTTAATCTTCAATCAACCGTCTCTACAGATGGCACATTGTTGACCACAATTGGAAAAGTATAGAAACAATATATATCTAGCACATGTATTGCCTGATATTATGTTAAATTCAATTTGTACACTTTTATCAATAGTTTGCAATAAAGCTAAAGAGAATAGGGAATACTTGTGCAAGTACATTATGCATCACACTAACTTCTGTTGGATTGAGTATATACAGAAGAGAATTAAAAGATCATTATTGAAGAAGAATTAAAACAAAGGAAAGCACCATACCATTTGGTATATCCTTTAAAGGCATACCCTGACCCTGCAATTTGAAAGAGAAACTGTAAACAAATTAAGTTATAATAAATAAGGGTAAATATTTCAAAATGTTAAACTAAAAACGAATACCTTTTCAATGTGAAATTCTTTTGTTGCATCTTTCTCAATTGATGCTACCAACCTCTCAACTGATTTCCTTTCCCGCACAGGGCGGTCAATAGTAGGAGTCCTTGGCTCTGTTTTCTTCAGTTCCTTTCTTTTCCCTTTCACTTTCTCCCCATTGATTTCCCCTCTCCCACGTTTTTTTGATCCTTTCTCAACCTTACTATCCTCTGCATTCTCTTCTTCTGTTGACTTATCAATATTATCCTTACCCTCATCTTCATCCTCCTCCTCCATCGCCACTTCCTTTTTCTCCTTTTCATCGCTCTCCTCCTTCTCCTGAATGCCACCCTCTACTTCCATAGCATCTACTTCTAGTTTCTCAGCTTCCACTTTTTCATTTTCTTGTTTACCTTCCATTGTTTCCTTAACCTCAGTGTCTTCATCCATTTTATTATTCTCAGGTATATGATCATCTTTCTTATCCTCTTCTCTTTCTTTCAACTCATTACCTTTTTTATCTTCCACTACTTTTTTCACACCATCAATTTCCTTATCCCCCTTGACTTCTTTCACATCATCAACTTCCTTACCCTCCTTTACTTCTACACCATCAACTTCCTTATCCTTTTTTACTTCTTCCACACCATCTTCTTTCTTATCCTCTTTTGCTTCCTCCACTCCATCTTCTTTCTTATCCTCTTTTACTTCTTCCACCCCATCTTCTTTCTTATCCTCTTTTGCTTCTACTCCATCTTCTTTCTTATCCTCTTTTGCTTCTACCCCATCTTCTTTCTTATCCTCTTTTGCTTTTTCCACTTCATCTTCTTTCTTATCCTCTTTGGCTTCTACCCCATCTTCTTTCTGATCCTCTTTTGCTTTTACCCCATCTTCTTTCTTATCCTCTTTTGCTTCTTCCACCCCATCTTCTTTCTTATCCTCTTCTACCTTTTCCACACCATCAGCTTCATTATCTTCAATTTCTTTTACAACATTTTCTTTCAACTCTTTGATTCCATTGTTCTCCAAGACTTTTCCATCAGTTGCCAAGTCCTTATTCTCAATAATTTCATCCAAAGCTTTCTCCTGCAAGCTTTTTCCATTTGAATCAGTTCTAGAAACTTCATTCACGGGTTCTTCCTTACCCATACTGATCTTATTTACAGTAAATATACAAAATGACTATTTCTTTAGCACACTCTGCTCTACACTGTTAAATTGCAGAACTGAAGCCTACCTGGAAATTAAAAAAAAAAAAAAGCATTTAGAACAAGTATGAGAAACACTCAAACAGCAAAGTGCAAAAAAAGCAAGGAAAATTAAACGATAAAAACTAGCTACAATGGAAGGGCCTTTCAATAAGGAAAATATTTTAAAATTAAACTCAGGGTTAATGATAGCATGCTTTGGTGGTGCTATATCAGCAGAGCAGCGATTAGCCCCTACAAAGCTGCCATCAAGGGAGTTTTCATGGTCACTGCTATCCAGCACTGATAACTATGATTGAACCACAGTGGAGCCAAATTATATTTTTCAGTCATAGCAACAACAAAATAATAACAATAAAGAGAAAAATTATTATATTTACCCCCAGGTCAATTAATTGCAATGAAAATTAGTCCTACCTCATAAAAGCAACACAGGAATGCAGTGGATAAACAAAAAAGTCAACATGACAATGCTCAACACTGTTCAGCAGGGGAGGAGGAATATATATATATATATATATATATATATATATTTTTTTTTTTTTTTATTATTATTTTTTTTTTTAATATCAATCTTTGAATATTCATGTTGCACCATTTCCAGAGAAAATCACATCACCCCATCAAAAGGGAAACCCTATTCAAGCAATTCCAACAACAGAATTCTCACCAGAGCTCAGCAGAGCCAAGGTGACAAACTTCAAAATATCAAAAAAATTACAGCCAGTGAGAACCTTTGATGTCAAACTTAACCCAAAGAATCAAATCAAAGTAAAATTCCAAATTTAAGTACTTTTCTCAATACAAAACCCTACTAAAAATTCCTCACCCCATACAACGATTGACTTAAGAGAACATAAAGATGCAAACTTTTCAACCTAAAACAGTTCTTGAGAAGGGAAATTGGAAGTTAAGAAGCTTACAGATTCAGAGGTTGCAAGAGAGAAGAAGTGAAGAACATTAGAACAGAGCTTCACTCACAGTTTCCAAGTCTTTCTCTATCTGCCACTGTAAGTAACTAAGTGTGCGGGGGTTATTTTGGAGAATTTATAGTTCGGACTTCAAATGCGGATTTTAAAGGCAGTTAAATTGCCACGTAAGATGCTGAAATTCGGATCCAACGGCTCATATGGGGTTTTGGTGGGGTACATGCAAGAACAACGGTTGTGGTTTAAAATTCCTGTGTCATGCATGTCGTGTTGTGATTTATAAATTATTATTTGTTATTTATTACCCGATGATTGTATCCGAAATTATTAACTATAATAACTAGTTAGAACTTTCATTTTTCAGTGAGTTGAAATATTATGCTGGTGATGAATGAATAATTGAATGTGCCGACACAAGAATACCGCTCATCTATTATAATGCATTAATGCAAGAGTGACCAATAAAAATTAGTGGATAAATTAGATGACAATTGAAAACAAATCTTTTTTTATAAAGAAAAAACATAATAAATTATAAATATAGAATGAAATGAAAAAATATTTAATTATTTTACTACAATTTCAGAATGGGTAATTATGCATATTTTTAAATGACTATTGTCTTAAAAAATCAGAGTAGTCAGATTTTTACTTTTACTTTTAAATATTTTTTATGACTGTAATTTCAAACTTCATTATCATCGTTGTTAAAAAGATTGTATTAATAGAAGGTAGTAAAAAAAAAAAGATTAAGAGTTTACAACTTTAAATACTATATGAAGTAACATTTTAAAAAAAATACTATAACCATTGAATTAAAAATTCTTTTATCAAACATATATATATATATATATTCATTCTTTTAAAAAAAAAAATTAAACATGTCTATTTTAGACCAATAAGCTTTCAAGATTGTTAAAAAAAAGTTGAAATATGCTTCATGCCTTTATTGGAGGCAATTGCCATGATATTTTGAAGTGGTTATAACTTATAACCACAAGTTTTTTTGCTGAATGTTATAACCAAAGTTAGTTACAACATTTGTTTCACAAAAATTGTATTTAGACAAAAAAAAATGTATTCATGTAAATATAATTTTATACGGTTGTTTATTTACAAACTACTATGCATTATACGTGTATTGATTTTTATAATAATTATCCAAAAAAATCATACTAAATTTTTTTTTTTTTATAATTGATATCGTAAAAGTGTAGCTTTTTAAATTGCACATATATATTTTTCAGTATTGGGATATAATTAAAAATGAACTTTGTCTGTTCTGTTTTCTGCATAACAAGCAAACCTGCTTGTAGGAAAGCCTCAGTTTTTTTTATTAATGCCATTATTATTTGACATAGCAACTCCATATATACATTCTTCATATATTTTTATCTGTCAAAACAAAGTTGGAAGGGAGATTTGAAAAAGAAAAGAACAAACAAATTCATGACTAGCACTTTAAAAAGCTCCTTTATGGATTCCAGGCCGTGTCTATAGAGTATAGGCATCCAATATTTGTATTAGATTCTCCTTATAATCGCAAATCCTGATTTAGGCCTTTGTTAATCTATTCGTTATGTTATTCAATTATTTAGGTTTACTGTATGAGAAAATATATAATGCAGTTTTATATGATGATCCAATCACAACTCATTAGGATAAATTAGTGGACTTTTATATAAATACTACCTTGTAAGCCATGTCAAAGCTGATTTTTGATTGATTGAATATACTCTAGGCTAGCATATGCTAAATTAGATTGAATATAGTTTAATTTGTACTTGAGAGACAAAAATGATAAAGGAACACAAACATAATCTTCTTGCCACTAGCAAGTCCATTGAACCAAAGTGCCGGGTTAATATGGGTGATCACAAAGTCTTTCTTAACACCAACAAGAAAAAGAGTCAAAATACTAAGATCAATCACTAAGAACACATTCATCAACAAAATATGCTACCTCCTGCTTCAATCTGAAATCTGGATTATTGATGGAACCCAAGGAAATGTCAATCTCAATTAAGTTTTCATCCTCATTCATGTCATTGATTTCTTCTAAGAGCTCCATTAGGCCTTGCTGCTTGAAAATAGAATCTGGCAACTTGGATTGCAATTTCTGCCTAGGATCTTCAATCAAGTCAGGAAAGTGGCTGCTTGGAAGGTTGATTTCAATCAGACTATCCTCTTCCTCATCCTCATAATCATCATCAGAATCCAAGCTATAAGAAATATCCTCATTTTGATTTCCAATGTGATCCATCTCAAAACATTCCCCCATTATTGAGCCCTCACTGCTTTCACTATCTGATGGAATTGAATAATCTGACTGCAAATCATCTTGCAGCCTATGCTCTTTAACATTGAGCTTAAAAGTTCCATCCATGATTGAGAAGTTTCTGCTTTCACTATCTGTTGGAAATGAATAGTCTAAATGTGCTTCAGCTTGCTGCTCATGATTCTCAGCAGGTTCACTTTGTTGGTGAACCAAAGTATGAGCCACATCCAGTGAAGGGTGCTGCTCCTCTTGGACTAGATTCTCATTTTGAGACCCTTTTTTCTTTGTCAGTGTGACAAGAAACATGGTAGATAGAAGAGCAATTGGTATTGTAAGAAGGAAAGGGAAGGATTTAGGGCTTGAAAAGAAAAAATAAAATGAAACCAGAACAAGAACCATAATGATAGATTTGGAACAGATTTGATGCTTATATGCTTTCTCCATGATCATTGACTCGGAATATACTTACTGCTTCAAGGCCAAAAAAAAAATCAAAGAACTAAAGAAAGAAGATACTTAGATTAGATATATGGAAAAACTGCAGGCAAAATACCTCAAGTTTGGTTCAATCTGCACATGTTTTTTCTGTCTTAAACTACAGATTGTGACATGACAAGTCAGAAGAATGTTCATCAACTGTAGGGTATGATGCCAAAGGAACTTTTTAGGGAAAAAGTTGGCACACTTTGAGCTCTTTCCTTTATGCTCAATTTGTAAATGGTTACCAAAATGTCAAAAAGGTAGTAGTAGATAAGCAGGGAAAGTTTTACCTCATCAATGTGACAAAGAAACTCTTATCATCACTTCAGCTCCATACCAAATTGTTTACACTTCTGAGTTCTGAGCAATCTTATCTGCAACTGTTACTACTTACTACTATTGTTTTCTGACAAGACCTTTTGTTATCATTATATTATCCGCAATTGATTCTCTTGGAGATAGCAAAGCTGTTTATTTTGCACCAACATCTACAAAACTGAAAGTCTTGAAGTTGCTGAATGCATGTGGCAAACTTTTCTGACCACCCACATGACACTCTATCAGACCCTTCTAAACAAATTTAAGTGAGGGAAATCAATAATGTACTTGGGAGTTAGGATCTTGATTTTATCCCCAACCAAAAATCTACTATTTACTTGTGTATTTGTTTTTATGCTGACTCATCCAAAATTACATTAAAATATCAACTAACACAATTATAGGTGAATGTTTATGTGTTTTGAGTTTAGATTGGAAATCATGGATGGACACTAACCTACGGGGTGATGAGACACTAATTCCATTCAACACCAATTTGCAAGACTTTTTTTTACTAAATTTTAGTAGTAATTTGTTTTTAAAATAAAAACACCAAAACACAAATAATTTCATTTCAACCCCAATTTGATTCAAAATTAATTTTATAAATTCTCATCCAAACACATAATACAAATTCTGAAGCCAAAATTGGCAACAAGAAACTTCTCAAAAGAACACTTTATTAGTTTTTAATGAAAGGTGTGCAAATATTTTCCCTGGAATCAAGCACAAGTTGAGCACTTTTATGACTTTAACTTTTCCCGACAAAATGTCAACTAATAGATAATAAATACCCTTAAAATCCAGGACAGGACAGTCTTTTGTTAAGAACAGTCAACAACTTTTCTCACGCTACCTTTGGAGAATTAAAAGATACTCTTAAAAGAATAATTTTAAATCTTCTTGCAAAATCTCTTTACAAATCCTCTCTTTTTTAAATATAAAAAATATTTAATATTTAATACTTTTTAAATAAAATGTTAGCAATATTCATACAATTTTTTTTTATAAGAAGATATGGAGCAGTGTCGGAAGTAATGATGACCCATTTTCTGATGTATGCTGCCAAAGAAGCCTTGAGGGAAGTAATTAATTCCTATGCTCGATTTCTGCTTCAGCATGTCATGAATGAAGGTCCATTCTCGAAGACATCACTTGGTGCGTGTTTGATTTTGTTTTAGAAAATAGTTCAGATTTTATTCTAATTTGAAGTAATTATGAATAATTTTTGTATTAGAATTCAAAATTTTATACTAATTTTTACTCCTGATTTTATTTTATAAAAAAAATATCAAAATATAAAACATATTACTTTAAAGTTAATTTTAATCAAAATTAATTTCATTTAAAATCAATTTTATCCACTCTTGTCAAAACATGCTTAGTGATATTGTCAGCTCCATTACCATGATGTCCCCCTTCCACATTATGCATATGCTACAAAGGCCCATTAGTTGCTACCAAAAACGTAGACAAAAAGTCAATAGTATGGATAGAATACAAGTGCTCCATACTCAATATTAGTGAGGGCAAAATGCGTTACCATAAGCGAATTGGTTCACTCAGGTTGATTGTTAACCTGTCAAAAAATAGTGAAGCGGGTGTTCTTGACTCACCAATTCGCGTTGGTTAACTTGCATAATTTCTAAAATTTTTTTTAGTATATTATATTTATAATTATTTAATTAAGAATATTAATAGATAATAAATAAATTATCATATAAAAATTAAATTTATGTATGAATAATGAACTAAATAATAACATAATAAAAAAATATCTATAAAAATAAATATATTAATAATTTTTTTTGTAAAAAGAAAAAATAATTAATTAAAATAAAATAAATCTCGAAAAACAACATAATCTTTTAAAAAAAAACTTTATATTTATTATTTAATCTCTTATTATTATAATAATTTAAAATTAAATAATTAAAAATAAAAAAAACATAAATATAACTTTTTTTTTTTACAAAAAATTAGATTAAAAAAAAAACTTGAAATTGAGAGTCAACCCACGTAAGTGATAGATGAGTACTCTTAATTACTCAATGATACAGAGAATGCTAATGCACACACATTGTTTAGTGTGTTCATTAGCCACCAACACTATAAAATTTAGATAAAAAAATCAATGAACCTCCGTCATAAATTTAAATTTAAATTTAACTTAAAGGATAATTTAGTATTTTACTTTTTCAATTTAAAATTTCATTTCTCTCTCCTTCTTGATTAACATTAAATCTGTAGTCTCTCCTCTCTCTCACCATAATATATAATAAACATTTTTATTAACATTATTTAGTAAAAAAATTATAAAAACAGGTATTTATCTATTTAATTATTTATAAAATAAAATTATTAACGTTAAAATATTTATTAGAAATTTGGAAAAAAAAATCACGTTAAAGGATAAAAATGTTAACGTTAAAATAAAATTTCTAAAACAATTATTTAGAAAAAAAACAGTCATTTTTAACATTTCCGCTTCATTCACTTTTCTAAATAATTGTTTTACAAATTTTATTTTTACGTTAACATTTTTATCCTTTAACGTGAATATTTTAATTTTCTAAATAATTGTTTTATATTTTTTATACTACATAATTTTAATAAAAATGTTTATCATATATTATGGTGGGAGATGAGAGATTACAAATTTAATGTTTATAAATGATGTGAAAAGAGTGTCCAAAAAATTTAATAATAGTCAGAAGAAGGAGAGAAAAATGAATTTTTAAATTGACTAGTAAAAGTACTAAATTATCCTTTAAGTTAAATTTATCAGAACAAGAAAACTCATTGATTTTTCTGTCCAAATTTTATTGTATTGGTTGATAATGTGTAACACCTTATTTTATTTTTAAAAAGAATAAAATGAAATAAAAAAAACAAATATAATCATTAACCTCATTTGTTAAAGTTAATAATTAAGATTGTTTGAATATTTTAAGTATTTCTCCTTTGTAATTCTTCTAAACATAAACCGAATGTAATAAAATGTCCAGAAACAACCTAACTCAGAAGTATCAAATTAATTGTGAAGTATGTAAAAACAAAAAAGGTATCAAAATGTGAAAACGGGGCATTCATGACAAATGTGAGACCAATTCTCTCACACATCTTTTAAATATGTGAGATCGTACCAACTTAAGATCATAAATAGAAGAAAAAAAACACATCTATACAATATGATTATAAATCAAACCCTAGTTGGTATTTTTTTTTCCTTTAATTTTAATATACCAAAAATGACTTTTCTATTTCAAATAGATCAGTACGTACGTAAGCTATTTTTTTTTTCAAGACTAGAACGCTTCCGGATTCAAGCACCACTGTACAAAAAGGAGTATGAGAAGGCAGCATCAAATTGCTAATTAATCCAGGACCAGGTATATATGTACGTTGCCAATAATGCATAAAGATCTACATTCATTTTAGTACTTCCAATCCAATATTTTTTCATTTTGTGTATCAATGAATTGCAAAAAACCAAACCTATTATTCAATTTAATTATCTCTCTTATTTGCAATGTATACTCCCCACACCTTACATAGATTTACTTGGTTGAAACTTTCTAGAAATTTTGAGAAGAAAAAAGTAGATATTATCTCCGGCTTCGTTGTGTTTGTGATCTCTCTCCCTAAAAAGAAATGATGTATTTCTAATTTTTCTAAACATAGTTTTTAACCTACTCTTTAATTAAGCAAACTATTCTTAAAAATATACCCCCTTTTTTTTTTTTTTCCCGTAATTTCCCATACTATATAAAAGTCTTGGTCCTCCTACCAGTGAAACCTAGACAGAAGTCCACTCCATGCAACTAGCTATTACAATTTCCAAGTTGTTTCCTTTTTCTGTTCGTCGATCGTAAGTATGTCACATGGGGAACGAAAGCTATTTTTTGGACTAATTAATGGCTTTTGTTTCTATTCTAAACCCTGACTATTCCAACTTCCAGGTAATTATGGCCTTTTTTTTTTCTTTCTAAATCTAAAATCGTGTATATATACCAAATGAATCGAACCCTAGGTTGTTTATTTATTTTTTAATAATATACCAAAAATAACTATTCTATTTGAGTTGACGCGTTTTTTTAATACTTTTCTTTTGGTCCACGGTTGTTGTTGTTGGTACAAAACAATCAAAATGTGAGAGGCCTTGTGGTGGATTCATTCATAACTCATAGGATATGGCTGAAACTGCAGTGGCCCTTGTACTTGACCAATTGGTGAAGTTACTGAGTGAGGAAGCAACAATCTTAATAGGGGTTCACAAGGAGGTTGAGGACATCAAGGATCGGCTAAACCTAATAAAATCTTACATAAAGGATGCAGAGAAGAAGCAGGTGGATGAAGAAGCTGCCAAGGATTGGGTGAATTCATTGAGGAAAGTGGCGTTTAGCATGGAAGATGTGGTTGATCAATATTTGCTCAAATTGGCAGAGCGTGGTCAAAGACGTTGGGCTTATGCTGCAGCTACTAAAGCCATAAGGACGGTCAAAACTGTAATACATGTTCATGATATTACATCTCAAATCAAAGATATTAGAGAAAAACTAAACCGTCTCTACACTGACAGAACAGGCTTGGGACTCCAATCATCTGCTAGTGCTCCTAATCATGAAACTCCAAGGTCCTACGTCCAAACTAAATTTTTGCATCTTTACTTCTATTTCATTTTTTAAACTGCACTAATAACTAACAATATAATATAGTTTTAGACGGTTAGATATTTATCATATTTAATTTTTATAATTTTTAAAATAATTTTATAAAATTTTATTGAATTATTATAAATAAAAATATTATAATTATTGTGATAGTGTAAAATTATCATACACTATTTTTTATGTAATTATTATAAAAATAAAAATAAAAAGAAATTTGGGGAGGAAATTATAAAGGTAAAATTGGAATATAAATGTATACATCTAAACATTGTATGTCCTTTATTTAGAGAGAGAGAGAGAGAGTTAGTTTAGGAAATTCTAATTATTTAGGAGAAGTCTGATTCTCAGAAATAATTGGACAAATATTTTTAATATAAAATAACTTTAATGTAAATTATTGAAAAATATAATTTAGTGTAGAAAAAAAAAAGTATCATTGACACATGCATACAATACTTTACAAAAATACATGAGAAGAAAAATAAACATAAAAAAATAAATAATTAAAATCTCATATTTAAGGAGAAAGAAAAATCATGTAGTTAAAGTGCAACTTTCAACCATGATTATTGGTTTTTTCTGAAGCAGAATGTTTGGGAAAACAACTTAAATCTTAAAAAAAAATCATTTTTTGAAAAAATAAGTTATTTTGATGAAACTAAAAATTTATAACTTATAATTATTTTTCAACTGTTTATATTTTTTTTTCTTTTATTTATTTTTACACTCTTTTATTATACAAAAACTTATTTTTTTATGCATGCAACAAAAAAAATTATTTATTTTTAAATTACTTTTTAGCAAACTTATCTAAACAAAAATTGATTTAAATTATAATTGATTATCGAAATAATTTAAATTTTATAAATATCCCAAACACACCCTTAATGAGCCCTTAATTTTTAAAATTATGAGTATTAATCAATTTAATCTCTAAATTTATAAAATATTATTTCAATGTTTAAGATTATAAATTTTAGTTTTTGTTATTATAATTTGAGAATAAGAATAATGTAAAGATGTTTGAACATCACAAACATTAAACTTTTATTGTACTATCCTTAATTTTTTATAATTTAATTTAGAAATTAAAATAATTACGCATAATTTATCAATATTTTGCTGACAGTATAATTTATTAATGTTAAGTATTAATATAATTAAGCGTCATTAAATAATTGAAGGATTATTAAAGTAATATTTCTATTATCCTGAGATCTAAACTACTTAGTGTTTATAATTTTAGAGGCTTACTTGATGCATTACTCTTCAGGTTAGATGCTCATTTTGTCAAGGAATCTCAACTTGTTGGTATTGATCGTAATAAGCAAGACCTCACAAAATGGCTAACAGAGTCAGAAAGGCCGGGTCCACTGATGGTGGTGGTTGGCCCAGGAGGGATAGGTAATATACATTGATTTTCATCCAATTCTTATTCCTTCTAAATTATTATGAGTTTAATGCTATGTAATTGTAAAATAGTCTTATAGTCATGGCATCTAATCCCTAATCACGGTTTACTATTAATTATATAATTTCTAAATAATTATAAAAATCAACAATTTTTTCATACATGACCACAATGATAAAAACAATGATGCCAATGACATGGATAGATGTCGACGAATAGGAACGGAATCGCGTTACAGGGCCATGTACCCTTAGCTTTTAAAAAAATATTAATATACATTGTAATACTAGATATATATTTGTCTCGTAATAACAACCACATACTCATGAGTTTGGGAGCTTTGGCCCAATTAAAATTTTGTCATTTTTTTAAGGTATATTATATTTTTAATATTATAATAATTAAGATAATTGTTTATACTTAAATATTCTTACGGTAGAAATATTAAGTATTATTCAGAATTTTTGATAAAATATTGAGAAAAAATAATAATACATTAACATTGTTAAATTGTTATTCAATCAAAATTTTTTATTTATAATAAGTCAGTTAATCTTTATAAAATTATTTTAAAAATTATTCAAACATGACTAATAATATAAAATTACTTTATACTAAAACATTAAACTCTAAAATATATATATATATATATATATATTTTATAGTATTTATCATGAAGATGTTGGTATTTAATTTTTTAAAATAAATCTTTTATTTTCTTTTTATAATCTATATCATTATATCCTTAAATTGAATATTTAAATATAATTTATTTCTTTTTTCAAAAGTCTATTTTTTAAGTTTAAGTATCTTTTTAATCGTTATAATTTTTTTTTCTCTCTGTTCTTGTAATTTTTGTTTTGTTTTTAGTCTTGTAAATTATGTTTGTTCTGGTTTTTATCTTTATGGTAGTTTAGATAACAATCTTTTTACTTTTTAAAGTTCTATCTAAATTGCATTAAGGACAAAAAAAAATAAAACAAACATATTTTGCAATGATTCAAAGAAATTTTTTTTTTTATAAGGATGGAATGCAAAAATACAATACTAAATTTTAAGGAATAAAAAAAATATTTAAATCTTTTTAAATTTGACCAATCAATAACAATAATTGAATAATGACATGATAACAATAATAAAATGTTAATAATAAAATGATTACAATGATCGCGGTAGTGATGAAATGATGACAATAATTACGTAATGTTTTTAAAACTAAATCTAAAACAACATTCAAAAATTCTTTTTTTTATTAATTTAAAAATTAAAATAAAACTATTTTAAAATTGAATTAAAAACTAATTTGGTTTCACTTTTGCCTAACCTGTTTTATTTTAAAAATGAGTTTAACATAATTAAACCAGACACTCCCAACCAAGTTTTCCTCTTATGCTAAAATTTGAACCATGTATTATATTTTTTTCTCTCCATTTAATTACTGTACAATAAGCAATGAAAGTATGAGCTGTCGAAAGATAGTGATAGTCAGGTCTCCCTTTTTTAAGATCTACAAGGTTCGAGTTTAGGAAACCGGGTTCAGTACCACATGAAACAAATGATTTGTTAGCAGATTAAGAAATATTTAATTTATAAGGAGTAAATAACTCTCATTTTAAATTTTCTGTAATCTTTACTTCCTACGTAATGAAAATACGTAACCTTCCCTATTTATTAGTTTAAAATATAGAACACAAATAAGTACTTTTTTTTTTTTCATTTTTATACTTTTCTAGTTATTAATTATCAGTACATGGGTTTTTAGAGTTTAGAAGTCTGAATGAAATTTCTAAAATTGATTTTATTGAATAATGAATTCTCAAGTATTACAATGAAAGTTATTCTATTTATAAAGTTAGTAGAATCTGATTATAACAACTAATCATGGTTTTAATCACCTAACAAAAGTGGTTAGACTAACTAGATAATAGGAAGGTTGTACATATAGTTGAGGAGTAAAACTACTCTCTAATACTCCCCCACAAGCTCATGGTAGGTGTGAACTCTGCAAGGCTGAGGAGTCACGTAGTGTGAGCTTGGCCTTTAGTCTATTAAAAGGAGCTGGAGATAGTGCCTTAGTTAGGATGTCAGCATATTGGTCCAGGACAGGGACATGCACAACCTTGACTTCTCTGTTGATAACCTTTTCTTTAACAAAGAAGAGGTCTAATTTTATATGCTTGGTTTTTGAGTGAAGGATAGGATTGTGAGCTAGAGACACAATACTTTGATTATTACAATGAATAGTGGGTGTGTTGTGAGGGATTGCCAATTTAGAGAGGAGAGATTTCAGCTAAGAAACTTTTGCAGTAGCTAGTGCCAAGCTCCTATATTCTGCTTCAACACTAGATCTTGCAACAATAGTTTGTTTCTTGGACCACCAAGACACTAAATTAGGGCCAAAATACACACAAGCACTTGAGGTAGACCTTTTATCATTAGGATCAGAAGCCTAATCAACATCACAAAATGCTACTATAAAGTAGGGAATAGTCTTGGCTAGTTTGATGTGAATACCCCATGATAAAGTACCCTTAAGATACCTTAAAATTCTTTTTACAACAATCCAATGGTCTTCAAGAGGATTGGACATGAATTGACACACCTTGTTGACAGAAAAACTGATTTCAAGTCTAATGATAGTAGCATATTGAAGTGCTTTTACCACTGACCTATACATGGTGGGATCAGATAATGGGACTGAGCTTAGTTTAGTGAGTTTGCAGCTACTCACCATAGGAGAGGAGATAGGCTTGACTTCTGTCAAATTAGTTTTTACAAGTAGGTCTCTAATGTATTTTCCTTGAGTGAGTAGAAGAGAGCCATTAAGTTAAGGCCTTACCTCAATACCTAGGAAGTAATCTAAATTGCTTAGATCCTTGAGGGAGAAAACTGAATTTAGTTTCTGAATCAGCTGCTTCAATAGAGAGGTGTTGTTTCTAGTGATGATTATATCATCAACATAGACTAGCATGTAGATTGTGGAACCATCTTTGTTATAGACAAAGAGAGATGGGTCACATTTGCTGGAGTAAAAACCAAGCTGAACTAAAGCATTCTTCAATTTGTCAAACCATGCTTTAGGGGACTGCTTCAAGCCATAAATTGCGTTTTGAAGCTTGCAAACCAGACCCTTGTTTTGAGAGTCAAATCTTAGAGGTTGCTACATATAAACTTCTTCCTCCAAGATACCATTCAAAAATGCATTATTGACATCCAATTGTTGCAAAGGCCATCCATTGGTGATGACAATAGTGAGTAAGAGTCTCACTGTTATTGGTTTTATAATAAGAGAGAATGTTTCAGTGTAGTCAACTCCAAATTGCTGGTGAAACCCCTTAGCTACAAGCTGAACCTTGTATTTATTTACACTTCCATTAGGATTTTCTTTAATCCTGAAGACCCATTTGCAGCCAATAGGAATTCTGTTAAGGGGTAGGGTGACTAGGGACTAGGTATTGTTCTTCTGAAGGGCATCAAATTCTGCTTGCATTACAGAAAGCCAGGTTGGGTCATCTAAGACTTGTTTGGTATTTTTGGGTTCTAGGTGGGTGAGAAGAAAGGTAGGATTTAGTCTCGATTTTACAATTCTAGATTTTGATCTGATTTGCATAGGGTGAATATTGATGAAAGGTTGGTTTTGGCTTTGAGATGGGTCAGATGAGGGAGGGGCAGAATCAGTAGATGATGCTGCAGAGGAGTCATTAATTGATTCTGCAAGGTTATTTTGTGTTTCAGGAGGTGTAGGGGCAATAGATGGTGTAGTTATTTCAGCATGTGTTTGGGGCTATAGGTTTGGTGTGGGAGGTTGAGTTTGTGTTTGGATATGTAGGATGGGTATGATGGGTAAGGGGAGGTTAGGTGATGATTCAAGTTTTTTTGAGAAACAAAACAACTACTGAAAGGGAAATTTGTTCTCATTGAAGAGAACATCTTGTGAAACAAAAATTTTGCCCTCAATAGAGAGGCACTTATACCCTTTATGTGCAGTAAAATATCCTAAGAAAACACACTCTTGAGACCAGAATTGGAACTTGTTTTTGTTGTATGGTCTTAATAAGGGAAAACAAAAGCACCTAAAGACTTTAAGGAAGGAATAAAGGGGTTGTTATTTGAACAATTTGACATAGGGGACCTCAAAGTTTATTGAAGAGGAAGGTAGCTTGTTTATAAGATAGACACATGTGAGAAAAGCATGATCCCAATACTTTAGAAGTATGGAGGCTTTTGCTAGGAGAGTGAGGCCTAGATCTACTATATGTCTATGCTTTCTCTCAACTACACCATTTTGGTGATGAGTGTGAGGACAAATGACCCTATGAATAATTCCTAATTCTTTTAGAAAATTGGAAAAGGGATGAAACTCACCTCCCCAATCAGTTTGGACAGATTTGATAGCATAGTTAAACTGTTTTTCAACCATAGTACGAAACTGTTTAAAAATGCTTAGGGCCTCAGATTTAGTTTTTTTAAAAAAAATCTAAGTGAACCTTGTGCAAGCATCACCAAAGGACATGTAATAAGAGAAACCATTGTGAGAGGTAAAGGGAGTTGACCCCCACAGATCAGTAAAATTGAGTCCTAAATGTGTAGAATAAACTGCAGTGGAAGAATGAGAAGGTAAGCGATGAGCTTTACCAAGACAATAAACATTGCAGAAATCAGACTTTGTTTTATTAGATGTAGGTATTTTACAAGATTTAAGTACAAGATTTTGAATACTAGAACTAGGATGGCCTAGCCTAGAATGCCAAGTACTATAGGAAATAGAGTTTACACTAGGAAAAATAGAACTCATAGTCATTGTAGTCTTGAATAGGGAGCCTTTGACAGCTGAGAGAAGGTTGGGTAGCTTGTAGAGGTCATCAAACCCAACTTTGCCACTGAGTAGAGTTTGGTTAGTGCCTTGGGATTTAACCAAACATATTTTAGGGTGAAACTTAAAAAACACAGAATTATCATGAGTGAATTTGCTAACACTAAACAGGTTTTTAGAAATAGTAGGAACATGCAGCATGCTATTTAGGGACAGATTAACACCAGATTTAAGTGGAAAGGGAAAAGAAGTAGAGCCAATGGATTTTATGGGCAAACCTTGACTATTACCAATTACAACTTGGTCAGGTCCTTCGAAGGGGGAATGTTGAGTAATATTTTCAATGTTGGATGTGACATGATGAGATGCTTCTGAGTTCGGATACCACATAATGGAGGTTCCAGCGACCATAGCCTATGGTGGTGGCTGTGTTGAGTGATGCTGAACATGAGCAGAGTTATGGACTGGTGGAAAGGGTTGGGAGGGTACTGTATTGGTTAAGGAACACTATAGTATGGTGGTGGGTTAGGGTATTGGTTTGGATATTGCATGGAGGGTGGTGAAGGGTAGTGTATAGGCTGAGGTGGGTACTGTATATGCTGAGGAAGGTACTGTATAAGTTAGGGAGCACCATAGTAGGGTGGTGTAAGGTATTGGCTAGGGTAGGCTATGGGTGGTGGCGAGTAACCAGGGGGTTTGTGCTAGCAAACATTAATATCATGACCAAACTTATGGCAATAGGTGCACGGAATGCTGCTTCTGCCACCACGGCCACGACTACCATAGCTACTGCCATGACCACCACGACTGTGGTGAGAGGTGTTGTTAGGTTGCTTATTACCAGGGGCTGGGTTTTGTTGAGCAAAGTTGGCTTTAGGTTTGGGGTTTGTAGAGGCTACATTAATGGAAATAGAGGACTCTTCTCTGTATTTCTGAATTCTTGACTCATGAGTAAGAAGGATGGTTCGGATCTCATCAATGGTAAACAGTGGAAATTTACTGCTGATGAGAGACATTGAAGAGTCATGTGCCTCAGGCAGACCATTGATAATGAGGTCAACATGTTCCCTTAAAGAGATAGGATCACCAATAGTAGTGAGAGAGCCTACTAGGGTTTGAATTGTAGAGGGAAATTCTGACATTGTTCTTCCTGCTAATTTTAGGGCACGTAGCTCTGTCCTGAGCTGGCTTGATTTCGCTGTCATTTGTTCATGGAACTGATTGTGGACTCTGTCCCAAAGCATCCAGGAGTTAGAACAACCAACTAGATTATGGAGAATTGGTCTAGAGATGGTAGACTGAAGCCATGCAAGAAGAAGCTAATCTTGCATGTCCCAGGCAAGGAACTCTGGAGAGACACGAAATGCATCGCGATCTTCTGCCGTCGCGTACTGTGCAGGAATGTCAGGGTTTACAAGAAAACTGTATAAACCATGGCCTCGAACAACAAGTTCCACTTGTTGACACCAGACTAGGTAATTCTGAAAGTTCTAGTTTTTCAGAGATTGTGTTTGAGAAGGTAATCGGAGGCAATTGTATCTACGCTCCGCTGCCTTGTGGAGGCACTGTTTGGATCGGAACAACCATCGCGAACAAAGGAGGCAATCAGAATCTAAGTTTCTCGATCAGAGAAGACGATCGAAACTGGAAAAAAAATTGTTGAAGAAGACGACACGGAACAGTAAAATGTTGCCAAAGAAGACGTCGAAACTGAAAAATTCGCCGGAGAAGACGACCGGAATAGTAAAATGTCGCCAGAGAAGACGATTGAACAGTAAAAGTAGCGAAAGTGAAAAAAAAAATCTAGCTTTATGATACCATTTTAAAGTTTCAAAAATCTGAATGGAATTTCTGAAATTGATTTTATTAAATAATGAATTCTCAATTATTACAATGAAAGTTACTCTATTGATAGAGTTTGCAGAATCTAATTATAACAACTAACCATGGTTCTAATCACCTAACAACATTGATTAGATTAACTAGATAATAGGAAGGTTGTACATATAGTCGAGGAGTAAAGCTATTCTCTAATATGGGTTGTTTCCATAAGATATTTTCTACTATTTATTTTTATTTAATAAAATTGTGTAGTATATACTAAATTTAATTTTCTTTAACTAAATCTTGTAATAAAAAATATTTAGATAAAAGGAGAAAGGTTTATATATATATATATATATATATATATATATATATATATATACTGAAAAATCAATAATTTATTTGTTTAAGTAAAAATAATATATTGATAATTTGTAGTTAAACATAGCACAATTAGGTGTGACAAAGATTAACAACAATTTATTTTAGGCTTACTTAAATGCACCCCAAAACTAACAAAACAGAAAACCCTAAAACTATACAAAACAAAAACCCTTAACCCACCTACCTTAGATCGTTATGCATGCATGTATACACAAATTAAATCAGTGTGTGAAAATTTCTTCTGCTATTTATTTTAATCAGTAGAGTGTGAAAATTTCTGTTCATATTCATAGTTGAATAACGTATATTTTTTTATCAAGGTAAAACGGCAATTGTGAAGAATGTGTACAACGAGCAAGAGCAGGCAAGCCTTCAGAGGAAGGGAACAAGCTATTTCGAATTTTGTGTATGGATAACCATGTCTCGGCTTCAAGTTGATGATCATAGTATGCTGATAAGGCTAATTATAGAAAATATACTTGAGAGGGACCCCGGTGCATCAGCTACATTGTCGATCAGTAAAACAACAACTCTAGAGTCTCTTACAAAAAAAGTAAATGAATACTTAACACATAAGAGGTATCTTGTTGTGTTTGATGATGTGCGGGATTTAAATTTTTGGAATAAGGTTATCAAACATGCCCTTCCAAATAACAGCAATAGCAAAAACAGTAAGGTTATTATCATTACCCGAGATGAAAATGTTATACAAGTGATTAGAAGTGATTCAGTTGCGGATGTATGTAAAGTAGAACCTTTGTCTCAACGTGATGCTTTGGAGCTCTTTTGTCATAAGGCATTTCAATTTGAGCAAGTGAAATACCCTGAATTGAATGATTTGTGCGAAGAGTTTGTGAGCAAATGCAACGGGGTGCCACTGGCTATTGTGGCTATTGCTGGTCTCCTTTCAACTAAAGGGAAAACCACCATTGAATGGAAAAATGTACTCAATCAACTTGGCTCACTATTACAAACTAAATACCTTGAAACTGTGAATGAAGTAATGTTAGAAAGTTACCATGATCTTCCTTCACACCTCAAGAGCTGCTTCTTGTACTTTGGCCTTTTCCCTGAGGGCTATTCCATTGCTTGCATGAGACTCATTCGTTTGTGGGTAGCTGAGGGTTTTCTTAAAGAAGACACATCATCATCATCAATGGAGGAATTGGGAAAAGAATATTTAGCTGAGCTTGTTCGTAGATGCTTGGTTCATGTTTCAAAGGTGGATTTTGATGGAAGACCCAAAACTTGTCACGTGTATGACCTCATGCACAAGATAATAGCAAGGATTTGCAAGGAGCAGATGTTTTGTGATCAAGTAATAATAATGAAAGACAAAACCACATCACCTTCATCTTCAGAAATTCCTAGACGCTTATCAATAATAAAAAGCAGTGATGATGCTGCCATGAAAAGAGCTAAAAAGTGTGACAAGGTTCGGTCTTGTTTTGTTTTTGATGATGCTAAGAAGTGGCTTGTGACAGAAAAATTCTTCTCCAGTTTTGAGCTCTTGAGTCAACTAGACTTGTCCAATGCACGCCTTGATAATCTTCCTAAACAAGTTGGGAACCTATTGAACTTGAAATACTTGAGCCTTAGGAACACCAACATCAAGTCACTTCCAGAGTCCATTGGCAACCTAGAGAACCTACAAACTCTAGATCTAAAGCTAACTCAAGTGCATCAGCTACCAAAGGAGATTAAGAATCTAATCAAGTTGCGTCATCTCCTTGCTTATTATATCTCTAATATCTATAATAAAGATAAAGATGTTGTTCTGAAACGTTTAGAAGGGGTGAAGGTAAAGGAAGGGCTTAAAAATCTAGTATCATTGCAGAAACTGTCGTTTTTGGATGCAAGTGATGGTAGCATAATAGAGGAACTGAAACAACTAAAGAAGTTAAGGAAGCTGGGGATTATAAAGCTAAGAAAACAACATGGTGATGCACTATGCAGGGCTATAGAGAATATGACTCATCTATGTTCCCTAAGCATTTGGGCTATGGAAGATGGTGACATGCTTCAGTTGCAATCTTTAAGGAATCCTCCATTGTCCCTTCAACGTCTTTACCTATATGGACCTTTAGAAAGGGTTCCAAATTGGATATCAAAAGTTCCAAATCTTACGAGATTATACTTGAAGTGGTCTAATCTAGAGGAAGATCCATTACCTTACCTTCAAAAATTGTCAGAACTGTTGTACCTTGAACTCTATAACACTTATGGAGGTGATGTTTTGCATTTCAAGAATGGATGGTTGAAAGGCCTAAAGGTTTTGTGCCTTGAGTCCTTGCCAAAGTTGAAGACCATAAAGATTGATCAAGGAGCAATTCCTTGTCTTGCAGAGTTGAAGATAGGGAAATGTCCTGAAATGGTGCATGTTCCCAGAGATATGATGAAATTGACAAGTAGTCTTCAAAAGCTTTATCTATATGATATGCCCCAACAATTTATAGAGAGAATGACAAGTGAAGACGACACGATTATTCGGAAAATACCTGTCGTGGATTACTCCAATGATGATCATTCTGCCACTCTTCATAATCCGGATTCTTGAAAATGAACTTGGTGGTAATTAAACTGGTATGTCCTGAAACACAATCTAATATTTGTTGTATGTTTTTTGACTGTTGGATTAATCACCATTTTATACTATATCCTCAACTGAATTGGAATATTAAACCAATTTGTCAATCTAATGTCTTGTATTAAGGATGTTATATATTTCTACGCCTATTTTGGAAAATTAATTCAAACAAATATCACTTACCCCTTTTAACAAAAAAATAATAGATTTAAAAAGGAGTGAAAGATTTTAGAATTGGCAATATATATTTTACTTTATATGTATAGCATATCTTCTTCAATATGGCAGCTTGTTTCTTATAATATTGCTTCAATTAATATGTTCTGTAGGTTGGAATGATGACTTGAGCTTTCAATTTAGAAAAAAAAATGGTATGTTGGAATATCATAATTGAATTGTGTTACAATAAGATTATGCTTTTAAACAATATTTATGTTTATATGGTATACTTAATTTGTGTTTTAATTAAATTTCAGGGCACACTTTCTCTGCAAAAATGGTAGCTGTTGGAAAAGTTCTCGATCTTTGTTGTCAATTTGTCATGTCTTGTTTTACTAGTTCGAATAATTTGCTGATGAATTCTTTTTTCGGGTGTAAAGAATGACTCATTTTCAAGCTCCTTTGTTACACACTTGACAATTACTTATTTGAACTAGAACTTGAATCGATATATGTGCTGCATGAGTGATTTTTTAGAAGATTTGTATAAATACAAAGAATGTTGACATCTTTATATTATTGAGAAAAATCACAGTTAAAGTGTTTTTTAAGGAAAGTTCTTGTGAAAAAATCTGTGAGAAGAAAACCCGCAATTATTTTATCTGTAAATTTAAATTCATAAAATCTTGTTATTTATTACCCGTGGATCAAAATTTGCAACAAACTAATTTCCTATGATTTTTTTTATGTAATATGAAAAATCTTTGTAGTGCCTTTAAAAATTAAATTAAAATAAATAAATGAGGAGTAATTTTTCTAAATGTATCCTCCCGTAGTACATTGCCAGTGACGGAACGTGAATTGCTGTAATGTGTAACCGCGTCAACATGACTCATGAGTCATGTGTAATGTGTTGGACCTTGTCTTCAACACAGGCTAACAAAAACTGCGTGCTTTGTCCGTTACTCTGTTACACGTTTTTTTCTTCTTCTTCGGCAAAAAAAAACTCAATAACAAATTTACAATTTAACTTATTTCAACAAAAAAAAAAGAAGAAAAAAGACGTTCATAGCAAAAACGTAAAACAAAAAAGTACTCAAGACTGAAAGTGTTTTGGTGGGACCCACATTTTTTTTTTCTTATTTGTGTGTGTTAACTTTCACTCGGTTAGTCGGTTTCAAATTTCAATTGAAGCAAATATCTAAGCCAAGGTGAAAGTGTTTCAGCTTCTGTTATACATTAAACATTTTTATATCTCAAGTTTCATTCCAAACAAACAAGGACTTAGTGTGGAAATGCCTTTCTTAAGGAACATGGTTTTTTTGAGTTGGGTCCATCCACCAAAGTAGTAACGCGCGAAGTAGCACATGGGAAGCCCATAAAAGGAAAGGTCATTCCGGTAATTTGACCCAAGTAAAAAACAATGCCAGACAATGAAAAACGTCTAAAAGAGAATCTCTGCAAAAAACACACACCCACAATGTTTAACGTTTTTTTTTTTTTTTTAATAATTAATAATAATAATAATTTGTTCTCTCTCTCTCTCTACATTATAAACCTCTCTTCTTCACTTCACTTCACTCAACGCAATCGCAATCGCCATCACAATCACAATCACTCTGTTGTTTTTGTTCTTCTTACTCCCATGGATCTCCAACAACAACTGTTAAGGTTCAGGTACTACATCGGAGGGGCAGTTCTGGTGTCCCTTTCGATCTTCGCTGTGCTCCACTTGGCTCCAAAGTTTCTGAACATCCTGGCCTATTTCTGGCCACTGTTTGTCTCCACCGCGCTCTTCCTAGCGCTGGTTCTGTTCTTCGCCCAAACGCAAACTTCGCCGAACTCCGATGCTTCCATTCCCAAACCCGCCGAGGAGCTTCTCGACTTCGTCGCCGGCCACCACTTCGACCCGCCGCTGGACGCCCAAAAGTCCGATTAGAGCCCCAATTCCAATCAGAGAGAGAATGTCTGTCTATGTAAGAATCAAACTCTCAATTTATTTACTACCTTTTTTTAATAATTCTTCTTCTTATTATTTTTAATTTAATTAACTTATTATATATGTCAATTTCTGATATAATTCACTAGACTATTTTTCTTTACAGTTCTATTGAATGTCGGTGTGCTGGGATTGTAATGTATGTAATTGACTAATTTTTGTTTTGTTTCGTTTCAAGTTTATATTTTCTATTATTATTGGGTGTTTTTTGAATTGTTACTTTTTATTTGTTTACAATTGAACTGAATGTCAGTGTGCTGTAATTGTAAATGTAATCATTGTTGTTTTGTTTTTTTATTATAAAAACTGGGGAAAAGATCTTATCACCGTTGTCATATTTGCTTGAGATTGAATTGGGGGAAATATATTTTTGTTTAAATTGATAAAAATATTACTACGCATTAGGAAGCTGCCAGAAAAAAACTTTTTTTTTAAAATAATTTTTTTGCTAAACGTCTGAAGACTAATGTTCTTTTTGGTTGGATAAAAAGAAAATAAAGAAATAAAACGTCTTTCCTTTAGTTTGCTTACAAACAAAGTATAAGGGAAAAAATGATTTTTTTAAAACAAAAATTCAAATTTAGTTAATGGGAAATGAGAATGTTCTGGGGTTGCGACAGTGACAGTGTGTGATTGTGAGGGAGGATTGAAAAATTCTCTAATCAAAAGAATAATAATTGATAAAAAGAATGTGTATATAAAAAGTCTTTATTACTTGAACTTAGCTGTGTGTTTAATCTTCAAGGGTAATGCTTAGGTCACTGATGAGTGATGAGTCATCACTGTCAGGGTAACTCGCATATATATATATATATATGCGTGGCAGTGTCGGCAATGCCTTTGTCTGTTCTTTCATACACCTTTCTCTCATTTTTTATTTTTTTTACCTCTTTCCCTAATTTTCTTTGTTAGATAAATTTATCGTCCCAATAAACTTTTTCAACCCTAAATTTCAGTACTCTTTAACCGGACATATATTATTTTCTCAATAATTCCAAAACCTAATGACTTTTATACCTCTAGTGGGTGTTGCTGTGCCTCTGTTGGTTCAAAATGTAGCTCATAATTAAATATATGCAGAGAAGGAAATTAATAATTTAACCGTACGTGCCCCATGTGCCATCCATGTTGGTTGCACAGTATTACTGTCATCATGTGCTTAGTACTCTATTTTTTCTAAGGCATGCATCTATGTAAAAATTTGAATTTGAATATTGAAGATATAAATTAATTGGTTACACGGTTTGTACTCTTGTTTTTGTAGGTGAATAATTGTGAAGAGAAGATGGTGTTAGCATAGCATAGCATAGGCCAGAGTAGATCACAGATATCATATAACTGAAGATGCTGCTCAACTATAGAAAAAGGGATCAGAAGAGTAAATTAGTAGTATATCACAGCCAGCACAGTTGTGTTGTGAACTTTTTTTACCTTTCTTTTGTAATGGCTGGCTATAAATGCTGCTCAACCATGAATACTAATAGTACATATTTTCTCTCTTATTCTCCTACCTGCAGGTTTGTGCTAACTTCAAATCGAATAAATTGGTAGGTTTGGATTTACTCAATTGAGCTATACCACCTTCATTTTTGTGGCGCTTCCCTTGTAATAATAGCTGTAAATGCTGCTCAACCATGAACAATCGCTCGCATACATTTTTTTTTCCTCTAATTCACCTATCTGAATGATACATTTAGATGAAAGGAAAGAAAATAGAAGAAACAGAAAACACATAACATATATTTTCTTTGATTAAAGAAGAAATTGAAAAGAATAAAAGGAGATAAAGCTTGACTTTTAGAATTTCAAACTTCTCTTTATTCACTCACTTTTTGACCACGAGTGTCTTTATCCATAAAGTTTCTCGATCATGTGTATCATCATCATTCATCACAATCAAGGCTGTGGGGAGACTTTGTAAGATTCTAGGGACAAGCATAAAAAATAGGTAGCACTTGATTATCCTCAGAACTCTTCCTTCATCTCATTGCACCTGCTTGCAATTTTTATTTTTTTTTACCAATAGCAGCATGTCCTTTTAGGAACTGGATTAGGTGCTGTCATTTTTAGGCCTATGTTTGTTAAGAAATCACAGAAATTTTCAAACTTGAGGGAATTGAAGGTGCTGGATTTGTGACTGGCTTGCCATGTTTGGAGTAACATAGTAAGTTAAATCATCATGGATGCAATCCGAGTTGAAGTAATGGCAATGGAAAGTGATTAATCAAGTCATGTAAGTAAATATTATCAATGAGATGAGTAACTTGATTAACTACTTAGCATTGATGTTGCAAATCTAACATGTTGGACGTTCTCGACCCTTACTTACACCAAGTACTAGAGAAACCAAATTTGTGTCTAGAACCCGATAAATAAATGCCTACCAAATTTGGCTTTCCAGTTTCATCAGAAAATCTGGTGTGCATTTCATCATTGAAGTAAAAAATGCAAACTACTTTAACAACTTTATGTATATAATAAGTTGGGTCTAATTAAGATGACTGAGCAAGTGTCAAATCAGAAGTTGACAGTGTACCAGACTGATCAAGTGAAATTTCTTCTTGACTAATCTATTCCACATCTCTTTCCGCTTATAACTAACGAATTCGACAGCCCCATTAGCAACAACCAGAGAAAGAAACTTACCAAAAAGGATAACAAAACCTTATAATCACTAATAGTATAAACTGCCAACAAAGTATGTTCAACTAACCCAACAGTTCCATCCTCATCAAGATCTTCTGCCTCAAAATCTAAATTGGTTATTTTACTATTAAAAGCTCATTTGACTAATGCCTTCTGTTTGCATTCAGTGTTTTATCCCAGCAATGCAGAGTAAAACTTGGATTCAATTTCCCAATTATGGATGGTTTCACAACATGGAATTGATCCATTTCCATTTGTCTTATGAGGAGCAAGATCAGCAAGAGAAACACTTCTGGAATGGAGCTGTCTTTTCATCTTTAATCTTAAGATTCTTAACTGCTTTTTGGCATTTGAGCTGCAGGACTGTGTGACCACAATTATCAATGGAAGGTTTAGATTCAGTGCAGGTTCAAATTCCAAAAATGACTACCACAAACAAATTAATAATGGTTATGAAAAGAAAACCATTCATTTTGATCATTAATTAATTGAATACAACCCATATAGATGTCCCCTTTCTTGCAACAAACTGAATCCATGTCTTATGAACTGTAGAGGAAAATATTTTGGACATTAATTTCTATACAATTAAGGAACAGGATTTTCTTCCACTTAATTACCAAATGCGTAATAAGGATTAAGAATAGCACCAAGGCAGCGACCTGAATTGTTTTTGCTCTTCCTTTTGGGCATCAAAACACAGTGGCTTTGCATATGAAGTTTTTGATGCAAAAAAATAAATCATAGAGATCAACTTCTTCAATCATCTCTTTTGGCATTTTTTTAAAGAAACAATCTGGCTTGACACCTTCAAAACTGTGATTTGGGTTCTCTATTGTAATTAAGGATAAACTGAGTAATATCAGTCATTAATAGAATGATTAATAGTCAATATTCTAAACAGTGATGATGATTCATTATGCATATTTACATGATTTTCTCATCAACAATCAAGATTACTATAAACTGTTTATTTGGCTCCACGCCAGGTTCCACACGATCCACGTCCAGTAGAAGCAACAGAATCTAGTTTTGAATACTCACTTTTAAACATTTCGTTTTTTTTTTTTTTCCCTTGTGCATATTAATCTTGGTTAACCTTTTTCTATGACAATGTAATCATTATGTGGATACTTTTTCTTTTCTTTTCAGATTTTGTTCTAAAAGCAAATACCCAATGTGGATGTTGCAAGGTAAAGGTAATGCAGATCTGGCTGTGCGCATTTGGCATTTTCTTCCTCTTGGCTCTTTGTTTTCGATTCATGCATAATAATTTTCATATCTATTAATTTGAACTCTTAATATTTTTTAAATTACTTTAGGAACAAATTCACATGATAGTAAAAAATTTAAACCAACAAAAAATGATTCAATCGGAAAGAATTGGTCTCATATCTTATAAGGATGTAAGGTTAAATTTATTTTTCAACTTTATCAGTAAGTAATATAGTGTGACCTAACTCATCTAAACTATTTTATTTAAAATTTAATTTTATCTTTAGAAAAATCACACAAATTGTAAATTTATTTATTACAAGTTAACCATCGGTATAGGGTATATGATATATAGTTATTTACTTGCTATTATTACTTTCTACTGATCTGGACAAAATATATTTTTAGCCAAGTCTGTATCATAACCTTATCTCTCCCCTCCCTTTTAATTTGATGGACGGCAAGGGACAGCGAAAGTATTACAAAAATGGGGGACAATATTCAAAATTGTGGATCGATTAGGTTTGAATTTTTTATAGTCATTAGATGGTGAAAATTAAGAAGTACTACTTGCACTGTTACTACGGAGACCATAGATATATATGCTCCCTATTGGAATATTTTAATGGAGTTAATGGATGGAATATAATCAAACAAAAGAGAATTATAGTTTTTTATTGTTTAAGATTATATGAAATAATGGAATGTAATCTGGTTAAAATGTACTTATCTAATGAAATATTTTTATTTTTTTCGTGTTCAAATTTTGGGTATAAAATGGAGAATGTATTTAATTAGGACATTTTGATTTGAAAAGAATGATTTTATTTTTAATTAAACCTTTTTTTCACTTTATTTGTGTTTTATTTTTAAATATTTACGAGGACAATGGTAAAATGATTTTTTTATTATTTTCAATACAAATCTTTTGAAAATAGAAAATAAGAAAATAAAATGACAACGATCATAATTTTACTAGCTACTTTCTAAACTCCTGTCAAGATATTTAAAGAACACAACTATAACTATAAATTTTACTCTCATGTAACATGGTAAAATATCTAAACATTGGTATTATAACTTTATTTCATCCATATTATATATTCAATTAATATCCCAACATAGCATTATGGTGTTCTCAACATCAATGATATGAAACAAGTTCCAGCTTGTTTCCACCTTCTCCTCCTCTCCACTAGCTAGCACAATTTCTTTCAGCTATCCCTACCACTCCATAGTTCTACAGGATGGGAGCGTCTGGAATAATTAAAAAAAAAAGGGTAAAAACATCATGCATATGTTGCACAATAAACTTACAAGTCACACCTTGAGGTTTCTCTGATAGCGAGTGATTTAGGCATTATAATCATAATACACAACATGATACATTATATATGTATTTGTATTGTTTGGTACTTTATGAATTATTCGTTCATACATAGCGCAAAAATATATGGACAGTATTAGTTAAAATATTCATTTGTAAAACTTGCATGTGCATCTATTTTTTATTTCTTTCATTATACACAACACTTATTAGCTAATCAGAAATAATATAAACTCATTGATATATATATATATATATATATATATGCCTTTTTTTTTCTTCTAGTAATTTAAACTTTGTGATTATTGATTCATATAAGAGTCTTTATGACCAAGCTTAATCACTTCTTCAGATAGAAGATTTCTAGAAGAGTTTGTATTAATGCAGCTAGGTTTTTTCTGCTTAATTATACTAATTAATTAACTAGTTGAGGATGAACCCTAATGTAATTAACTAGTCATACATTTGAATCTAGAAATAGTCACTTTGCATATATAAGGAGAAGCTAGCTAGGTTGCGTTCAATAACCTTTCTCAGTACCTCCTTGAAGTAGTTGAGTTTGTGACACACACACACACACTCACTCATTGCCCTAAACTGTCTTGATTGTGCAAGTAGGAGCTTTTTGGTGAGTAACTCTTTTTACTTTTTATAACAGAGACACATCTATTCTATCCATTATTAATCTGAATGTTTCACTTTTACTGTATGGCTAGTTCTCTTTGAACAGATAGATGGTGCTAATCGTGTAGATATTTATTGTCTCGGTCAGAGAATAGAGGCCAAGAAAAAAAAGGATACATGGGTCTTGAAAGTATATTTGTGTTATGGAAGAGCTTACTTGGAAGTGGCAAGAACGCAAAAATCATTGTCATTCGTTATAAGGGCCTCACTGAATGTTCTGGTATTTAGTTATTAGCAAATGTTCTAGTCATATCATACAAGTTAAGATCCAATATCAAATATCCATACTGATTTTATCAAATATCCATACTGATTTTTTCATTTACATCACGTTACAAATTGAATATGATAAAGCTTAGATGTAGCTTTTTATATTCTTCTAGTATTGTTATCTAATTAGAATTAGATTTTATTTTGCTAATTCACTTAATTAAAGCTGGCATTATAAAATCAGTATAGGTAAAATTAGGCTACGTTATAGCTGAAAAATTAATTAGCTAAGAATAAGTTGAAAGGTGTCAAGGTTCACTCACATGTATGGATATTTAAGCACATTAATTATAGTGCCATATAAGCAAGTTGAACGTATATATATGAAGCTCTCCCATTTATAATTTTCTCTATAATTCAATTTATATCTTCTGCCTCTATTGTGAAGGGGCCAGGGCACAGTATTGAATTAACAGGCCCCACCTTACTATTAAGCATAGAATAATGCATTATTCCAACCTTTTATCGGCTGGATATATGTCCTCGTCAATATATATATTGTGATTAATGTGCATTCACATTCACGTGCTTATAAGTTATACTCAGTAAAACTGATTTGTTCCAAGCCATGCCATTCCAATAATTCATATATCAAAGACACCCTTTCCACATGATATATAAGCACTCGCGTGTGTATATATATGCATACTCATCCTCCACTTTTCATGTAGCAATTTGTACCTTTTGCTTGTTCTTTATCTCTAATTTGCTTTAGTTAGTTTATACCCGTGCGTGTGTGTGTATATATATATATATATATATATATGCTTTGTATGACACAAAAAAGACAGTTTTTGCATTGAACATATTCAAGTTCAATCCCTGTTATGTTTGGATAAACAACGAAGAGTGATATAACGAAAATGAAGGAATGAAAATTCACTTATTAATTACTACCTCTAATGGTTCTTTACAAGTAATAGAAGAAGATGAGGTAAGTTTTCTTTGAGCTTATTTCACTTCTATTTATTCTCAATCCTAATTTTGATTAATTAATAACTTTTTTTTATATAAATCAATGTAATAAAGATCGACCTTAAAAATAATTAATACGTCCAAAACAGAGTCAAGAAAATAATGGTATGTAAAAATGATATTTTTTTATATTTTTAAGCAAATGAGTTTATTATTTGAGTTAATGAAAGTATTGAATTAGTTTTAATGCTCATGAAAAATGATCCTACATAAATAAATATCTTTATCTATTTATGAAGAATTGCATCATTATTCTAATATATATATCCTTTAATAGAGAGGTGGGGTCTGTCAATTCAATGTATAGCTATATCATTTTAGTTAATTAATATTTATTCATATGATTAATTAAGAACATTTTCTTTGATTTAAATTATGTTTATAGTTAACTTATATATACAAAGGATTATAACCATTGGAGTATTGAATTTTAACCAATGAGACAATTATTCAATTTGTTTATCAAACATGATAACTCTTCCACAGTTCCACGTTTTGAAAAGGTACTTGTAGTCATAGAAATCTCACCGACCAAAATAGATTGGTTGTATAAGGTGGAAAACCAAAAACAAATTCATTAAGGGTAGGTGAGTATTATAAACTTTGTGTTGCTGTCTTAAATTGGGAGAACTAAAATGCTTTTTTAATAAGTAAATTTGTTCTTTTATAGTTTGCATGCTTGATTAGGATGCAGTAGAGAATAATAAGGACTTGGTACATGTGCACTTTAAGTACTGTAGATTGATGGGGATCATATCTGTATCTGTATTATGTTTCTTAGTTACCGGTAACATCATCATATCAACAACCAAACCCTGATTTGGCTATAATATATATCATAATTAATCCTTTTCAACTTGGAAACCTAGAATCCTCCAATAGATGCTCAACCATAGTTTATAAGATTTTTTAGGCTGGACAATGATATAACTACTGATAGTTAAGCAAGTGGCTGTATTTGTTCTTTCAATAACTCATTAGTTAAAACAAGCCATCTTTGAACATTGCACTGACCCACTGCTAATTAATTTTGGGGACCTGCTAATTAATTGCTTGTTGACATTTAAATTTTAAAATAAGGATCGGTAAAATACTATTTAAGTCCTTAAAGTGTATAGGGATATATCATTGCATCAGTCTTTGAAAGTAAAAACATTTGAAATAAAAATCCTTAAAAGTATATTCTATCAATTCAAAATTTGAAAAATCTTATGATTTAACATTCTAATGACACATTGTAATAATACTTTATACTTTTATGAATATTAAAATGATGTTTTATTAGCTTTCAAATAATTACTTCTTTTTTCTTTATCAATAAAAGAATCGAAACTAGAACCTTCATTCCAATCTATTTCTAATTACAGGTATTACTCCCATCATTCCTGTTCTTGCTATAATATACACCAGGAAAAGTCAATAAACGATTTCAGCCTCAAAATGTTCCCCATATTGATCACTGGTCCTACGTGGAGAAATTTAGGAACATTACTAGTCTATGATACAGTGAATTTAGGAATAGCTAAAAAAAATTATATATTTTTTTCAAAATTAATTATGTATAAAATTCTGAGCACGACCATACCTTCGAACCTTAACTATTAATAAGGTATAGAAAAACAGAGAAACGATTTTTATTATTGGGATTTTCATCCTCTAAAGGAATAGATATGAATAAGGAGTACACGATTCTAACAGCAGATAAAAAGAATATTGACCTGTTTGAAAAGAGTATTTTTTTTTAAAAAAGAATTAGTTGAATCACCCTTTAACTGAACGGTTGAACATGTAGTGGCTGGAAAAAAAAAAAACAAAAAGCTTAACCAAACAAGCATATATTCTTGATTGTTTGTATTCTGCAAAATCTTACACTGTTTTTCTCATTAATAATTACAATTTTTATAATGTTACTACTCTAAAGTGTACTTCTCAACTTAAGAGGATCTAATCCACAAAATTTATGAGTACAACTACAATACTAGAGAAGTATATGAAAAATATAATGATTGTACCCCTCTAATCAAATTCAAACCATGAGTAATTGTCTTTGAGCTTCAATCCTCAAGTCTTCCTTCATCTTTCTAATGAAGTCATCAAATTTTTTGTTCAACTCCTCAGTACTTAACACCCAGTTTGGCTCTTCTACACCCTCTTCCTCTCTAATTTCTGATGACTCCTTGTCTTCGTCTTTTTCAGCACCAAACACTTCCTCTTTAGTCAAAACTGATTCTCTATTCCCTTTTTCTTCTTCCAAAACTATGTCTCCAATGCTTTCTTCGTCTCCTTCACCAGAGTACTTGATTTCTATTGCATGTTCTGCTTCTGTGTTCTGTCCATGATGAGGCTGATCATGAATTTGCTCCATGACTTCCTTCTCCACCAAGATTATTGGCTCATTAGCCACAACATCTGAGTATGAAGATTGTGAAGATTCACTTTCAGCAACACTACTACTACTACTAGAGCCAGATAAAGACCTTGTTATGCCAACAAACACAAGGAGACCATTGCATAGGAGAAACATGCAATTCTTGTCTATGGTGTGAGTGAATAGTTGCAAAGAGAATGTAGAGAAGTAGAGGTTGAAGTGGTAGAGGAAAGCAAGCAAGGAAGATGGAGAAATGAAGAAAGAAAACACAGATAATGGTACCAACAATTGGATAAGCTTAATTAGGTAGTTGTTGGCTTTTGTGCTTTGAATCATAGCTTCTATTTTGTGGGATTTAATTTGATCCATACTTTGATGTAGAATGGAAGTGGAACTAACTAAAGAATGAGAAGGGGAATGTTGGTGTGTTAAGGCCACGAGGGTCTCTCTTATATAATAATAATAATGCTAGGAACATTACAAGGGAATGAATAGGTATGTATTTTAATTTTCCAAAAATACCCATGGCATGGCAAGGCAAATTATTATTATGAAGGCAGGTGTCATGAATTGGATGCTATCCCAACTCCCAAAACTCACCTGCTATTCAGGGCTTTTGTAATAAATGATAATGGGACATGGCCAATTTTCAAGTTACCATTTGTCACATAAATCGGCAAAGGGTTATTCATGTTCACTAGTTTTGAGTTTGACATCTCAAAATAGCTTTCATGTGTGGGGTTTGAGGACTTAATCGATGTGTCTATGACTTGGAGGATGTAAGTGAAAAACAAATTCCATGCTACCCCACATTAATAAGAATCATATTATCAACTAATAAGAAATTAATGTTATATAACTTTTAAAATAATTATTATATAGTATATATATACTGCGTGGGCACAAAGGTCAAACTATATATATCCACCAAACGAATTATTTAAAGGGTCGAAAGTTCAGATGCTGCTGCAGGTGAAAAATCTATCGATGGCTTTTGCTTAGGAATTAATCCAAGCGACATTGCTAATTTGGTTGGTTTTGTTATAACCAGAGAGCCTTTGTATGCAAGTTACTATAATAATATTATTATATTAATAACAATATGATTTGTAGTACTCTTTTCTGTTAGTCTTATCATGATTGTATTGAAATTGGGCAGCAACTAAGCTAGTTACTTACTATTTCATCGTGGCAACTGGTGTGCCTCATCATGTTACTTTTCCACAACCATACCTAACCAAAACGTTGTAACTGCAGTCTGCAGCAAGAAAAGAAGAGTACAAGCAGGCTTTAATTTTTTTTTCTCATCATGTTATTAATTCCTAGCAATCATCTTGTTGTCAAAAAAAGCTATCTTCTTCTTGTGTTCATATTCAATGAAAACGTATATTTTATGTAAGTTTTTTCGCACCCCCTATATTACAATGGAAAATAATTTCATTTTATATTTAATATGATTTCAGTTAAAAGAGAATTTTTGGGAATATTTTTTTTAAAGCACATGGGGGTGGGAATAACAACAACCAGGGTGAGAATGGTAACTCCCTCTGGGTTGGTAGGGAACAAGGCCCATTTTATGATCAAGCCCATTAGATCAGACCTATCCTAGGACTAGTCCAAAATAATAACTATTTCTTTAATTGATTGAAGTCGAAATCAACCACCCACTTATGTAAGAGCACGTTTGTTTAGCATTTTGCTAAATGTGATATAGAATCTTAATGCATGTTTGAATTTGCATCAATGTATTGAGAAATTCATGTCATTCACGTGTACAGTTTTTGATATTCAAGTGCACCACCATACATGTTATAAGACGTTTGTTTAGTATCAGAAACCAGCATATATCCCAAATCTTTTAGAGAAACTAAAACACTGTCAAAACACTATTGGAGTAGTATGTGGTATCAGCATACATACAATAAGGTTTTCTTTACAAGTTTTGTTTATGAAATGTCCCTTGGAATGCTGATTTTTCTTCTCTCTGAATTTGAGCATTTGACATGAATAGAGAATCTCAAAATTTATGCTGTGTTACTTTTGGCCCCGTTTCATCAATCTGTTATTTGTCCTTTTTCTTTGGGATCTCACGATGGAATTTCATAAGGTTCTATTGTTTTGCTACTTGAAAATGCTGTTGGTGTTAAAATGCAGTAATAACAGGCTAAAGTTATGTCCATTAAAAATTTGGGCAGCATATTGACAGTGCCTAACCATTGTTTATGGTTTTAATTTGTTAGATTGCATTGCAAGCTTCCCCCATTGCTGTATAGAATTTGAGAAAAACCTTATGTTGGATGTCTGCATGATTTTAGTAATGTTCTAAATTTCTAATCCCCTGTTGTTAAACTAGGATCTCTCATCTTCATTGACTTTGACTGTATTGCATTCTACCTCTTGTTGATATGTCACAATCTCTTCTTCAGCCTCTATATTTGTAGGTCCCAACATTGGTAGGGTGACATGTTAGTCTATATTTAATGCAGAAATGACAAGTTCATTGTTTTGCTCCTTTAAATTAATGATTATTGTTATATTTATTACTTGTGGTTCTGGTGGGGAAATGGCCCTGTTTGTGGATAAGTGTGATCTTCTTTTTAATTTGATTCATTCTTCTACTGCACAATGCAAATGTCAATTGTGTAAGTATTGGCTACAACAAATACATACTGTGATGTAATTACTTAATCAAAGCTTTCAGATAAGTTATTGGAATATGGTTGTAACAATTAAGAACCCTGTTTTAGATAGAATGGGTACCACCAAGCAAGCATTGCATAAGATAATTATGTCCCTCAAAAGTCAAAACTGCATTGTTCACTGTTAATTATGAACATGTCTTTAGTTTTGACTTTTGAGTTTGAGCATTCATATCTGTGTAGTATTGTGTTGCTTATTCAATCTTGTTATTTTCTTTATACTACAGGACTAGTAAGTTGGGGTTGAATGGTCACTTCTGGAGAAATTGATCCCAAATATATCACTGAACTAGCTAGATAAAAAAAAATTGTACTTCCTCAAGAGTAGAAAAAGAGAATAGTTAGTTTCATTGCAGGTTCATGAGTCATTGAATGAATTTGTACTTTCAAAAATTCAAAATCTAATCTACAACAAAATAAAAATGAATTTGATTTTAATATCAAACCAATGAAAAATAAAAACTAAATTTGAATTGATTGAAATGAATCCGACAAAAAAACGTTCTCAAAACAAACCAAAACGTATCCCACACTTATCTATTTTTCTTGTCCGTTTGTCTGTTTCCCTGAATGAACACTTGAAATGGTTTCTGACACGTCTTTCTTGCAAATAACATAGCAAGTCAACAATTTACATAAAAATTTCAAAATTTTAAGAACACCAGTGTTGACCCTACATGCCACCAATCACATAAATAGTACAATATTTCAAACCTATAACTCCAGAGCAAGTTGCAGAAATCACAAAAATCAAAAACACTCTTTAACAATTAGTATTTTTATATACCTATTTTGTTTTCTTTTTGTAAGGATTATATTACTAGGTCGTAGATTGAATAATATGTCATATTTTCTGCATATTCTCACCGCGCAACGCATAGTTTCTGGTTATAGCTAGATCTGTCTAGCATTTACAACAACGGTAGCAAACTAGCTTGCAATTAATGTCTAACGATTAATTAAACTTTAAGTATGTACCGTGACATTTGTTTCTTTGTATATATCCATATAACAACAAAATCATTCCAGATTTCCAGTCTTCTATCTTTTAACATTAATATTTAAAAGATCACTTAATTTTGTTTGTGTTCTTGTGACCGTTGTTAATCCGAAAAGTTTTTTCACATGCTAGAAATCAAAGCATAAATGGCGAGGGTTGAAGGTGACACTCAACTTCCATAGTAATCATCTGATAACAACACCGACAAGTTGCATCGTGATTATTGATGCAAAAATTCAATGATATGATAAATAGTGGGGCTGGTCCAATTCCATGTCACGAAGAGCAGAATACGACACATTGAGACATGCAGAAATTAACACGCATGCAGTTTAAGTCTTTTTAGCCGATATAATATTTTGTCCCTTTTCTTTTTTCCAATTGAATGCTATCGTTATCCTATTTGACTACTTTGTGTCAAGACGTGCCACAGTACAACTCTTAACTTTAAATATTTTTTTCGCAGGCCATTAATATTGTAGTTGAACACTTGAGTACTAGTAGGTTGGTGTATATATATCACAGCAACATTTGAATATGTTTGTGTATATGCTTTTTAATTAGTTTGCCACAGATATCAAATTCTACCTTTATGTTCATTATTCAGTTATTCATTCTCACGTTTAACAGGCAGCTCTTAAAAAGCATACATTTAATGAGTGTTTTAGTCTTAATTAGTTAGTGCTAGCTGCAAGTCCTAGGGTTATAAATTTCTACACAAAACGATAGTATCTTTAAAAAGAACTTCATAAGACATCGAGCAAATTTTATTATATGATAGTTACACTGTTACATTATCACCTACTAATACTATAGCTCATTAACATTAATATAATGGACAAACAAGCACATACGAGCAAGTGTTTAACCACATAATTCACTATAGGTCAAATGCATTTTTCCCCCAATATATGAAATGACTGACATACCCTCCTGATTTTATGTGTCTCTGTCATCTCCATTAATGAATTCACATTACAACAACCAGAAACAATCTTCTTACACCTCTACATAGTACCTCTGCTCAAAAATGAGAAATTATTGCAGAGACTACGGAATTCTTACTTATTAATATTCGCTTGACATATAATTAAATATTAATTTTTTATTTAATTAAAAATTTGAATAAATATATTAAGTAAAGATTAATCGAGATCTGATACACATGGTTTCCAGCTACCTAGTACCCTCCTCTGTTGACCTAGGCACCACGTTGAACAGACCCTGTTTTTGTTTTTTCTTCATTTTTAACACAAAGGGTAAAAGAGATATGTGAATGTCATGCTCACACATGACACAAACAATAGTTAAAACAGTTTCTCGTAAAAGGATTGTCAGTGGTGTGTTAGTTTGTAGGCCTGAAAACATAATATCTGTAATTAAGGTAAACTTTAGGAAGATAACAGGTGCATGTTTGATTCACCAGTATAAAAGCAATTTTGAGACATTTTGCAAAAGTATCATAACTTTGATTTTTATTTTTATTTTACTTTTATCGTTAGATTTATATTACTATTTTTAACTTTAAATCCGAGTCGGCAAAATTCTCCTTTATCCTTTATCGAGGACATAATTTAAGCATGTAAAATGTATGATTCAATTGCATTTTCCAACCACCCTCCTCTATAAATCTATCTCCTTCTCCAAGTCCCTCTTCTTCATTGTCCCCTCTCCTCTCAACTTGTTTCACACCCTCTACATGGGAGAAACTCAACTAGTGCAACTCTCCCCCGAGACTTGTTTCACCATCCACATGGGAGAACCTCAAGAAGCGCAACTTAGCAAAATTGGTAAGTCAATTTTCATCTTTCATATTTATAAACAAAAAGTTTAATTCTGTTAGAAATTAAAAGACTCATCACAAAACCAAGAGCATAAAGTCCATGTCTACTTGTCTTTTCCTACAGTTAACTATATCATCTTCCATTCCTTCTTTCCATTCATTGTATACATATGCCCAAGTAGTGTTTTATAATTAATTCTTAGTTATGCATATGATATAATGGAAAACCAGGGTCCTAATTACCATGGTTCCTAGGAAGTAAACTGCTGAATTAGACATAAGAATGATGCCAACAGAGGCCAGATAAGACAGAACTAGCATGAAACAAACTCATTGAACGTGGTAATCTATGTCACCAACAACAGTATAGTTGGTTTCTTAGTTGTAAAAGTGGTGAGGCCAGCTAGGCTGAGCTCAACAGGCATGGATGATGGAACTCTTTATGGTGTCCAGTTTCTGAGCTGTATCAACATAATAATCCCCAAAACAAACAAAAATTAAGGAATAATATCTATTGTTTGCTTTGGTGTGGCTTTTAGTTTTGATTATAATATAATAAAAACTAGGATCTGTTTGGTTTCAAAAAAAATAGTATATGCTATTTTATCCTTATTTTTCTTGCATTCAAATATTTATATAAGAAATTAAGCCAACTGTTCTGTTTTTACACCAAATCTTTCAAAACAGGAAAAAGTGATAATTTTGTAGTTATCCATGAAGACAGAAAACAAAAACGTTTCTTAATAATAAAGAGTTGCTAGACTTCCAATTATATTATTTTATCTCTAGTTTACCATTATGGGAATATTGTCAAGGCACAGTTCTTGTGACACGTGAACTTGTCAAGCATCAAACACTAGCACCCTGATACTTCTCTGTAAAAAAACAACAATAATAGTAATAATAGAAGAAAAGGAGTATCAAATATCAAAGGAAAACTGAACTCTGCTTCCAATGAAGTTTGTTCTTATGAAACAAATCAGAAGTATACTTAACAGCTTTGTTTTTTTGGTTATGAAACATATTATCTAAGTTGACATACTGATAATTTGGTTTGTTTTTGCAGAAGCTAATGGAGCCAAAGAAACAAATTCCATGGAGAACAATAGTTTTGGTGGTCTAATGAATAATGAGTCAAGAATGAGTAAGAAAAAAAGATATTACCGTTGGCTCAGAATAGCCATCCATTCTACACTTGTGTTGGTGTGTGGATCAGCAGCAGTACTCCTTGGAAGATTGTACTATGAAAAGGGTGGAAAAAGCAAATGGATGGGAACACTTGTTCAACTTGCTGGTTTCCCTATTCTGCTTCCTTATTACTTCATCTCAGCCCCCAAAAAACTCACCACAAATAGTAGCATTCATCCAAGTCAACCATCAGCTTCAATGCTAGCATTTATCTATGTCTCAATTGGCCTACTTTTGGCATTAGATTCTTATTTATATTCAGTTGGGCTATGGTACCTTCCTGTCTCTACCTATTCACTCATTTGTTCTTCTCAGTTGGCTTTTAATGCTTTCTTCTCCTACTTCCTCAATTCACTGAAGTTCACACCTTACATAATAAACTCTCTAGTCCTTCTCACCATTTCCTCTACCCTCCTTGTGTTTCAAAATGAGTCATCAGATGATTCAGATTCCACACAAATCTCCAAGAAAAAGTATGTGATTGGATTCATATGCACAATTGGTGCATCTGCAGGGTATGGACTATGGCTTTCCCTCACACAGCTTGTGCTAAAAAAAGTCATAAAAAGGGAAACATTAAAAGTGATCATGGATATGATAATATATATAACCTTTGTAGCTTCTCTTGCCACTCTAGTTGGACTCTTTGCAAGTGGAGAGTGGAGTGGTTTGAAGAATGAAATGAAGGAGTATGAGTTGGGGAAGGCTTCATATTTGCTCAACCTCATTTTCACAGCCATACTTTGGCAACTCTTTAATATTGGTTGTTTGGGGCTTATTTCTGAGGTTTCTGCCCTATTCTCTAATGTCATAAGCGCTTTGGGAGTGCCTATTGTTCCAATGCTGGCAGTGATATTCTTTCCTGACAAAATGAATGGCATTAAGGGTATCTCTATGGTGCTAGCTATTTGGGGCATTGTATCATATGTGTATCAACAGTACCTCGATGATGGAAAGTCCGAAAACAGAAACACTAGTCATGCTCCAAAAGCTTCTTCACCTATAGAAGAGGTTCATAGATGAGTTAGGTATCCCTGTAAGTCATAGTGTGCGTGCTCGGATGAGATTCACAACAAATTTTGAATGAAATTAATTTGTATGGAAATTATTTATGTTTTGATATTTTTTTAAAATATAAAATTAAGTTAATAATAAAATTTAAATTTTACTTTATTAATCACGTTAAATCACGTAAAAACACATATTGTATTACAAATTTATAATACTTTTTCTAGATAAATATGTTATATATTAGTAATTGAATTTTTATAATCAATCTTATCTCACCATGTCATTTAATTTGAGATTTTGGAATTTCTAATGAAATAATTAGTTATAATATAAGAGAATAAGTGTTTAACAAAATAACATATTTTAAACTCTAAACTTATAAAGATAAAAAATAGACTTATAATTTTGTTGTTATATATATTTAAATTGCTCAAGTATAACGTAATATTATTCCACGTCATGTTTTTTTACTGCATTTAATTCTCAATTAAATATTATTTATGATTCATTTAATTCTCAATTAATATGAATAATGAAAATATGATAATTAAATTGACTGAAACATTACAAATAAATATTAATCTAAATTACATATAAAATTGAGTAACAAATTAATTATATTGTGTGCTTGCACACATTAAAAAAAATGTATCAGTTATTTGAACGGGTGCAACATTGCATACAATAAGACTAATTTGGTTTTTGACTGCACACACAATAAGAGTAATTAATTATTCAATTTGTCTAATTTAAATTAATACTTATTTGTAATGTTTCAGTCAATTTATTTATTAGAATTTTCTTATTTAAATGAATATATTCACTTTCAATAAAAATAACAAATAAATATATCTCTCTCACTTCATCCTTCATTTTCTTTGTGAATATTAATGGAATAATTAATTGTTTTTTATAGAGAAAAACATTATAGGAATTGAATGTATTTAATAAATGAGAATAAGTATTATAAATTGGAAGCCAAATTAAAGTAGTAGAACTCATAAGTCAGAATATATTGTGAAAGTTATAATGATGAAATTGGAGTGGGTTGTTGTTCTTGTTCTGGTTTTTGTTGTGTTTGCAGATGCGCGAGCTCCAATTAGAGCGGATAAGTGGGTCCCGATCAGTAACAATGACATGAAGAATCCTCACATAACAGAACTCGCGAATTATGAAGTGATTGATTTTAACAGTGATGCTGAGGTGACATGCAGGGAGAGATTGTTAATGGAATCTATTATCGCCTCCTTATCTCCGCCGGCGACGACCCCTCTTCCTCCAACAATTACCAAGCCATTGTCTGGGAGATGCCATGGGCCAAGACTGATCCAATAGTCTTCATTTCCATGATCCCTCAGGATTAATTAATAATCAACCCAATGCAAATAGCATGCCAGCGACAAAATATTATGTTGTATTTACAATAAATTAAGTAAAGCACTTGTTTCCCATTGTTTTTTTTAGACAGCGACTCGTCATTAGATAGTCATTTTAACGACAGATTTATTCGGTCGCTAAATTACGTTTTTATGTAGGAATAAATGACATATTAAAATTAAAAAATAACTGTACAACCAAAATGTGCACACGTTCTAGTAAAGTATTATACTCCTAAATTGACGACTTGAGTACAACGTGACATCTCTGTTAATTAATTTCATTTTCCAGAGATGTAAGAGCTTTCATAACTCAGAAATTCTAAAATATACATCTCACAAGAAATAAGCAACTCTAAGCTAGTTCTCCAACACCAACGGGAGATACATAGTAATAGAGGACTTCTGGTAGTGCACGTCAAGTCCAAAAATATTTTCTCTTAGGAAACTTAAATCATTCGCAAAAATAAGTAATAACTGATTAAATAAAATTCTTATAAGTTATTTTCTTCTTTGATTAATTTTAATTATGTTTTGGAGTGGGATAATATTTTCAAAATTGTAAATTATTTTCTTAATTAACTAGCTAGAGATGATAATTTAAAACGACACGTATATAGTAGGATTCTTGAACTTTTCTAAACGAATAATCATGAAACTTCTGACATCACACACGCCTTCCGGGAGTTACAAATGTTGAATAGTTTAAGTGGGTATTGCAACAAAGATTGATTTAGGCAAAGTTACTCTCTCTGTTCTATTCAACAACTTACTCTTCCATCCATCTAGCTTGCTGTTAATTTAATCCACAATATGAGCAAATTTTTCATTTGCATTCTTAAGAAGTCAAGAGGTGAATATTAACTTTCAAACTTGAAGAAGAAAAATTAGATATGTGTCCCTTGACTAAGTGATCTAGGTTTGAGTCCCTATCAAATGTAAAATAAACTATGAGAGGAAAATACTCATATTAGATATGAATTACCAATACCATAATTTTTTTAAAAAATAAATAGTGATTCGAGGTGATACAATTCATGATTGGATAGATATAGTCTTAGGTGAAAATCCGAACTCTGACCATGTTAGTTTAAAATAGTCCTAGTTCACCATATTATAAACTTTTTATCTTAAAAAACAATTGATTTTTATACAGTGTATTGGTTATATAACTAGTTTTTTTTTTCGTTTTGAGGGAATTTAACGTAAATTTGATGTGAATCGTGAAGTTCAATAACGTGAATATTATACAGTGATACAAATATACACTAACAAATTTAAAAGTTGAACTACGTTTGACGCGTTTAGTTTTTACTATTGAAATTCAATCTTGAAGAAACCACGCAATGGTCTTCGAAATTACAACAAGTTGCAAGAAACAAAAAATTTGCACAGTGGGAGAAGAAAGATGAGACGAGGCGTACAGCAAGAAGTAATATTGATGAGAGGAATGGAATGGATCTCATTCCATCGATCCTAATTAATATATATAAAAAAAAAATGCTAGTTGTTCTTAGAACAACGAAAATGATTGTCCGGCTGTGTTAACAATATTATTGACTCGAAGCTTCTTCGGTTGTTATTACTGTTCCCTTGTGGAAATAGAAAGAGGATATATACTATAGTATTGATCACTAGCAATTACTGTAAACTTCTTACTATATCTCAGTCGCAAATGCATTGAATGGCTTGGCTTCGTCACAGTAATCAATATTCATAAACCTTTTACATATTTGAATCAAGGCCTTAATTTCTTGTTGTTTTGTTAATTTCTCCTTAGCTCAAACAATAATTTTCTTTTTCGTCCACCTCACCTCCCAAACGAATCTGGAAGTAAGACTTTCTATCTCATAACAGAAGAAAAACTGGAAGCTCAAAAATATCGCATACCAAAGACTTTATCAAGATCTCTCTCCATACTTACTGTGCTGTAGATGGAGCCTTCTCCTAATTTCATCTATTTAATTTCTTCCAAACTAGCTATATTATCATACTCGTTCCCGGTGATAGATTAGTGTTAATTAGTGTAGCCTTGTCCTCCAACTCTAGAAAAAACCTATCCTGGAACAATTAGGGGATTTCACATCTTTTACTTTACATCCAATTTTAATTTAAATATTTATTTTCTATTTCTAGCTATATATATCTAATGGGCAATGTTACAAATACGCAAGGTGGCTCTGTGGGCAACAACTTCTCCCCCCTAAGGATAAAGGCTGAGCTTTACAAATGGCGCAGTTCACAGTTTCCTGAAGAGTATGCTCTTGTTTACTTCTCACCTGATGATGAATCCAAAACCAGCTTTTGTCAAGTGAGCGTCAATAGAGAGAGGGTGCTATGCAGACTTGCTGACAACTCATGTGAGCGCCGTCTGTTTCGATTCCTTCTGAGGCTCACTGCTGAAAGAGGCAGCAACGGAGATTGGGATTTCGGGAAAGTCGCGGTGGTTGCAAATTCAGAAAATCGATCACCCGCAGCCAACGACGCCGAATTTTACCAGTTTCATTGTGACAGTGAGCATTACTATAAGGTGAAGTCCAGAGGAGACGTAAACATTGGTCGCGAAAATTATTTAAGGCGCACAACTTGGGAGGTTTTGCACTCCTATGACATTGGTTTTGGAACAATTTGCTATGGTTTGAAAATTCACTGTAATAAAAGGACAGGGTTTTGCATGGAGTTTGATGAGCCTCTAAGTTTAAGGAGGCCGCTTTATGGAAGAAGACTGCAGGCGGCACAAGATGTGCAACTTCACTATCGACAAGATGTGTTGGGAGAGCCCCCAAAAGCCTTAACTGCAAAGTTTGAGACTGAGTTTGAAGAAGGAGATGAATATCCCCTTTTTCAACGAGCTGGGACTGGGAGAGCCATTGGTCTACCTCCGGTACAAGCCAGGGGACACAACAATAACAGTATGGGTCCTGATCGGACTCATATTAATTTCAATGGCCCTGTAAATTTTATCCCTAATCCCCACCTATGTTCCATCGCTGGTGAGTCAAGGACGACAACAAATATTAGACAGTCGGACCTCTGTTCCTAGTAACAGTCCAAATCGAAGCAGGATCACAGGTGCTTATTTTCTCCCTTATTTTCTTATGATAAACATCATTGTTATTTTAATATTTTTTTTAATTTTAACACCTGTCATTATCTTTTATTATTTTTTTTCTCTTTTTTTATTATATTATATTATTTATTTTTCACTCTTTACGTTAGTTAGAGGTAGAATAACATATAAAATGTATAAAAAATATTTTTCTTTTTTTACCGTCAATTTTCTATTCTTGATTATTATTCTTTATAGGAGGTAATTTAAAATTTTAACCAATATTATTAGTTCTTTTATTTACTAAAATTTATTAAGTAGTTGTATTTTTATTAGTAATAATTATTAATAAAGGCATAATTGATATAATAGTAAAAAAATTATTAAAAATAATTAAATTACTTTATTTTTATTGGTTTGATGTACAAAATATCTTATAATAAATATAAGAGGAGTGTTCGGTTAAGGTTAAGTTATACTATTTAATTAAATAAAATTAGGTGAATTTGTTAATATTATTATGATGATTAAAATTATAATTAATATAGAACTAATTATGTTTATTATATTGTAATAACAATTAAGATTATTAACATTTTAAATAAAAAATTATGTTGTATTAATTTTATATAAAATTAATAAATAGTTGTTTAGAAATTACTATAATTTTAGAAGTTAAATATTTAAAAATTTATAAAGGAAAAAAAAATCTAGCTTCTCATTCAGTAAGTCTCTGTGTCCGTCCGTGCATGACGGTCCAGGCCAAAATAATGAAAAGAAAGCTAGGGCCTAATTCCATCAAGGACAACAATAACGTTCTTTATAAATTGACTTGAGTACAACGTAGGATGAAAAAGTGGACCATGACCCATTTCACCCGTTCTGTCTTAGCTCGATTTAAAATGATATTTAAACTATATCTTCTTAAATTTAAAATGATGTTTAAATTTAAAGATATTATTTGTAAATATGAAATATTTATTTCTTTATTTAAGATTATAATGTTAAGGTTTATCAGTGAGAAAATTATGTGAGCAAATTAAATTTTCATTAATATTTGTATTGATGTAAATAGTGGAAGTAAGAAGGATATATTGGATTAGAATTGTTTAGGATTTTAATGATTTTTTTTTTTTGGTAAAAATGTCTTGGGATAGTTAATCAGGATTGTTAAATAATAAAAAATGATCTGATGGTATTCAATAAAGATATATTTGATTGAGATTTTAAATAACTTAAAAAAAAATTATCTGTTATTCAAAATCATAGAGATTTTATGAACTTTTTTTTTAATTGAATTTTGATGAATTTTATGAACTTTTTAATTTATCATATAAATACTAATCCAACTACGAAAGATTTTTTTTTTTTATCAAACTTTTTTTATTTCATTCTCTCTGTTTTGGAGCAATCCTCCCACCCACACACTTGGAGGAAGTTCTAAGTCAGGAGGTAAACAAGTTAAAATTTTAAAATACCTTTCTAAACTATTATAATTAATTTTAAAAAAATATACAACTTAATAGAGAAAATAGAAAGTAATGTTTGAGATGCTATAAAAAGAAATCCAAATTTTATTCATGTAAGTTGTGAAAATTTCAGATGCTATCACTTTATGAAAATTTATAAAAAAGATATCTCAAAATGCATTAGCATCTTGTAATTTGATTTGGAATTCATATATCTTATTAGCAGGCAAGAGGATTTAGCTCATGATAACTTGTGATTAGTTTGATATTTTCAAGTACACTCTTGTTGACTTGTGTTTAATATAAATCAGTGAAATCCTTTCAAATCCTATATTCTAAATCTATTAAATCCAAACTACAAAATGCTAATCACAACAATCTTTTAAAAAAAATCTTAATAATTTTTAATTTCTTACAAAATCTTAAAAATCTTTTAAGACTTTTTTATGCCAAAAAAATCTTTTAAAATCCTAATTCAATATACATCCCTAAGTTTTTCCAATTTCCTACTTGTGACAATATTCTTAGAAGTCAAAAAGGTGAATTTTCTGAATATTAACTTTCAAATTTGAAGAAAGACAAACTTGTCTCATGATCTCCTTTGTCAAATCAAATTTAGGGGGATGTATTGAATTAAAATTTTAATAAAAAAATCTTGAAAATTTTTAAGATTTTGTAGGAAACTAAAAACTTTTTAAGATTTTTTTTAAAAGACTTTTGTAATTAGGACTTTGTAGTTTGGATTTAATGTATTTAAAACGTAGGATTTGAAAGGATTTTACAAATTTATAAGATTTGAAAAGACTATATGGATTTCTAGAAAAAAAAAAAATTTAAAACTATTAAACATAAGCCAACAAGAGTGTGCTTAAAAATACCATACTAATTGCAAGTCATTATGAGCTGAACTTTCTAATAACGTACATGAATCCCATGAATTCTAAATCAAAGTTATAAGTTGCTAATGCATTTTAAAATATATTTTTCACAAATTTTCATAAAGTGATAGTGAAAAATAATAACAAAACATTAGTAAAAAATATAAAATATTTCATTTAACCCATAAAATCAATAATGTCATCAAAATATAAATCAAATAATTCAACAAAAAAGACATAATAATTAAAACATTAATCATCTGCCTAACTTGAAGAATATCCAAAATAAACATATGAATACATTTAGGATTTCTTTTATAATATCCCAAACATTATTTTTTGTTTTTTCTATTAAATTATGTATTTTTTCAAAATTGACTCCAATAGTTTAGAACGGTCTTTTAAAACTTTAACTTAATTGTTTGTCCGCTTGAGTTAGAACTTCCTCTAGATTCAAATCTACTTCTCTTACCAAAATTTTTATTTCATTAGGAATTTATGAATCCAAAAGAAAATGAGATGCGAGACTACATTGTGAACTTGTAAGTTGATTCGTATTGATTTGGGGTATGAACATATCACTATTAGGATCATATGAAAAGTTTCACTTTGAAAAAAAATGTGTGGATAGGAAATTATATCATTGCTTGCAAATAGAATGAAATAAAAAGTGCGTGATGAAAAAGAAAAGTCTCTCATAGTTGAATGAAATTGTTTGCTGGGTTTGGTATTTATATGATCAACTAAAAAGTCCATAAAATTTTTATAATTTTGAATAACAAATGATTTTTTTTTAAAATCTCAATCAAATACCACAAGATTTCGTTGTCCTCTAAATTTTTTTTTTGATAATTTTGATTGAATATCATCAAATTATTTTTTATCATTTAACAATCTTAATTGAATACTCCAATATATTTTTACAAAAAAAAAAAAAAACTTTAAAATCCTAAACCATCCTAATCTAATATAGCTCATTGCTTGACCACAACAAACAATCATGTGAAAAAAAAAATAAAAATTGTAAGCCCCACATGCATAGAGATCAGTCGATAGGTTGCCAAGTGTCATAACCTTTCCCTAAACCAAGCATACCAAAAACAAATATGGAGAAAGTGGTTCCCTTTATCTAAGGCCCTGAGGTGCAAAGCTGTCAACTGATCTGCAAAGTAACTAATATTTCAGAACACACACACACATATATAAGCTTCTTCACAAATATTCTTGCACAATCTATAACTCAGATTAAGCAACAAGCTACTTAACTAGCTATATGTATTCCTTAGCACTCACGCCATTGCATTGGTTTTATATATGCATCCAAAACAGAATTGGAGATTAAGCTTTACAAATGGTCAAGTGCTGAATTTCCTGAAGACTACGCTCTCATTCCGTGAGATCAATGATAAATATCTAAGTTTACACTAATCTCCGCTTGAACTTTGTACGATGATCATCCAGTGCGATCATTCCACATGGATCTTTCAACTTTTGAACACACAGTTCACGGCACAGAACCATTAATTAATTTCACGTAAATTCGTGGAAGGAAATTGGAAATTAAGATGAAGAAAATGATTCGGAATTTGCCGTATGTTTTACAACCCATATCTGTATATAAATGCAGTGTAGAGGCCCTTTTAATTAATTGCCACAGGTTCACCGATACTGCATGCGCAGGATACGTATAAATGGAAAGCCCCCAAATGGAGAGAATCATTGCTAATTCAGGTGGACATGTTCATGGTAACAACGGCAATGGCTTGGCAAGCTGTGGCTGCCAACGGTGGTGCTGGAAATGATTGCGGTGGCGATAGTGAAGGCTGTCTACGGTCGTGGTATAACAATAATGATGATGACCACCTGAAGGACAAATCTAGAGGTGGCTAGCAGAAGCCCTATTTCCTCCCCTTCTTCCATATACATTTTTAAGTTAAGTTGTTAGTTATGTACTAGTACTACGTGTAAAATTAGCTAGTGTAAAAGTGTAAAATTTGTTATGTATTTGTTGTTATTATTGTAACAATTAAGGTTATTATTATTCAATAAATACTGAGTTAATGTACCAAGTTTATGGCTTGCTGTTGTGTATTACTAAAAATGAGGGGTATCAATTCTTATTCCAAAACTTTCCCGTCAAATTAACGTTTTATTTTATTTTTTTAATACATTCTCATTAATTTACATGAGATGCGAGATTTTTATTGGTGGACAAAACTGAGGCTGAGGTGTAGGTAGCTATCACCTGAACAGTGCTAACGTGCTAATTCAATCTTTCCGAATCCGACAGCATCATCAATAACTAATAAAGAACTTACTAGTAGTACATTTTATAAAGATGTTTTCCAACACTATGGGTCACTATTCAATATTCATTCAGTGGTCTCTTATTTTAGTGTTTCTTGAAGGTATTTTTATAGTACTTTGCAATAGAGAATTGTGTCTTTTTTTATTCATCGGAGAAAAAAGCATTTTGTCATATGAAGGAGAAAGCCGGAAATCTCGCCTGGACTGAGAATTCGCGTCTCGGAGAAGAATCATTTGAAAATTTGAATTCAGATTATCAATTTTCTTCTCATAACTTTTCTAATGCATTCTTTGTCTTTCCGTTGGGTGGTGGGTTTTCCGTTGAATTGATGATACCGGAAATTGATAGTGTCTGTGATGGTGGTGTTGAGTGTGTGGACTATTGGTCAAAAGTTCGATATTGATATATATATATATATGGTTTATTAATCTTGCTGTTCTAGAGGTAGTTTAATTTATCCAGCGATTTGTGAGTTCTTTTTCAGGGTGCTTTTTATATCATATAGGTTTTTAACTAAGCAAGTGATGATTTGTTCTCTCCTAAAAAAAACCACGTACTCATTTTATATGGTCATAGATTTGAGGATGGCTTTTTTGAAGATTTGACAATGCATGGGTCTTTAATTTGGTCATTTCTTTCTTCCTTTTATAGATTATGTATTCAAAAGGCTTGTGCATTTGAAGTTTTATTCTCATTAATAAATTTCAGAGACAATACGTGGTGAGTTTCCTCAATTGTTTATCAGCATGCACAAGGAAAGGAAGTGGGATGGATTTCATATAGTTCAAGACCAAAATATATAACGTACTTTGATATATATTACTTTAATTTGTATGATTTGTTTCTGATTTTTGTTGAATATTTTTATATTACCGTGACAGCTTTGGAGACATGTTTATTGGTTAGTGCATGGAATCTTGAACTGGGTGGTGGTAATTAGTGTAAGTTGATTGATGGAACTGCCAACTGAATTGACGATTAGATTAAAGTCACATTTTGTTTTATGTATAACTAACTTCAGGTGCCCACTTTCATCGTAGTGGCTCGAAATTTAAAATACTCCAAAAATTGCAACATTGTTGTTAATTATGAATTACGAAGCAGGTATGTAAAGGCACCAACTAAAACGTGGAGTACTGCTGTGCTTTTTCTATGAAATAATAATAATGCAACTCTAGGGTTTCACCGTACAATTACTGTATATAGTACTTGAAGCCAACGGTGGTTTGACTTTGTTTTTATTTTTATTTTTTACTTTTTACTTTTTACTTTGATAGTCAAATGATATCCTGTAATTTTCATTCACCTTAACAATTATTAAACAATCACATGTAGCCTGAGAAGTTCATCGTGTCAAAATTACTGATTGGAAAAAATAATTATGCAGTTTTTTTTCCAGCAAAATATATAAATAAATATACACACACACGCAGGTACCAGTAGTACCACCAACGTCCAACAGGTTACACAAATGCACAAGTTCGTAGTAGCCTCGCTGCCTATTGCAATGGTTACAAATCCTTTTATGACTTAAATTAGACATAAATGAGAGAAACTACCACCAAGGCCAGTATCTAATTCCTGCAGAAATGGTCATAAATGACTACTGTATTCCCAAAAAATGTGTGTATTAATGCTATACCTATCACACCAAATTTATTAAGTAGACCCTCAATTGATACCAACCATCCCTTCACTTTTCCTTTATCCCCCGAACAAATAACCCAGTGTCATGACAACTACAGATTTCAATCCACAATCAAAATGCACTACCATATAGTACACGCGGACCCTTAGCCGGAGACACCCACCAGGGCACAAGCACCATTGAGCAAAGGAGCACATCCATTGTTCTAATCCAAGACCAAGAATGAAAAAGGATTTGATGCATCACTTCTTGTTGTTGAAAGGTACTTCCTCTGAAAAGAATTGTACAATAACAGTGTAAATGATTGAATGATAGTGTGATATAATGTGTTTTTTTTTTTAGGAAAAAGATTAGTAACTTTATTAATAATAATAGAGTAAATATAATTTGAAATATAAAGGTTTGAATGCAAATATAAGATCATGTTCTAACTAAGGTGTAGGAACATAATTGATTTGTTTTCTAACAAAATTCACCACCAAATTAAAAATATGTGAAAAAAGATTTACATCCAGAAATAAGGTTATAATAAAAGTCTATAAAGTCTTTAAATTTAAACATATAAAACTATCTAATACTTATTTACAGTCTAATTCAAAAATATATTGAAAGTCAATATCAACTATCCATTTCATAATTTAAAATAAAATCTAAACTTTTAAATTTATTGAGAAAAAAACAACTTAAAATAACATAGTCTCAAAAGTATTAGTTATCTCGAGAAATACATCCATATACTCACTCCAAAACTTTGATATTAATTAGTTAATGGAATAATACCATAGACGTTAAATTTAATTTCATTTTCCCTATATCAATTAGTGATGATTTGTAAATATTTTATTACATGCACAGTTATGTTGACTAAAAAAATGCTACTTAAAATGATTAACGAAATTTTAAAAATTATTCAATTGGAGGAATAATAATCAAAAGTAAAGGAACTTATTTGATTTGATATAATATACTTTCAAAAGAGAGAAGATAGTGGATATATTGAGATTTGAGAATATCTATTGTCTAATTAAAAAGTTGTAAGAGGCAGAATCTTGCTGTGGTACTAAATTTTTCAAGAATTATAGACTAACAAGAGTAATGATAATAGGTAGTTAGTTATATCATAAATTTAAATTTTATTCTCAAAACATCATTTATTTTAAATAAAGTAAATGTATTATAACTTTATACAAAAAAAAGTAATGATATAAAATAAAATTTACTCTCAAAAATATTTTTGTTGCTTATAAAATGGATAAAAAAAAATGTTGCTTATATACATATGACCGAAGGTAATATTATTTTAGTTTTATAAGAAAACTAGAGTTATGTATTTTTAAGCTTTAATTTAGATTTTAAAGTGTTTCGTAATATTTTACATTAAATGTTTATAAATATTTACGAAACTAGAAAAATTATTTGAGCAAGAAAACTAAATCAAAGTCTCCTCCTCGGTCTCTCTCACACCAATATCAATCATCCATTAATGATGAATTACGTAACCCAGCTGTTTCCCATTTTTGTGGCTCTAAGACGACGGTGACGAGACGCCAAAGGAGCAAAGAAGGTATGAAAAAATCAAAATAAAAGTCTACGAAAGAATATGACATAATTAATTTCCTCTTCAAAAATGATAATCTCTTTTAGCTACTTTAATTCTCATGGGTTTTTCTATCCTAAGCATCGTTAATTTCTCTCTCCTATTTATTATCTTTCTCTTCACACTGGAGGAATACATTTCTTATCATTCTTATTTTTATTTGTTGTCTATCCTTATACAGTAATGTCATTCCTTTTTTTTTTTTTAAATAATAATTTTGTAATAAAAGTTTTACTATAGTATGAACAGTAGATAAGGTTATATACGTACGTGAATAAAAAAAAAAAAATCCCCAAAATCTAAAAAAATAGAAACAGAGTACCTATCTTTGTAAAAATAAAACATTGAATGTCAATCTTTCTCACCTTCCGAAACCTTTTTCCACCTTAAAATAGTTTGACTCTTACAATTGAAACGTTTCCATTTCCAATTCATTTATATTTATCAGATATACAGATTTTCTCTCCCTCTCTCTCTTTTTTATTTATGGGATGTTGTTAATTTCTCTCTTATACTAACGTATTTGAGGGAACATGTAGTAATTAATGGTTGTTAATTTACATAAATGATTCAAATCAATTGTCAGGGTGACGTAATATTTTCAAATAGATAGCAACAAAACGTATATATTTAAAATTGTTCAAGTATAATATGGTAAAGGATATAAAACATTTTGGGTGAAAAAAAAAAGGTATATCATATAAGATGATTAAAGTGAGCGTTTGATTAATTAAGGAGTTTATTGGTTCAATTGGTTATTAAACTCGATCTCTTTATGATAATCAGTCAGGTTAGAATAAGAGAATCTCACAAAAAAATAATCAATAATTGACAAAACTGATTAATTGTGATGATTTATTTATGATATGAGTTTAGGTATTGAGCATTTTTGGCAGAAAAAGGTATATCACATGTATCCTACTTTAAACTTTAAGTAATAAAGGATATTTATATGATTTTTAGAAAACATTTTTATTTTCCTAAAAATAAATTTATTGATTTTTTTAAAAGAAATTATGACAACTATTTTTCATTTAGTAACATAAATTTAATTTTTTTTAAATGAATAATTGAGAAACTCTAAAATGATATTATTTATTTGTGATTAAAGTATATTGTTAATTCCTTTTTCATTTTTAAATAATTTATAAAATTTATGTTACAATTTTCAGGTTCAAGAAGTTATCCATATAGTTTTTATAAAATATTTTTATTTTCTTAATTACTAAATTGATTGATGAACTAAAATTCAAAATTTGAAATACACTATTAATTGAAAATTAAAAATGTATAAACTTAATATTTGTTATTATCATAATTGTTATAAATAGAAGTTATTAATGGTCGACAAAATCGTTTTAATAATCTTAGTATATCATATGTATACTGCTTTAAGATGTATACTACTTCTACTTTTAAGAAATAAAGGATTTATTAAAATCTGATTTTAATAGGAATTATTGATGGTGACAAAATCATTTTGATAATGTGATATAATTTTTTTTTTGGTAAAAGTATTTTGGGGAAAAAAATTGTGTTTCATATATATAATAATTTAAGTAATAAAAGGAAATGAATAAAAGGATAGAATAATGAATTATTTTGATAGAGAGAAAAAACATGATGGGAAATGAATCTATTAAATAAATGAGAGAATAAGTCTTATAAACTGGAAGCAAAAACTAAGCCAGAATATATTGTGATAAGTTATAATGATGAAATTGGGGTGGGTTGTTGTTCTTGTTCTGGTTTTTGCTGTGTTTGCAGATGGGCGAGCCCCAATTAGAGCGGATAAGTGGGTCCCGATTAGTAACAATGACATGAAGAATCCTCACATAACAGAACTCGCGAATTATGCAGTGACTGAGTTTAATAGTGAGGCTGGTTTGTCGTACAAATTGTTTAAGGTGATAAGAGGTGACATGCAGGGAGAGATTGTTAATGGAATCTATTATCGCCTCCTTATCTCCGCCGGCGACGACCCCTCTTCCTCCAATAATTACCAAGCCATTGTCTGGGAGCTGCCATGGACCAAGAATCATCCAATAGTCTTCATTTCCATGATCCCGGCTAATTAATCAATAATCCAAAAACTAAACATTTGTATTGGGAGACAAAATATTATGTTGTATATTCTCATGTTTCCCGTGTTATTTTCTCAGTTTTGTGACCATAATGAATAAGAAAATAAAAAATATCAGCAATATTTTTTTTTCTTTTTTTATAAGATTAGCAATATTATTTCTAACCCTCTATTTCAGATCTTGTCGTGATTGTTATCGACTAAAATTTATTAAAAAAACATCAATGAGATAGGATATTATAACTATTTATCGTGCCTAACAGGTATGATAACTACCTTTCCTATCCTTCTATCAAACATATTCTAATAATTAAGGGATATTTTATTAAATTTCCCATCGATTAATTTTTTCATATACTATAACAATCCGTACTTTACTTTAAAAAAAAAAAATCCGTACTTAACGGTAAAGATTGAAATGAAAGACCCGTGACAAATTTTGTTTTTTTGCAGTACGAGTCCAATATTGCAGTACACGCGCTTTTTCTTCCTCCAGTTCAGTTGGAAGTTGGAACTAACTGGCAAGTTCAACACCTTCCTTCCACCACCAGAAAAATATTGTTAAAGTATAAGTTCCATGTACTTATTTAATGAGAAATAATTCATAAAAAGTATTTAAATAAAAATAATAAATTTTATATATAGATAGATAGATACCGATTATATAAAAATAATTACTTATTTCATTTTTTGACCAAAAATAAAAATAAAAATAATTACTTTATCTTTCAATTATAAACTAACAAACTCAAATATAAGATATTTTTCTTATAATAATTACTCTACTTACTAAGGATAGATTCTAATCAATCAATAATATAATATTTTTATATTATTATCTAATCATAAATTATTAAAAAAAATCAATAATATTATTATACACAACAATTAATAAGTAATTAATTAACAATATAAAAAATATTTATACTATTAATACACGTAGGAAGGATAAATTATTCGTCTGCTACTTAACTTTCTCTACAAAGATGAATCTAGATAACAAGGATCAGACTCGTATTCATGGCTCACGGAGACATATATTTGAATCCTATTGATGAAATTACGTTATTTGTAATCAAATCCAAGTTACCTAAACTTTCATATAATAATAATAAAAAAAACTAAAACGCGAATAATTTATCTTTTTGAAAAGAAAAAGTAGCATTGAGTAAGTTGGAAGATAGATATGAATCATATGATGATGATGATTATTAGTCCAAGTGCCACAGTCGAACGTAGTACAAAAAGGCTGTCTCTCTCACTTGAGTGTAGTACAAAACAAAGTTCCAGCTCCCCAATCCAAACCTTAGCAACAACGGTCCCCGAAGACCATATTGACTTGTTCACATTCATTCTAATTTCTATAACACCTTCGCTCTTCCTTTTCTCATTATTATTACCAATAAAAATGTCACATTCTTTTCGCACATTCCTCTTCCTCTTCACACTCTCCATTCTCCTCCTCTCCGCCTCTGCCCACGGCCACCATGACGACGGAGACGCCGATGCGGACTCCGACGCCGACGCCGACGCCGGAGGCGGAGACGATGCCACCCCGAACCTCCGTGCTCGGCCCTTGATCATGGTGAAGGTGTGGTGCCTGATCGTGATCTTCTTTGCCACGTTCGTGTCCGGCGTTTCCCCCTACATTCTGAAATGGAACGAGGGGTTCCTGGTTCTGGGGACCCAGTTTGCCGGAGGAGTTTTTCTGGGAACTGCCATGATGCATTTTCTCAGCGACGCTAATGAGACTTTCGGAGATTTGAATCAGAAAGAGTACCCTTTTGCGTTCATGCTAGCGTGTGCAGGGTACTTGTTGACCCTCCTCGCTGATTCCTTCATTTCCTCGGTTTTGAAGAAAATGGAGCGAGATCAACAAGGTCATGCCGATGATCTCGAAGTTCAAGGTTCGTAGTACTTATCTCTGTTTTTACACATTAGAAACATGACTTTTTCAAACAGTAATGATAAAGCTTTCTAATACTTTATGAACAGATAAAAGTGACAAGTATCTTCGATGGAAAATCATTCATTGATTCTTAATTTGCTTTTAGCTGATCCTACACTGTTATATAAATAGGATTTTTCAATTCCGACAAATTTTTACTTCAATAGTATAAGCCTTTAAGAACTTCAAATGACTCTTTTAATATTTTTTGTTGGTTAATTAGTACTAACAAGCAAAATAGTTCTTTTGATGGTTTTGAGTAGAAGGATTAGTACTTTAGTCGGAAGATTTTACAAGAGGCTTTGGAATTATTTTTTTTAGTAAGATTAAACTTATATGCAAGTAGGTGCTTTTGGTGGAAATTTGTGTAATAAAAGTTTGTATTTACGATCAGTGCCGGTGGTCGAGGTGAAATTTCAATCAAGATAACAGAACAAAAAGAATTTTTGTAGGTAAAAGTTCGCATTCAAGTTTTGTCCCCTGTTGGTTGAGCTGTGTTTTTAAATTACAATTTTGGTGTTGAGGTGAATGAATAATGATTCAGCCAACAGTATTTCTACGGAGGGTATCTGAATTAATATCATCACACTAAAAGTGTTTGATTACTTTACAGAAGTGGCCTAGGATCCCCTAGACCCCTTTTAAGTTATTTATCCACTTTTTGACATATAAAGGGTTCTTATTGAGATGGTTGAATAATGAATACCTTAAAGAAATTAAAATTAGAAAGAAAATCACCAATTGCTTTAAAAATTAAATTAAGTCAGAATGCTGAACAAGATATATTGTAGAACTTCTTGAGTTTGTCATTGTTATCATGGGACATCATTTTGAATATTCTTAGGTAGTTAGGTTCACCTTGTCTAACGAACTAGTTTCTATTCTTTTGGTTTGCATTGCAGCGAGTGATAGAAGCAAAGTAAGTGGCAATGATGTTACTTCTCTTGCTAGCACCGATCACCACTTAGCAAGCCCTGCACTTGTATCTGTCCGTTCGCTCGGAGACACCATCTTGTTGATTGTTGCCCTTTGTGCGCATTCCGTGTTTGAGGGCTTAGCAATTGGAATTGCCGAGACCAAAGCAGATGCATGGAAAGCCTTATGGACAATCTGTCTGCACAAGATATTTGCAGCCATTGCAATGGGAATTGCCCTCCTCAGAATGATTCCTAACCGCCCCCTCGTGTCATGTGCAGCCTATGCTTTCGCCTTTGCCATCTCCAGTCCAATTGGTGTGGCCATTGGAATCATACTGGATGCCACAACGCAGGGTCACGTGGCGGATTGGATCTTCGCCATATCAATGGGCCTGGCTTGTGGAGTGTTTATCTATGTATCAGTAAACCATCTGTTGGCAAAAGGGTACGTGCCCCACAGACCAACAAAGGTTGACTCGACCTATTTCAAGTTTCTTGCAGTGCTGTTGGGCGTGGGAGTTATAGCGGTTGTGATGATTTGGGATACCTAAGTCCTAAGCTAAGGTAAGGTTGTTCAGAAGCAGGAGTCAGAATGATAGCTTAGTTGCAAGATAACTTCTCTTTACAGCATATGCAGAATCTTTTCCTTATTCCTTGTTTTTTAATCTTTTAGTTGTCTCTACAATCATGAAATCATGATTTGATCATGAATACATTATAGAAAAAGTTGGGGTAGAGAAGACAGGCATATATTGAGAACTAAGAGGACTTGTAAAAGTCCTGGCAAGGGGGGGACGGAGGATAAATACATAAAAAGTTATAGAAAGGAATTTATAGATCATTTGTCTAACGTCTATAAACATGATTTGTAATAGAAGTCATGCTGTTGTTTAATTCATGCACTATACCACTTTGTGAGGAAAATGGTTGGCTGTTGTTGGTTTATACTTTATTGATTTAATAATTGTTATGAGTATTGTAAGACAGACATGTGGGTTTGTTTACAAAATGATAGTTCAAGGTTCATTTTTGTACTTGTTCATTTTTTATTTATTAAGAAGGTAGTCATTGTCTAAAGAAAAAGAAAAAAAAAATACTACAAAGTGTGCTCCATATTGCGTTGTTGTCTCTTTTAAATTTGAGCAATAGCCGATTACCTGAATTTTGAAATAGAAATGGAGAGGCAGATGCAGTAGATAAGTTTTAATACTGCTTTTGCTTTTTTATTAAGTTTGGAATGCCATGTACGTTTCTTCTCTGTGACTGCATGATTTGGACTCCTGAAAAGTACATGATTTGAACTGTCTTGTTATTAACAGATTTATACCCTTGAAGTACAGCTATTTTCTTACAATCTAAGGAATTTATATCTGTTGTATTACGAATGCAACTCATCCTTATGCATTCTTACAAGTTAATTCGTAGTCTTTACTCTTAAGTCTTATCATGATCTTGCAACAGCTCTCTGAGCATGTGGATGATCTTAGCAAGCCTTGGGGGATTTGAAACTTTGTTCTCACGCAATATACCTAATGCAAGCAGCCAAGCAGGGAAAAATACTCTTAACTAAGAAAGTTAAATTGGCTTTTGTGTTTTTTATTAATCTTTTTTCTTCAATTGTTTGTTAGGTCATCCTGTGTCTATTGATGAAAGACATGTTTTCTACACACATTTGTTTTGTGGGGCATCAAAATGTTAGATAGGCTGCTTTAACCAATCGTAATTCGTAACTCCAAAACAGAACGCACTTCCCTGTACACAAAATTCATACTTGGATTAAAGTTAGCAAATCTAAGTTTCAATGAATTTCAGTTTGCAAGTTGAGTTTGCTGGAGTAACTTTGATAATGCTTTCAATTAAAACTTGATTTCAAGCCAAATTTATGTGTGCAAATGTACTTTCAAGAGTAACTAAACAAAACACCGAATTGAATTTACTGAACAAACGAAAGTTGAAGGAAAGTAAATGCTAGGGCCAGAAGTAGCTTTTGTATCATGAATCTTCTGTGATTCCATCGCCACAACAAATAAAAAAAAAGGGCGTGCCCCTGTTGTTCTTGTAGGCCTTTTGAGTTACAACTTGCAACACATGATTTTATGGTGCAGTCATTTTAGCACCAACAATTCCAATCCAATATTAATATGATAGTAAGAGATCTTATAATGTAAAAAAAAAAGAAAGAAAAAGTAAAAATAATTATCTTTTTGCATAGAATTTTTATGATACGGGTGAATTTGGTTTGGTGGTGGTGTTTATTAGTAGTTTTAACTTGTTGGGATAGTTTTACTTAAAATTGTGCATTTTTAACTTTTTTGTTTGTTTGCATTATATCTAAACTTGCTTGTCACAAACTTTTTCATCACACATGTGAATGCAAGAATAACATTGCTCTATATATATGTCATGACTTGTTAAACATTGACTTATTGAGCCACTATTAATTAGCTCCACCTCCACTACAAAATTTATAAAGTTAAAACTTCTTAATGATGCCCAAATGCAATAATTAAGGATAAAATAGTACTCTTTTTTTAAGTTGGCCTTTTATCTTCATTCCTATTGAGGAAACAAAAAGTCACAACTCACTCGGTAGTTGGTTGTGCACCAAACACTGGTTTCGGGCCCGGAACCGGTTTTATACCGACCCATTGCCCAACTAACCCGAACCTGAAATAGCACATGTGGAGACACGTGCGCAAGCGCAAGCCATAAACCCTAACACAGGGCTTTTCCCCTTCTCCTCTCGCTCTCTCTCTGCGCCCTCGGTTATGGCTTCTCGCAGGCTCTCGTCATCTCTGCTCCGACCATTCCTCCGACAATATCCGCCGGAATTTCAAGCTCCGACCTCTTCCCGGCCATTCTCTGTTCCAAACTTCTCCACTCGCGTTTCTCCGATCGCAGTAAGCATTCGCTTCATTCATTTCCTTACACTTTTTTGCACTCGATTTGATCTTGTGCTGCTGCTAAATCAAGTTACAAAGTTGTTATGGTGAAGAGGATGGGAATGTATCTGCACATAGTTGTATTTGAATAATATAATCCTATTGTAATCGTTTTATAATGATTATATGATGTAACATGATTTTATAGTATGTCAATTGATATCATATAATCCCGAAGTGTGTGATTCGAAGTTTGTTATGTTACCGGTAGTAATAATGTTGATTACAGTTTATGCATTACTGAGTTGAATGAATAAAAGGGATTGAGCATGACATAAGTATTTAGGGCTCTTCAGGGGTTATTTTTTGGTCTAATAATTAGATAAACTTCTCCAAAAGCACTCCTAGGAGAAGAAAATAAGAAGTAAAAAATGAAAAAAGCATAAGCTAAAAGCACTCGGCATTAGTTTCTCCAAAAGCTAATTTTAAAATTTGCATAGCTAATTTTAGCTTATAGAGAAGCTATTTCATTTTTCCTTCTTATTTTCTTCTCTTATGAGTGCTTATGGAAAAGTTTATCCAAGGCCATGCTTAATTTCAGTTTAGTTTTTGAAGGTGAGGTATAGGCTCTTATGGGTGCTTTTTTTTTTTGTCATTATATCTTTTGCAGATCACAGAATTTCCACGTACCAAGGTATTCTCACAATTTGAGTCTGGTAATGGTTTAGCATCAGTGCTGAGAAGATCGGTACTGGGCTTGTATCAGCAGGCTGGGGGGCTTGTACCGCCTTTTGCTAACAGGTTTATGTCAACAGAGGCTACTTCTGTTGATTCTGAAGATAGTTTGATGCCGGAGCCTGAAGTTCCTCCTCGCATCAAATTTAAGAGATTAGACAAAACTGGCAGGCACATTATGCAGGCATGTAACTGCTCTGGATTGTTTTAAATAAGAACATTATTTTTTTTGTAATTTGTAAGAATGATTGGTATTTATATCCTTTAGATTTTAGACAAGGAAGCAGTAGAGGAGGTGAGAGGGCAGAGAGAGATACCTGACATAAAGCCTGGTTATATTGTGCAACTCAAAGTGGTATGGAAGTTTTTTGTTTTTCATTCATATTTGTTTGCTTGTTTTTTGTCTGTGATAGTAATATGATATTTCGTTTACTAACATCTGATATAACAGGAAGTACCCGAGAATAAGAGGCGTGTCTCTATTATAAAAGGCATTGTTATTGCAAGGCGTAATGCTGGACTCAATACTACATTCAGAATTAGGAGGCAGGTGGCTGGGGTTGGGGTTGAATCTCTATTCCCTCTGTAAGAATTACCTTCCCAGATTTTAAGTAGATCTGTTTTTAGACATGCTATTTGAACTGGTAAAACAACATTTTATTTTCATTTATTATTGGCATTTGAGGAAGGTGTAGTTAAATTGTGCACTGACCATAGAGATAAAAAGGCAATAGAAATAATTACTTCAGGTGATGATAATTATTTGAAATTCTAGTTATGGGCTCTTTGTTTGTGTTGTTTTTTTTTTATAAAGTGCCTTTTTAATTAAAAATGTCTCAAATCTATGACAAATTAATGGTTAATGCCTGAGCTTTGCGCTATGTGTGAACTGTGACAGGTATTCACCTAATATAAAGGAGATAAAGGTGCTTGACAAGAAGAGAGTGAGAAGGGCCAAACTCTACTATCTGAGGGAGAGAATGAACGCCCTTAAAAATTGACATCAATCTTCATCTTGGTGGACATTTTTTATGATTCATGATTTGTCATACTTAGTATCTACATGTGTATTCATCGATATGCTGCTGTTGTGTCATCAACTAGATTTTTTATTTTTGTTTTGATGTGGCTTATTACCACCTAAGAACTAAGATGATGCATTTTTGTTTCAATCTTCAGAACCTGTCATGTTTTGTAAGGGTAATATGCAAGAAATTGTAATAAGATGCATTGATGTTAAATTTTTCTTGAAGACATGTTTTCCCCTGTTATATTAAATTTGTGAAAAAATGGCTTTAGCTACCTTTTGCCAATATGATGAAATTGAAATCAGCAGGGCTTCAGGGGTGTTGATTGATTATTATCTGAATGACCAATTACAAATTTGCAGTGAAATATTCAAGATGATAGAAGCAGTTGTCCCCTTTTATTGGGGGTTACAGTTTGAGAATTCTTGGCAAAATAGTTGTTTCACAACTCATCAAATCAATACCAGATGGTTACTACTCTCCAACATGACAGTGAGATTAGTAAGAGGGGAGCGGGTGGAGCAAAATGGGGCTCATATTTTAAATTTATTAAAGTAACAATTATTTTGCAATAAAAATTAAATTAATTGTTATTAAATTATTAAACATTAAAATTATTTTGTAACATTTAAATTTTCTTAAATTATACTATCATGCTAAGAGTAACAGTGGCATATTCTAGAAGAATGGAAGTGTGACTCAGTTTTATTCCAAACCTTAATATATATCATTTTCAGTTTTCCTACCTCATGTCTTGAATTACTTAATAAATGGTCCTTAAAAAATGATATAATTTTGTTAACTTTTCATTTATTTGAAAAGGCATTTCAGTGCCGGTGGTAGAAAATTTTCTCCAATCATTGAAGGGATAGAACTTTCTGTAATTAAAGCATGAGTGAAAATTCATGCGTTTCTATATTTTTTTCTTCCGATTCTCATCCACATTGTTTATTATGTTTGCTTAATTGCTAATGATTAGGGTTTGTTTTGGAATCAATATTCTAACGTGTATTTCCTTATTTAGTTTTCCAAATTTTGAAAATTTTAAATATGGATTAATCTTAGTGTATTTTTTTGTTTCATTTTTATAATGACGTCACACGTGCGACAATTTCAAAACCCCGCCCAGCCTCGCGCGTTCAAATAGGCTTTCGTTCCGTCGTCGTTTCAATTCTCTCTCTGTCTGTCTACATTCTCCATTTGCACCCAATTCTCTGCGATTCGGTAGTACCATCCACAATCGCCGTTTTCAGATTCTTCAATTTTCACCGTCAATTCCCTTGCGTCCCTCTCAATTAATATAATTTTGCAGAGTTAGGGATTTGAGGGTTTTGGCACCATGAACATGGGCGGCGACACCAACAAGGTTTGGGAAATCAGAGCTCTGAAGCGGAAACCCGCGGCAGAAGAAGCCACGAAGATGTTGGAGAAGATCGCCAAACAGGTCCAACCCATCATGCGCAAACACAAATGGAGGGTCAAACTTCTCTCTGAAATGTGGTATTTCAAATTTTCATTTTTTTCTTCTTTTGTATTTATTTAAATTCTCATAGTGAGAGTTTCGCTTCTCATAATAGTTCAGATTGTCTCCCGTAGAAAATACATTTTGTACTCAAAGGTAGAACTTTGCCGTCCATAGTGATTCTACTTAACTCGAGTGAGATTGCTTCTTGGAAAGGATACCTCATGTTATTACCCCCACAAAAATCACTTGCCTGTGGTGTTTTTGTTAATGGGTAATGAATGTAAAATGAAAAGCAATGAAGGTTGGAAGAGTAGAATTTTCATTTTGGACTAAAAACCACGTTTTGATCACTAAAGATGTTTTAGTACTAAATTGACAGCTTTTGTAATTGGAACATTTCAGTTTGTGTAGTGGTTGATTTTATTGAAATTGTTCATAGGCAGATTTGGATAATTCTTTTCTTTTCGCATCATGATTTTGGTTTGGTTGCTGCTAATTGAAACTTGGAAAGAATAGTTTGAATTGTGCATTTGCTTAAACAGGCCAAATTGCTTTTCCATTTGGGGAATGAATTTTTATTTTGGCTTTGTTTAGATCGGTGTCGCCTTTTGATTTTTTGGGGAATGAATGACCTAAGAGCTGGTTCATGTGATTGTAGCCCGAGCAATCCGTCTCTTCTGGGGTTGAATGTTGGAGCTGGTATACATGTGAAGTTGCGGCTACGGAGACCAAACAGGGATTCTGACTTTTACCCATTTGATGAGGTTCTGGATACGATGCTTCATGAGCTTTGTCATAATGCCCATGGCCCTCATAATGCCAACTTCTACAAGCTCTGGGATGAACTTAGAAAGGTTCTTCTTGTTCCTCTGATGTTATTATTATCTATGGAAATTGGAAAATGATCTTTAGATTTTCTGCCTTTTAAAATGCACTCTCTTTGTATTAGAGAAATACCTGTAGTTTTTAGCTAATATTTTCCTGGTTTAGTCCTCAAGTTTATTACTTTATCGCTACACAGAAAGATATTAGCACATGAATTTCACTTCCAGGGTTCATATTCTATGTAAGGACCAGATTGTTATGATCTACATGTACCATACTGAAATTCACAGATTGTCAATTTTTTAATTGGTGAGAAGATATATTGTTTTTCAGCATTTTTATAAGCTAAGATTCCCATCAAAATAATGATAATAAATTAATAATAGAGATGAATAATTAAATAAATTAGAAAGGAAATGTAATAGAAGGAAGACAGAAGTTTCTTTTCCTAGCAACTTATCCCCAACTGCTGGTCATGCTAGAAAGTAGAAACTGCAGGTTGCTAACAGGACAGACATTCATGTAACATTTTTTAAAAAGTTGAAACGTTGGTTCACAGATACTTGGATTGTTCTAAATACTTGTTTAGAGCTGCGGATTTTTAAGAAGAAAATTATGTTTCTGTTCTTAGCAAGTTGTAAAATTATGCATTTTGCTTGCTTATTTGTCATGCACAGGAATGTGAAGAGTTGATGGCTAAGGGAATAACTGGTGCAGGGGTGGGGTTTGATCTTCCAGGAAGGCGATTAGGTGGTTATTCCCGGCAACCTCCGCTTTCATCCCTCCATAAAACTGCCCTGTCAGCTGCACAAAAGAGAGCACAACTGGGATCTCTTCTTCCATCTGGACCAAAACGTCTAGGTGGTGATAGTGTTATAATGAAGGCCCTTAGTCCAGTACAAGCTGCTGCAATGGCTGCAGAACGGAGATTACAGGATGACATATGGTGTGGTTCTCAATCTTGTGAACATTTGGATCACGAAGATGTTGACTATGAAGTTGCTGAGAACATTGTGCATAAGGAGGAAAATGTGGAAAGCTCAAGACAAACAGACAATTCTACTCTACCTTCAAATCTGTTATCTCGAAAAAGAAGTCAGGATACCAATTCAAGTTTACCTGTTAACTCATCATCTAGTACTTCTGAATTTGTAGATTTGACTATGGATACACCGAAAATTAAACCTGTCACAGAGCATCAAACTGGACCTAAGCGAAGATGCAGCGGATCAGAAAGCATTTCACATTCTCAACCCAATTATCAGGCAGGATCTAGTTCGGAAAATTTATCAAGTGTGTCAGGGCGACACTGTGAAGAATCTGGAATGTGGGAGTGTACAATTTGCACTCTGTTGAATAAAGTAAGCATCCAAATCTATTACATTCATTATTTTTTTTTCCTTTGTTACAAAGTGTATAAATAACTATTTTAAGGTAGAGTTTACTCTTGAAAGTATTATGTTATGGCTTCATTCTTCTAAAATATATAATTAACACTACTTACCTATGGCCTTATAACATAATGACTTTTCTAATGCATATGAATGATGTACCATTGCAGAGATTGGCTCCCATATGTGAGTTGTGTGGCACTCAACAGCCAAAAGATGTTATTGCCAAATACAACACATGGTCTTGTAAATTCTGTACGTTAGAAAACAATGTGAAGTTGGAGAAGTGCTCAGCCTGTGATCAGTGGAGATACTCTCATGGCCCATCAGTATCAATCCGGGCACCCGACCTTGGTACATAGCAGAACTGTGTAATCTGCTTATTAGAGCACTTTTGATCCATTTATGGCTTTAGTCTTCACAAAATTGCATAACTTTCTCCGCCTATATATTTATTATTGGTTTCTTATTTTTCTGTGTACTGGTCTATATCTTCTAAAAATTTCGGACATATCTTTTTCCATTAAGGTTAACAACGCTCCTAAAATTCAACAATAGAATTGAAACATCTTTAATCTCTAGCATGAGGAACGTGATAAAGAAGGCATATGCATAGTCTTGAGATGGCTAATTTTTGGTCTTAATCTAAGGAAAAAAATCTATGACCACCAAGTGCTATTTAATATGTAGAGAGAGAAAGAGGAAAATGAATACATATAAAAGGTAATATTTTATATAACAAATTATAGCAACATCCCTTGAGATTTGTTTCAATTACATGTGTACTTCCTCCTTTTTTTATTCCACACAAAACTTCCTAACTTTTGGTATCTCATTATACTTACACCTCCTTCACTGTTAACGGAATTAACTCTGTTAACTTTTTATATTATGTGATTGACACATGATTTTTATAATAATTTTTTTCTAAAAATTGCCCTTATCTTCTTTTTTAAAGCATAATGTGTTTAAAAATTAAGGGGGTATATGTGTAATGTATTTAAAATTTAAGGGGTATATGTGTACATTAATATCCTTCCTCTTCTGGAAAGAAGAATAATTCTTTCCCTTAAAATGTAGCATACGAAACTGAGGAAGAACAATCATTTTCTTCCCTTTAGAAAAACAGTAGCGTGAAACAGAGGAAGAGAAACCTTAATTTGCTTTATTTTATATGAAAAAAAAGAGATTAAAATAAATATATGATACAATAGGAAGAAAGAGATTAAATTAACTAATTAGTGTGGATGAAGTGTGGATGAAATTGGAAGAACAAAAGAAAAAGAAAAACAAAGGATGAATGTTCCCAAATAATAATATATCTATTACTTGTGACAATTGAGATAACTCATGATCATATAAACACTCTTACATTAATAAGCATAATTCAAAACCATATAATGCTCCAAATATAGGTATACAAAAATCATTATTGTTACTTGAATAAGCCACACATTTTCAATTCATTATACTCGGAGTGGAGTAAAATGAAGCATCCTATAAATCATCCCCTTTATCACTTGCCCGGGGCACTTTTGTTGTAATGGCTCTAATAAGATCAAGATATAGTGGAAACTGTGCTACTGCATAGAAAGTCACAGGCAAGCAAGTTACTGTGTAAATGAGGATTAAGACCTGCTTGAATTTGTCATCAATCACAAAGAAATTAGCAGAGCAGAAAGTAGCAAACAATGCAAAAATAGATATGAAAAGAGAACTTAATCCCAAAAGCGCTTTAACTGGCAAATTTGTTCGGAAATCCCTGATTTCTTTTCTCGAAGTGAGTATAGAGAGGAACATTATGAGGGCAGTGACAGAGAAGCATAGGCCAATTAATGAACACATTGCAAATGACTGAAATGCATCCTTGCCTTCCAATGCAGGTTTACCCGTGTCGGTGTCGACACCACCAGGGACAGTGGTGGATGTGGCAAAGGAAACACCAGCAAGGAGAGCTGCCACTAGAGAGCAAGACTCTGATGTGTCCTTAAGCCACTCACTAGCATCTTTGACGAGGATTTTATGTGATTCTCTGAAGATTTCCCCTGCAGTTTTCTCCTCTTTATTGGTTCTAATTGTGAAATGCTCTGGCACTAGATCCTTTATGTACTGCTCCATGGTAGAATCAAAAGGTCAACATAATATTTTATTCAAAATCATATCAGAATTAATTAATCGATTACTGGCTAGTGTGTGTCAATAACATATTTTGTCTACAATCTTCACAATAGACAAAAGTATTTGAAGATAGACTCACCTCAAACAGTGTGTTGATAGTGTATATTTTTCTAAAGGTTATAGTTGCATAAGGTTAAGTTGGAATTGGACTTATTGTATATACCTGAAACCATTTGATATGCCACATCATTTGCAAGGCAGAACCTGATATCATCCAACCCTTATTTGTTGGTGCTGCTGCAAGGTGTAAGACACTGTTCTCTTGATCATCCACACCTAGAATTAGGTTGTCCAAGACTATTTTTGTTTTATTCTCTCCAAATCGTGTTTTTAATGCCTCAACAATAAGGGTTTGCCTGTTCTCCACTGCTATAAGCAACAAATTTTTCTTCTTGGAGTTAGTTTCATGTATGGCACTTGGTATTTTAGATATAAGCTCATTCACCATTTCAACTATGCCATTTCTTGCTGCTACCAAAATCATTGTCTCCTCTGTGTCAATATTCAAAGCCTTTATCTCCTCTTTGTCAATATTTTCTGCATGTTGCATTTTGAGATTTTCCAACAAGTTATTATAAGGTTATTCAACCATAAATATTGAGACTAAGAGTCTCTGAATAAAATTTTCAAGTAAACACCTTAGAGAGAATAAAATGAAATGAATCGAAAAGGTAAAATGTACCTTTCTTGTAAGCAGAAATGAAATCTGTTAGAGCACTCGCATCCAATGGTGGTGGACCTCCACTTCCCGTATACGACTCATATGGTTTTTTCATAAATTCACTCAAGAGCTGACCACTCCATTTGTGCTTTTGTTTCATCTTCCTAATGTTTCCAACCCCTTAACAGACATAAAAAAGAAGAAGAAAACATGCATGGAACAATAATAATCATCATTGTCAAACCTTAAGTGTGTGGAATGGAAAGCTAAAGTTTAAATTATGTAAGTAAGGCAATGATGATAAAGGTAAAATGCAAATGCAAAAAAAAGAAAATGCTACCAGTATACTGCATAAGAGCTAAAAGTAATTACATAATTTGGTGGAACATACCTACTCCCGAAAGGCCAAGAGTATATATGTATGCAAGCTTCACAGACTGAAGACATGTAACATAATTTGGTGGAACATGCTTATGGCATATATCTTCTGCCATTGATATTTCACATTCTTGATGTTTCTCTGGATCTTCTTGTTTCTCTAGATTGACCCCTGATGTTGTAATTAATTAGCGAGCTCAAAGTTAATTAGTTTTATTTAATCAATAAGAAACAATGATATTTCAAATAGCTAGGTTTAATTTCTATTATATAGGCTTAACCATCAAATAAAAATAAATAATTATAGAGTCAGTTCCTATGAATTTGGAATCCTGAGAAATTTATAATGGTTTAAAACTAATTATTTTGATCAACAATATATTAAAAAGATAGATAGCATAACTGAGATGTGATTGACATACCAAGTCGTCGTGAACGACGAAAAAATGCATTAATCAACCCGTACAAATCTCGAAACATACGAAAGAAATAATAACATGTGAGGTGGTACAAATCTCGAAACATATGATAGAAATGATAACATGTGAGGTGGTTCTTTGGGAGTTGTTCCTCCATTTTTTCTTTGGTAGTCTTCGTGCACAGTTTATTCTTAATGTTTTCTTTGTTGGTGATCGTGAACTTTTCATTATGATCTTGTTTTTCTGCTTTCATGTACATTTTCTCTGCTTCTTTCACGTTTAGAGTTTCTACAGGTACACCTTCGCCAGGAAATATCGAAGTGTATGTTAAATTCTTAATGTTCAAATAGATAACCCGTATAGAATAAGATTTTAATATAAACTAAGACACGAACTTACAATGGTATAAGATTCTCTTCCACCATATGAGATTGCTTCCACTTTTGAAGGCTGATGGCCTAGTGGCAAGAAGTTTTAGAGGACTGAATCCATCTCTATTCTGAATGTCGTAAAGTTTTGGGTATTTATACATTATTATAAGAGCCAAATCTGTTGCATCATTGATATAATGTGAGGGAGGGATAAGCATGCAAATGAATACAATATTAATGTAAAAGCTAGCTTACCAAAAAATTCTCTCCGAATGGCGCAGTGAAGGATACTATCCCCATTCTTCCGTGTAAGAAATTTAGAATAGTTAACGTTTTCATCAGCAGGCATGAGGGAACAAAGGTACAAGAAAGCTTCTTTTTGCCATGACAGTGCAGCCTGAAATTAAGACACAAATAGTCTCTCTCAACTGAATATTTGATAACATTAATATCAAATATAGAATATTTAATGATATATAGTTTGACCTGAAAAAGAGGTGTCTCTTCCTGATCGTTATGAATGGCAATCAAACCTTTCCTCTCTTGATTTATCCCTATGATGTACTGACATATATTCTTGAGTCCCCTTGTTGCTGCAAGGTGCAAAGGTGTGTCCCCACACTCATTCTTCATTGTTAAAGCCTTCTTAATCTTAAACTCCTTCTTATGCTTTATCATTGTCGACACAAGACAATTAACAGCATCTTCGTTGCCCTCATTCACTGCCACGTGGAGTGCAGTGCCTCTCTTCTCGTTGATCTTAATCGTGCATAACATGATGTCTTCGTCACACATTTTTATAACCTCTTCCCATTTTCTTTCCACTGTTAACCCCCGAAACTTGTCCTCTCGACTCACCTCTACATGTTCTTCTTCAATTCCTATTTTACTAATTTCTACACTTTCTGCATCACTTTCTACTTCCACTTCTTTTTTTCAACTCTACAAACAGGTTAAAATATTGGAGTAAATGATTTATGCAAATACACTACGTAATTTGTTTTGGGTGAAATTAAACGCAAGGAAAATGTTTATTGATTGCCAAATTTGGAAAATAAAAAAGTTTTTTATTTGTGGTGGATTTTTAAAATATGTATGTAAAAAAAAACAAGAAAAGAAATAAACATGTTCCAATTATTACCTTCTATCATGGATGCTGTTGCTCTTCGATCATTTTCATATGACTGGATATGCATGCAAGGTTGAAACAGAAATTTGAATATCTGATTGATGTGTATAATATTAGGAACTGATATGTTCCCAATGCAATTGAATGATGACCCCTTTTATATACTAAACCTCTAGATTAGATGCGTGTTCATACATTTCAGTGAATTAGAAGGATCAGGAAAAGAGTGATATAACAAACATTGCTTTGCGTTTTCTAAACTTCAAAAAAGAAAAGTCAAATAGTATATTACTTAATTTCAATACTTTTTATTTAAAAATTTAACTAGAGTGTCTAATGGCATATATATAATTGGACGCCAAGAATATCTTTTTAAAAGAAAAACAATACTTTGTCGTCATCATGATAAAAGCTTGCTTACGTGATTTCACATCAAGATAGTATTTATCACATACTGAAAAATACTAGTTTCCATTATCCCCCAATCCTTTTTCGAATATCCTTACTTCCCGGGCAAGCGAGTGAAAGTGGCTGTTCCCTGCATTATTTTTATTTCCCCTTTCAACTTTGTTTGTTGAAGGCTTCATAGTTTATACGACGTGTTTCATGTGGTCTTCATGGTCTAGGTCTTGCTAGGGACTAAAGTATAACATAATCATGCTCTGCAAATGGTAACATAGCAATGTAGGGCATGACACCCCACGTCCCCTTTACTCTTAGTCATCATCAAGATAAAAGTTTGATTACGCAATTGTTGATTCGTTGTAGAGTTTGATTATGCAACCTGTTCTAACTTCTAATGGTTTGCTCATTACTTATTGGTCGTATTAAAAAAAAAGTTCAAAAATGAAAATGAAAATTTTACAAAAGATAGTAACAGTGAAGGATGAACATTATGCACAAATAATCTATCAGTTTTAACAACAGAAATAACTCATGATCATAAAAACTCACTTTAATTAATAAGCACAATCCAACACCATATATGTACACACAAAATTCATTCCTACTGTTACTTAATTAAACAAGCCACACATTTCCAATTCATTATTATACTTAGAATATATTGAACAAAAAGAAGCAGCCTATAGATCATCCTCTTTATTAGTCGCGAGTGGCACTTTTGTTGTAATGACTCTCATAAGATCAAGATACAGTGGGAACTGTATTTGTATTTTCTTGAATAAACCTTGCAATGACTTGGGTTCAGTAATCGATCCTCCTTCAACCCAACAAAGTCATGGTTCCTATTAGGACTTTTAAAAAAATGAACTGGTGCTGAACTGTGTTAAAAAAAAATGAACTTTTTTGAATAAAAACTGAATTGAATTGTTTTATTAGAAAATTGAACTGTTAGAAAACTGAACTGCTTAAATTAAACAGAATTGTATTCCATGAGATTAAAAAATACAAAAAAAGTTGCTTCAAAATAAGATGTTTATTGGGAACAATTCAAATATTTTGAAGCAATTTGAAGGCAATTTGGAAGTAGTTCGAAACAGTTTAGTTGAGTTTGCCTGAATTATTAAAGAGTTCACTTCGACTAGACTATTATACACACATGCACACCAAAGTCTTGACATAGCTACTTTTTGTTCTTAACTTAAGATATGTGTTCTAGTTTTCATATCACATGATTCGTGTTGTGTTCATATATATGGTGAGCAGTTATCAATTAAATAGGAAGAAGCAGAGAAAAATAACAATGAAGAATGAACATGCACGAATAATCTATCAGTTTTAACAATTGATATATCTCATGAATCATGATCATATAAACTCACTTAAATTAATAAGCAGAATCCAACACCATATATGTATACAAAATTCATGATCATTGTTAATTGAACAAGCCACACATTTTCAATACATAAGCAGAATCCCACACCATATAATGCGGTAAACATAATTCATTATTACTTGAAATGGAACAAAAAGAAGGACCCCTATAAATCATCCCCCCTATCACTTGCTTGTGGCACTTTCATTCTAATGGCACTGAGAAGATCAATATAGAGTGGAAATTGTGCTACTGCATATAAAGTGACAGGGATTAAGATCTGCTTGAATTTGTCATCAATCATAAAGTGTCCGGAGCAAAAGGTAACAAACAATGCAATAATAGAAATGAAAAGAGAAGTTAAGCCCAAAAGCACTTTTAGTGGCAAGTTTGTTCTGAAATTCTTGATTTCTTTTCTCGAAGTACGTATAGAGAGGAATATTATGAGGGAAGTGACAGAGAAGCACAGGGTAATTAATGAACTCGATGCAGATGCTTTGGATGCAGGCTTAGTTGTATCAGGGGCAGGGCTAGATGTAGCAAAGGAAACAGCAGCAAGGAGAGCCGCAACCAACGAGCAAGATTCTGATGTATCCTTGAGCCACTCGCCAGCATCTTTTATGAGGTCTTTATGTGATTGTCTGAAGATTTCCCCTGCTGTTTTCTTATCTTTATTGGTTCTAACTCTGAAATGCTCTGGCACTAGCTCTTTTATGTACTGTTCCATATACCAATATTATAAGTGAATGACAGAGAGATGGGCAAATATTATATTATATAGTAAGTATACCTGAAACCATTTGATACAGGACATCATTTGCAAGGCAGCACCGGTTATCATCAAATCCTTATCGTTTAGTGCTGCTGCAAGGTGTAACACGGTGTTCTCTTGGTCATCCACGCCTAGAATTAGGTTGTCCAAGACTATTTTTGTTTCCTTCTCTCCAAATCGTGTTTTTAATGCCTCAACAATAAGAGTTTGCCTGTTCTCCACTGCTACAAGGAACACGTTTTTCTTCTGCGAGTTAGTTTCATGTATGGCACTTGGTGTTTTAGATATAAGCTCATTCACCATTTCAACTATGCCATTTCTCGCTGCTACCAATATCACTGGCTCCTCTCTTTCAATATATACTGCATGATCCAACAAGTCATAAACACCTAAAAGAGATTGATTGGAAGAATTAAACTTTTCAAGAAATATCTGTGCGATTGTACCGTTTTTGTAAGCAGAAATGAAATCTGTTTCATGACTCATGTCCAACGGTGGTGGACCTCCACTTCCCACAAACGACTCATAAGGTGCTTTCATAAATTCGCTCAGGAGCTGAACACTCCATGTGTGCTTTTGCTTCATCTTATAAATACCAAGTACCCCTTAATAAACATTAAAAAAAATTGAAAATTAAAAAAACACACATGCATGGAACAACAGTACTATGCGTCATTGTCAAACCCTGAATTTGCGGGAAAATAAAGTTTGAATTACGTAGTAAAGGCAAGCAAACATTGCAAAAATATAAAGTTTGATGTACTAGTTTTACAAGTCAGTTAATTATAACATATTATTTGAATGATTTTATCCCTTTTTCTCTAATACTTTAATGTTACTCGTTAAGCATGTAGCCATGGTTATAAATTTGTTATGGGAAAATTAAGAGTGTTGCTAAATAATACGAAAAGGTTCAGCACAAATTGTAACATATTAATTCAGGTAAGGAAGTAAGTGAAATATGACTCCAACAAATTCATGTCATTTAATATTCGTGTGTATTCGTAGATTTATGTTTCGTAATGAATATCATTTTCCAACATTTAGTTTCCTATATCGCACTAGCAATGTGCCGTGCCATGACATGACCATCATATATATTAATTTCCTATACAAACAAAATTGTCCAATAATATGTAAGACAAACTGATATACTTATAATGTGGACACACGATGTGATCTAATATTAACAATTTAATTTCTAACAAACAAAAATTATACAAATTAGTTGGGACAACCTTAACGACTAACTTTTTTCCCCGTTAAGAAATAATGTTGTTTTGTAGTTGAAATAGGTCAAGACATCAACTTAGAGTGAGGTACATACCTACTCCTGAAAGGGCAAGAGTATACATGTATGCCAATGCACTCTTCAAAAACTGAAGACATGTATCATAATTTGGTGGAACAACTAAATCTTTTGCCATTGATATTTCAGATACTTGATAGTTCTCTGGATCTTCTTGTTTCTTTCTCTTGGATCCTGATGCATGTTGTAATCACTTAGAGAAAACAATGAAAAGCAACAATAAGAGCCAAACAAGGACAAACATCGCATACATATAACATATATATGAGATGTACGTGCATTCACATACCAAATAATTTTCTCAGCTCTTCAACAACAAGGTGCAGTAATTTAGAAATTATTCTAATCAACTGATGACATGTGTCGTAGTTTTTTGGGAACTGCTCGGTCTGATCTTGTACATCATCCGCTTTCATGTACAATTTCTCTGCTTCTTCGACGTTTAGAGTTTCTACAGATACACCTTCACCAAGAAAATAAGCAGATGGAAAATGATGCATTTTTTTTTCTAAATGATTGCACACAAAAAATGTCTACGAAAAAAAATTATACACGCGAGCGAGAATAACAATTATGAAAACTGAGCCAAAGAAAAAGAGCATAATTCAAGATAATCTCTTTTTAGTTTATTGTGTGACCTTAATTCAAGATATTCTAATTCTTTATATTTCTTCAATGAGAAGTTGCTTTAATCTCAGTACTGCCATTGATCACTATGCTTTACTTTTGGTCCATGTGGGTTCTGCTAAAATTTTGAATTCCATTGTGCTATATATATTGTGGGCCAAAAGTTCCCCTTTTGAAATTGAATGAAAGATGAAATAATGTTAATTACACAAGTGGTAATTAAGAGATAATTAACCATGTGTTTATAAGTATTAATTTGGTGCACTTACAGTGGTATAGGATTCTCTTCCACCATATGAGATTGCTTCCACTTTTGAAGGCAGATGGCCTAGTGGCAAGAAGTTTGAGAGGACTGAAACCCTCTCTATTCTGAATGTCATAAAGTTTAGGATACTTATGCATTATTATAAGTGCCAGATCTGTTGCATCACGTACACAAAAATTGATATATGTGAGGAAGGGATAAGCATATACATTGTCATTGTAAGTGCATTACTGTTAGTCTGTTAAACTTACCAAAGAATTCTCTCCGAATGGCGCAGTGAAGGATACTATCCCCATTGTTCCTGAAGAGATCTTTGTAATAGTTAACTTCGGTAGCGGGCATTAAGGAACATAGGTAGACAAAAGTTTGTTTCTGCCAAGAGAGTGCAGCGTGGAAGAGAAAGTGAAAACAAACTAAGTGCAATTAATTTTAGAGAAAGTGAAAGCTTTGCAGACAAAGAAGCTTAACCCGGTCCGGGTCATGTCACCGATTTTCACCAAAACTGGTCGAGTCAACACGAACACGGATCTAACCGAGTTGTGGGCATAATAACCGTTCTAACTATGAGATCGATTGAGTCTAGGTACTGATTTTTGGTCGGACCGAACCAACCAATCAATTCGAACCAGTTTTTATAACACTATTTTTGGTTTGTAAAAAAATAAACCTCGGATACTCTGATCATTACCTTCAACAGTGGACCGTTCGTCATCATGATCTTCATTCATTTTCATATAAGGTAATAATAATTGAAACAAATATGTGATCGATGTGTGAGATGGGAAGTGATAATTTGCTGATATGCTCCCAAATGCAATTGAATGACCACTTTTATACACGAAACCTCTAATAATAGTTCAGAGTTAATTGGAAGAATCGGGAAAAGAGTGATGAAGAACCGAAGAAAAGAATGAACAAAAGCAAATCCTTTGCTTTATTCAAACACATGTATCCTAAAAAAAAATAGTCGAATAATAGATAGTTTTTCCAATACTTTTCTATTAAAAAAATTTAAACTTTATTTTTTTAATCCATATAAATTTACTTTAATATCATTTTTAATCCATTAAATTTTATATATATTTTTTTATTTTGATACATAATTTTTTAAAAATTTTATTTTAATACTTTATATTATGTTGTAATTTTATTTTACTACGTAATATTTTAATTACTTATATCAACAAAAGAAAATAAATAAAAATGTAAAAAAAAATAAAAATGGTAACATAGCAATGTAGGATATGATACACCACGGCCCCTTTACTCTTTCTTGTATGCTTAGTCATCATCATGCACAAATAATCTATCAGTTTTAACAACCGAAATAGCTCATGATCATAAAAAACTGACTTTAATTAATAAGCACAACCCAACACCATATATGTACACACAAAATTCATTACTATCGTTACTTAAACAAGCCACAAGTCACACATGTTCAATTCATTATTATACTTGGAATATATAGAACAAAAAGAAGCAGCCTATAGATCATCCTCTTTATTAGTCGCGAGTGGCACTTTTGTCGTAATGGCTCTCATAAGATCAAGATACAGTGGAAACTGTGCTACTGCATAGAAAGTCACAGGCAAGCAAGTTACCGCATAAAGGAGGATTAATATCTGCTTGAATTTGTCATCAATCACAAAGAAATGGCCTGAGCAGAAAGTGGCAAACAATGCAGTAATCGATACGAAAAGAGAACTTAAGCCCAAAAGTGCTTTAACCGACAAATTTGTTCGGAAATCCCTGATTTCTTTTCTCGAAGTGAGTATAGAGAGGAACATTATGAGGGCAGTGACAGAGAAGCATAGGCCAATTAGTGAACACATTGCAAATGACTCAAATGCCACCTTGCCTTCCAATGCAGGTTTACCCGTGTCGGTGTCGACACCACCAGGGACAGTAGTGGATGTTGCAAAGGAAACACCTGCAAAAAGAGCTGCGACTACTGAGCAAGATTCTGAGGTGTTCTTGAGCCAGACACTAGCTTATTTGCCTTGAATATAATAGCATTTTCTATTATAAATAATTTAATAGAAACCATACATGTAAGTTAGAGGTATACTTTGTTCGCATCCTAGTATAAAAGTATCATTATGTTTTGTACAAATTCATTTCAACAGAAAACAATAGAGAGTTATATTGTGAGAGAGATTGAGAATTCAAACAAAATTCTTCTTTGTAGTTACTTTCTTTTCTCATTAACAGGAGAGATTCTTTTTAGTGTAAATTCTCAACATCAAAGACGATTTGTCACAATAAACTGTTATCAAAGCTATGGCATCTGTGAAGTTTGACGTTGAGAAATTTACTGACAAAAATAACTTCAACTTGTGGCAGGTGAAGATGCTTGCTCTCCTCATGCAACAAGAATGTGAGTTAGCGTTGGAAGAAGAAGAAAAGTTGTCAGCCGAGCTTACACCTACATAAAAGAATGCGATAATAAAAAAGGCACATAGCATAATATTGTTATAGTTAGGTGATGAAGTTTTGGGAGAAGTCTCTGGAGAAAAAATTGTCAACACGCTTTGGGCAAAGCTTGAAAGTCGATACATGACAAAGTCTCTACATAATCATCTCTGTTTGAAGAAACAGTTATATACCATGCAAATGCATGAAGGCGAGTCCATTCATAAACATATAAACAATTTCAACCAAATTGTTTTTAGTTTAAAAAATATTGATGTTGCGGTGGGTGATGAGGAACAAACTGTTTTTCTCCTTAGTTCTTTGCCAAGAGTTTATGAAAATTTTGTAGACACAATAATTTTCGAAAGAAATTCATTATCAATGGAGGAAGTAAAACGGCTTTACAATCTTGTGAATTAAAAAGGCGAATTACTAATTCATATGGTGGTTCTAGCTCAGGTGAAAGTTTAATGGTAAGAGGAAGAATGGAGGAAAGGAAAAAGAGTTTTCAAAGAAGTCATTCTAAGTCACGCAACAAAAATAAGAATAATAACAGATGTCATAACTGTCAAAGAGAAGGGCATTGGAAAAGAAACAGCCTAGAGCTCAAGAGCGAAACAACAAGTGTTTCAGAGTTTGGTGGAGTAGCTATTGCCTCAGAAGAATTAGATGGTGGAAATGTTCTTTATGTTTCATTTAATGTCAATGATGATGATTGGATTTTTTATTTAGCATGTACTTTCCACATGACTCCTAATAGAGATTAGTTTGTCACATACTAAGATATTGAAGGTGGCAAAGTTCTCATGGGGAATGATGAGGCTTGTAGCATAGTTGGTAAAGGTATAGTGCAAATCAAGATGGTTGATGGTATTGTGAGAACATTAACTGACGTGAGGTAGGTCCCTGAACTTTGCAAGAATCTAATTTTTTAAGCACTTTAGACTCTCTTGGTTGCTTATATCGTGCTAAAGGTAGAGTCTTAAAAGTTTCTAGAGGTGCCTTAACAATTATGAAGGAAAAGTTGAACAATGGACTATATATCTTGCAAGGCAACACGATGGTAGGTGCAACTGCGGTTTCTTCAATTTCTAATCTTGATCAAACTTGTTTGTGGCATATGAGGTTAGGCCATATGAGTGAGCCTGGAATGGATGAGCTTAGCAAGAGAGGTTTGCTTGGTGGACAACGAACTAGAAAGTTAGATTTTTGTGAGCATTGTGTTTATGGAAAACAATGCATTGCGTTTATGGAAAACAATGCATTGCGTTTATGGAAAACAATGCAGAGTAAAATTTAGCATTGAAGTTCATAGAACGCGAGGGACTCTTGATTATATCCATTCAGACCTATGGGGCCCGTCAAGTGTTCCTTCTCATGGTGGAGCAAGGTACATGTTAACTTTCATTGATGATTATTCAAGGAAAGTTTGTATTTTTATCTTAAAACAAGAGAGTAATGTATTCCTCAAATTCAAGTAATGGAAATCTCTAGTAGAGAAACAAACGAAGAAGAAGGTCAAACAACTCTAATGGGTTGAAATTTTACAATAGGGAGTTTAATGAGTTCTGTGCAAATGAATGAATAGCTCGCCATAAAAATGTGAGACATACACCACAATAAAATGGCATAGCAAAATGGATGAATAAGACATTGCTTGAGAGAGCTCGTTGTATGCTCTCAAATGCAGGTTTGCCTAAACAATTTTGGGCAAAGACAGTTAATACTGCATGTTATATGGTGAATAGGTCTCCTTTTACGGCTATTGATTGTAAGATCCCAGAGGAAATGTGATCATGCTATATAGTAAATTATTCAATGTTGCATGTATTTGGGTGTCTAGCTTATGCTCATGTTAATGAAGGGAAACTGGAGCCAAGAGCCAAGAAATGCATATTCTTGGGCTATCAAGATGAAGTAAAAGGGTATAGGTTGTGGGACCTTAAGGTATCAAAGCTCATGATTAGCAAAGATGTGATCTTTGATGAGACAACCATACTTAACCCAACACCATATGAGGACCATGGTAATAGGTGCTTGCTTTGGTACCTTTGCTAATAGATGGGTATGGTACCTTCGGGGTATATTTTTGAAAACTTAAAAAATAAAAAGGACTTTTATATAAAATTTAAAATAATAAATCTCTTTTTATAAATATAATTAAATTATTAATAAAAAAATATAATTAAAATATTCAAATTTTATTTTAAATAATTTATCAAAAAATGGAGAAACCATAGTAACAACCTTCCGAATAGTTCCTTCTTCTTCTCTCTTATTTTTCCTTCATTACCATCGTCGTCCATTATCACACCACCGCACAACCCTTCTTTTTTTTCTTTCTCTCATTTTTTCCCATAGCTACCGCCGTCCACCATCACGCCACCGCACTACTCATTTTTCTCTCATCAACAATTTCTCTTGCCCCAATTGTTTGTAGAATTGGTGTGCTTTCGTGGCAATAGCGTGCTTGAAGAATTGGGGAGCATTCCACCTTAGAGAGAAGGATCCGCATGAGTAGTGCTGGATGAGGTAGAAGCGAGACACCAAAATCCAATTGCTACACTATGCAAACAAAGAGGAACTGTTGTGCGAATTTTGGATACGCATTGCGCCTCTAGCCACCATATCCTCATCCACACGCATTCCGACATAGAAGGTACATAGAGCCTCTCATCTATCACAATATTCAAGTTATCAACACAATTTTAATTTGATTTGGGTTTGATTTGGTTTAGTTTTGTTACTATTTCATGTTTTAAATTTTCTGATAGAAGGTGGAATCTTGTTGCTACTTCATGTGCTAAATTTTGTGATATAAAGTGAAATTTGGTTATTGTTTTGGCATTGAATTTTAGATACATAGAATGTAGTTTTGCTGCTGTTTCATGTGTTAAATTTTCTGATATAAGGTGCAATCTAGTTGTTGCCCCATGTACTAATTTTACTAATATAAATTGTCATTTTGTTGTTGTTTCATGTCTTAAATTTTACTGCTATAATGGTAATTTGTTGCTGTTGTTCAACCTTCTTCATTTATTGTTATGGAAGTTGGAATTGTCTAGTAAGGCCTTATTCTTGCTGCCACTAATGTTATATTCCTTTGTTATAGAAATTTTAATTTGTTGTCACTGAAGTTTATTCTTGTTGCCATGAGACTCTTAATTTTTTATGCCATAGAACTATGCTTTTAACTATCCTAACATTCTAAATTTTGCTGTCATATCTATTGCTGAAATTCTTTAGAATCTGTCAAAGTTCCATTTTCATGTGAGTAATTTTCAAAAATATATTGACAAATTAACCTTCTTGTTGCCTTTTTTTTTATTATTATTATTTACTTACTTTATTACACTAATGGATATTAATCTAAACATTTGATACTGGTCCACTAAAATTTTAAAAAGCAATAATGCAAGGAAATCTACTCTTACAAGTTTTGCATTAGGAACTTTCCTATCTTCATGTTAATAATATTTCTTTGATTTATCTCATAGGAAATGAAAACTCATAATATTTTTTCATACATGTCAAAGTGATGGAATAACACCTAAACTTATGGAAAAATAAAATTATTTCTTCATAAGAGAAAAACTCCTATAATGAATTGTCTGATTCTTGGACCTAAGCTCAAGGGCAGGTTTGAGCATGAGGCTTCCTATTTATTGGGGTCTGTGAATGGTAGATGTATGCTACCTTATCTTTACAAGAGACAGGTTGTTTCTAGAATTGGAATTGGTGGCCTCTAGATCACAAGGCAACAACCTTATTGTTGCACCAAGACTTCCCCTTCAATTGTTGAAGTTATTCCAAGGAAAAAAAATAAAGCAACTCGGCAATGAATCTATAAATATGACAAAAGTTCCATGCACAGATTTTATTCCTTTGGTAGATTGCATAAAGACACAAACACAAACAAAGCTAACTACTAAAGTGTGATTCTTCCTTTAATGGAGCTTTTCATGGATGAATCTTGAATTGATTTTCAACCTCAATAAAAAATGAAATGGGTACAAATTTTGATAAATAAGATTTATGCATGATTTTGTGACAAGTTCATTATTTACAACCTCTATTTACAGGGACATATATTTAGTTTTTCATGTTTCACTGCCAACCCCTTTCCTTACCTCATGTGACTATTCTTGTGGTTGCTTTTAGTAATTCAAACTATAGGGGGGCTTTGTGACTTTGTGGCAAGTTCACTTTGGCCTTTTTGGCCTTGTTGTCAGATGATTTTCTGAATTCATGGATGGCAAAAATACTAGGAGCGTCTTTGGATGTCAATTTTTGTTTGTTTTATATACACATAATATAATCACTCTTCCTATCTATTAGAATAAACATTTTAAAAGAACTTTCTTTTGCATTCTTTTACTTTATTATGCACTTCCTTTCTAGTTTTGTGTATGTTTTCTTGTTTATGCCTTTTGATTTAGAAATGTTGTCCTGGAACTTTTATTTTACATAAAATCTTTTTGTTTGAAAGTCATGTCTTTCTTTTAGATCATGCTCTACTTTTATTTTTACACTGCTGTGCTATATATGGTCATGTACAATGATGTGTTGGAGAATGCTTGTAGTGAGCAAGGAGTAAGAATGTCTGCAATGGATAGTTCTAGCAGGAACATTGGGGAGATGCTTGATCGTCTTACTCTTGCCTATAATAGGTCTCCTTTTCTTTCTCTTCTTCTACATACATGTCTTAATCACTAATGTCTTTGTTGGAAAATGATGTGTACTTTACTATACACTTAAAGAGATTAAGGTGTCTAGGTATGAAATAAAAAAGAGATAAAGAGAAAAGATAGATGAAGAAAAAAGGTCTTACTAACTGGCATTGGTTTATGAATTCAAAATATAAACATTTATTGAACTTCACCTTATGAATGATTGGAAATTGGAAACTACAATAAGAGTAATTACTTGATTCCTTCTCACCTTCACACATGGTTAGAAAGAGTTTCTTTTATGGCTTACGGTTTATTTGCTATAGCCTTTTTATTTAATTAGGAATCTAACACATTTGCTAACTATGACAACCTATCTAATATTCTTCTCAATTGGCAGAGTGCTCCACCAATTGATACAAGCAAGGGAAAGCAGAATTTGGTTAGTCTTCTAATTATAGTTTTCTATTTTTATGTTGCATGTTGCCTAACATACATTTTTACACATAGAACTATTTTGAAAATTACTCTTTCATAACCTTTGTGTAGTTAAATCATGTGACATCTACTGCATTTTAAACACCAAAGATAAATTAGGTCCATTTATACTTCTCATTTAAAAAACATTGTTTTTTTTTTCAATTGACTAAAAATCGAAGCGTTTCAATGGCCCTTATGAAGACAGATATGGAACTGAGAAAAGTAAAAGGGTTGCTTGCTAGTTAGTAAATTGTAATATATATAATATATAGGGATAGCAATATGAACTCAGACCCTACGGGTACTCGCAAAAATACCCATACGCGGGTAGGGTAATAACCTGCACATTTGGGGATGGGGATGGAGCAAGTATTTACCCGCAAAATCTCGCGGGGATGGGCGCGGGTACGAATACTATAGTACCCACCCCGCCCCGCCCCACACCTTGTGTATATACATATTAATTAATATAATTATAATTTTATTATTTAAATTATTCAATTAAAATTATTTAATTATTTATTTGTTATTTTAATTATCCTTTTTATATGCTAATTTTAATATTCTATTATGTTTTAATTTCTATTTGTATTAGTAGTTCAAAACAATATAGAAACTATGGAGATAAGCATTTACAAAATATAGAGAAATTAATTTGAATGATGAAGTTAAAATATTATATCTATTTGTCTTTTATTTTTAATTTTTAATATATAATTATAAACTAATTAGTTTTAAAAATATATTAGTTTTTTTCCATTTAATTAGAGTTTTTGTTTTGATTTATGTTGGATGATTATTTTTGTAATGTTATTTATTTATATAAATCAATATTTGTTTGATTTTAATATTATGAGTTTTTTTTTTATGATTTTTAATTTTATATATATGGAAAGTGCGGGTTACGAGTACGGGTATGGGCATATAGATACCTAGAGGGTATGGGGATCGGGATTGAAATTGCTACCCGCACGGGTATGGGGCTAGGAACGGGTACTTTTTTCAAATGTAGGTATGGGGACGGGTACTATAGTACCCTACCCATACCTTACCCATTGCCATCCCTAATAATATATAATAAAAGATAGTGACTTCACTTCTTTTTTTCAAGAATTAGCAATAGATGTTGTTTATGTTTATAAAATGCTATGTTGTACCAATTTACCCTACTTCAATGATATTTTGTACTAATATTATTTTTTTATGTTTGTTAAGTTCATTTCTAATGTATTCAAATCTTTTGTTACATTGTTCAAGATGGAAACCGACACACAAGAGTGTAATAATTGGAATGAGGAATGAGGATATAGAGATGAATGAAGTTGATAGTGATGAGTGTAATAATGATTTTGGGAGTGATGAAGGAAGGAATGATGATGTACCAGAAGGTTATACAAAAATAATAGACTTGACAACAGAACAAATACTTGGACTCAAATTTGATATCGAGTTGGAAGCTTACGAGTTTTATAAAGATTATGTCAAATGTCAAGGCTTTGTTGTTAGGAAAGATGATCTTAGACGTGATAAAAAGAGTGCTAACATTGTGATGCGTCAATTTATTTATTAAGATGATCACATCCCTATGTGCATCATCTACATGTGTAAATTAATAAATGAGATATATTAATATTCATCCAATAAATACTATTACACATATATTAATCTATCCAGATTATTAATGTCCTATTCAAAATAATCCTATGATCAAGAACAGTTTAGATTAAAATTTCAAGAGACTTGTTTCTCATTTATCATAATCTCTATTATCATAACAATCTTCAATTTTAACTAAGGACTTCATCAATTTAACTATTTTTATCAAAACAGTATAAAATGATAAAGAAATGAAATAATATTTTATTATTTGAAAATATAAATTGATTACATGATAAATTGGAACTTGGACATATAAAATTATTCCCAGACACATGATGAAGTCACAATAACATAGCTTGAGTATATATTGGCTAGAGATAGGCTAAGAAGACAAATCAAAGCACTAGAAATGTATGATGATTTTGTTGCTTTTGCATTCAATATGGTAGAAAGCATTGATGAAGAGGAACATAGCTCATTCCATGAGGTAGTTAATTGCGATAAAGCATCACAATGGATTGGTGCCATGAAAGAAGAGCTTGAATCCCTCAACAAGAATCAAACTTGGAAACTTGTTGAGAAACCAGTTGCTTAAAAGATTGTGGGTTGTAAATGGATAATAAGAAGAAAGATGGAACAAGGTTCAAAGTAAGGCTTGTAGCAAAAGGCTTTACACAAAGGCAAGGTATTGACTTTAATGAAATCTTTTCCCCTATTGTGAAGCATAGTTCCATTCAAGTGCTTCTTGCTTTGGTGTGTTTGCATGACTTGGAGTTAGAACAACTAGATGTGAAGACTGCATTTCTCCATAGTGATTTGGAGGAAATAATTTACATGCAACAACTAGAGAGGTTTGTTTTACCTTAAAAACAAGACCATGTATGCTTCTTGAAAAAGTCTTTGTATAGGTTGAAGCAGTCACCCAGACAATGGTATAAACGATTTGATTCGTTTATGATTGATATTGGATATACAATAAATAAATATGATAGTTATGTTTATCATAAGAAATTTTCAAAAAACTCTTATATTTACCTGCTTCTTTATGTTGATGACATGCTAATTGCATGTAAGTATCCAAATAAGATCAATAAGGTGAAGGCAAAATTAAGTGGTGAATTTGAGATGAAGGATTTGGGTCTAGCAAAAAGAATTCTTGGTATAGAGATCATACGAGATCGAAAAACTGGAAAATTATGTTTATCTCAAAAGAGCTATATTGAGAAAGTTCTAGAGAGATTTGGAATGCACAATGCAAAAGCGATTAGTACACCTTTTACGATTCATTTTAAGTTATTTGCAAATGTCACCACAAACAAAAGAGGAGGAAAAGTTCATGTCTCGAGTGCCTTACTCTAATGTAGTTGGGATATTGTGATAGTCAAAGCGCAATTCACTTAACCAAAAACCAAATGTACTATGAAAGGACAAAACACATAGATGTAAGGATGCTAATTGGGAAATGCTCTGGCACCAGATTCTTTCCGTACTGCTCCATATGGTAGAATCAAAGGGTCAACATATGTCTATGTTGTTGAAAATCATATCAAATCAAGAGAAATATTAACGACTTTCTAGTTATTAGCTAGAGTGTGTGCATATATTTGATTCAAGACAAACAGACAGTTCTACTCTACCTTCGAATCTGTTATCTCGAAAAAGAAGTCAGGATACCAATTCAAGTTTACCTGTTAACTCATCATCTAGTACTTCTGAATTTGTAGATTTGACTATGGATACACCGAAAATTAAACCTGTCACAGAGCATCAAACTGGACCTAAGCGAAGATGCAGCGGATCAGAAAGCATTTCACATTCTCAACCCAATTATCAGGCAGGATCTAGTTCGGAAAATTTATCAAGTGTCAGGGCGACATTGTGAAGAATCTGGAATGTGGGAGTGTACAATTTGCACTCTGTTGAATAAAGTAAGCATCCAAATCTATTACATTCATTATTTTTTTTTCCTTTGTTACAAAGTATATAAATAACTATTTTAAGGTAGAGTTTACTCTTGAAAGTATTATGTTATGGCTTCATTCTTCTAAAATATATAATTAACACTACTTACCTATGGCCTTATAACATAATGACTTTTCTAATGCATATGAATGATGTACCATTGCAGAGATTGGCTCCCATATGTGAGTTGCGTGGCACTCAACAGCCAAAAGATGTTATTACCAAATACAACACATGGTCTTGTACATTCTGTACGTTAGAAAACAATGTGAAGTTGGAGAAGTGCTCAGCCTGTGATCAGTGGAGATAATCTCATGGCCCATCAGTGTCAATCCGGGCACCCGACCTTGGTACATAGTAGAACTGTGTAATCTGCTTATTGGAGCACTTTTGATCCATTTTTGGCTTTAGTCTTTACAAAATTGCATAACTTTCTTCACCTATATATTTATTATTGGTTTCTTATTTTTCTGTGTACTGGTCTATATCATCTAAAAATTTCGGACATATCTTTTTCCATTAAGGTTAACAACGCTCCTAAAATTCAACAATAGAATTGAAACATCTTTAATCTCTAGCACGAGGAACGTGATAAATAAGGCATATGCATAGTCTTGAGATGGTTACTTTTTTGTCTTGATCTAAGGAAAAAAATCTATGACCACCAAGTGCTATTTAATATGTAGAGAGAGAAAGAGGAAAATGAATACATATAAAAGGTAATATTTTATACGAGGAAGAAAGAGATTAAAATAAATATACCATGGAATAGGAAGAAAGAGATTAAATTAAATAATTAGTGTGGATGAAATTGAAATAACAAAAGAAAAAGAAAAATAAAGGATGAATGTACCCAAATAATAATATATCTATTACTTGTGACAATTGACATAACTCATGGTCATATAAACATTCTTACATTAATAAGCATAATTCAAAACCATATAATGTTCCAATATAGGTATACAGAAATCATTATTGTTACTTGAATGAGCCACACATTTTCAATTCATTATACTCGGAGTGGAGTAAAATGAAGCATCCTATAAATCATCCCCTTTATCACTTGCCAGGGGCACTTTTGTTGTAATGGCTCTAATAAGATCAAGATATAGTGGAAACTGTGCTACTGCATAGAGAGTCACAGGCAAGCAAGTTACTGTGTAAATGAGGATTAAGAGCTGCTTGAATTTGTCATCAATCACAAAGAAATGAGCAGAGCAGAAAGTAGCAAACAATGCAGAAATAGATATGAAAAGAGAACTTAATCCCAAAAGCGCTTTAACTGGCAAACTTGATCGGAAATCCCTGATTTCTTTTCTCGAAGTGAGTATAGAGAGGAACATTATGAGGGCAGTGACAGAGAAGCATAGGCCAATTAATGAACACATTGCAAATGACTGAAATGCATCCTTGCCTTCCAATGCAGGTTTACCCGTGTCGGTGTCGACACCACCAGGGACAGTGGTGGATGTGGCAAAGGAAACACCAGCAAGGAGAGCTGCCACTAGAGAGCAAGACTCTGATGTGTCCTTAAGCCACTCACTAGCTTCTTTGACGAGGATTTTATGTGATTCTCTGAAGATTTCCCCTGCAGTTTTCTCCTCTTCATTGGTTCTAATTGTGAAATGCTCTGGCACTAGATCCTTTATGTACTGCTCCATGGTAGAATCAAAAGGTCAACATAATATTTTATTCAAAATCATATCAGAATTAATTAATCAATTACTGGCTAATGTGTGTCAATAACATATTTTGTCTACAATCTTCACAATAGACAAAAGTATTTGAAGATAGACTCACCTCAAACAGTGTGTTGATAGTGTATATTTTTCTAAAGGTTATAGTTGCATAAGGTTAAGTTGGAATTGGACTTATTGTATATACCTGAAACCATTTGATATGCCACATCATTTGCAAGGCAGAACCTGATATCATCCAACCCTTATCGTTTAGTGCTGCTGCAAGGTGTAACACGGTGTTCTCTTGGTCATCCACGCCTAGAATTAGGTTGTCCAAGACTATTTTTGTTTCCTTCTCTCCAAATCGTGTTTTTAATGCCTCAACAATAAGGGTTTGCCTGTTCTCCACTGCTACAAGCAACACGTTTTTCTTCTGCCTGTTAGTTTCATGTATGGAACTTGGTATTTTAGATATTAGCTCATTCACCATTTCAACTATGCCATTTCTCGCTGCTACCAATATCACTGGCTCTCTTTCAATATTCAAAGCCTCTTTTTTTTTGGTTACAATATTCAAAGCCTCTGTCTTTACTTTATCATCATTTTCTGCAAGTTAATATATATAATTTTCAAACTAATAAACACCTAAAAGAGAATAAAATGAAAAGGATCGAAAAAGTTATTTAAGAAAATTTTAAATCACTTGTTTCATTCTTTTGCTTTTATTTTCTTCTGAATATATAAGTACCTCCGTTGTAAACAGAAAAGAAATCAGCTGGATGAGTACTACTCGCTTCCAATGGTGGAGCACCTCCACTTCCCATATACGACTCATATGGTTTTTCCATAAACTCACTCAAGAGTTGATCACTCCATTTGTGCTTTTGCTTCATCTTCCTAATGTCTTCAATGCCGAAAAAAACCATAATAAATTATAAATAAATAGCATGCATGTAACACACATTACAAAAAAAACCTGTATCAGAGATTGATTTAGAATTTAGTTTAACAAATAACTAAAATTTTAATCTCTAAATCGCTAAACCCTAAATCTTTGGAAGACAGAGAAGCATTGGAAAAAAATGCTATATTCTAATGGAAAATGTTATTTGTTAGGGGAGACATGCCTACCTACTCCTGAAACGCCAAGAGTATATATGTATGCAAGCTTCACAAACTGAAGACATGGAACACAATTTGGTGGAACATGCTCATGGCCTGGATCTTCTGCCGTTGATATTTGACATTTCTCTGGATCTTTTTTCTTTCTCTTGGATCCTGATGCATGTTGTAATCACTTAGAGAGAAAAATGAAAAGCAACAATAAGAGCCAAACAAGGACAAACATCGCATACATATAACATATATATGAGATGTACGTGCATTCACATACCAAATAATTTTCTCAGCTCTTCAACAACAAGGTGCAGTAATTTAGAAATTATTCTAATCAACTGATAACATGTGTCGTAGTTTTTTGGGAACTGCTCGGTCTGATCTTGTACATCATCCGCTTTCATGTACAATTTCTCTGCTTCTTCGACGTTTAGAGTTTCTACAGATACACCTTCACCAAGAAAATAAGCAGATGGAAAATGATGCATTTTTTTTTCTAAATGATTGCACACAAAAAATGTCTACGAAAAAAAATTATACACGCGAGCGAGAATAACAATTATGAAAACTGAGCCAAAGAAAAAGAGCATAATTCAAGATAATCTCTTTTTAGTTTATTGTGTGACCTTAATTCAAGATATTCTAATTCTTTATATTTCTTCAATGAGAAGTTGCTTTAATCTCAGTACTGCCATTGATCACTATGCTTTACTTTTGGTCCATGTGGGTTCTGCTAAAATTTTGAATTCCATTGTGCTATATATATTGTGGGCCAAAAGTTCCCCTTTTGAAATTGAATGAAAGATGAAATAATGTTAATTACACAAGTGGTAATTAAGAGATAATTAACCATGTGTTTATAAGTATTAATTTGGTGCACTTACAGTGGTATAGGATTCTCTTCCACCATATGAGATTGCTTCCACTTTTGAAGGCAGATGGCCTAGTGGCAAGAAGTTTGAGAGGACTGAAACCCTCTCTATTCTGAATGTCATAAAGTTTAGGATACTTATGCATTATTATAAGTGCCAGATCTGTTGCATCACGTACACAAAAATTGATATATGTGAGGAAGGGATAAGCATATACATTGTCATTGTAAGTGCATTACTGTTAGTCTGTTAAACTTACCAAAGAATTCTCTCCGAATGGCGCAGTGAAGGATACTATCCCCATTGTTCCTGAAGAGATCTTTGTAATAGTTAACTTTGGTAGCGGGCATTAAGGAACATAGGTAGACAAAAGTTTGTTTCTGCCAAGAGAGTGCAGCGTGGAAGAGAGGTGTCTCACCCTCGTTGTTGTCGATGGCAATCAAATATTTCCTCTCTTTTTTCTCTCCAATGATGCACTCGCATATGCTCTTGAACCCCCTCATTGCCGCAAGGTGCAGAGGACTGTCCCCTCTCTCGTTCTTCGATTCGAATGAGGCCTTCACGCGATCGCTTCGGCTATGCCCTATGATTGCCGCCACCAGACGCTTCACTACCGCTACGTTGCCATCGTTCACCGCCACGTGGAGCGCAGTGCCTCTGCTTTCGTTTATCATCGTGGTGCAAAATGTACTGTCACCTTCACACATGCCAATAACCTCTTCCCATTTTCCTTCCACTGTTAACACCCGAAACTTGTCCTCTGGACTTAGTGCTTCTTCTTCTTCTTCTTCACTTTTTTTCCTTTCTTCTCTTATACTCGCACCACTTTCTGACTGCACTTCTTTCCCTTTACACTCTACAAAGACATTCAAATGGACGATGATGTGCATGCATGAGAAGGTAGAATATTAAAGTACCAGAAATGGAAGTATGCCTAATACATGCATTTGTTCCCTTTCGCATTTAATTTACTATTTAGATAAGAGAATCATCATCAGGGTTATATAAAATTTATATTTGTTTACTTTTTGGGTTTTGATATATATAATCGGTAAAAGAAAATGAAAATAATGAGCGAAATAAACCTCAGGATATTACCTTCTATCGTCTCTTCATTCATTTTCATATAACTGGATATATGCAAGATAATTGAAACAGATATTTGATCGATGGGAACTGATATGTAATTTGCTGATATGTTCCCCCAATGCATAATTGAATGACCACTTTTATACACCAAACCTCTGAATCGTGAGAAGCGTGTTCATATAGTTCAGTGAATTGGAAGAATCAGGAAAAGAGTGATAATTCTGTCAAAAATAAAATAAAAAGGAAAAGAGTGATAAAGAAAAAGAATGATACATACTAACAAACAAGCATGCTTTGCTTTTTTAAAACATTCTTGTACCCTCGAAGTCGAATAGTAGATACTACTTTATTTTAAAAAATTTACTTCAGGCTGTATTAATTTATAGAAAAATGGAAAATTTAAACTCCTCCCTGGGCATTTATATCAATTGGTATAAGAAATTATTATATGGTTTTGGAAGATAAATATCTCTAGAGAACATATATACACCCTGGCCGATTCGACAAGTTTAATTTTTCAAAGGAAAAGAAAAAGTAAAAATTAAATAAAGTGTCATTGTGGGCGAGGCATAATAAAGGGAGTAAACACTATATATATATATATATATATATATAAAATCATTTTTGTATATCTCAAATAAATTAATATCTGCTAAATATTTTTTTTAATCATTCTTCCTATCAAATCATTTTTTTTTTTTTCTTTCAAGTTTACACTAGCATTGGGCATGGGAGTATTTAATGATTTTTATTATATTTACAAATATGCCTACTAGACACATTCTCTTTCTCTCAATCCTTTTTTTTTTTTTTGGTAAATTATCTCATTTATCATATTTAATTACACTTCTCTTTTTCCTTTCTTTTTCTCTCTCAAAATAAAAGCATAGGAAATTAGGGATGTCTAAACATGTTTAATTATTTTAATAAAGCAACTCAAAACATGTAACACATATCGAGTTGGGTACGTAACTAAGTTTTTGTGTTGATGATGACAAAGCATGGCCTAGGTAGGAATGATAATATGAATTCAGACCCTAAACACCAAATATTTATATGCGAATAAGGTAATAACTTGCATATTTGGAGATGAAAATGGATAGATATATACCCACCAAATCTCATAGAAATAAGTGCGGGTACGAATACTATAGTACCCACTACGCACCTTACCTTATGTATATATATATTAATTAATATAATTATAATTTATTATTTAAATTATTTAATTATCTATTTGTTATTTTAATTATTCTTTTTATATGTTAATTTTGATATTTTATTATATTTTAATTTCTATTTATATTAGTAATTCAAAGCAATATAAAAAACTATAAAGATAAGTATTTACAAAATATAGAGAAATTAATTTGAATGATGAAGTTAAAATATTATATTTATTTGTGTTTTATTTTTAATATATAATTATAAACTAATTAGTTTTAAAAATATATTAGTTTTTCCCATTTAATTAGAATTTTTGTTTAGATTTATGTTGACTATTATTTTTATAATGTTATTTATTTATATAAATCAATATTTGTTTGATTTTAATATTATATTTTTTTTTTATGATTTTCAATTTTATATATATGGAAAATGTTACCTGTACGAGGATGAGACCGGAGACGGATACTTTTCAAATACGAGTATGGGGACGGGTACTATAATACCCTATCTATACCCTACCTATTGGTATTCCTATGCCTAAGTATCTTACATTGACATTCTTGGTGTTTAATTTCGTATTTAAATTAGGTTGCAAAGCATGATCATTCACATATATGCCTACTGTCCAATAAGAAAAACCAACATCAGAATGAGTAAAGACGAACTGCACTACTGCAGACAGTAGAACATACTCATAATATGCCTATATCACCATATTGCATATTGCATATTGCAAAACAAAACCAAACCGACCTTCAAACTATGGCTTTTGATATGGTTGTGGTTGTTGTTCACTCTAACTGCTCTGCTCACTAAGTATTGGTTAAAAAAAACTTCAAATCTTACACCAACACTTTCTCAGGGAAAATAAAAATAATACTTAAAAAAGTAAAGGGTGTATAATAGTTATTATGGTATTACTGTGATTTGCTATATTTTTTTTTTATTATAGTTACATATTATAGATTATAGGATTCGGTAGGAGAGCAACTTATATGTGAATTTCGTATTAGATTATGCTCCATATTGATACTGAGTCCATTTCAAAATGCATATGTGAGGTGCAGAAAGCAGTTTTAAGGGTGTAGAAAGTTCCAAACATATGTAGTGTCAATAAAGAGAAGAGTTAGTGGGCCTATTTGGATACAGTGAGCAACGAGGTATGGGCTGAAAGGCTTTCCTTTACTGGGCTGCACATTTGCACTGAAAAAGGAAATCTAATCAAACAAACGAGACAGCAATGAAGTAGATGGACAGTATTTATAATTGGAAAAAAATTAAATTTAATAAATCTACCGTTTAAACTTTTAACCTCTCAATGAAAACAAAGGATATCTGGATTAATTATACTATAATCTCAAAAGAATTCATAATTTGTGGGAGCAATTTTCAAAGTAGCATTTTATTAATTATAAAGACTATAGGTGAAAGTAATTTGATATATAAGAGAAAATAATACAACAAAGAGAATTGTTAATGTTAAATGACACTTTTTTTAACATTTTCTTTCTAAAAATTATATGATTAACTGAAATCTATTAAAACTCACTAATGTTAATATTTGATTTGAGGTTTTATTTTAATATTTAAGCCGTATTTAATTTGAGTTTTACTTAGAGTTTTACCTACACTTCAACGAAACCTTCTGTGGATTTTTTTTTTTAACTGCAACCAAACTAAACCCCAGGTCCCCCACTGGGCCACTTCCTCTCTCTCTCTCTCTCTCTCTCTGTTTTTATTTTTCTATTTTTCTATAACACAACAACACCCGCGGCTGCATTGGATGCACAATTCCTCAGCTCTGCAACTCTCTTTCTCTCTCTTTCCATGTCCATGTTCATGGCAAATTCAAGGTACTTTTCTTCTTCTTCCGTTTCATCATCTCTGACCTCCCTCTCTTCTCTCCCACTCCATTTCTTCCTCCTCAGGGTTCCCACCGACCCAACCTTTGCCACAGTCTCTCTTTCTTGAGTCATCCAGAATCAACATCACCGTTTTTACTCAGAGTATGCTATAAAGTTCCAATCTTTCGGTTGGAAACCTCCTTTTCTTCTCTCAATTTGGATACCCATTTGGCCTTTTGGCAGATTTTCACCTCTGGAGTAGCCAAAGGCCCCGTTTTTCTCTGCCTGTTGGATTTTTCAGCCTCTGGATCAGTTTTCCTGCAGGGTTTCTCTCTGATCTGTTTGGAGGCGCAGATATTAGTTTGAGGTTTTTGTGGCTGTGGTCAACTTTGGAGCATTTTCAGTTTCTGGAGATGATCATGCCTATTTGGAGGCTTGTGAAATTGAGAAAAAAAGGTCAATTTAGTGATCCTTAGATGAGGTCTTTCTCTGATTTCAAAGCCCTTCTTAATCTTGAGGGGATTTTGTCTGTTTTTCGTTTGATGTAATTTTGAAGGGCATGGATGTTTAATTAGGGTTTCCGACTTTCCCCCCACATGAAAAAGTACTTGGTTTTTGAGGATTCTGGATAGTTTTATTCAGTAGACTTCTATGTGTTAACCTGAGTAGGGTTCTTCACAGGAGTGAGGAAGCTGAGGTTGTTTGTGTGTTAGGATGGTGATATGCTAGAAGGTTCTTTCTTTATGACTATTGAGTCCAAAGGGTCTGCACCCTTTGCCTTGAAATCAAGTGCATATCTGGTGCTGTTCTCTTAGCTCCTGTTGGTATTTTCTTTAAGATGGCTTCTGTGAACAACCGCTGTTTCGTGGAATGGAAAGAGCAGTTTGTTTCGCAGGAACGTGGCAATCGTGTGGTTCACTATTACCTGAAGGATGCTGCTGGGGAATCCATCCTTGCAGTGGTGGGCACTGAGAGGAGTGTTAGACACATGTGCTATGTTGTTGCTGAGGAGTTCCTTGAAATTTGTGGGAAGGAGGGTTCCATTCCAACTGGTTTCAAATGGAGATCTAGAAGAGAGGTGGTGGATTGGCTGACATCAACGCTATCAAAGCAGAACCTGCCGGGAGATAGAAGTGGTAAGTTGACACTTATTCATTCTAACTTGTTCCACTCATTTATAATGTCTATGCTTATTGTATGTTGAAGAATAATGAGCAACAAAGTGATGTAGACTAATGAACAATGAATTCATCATCCTTATCATCAACAAATTCATTTCTGTAACTAGTGTCTTTGAAGAACACCAAGCTAGAGCAGTATACGGTAAACTCATTGTGATGATGAATATCTTCCAAACACATTAAATCATGCAATCCCTATATGTGACACTTCAACTATAAAGAAATTGATGAAAAAAGCAAAGAGGATGGGTTTTAGATGCTTCGATCACTTTAAAATCCAAATATTTGAAGCTTTCTCTTCCTTTCTTCTCCCTCCCTCCCTCTCTTTCATCTCTTTTCTTCAGCTGAAGACATACTTTCTGAGACACACAATACTAGCCTTTATGGTAGGGATAAGGATTAGGATTATATTAATAAAATATTATAGTATGATAAATAAAATATGCACCGACAGTGTTAAAAGATTTTTTACACTATCATTTAATCACAAACCTCTTTGTATGGTAAGTTTGCTGTCTTTTATAATAATTACCTTATAAGTCATATAAATGATCATTTTTTATTGGTTGATTCATAATTGTGTAAAAACTTTTATACTGACAGTGCATGCCTATTAAACTCTATTATAGTATGCCAGTTACTTTTATAACTTGTTACTTTCTTCATACTTTTAACTACAATTTCCTATTAATATGTATAATTAATGTAGGTTAAATAGACTTTAAGTAAATTAAGGGTAAAGAAAGTGTAAGTTTATAGTCACAGGAAAGCTGAGGGATTAACCTGCAATTAGTCAGCATTTGATCTATAATGCAGTAAATTCGGGAAAATAACTTTAAGCTCCTCTTACCACCCTTTAATTATTTCTGCATTCCAAATAATATTGACATTATTTAGCTTAGAAAATTAAGGATGTTACAGGAAGTCCATCTATGATCTTGTTAATCATTTATCTGTTCTATTTATTTATTTATTTGTTTTTTTTTGTATTTTAAATCACAGTATCACCTGGTCATAACTTGGTACCAGCTCGTGAGACCACAAATGACAGTGTCAATGAAATTATTGGTCTGTCTGTTCAAATAACAGATGACAAGGTATATCCCTTTTTGTTCCCTGCCCCCCCTTCCACTTTCTCTATTTTTCCTTTATATTGTTTCTAGTGAATGTTTTTGACACATGCTCCTCTTTCTCAGGACTTTCCAATGAGTAACTCCAAATTATCCAATTCAGACATTGTTTGGTCAGGTGTTGCATGGAGATGTGGCAAACAACTTAAGCACTATCCTGCTTTTTGCAGGAATGGCATCAAAATAGCAGTAAGAAGCCCTTGAACTAAATTCCTCTATGATCTTACTTCAAATTTACTTGTTAACTCCTCAGGTTAGGGCATCAACTTCTAATTACCTTCCTAACTTCTCATCATTAATAACTAACTTCTGGTTAATCTATTTCAGTCTTGACATGTAAATTCCTTAATGATGTCTATATTTAGGTGTGCATCACAGGCAAATTCCTTAATGATAAAATGCATATTTAGTTGTATGTTACATTTTTGAATTTGCTTAGTGCCATTCATTGTGGTACGCATGAATGTTCCCCCCTTCCCCCAAAATTCAATTAGTTAAAAAAGTCTCTCTTGTTTTTCTTGAACACAATATCTAGATGATTTATTTTGGCCATTTAAAAAAAATATCTAGATAATTTTATATCTAACATTTACATTCTTTCTGATTTCCAGATTCAATCATTTGTTTTTGTTATGGGCAAGGGAGAGAATCATTATATTGCTTATGTAGAGGATATGTATGAAGACAGGAGGGGACAGAAAAAAGTCAAAGTGAAGTGGTTTCACCATAATCAGGAAGTCAAGGGTGTAGTTCCTGTACGGAATCCTCACCCTCGGGAAGTTTTTATCACACCTTATTCTCAAGTCATTAGTGCAGAGTGCGTAGATGGTTCTGCCACAGTCTTAACTCGTGAACACTATGAGAAATGCTTGCCTTTTTTTTCCCCCACTTCAAGAGACAGAATACATTTGTGCTTTAGGCAGTTTAGAAGCAACAAAGTGAAGCCCTTTGACTTGAGTAAACTGCGTGGTTACCATGCTCAACCTATTTTTTCTTGCTTGCACCTTGATTCAATCCAGAACCCTGAGAGCCTTGCAGGAGAATATGAAGAGTTGAGTGCAGGTGATGATGTGAAGGTAGGAACCAAGAGGAGAAGAGGTGGTAAGGGGTCTCCTCAGTCTTGGATAAGTTGTCAAGGAGTTAGGAAGTTAATTAGAAGTAAGCAAATGATGGTTTACAAAACCTTCCAGGTTGCAAATTATGCAAGACAAGAAAGGAGATTGCTTTCTCAGAAGCAGGTTGAGTGTCAACCTTGGTCTAACCACACATACAAGGTTGATGACAAGATAGAGTTGCTTTGTCAAGATAGTGGCATCAGAGGCTGCTGGTTCAGGTGTACAGTGGTTCAGGTAGCTCGGAAGCAGTTGAAAGTCCAATATGATGATGTCCAGGATGAAGATGGAAGTGGAAATCTTGAGGTATGTAATCAAGCTTGAGGTTTTCTAAATTCAATTTTATGGTTAGTACTTAGTACTATTGTAAAATATGTGGATAAATAAAGGGGGTTCCTATATAAGGTTTTATCATGATCCAGAAAAAGAAAATTCTTTAATCCTTAGCAGTTGAAGTTTAAGAAAAATCTTACCAAGTGATGAAATAATGGGTTTCTGTATAGAATTATAAATCATTCTAGTTCAAGTTTAATGTGAATTAATTAGATATACACTTACTGAAATAATCAAGGATCCAGTATTCTACTGGAATAAACTATTCCTGTTTCTTATTATCTGCTAAATTATAAGGATCTACTGTTTAAAATCTTTTTCATTCAAAATTGAATATCACGGGAATAACTAATTGTGATCAAGATATTCTTCAACAATTTGTTTGATCTCTTTGCTAAGTAAAGTCTATGTAAGAATTACAGGAGATTATTTAGGCAGGTTTTATACATGGATGAGTTTTGTAGTGAAGTACGAGAAATTCAATTTTTTTTAATATTTAAAAATGTAGAGGGTAATGGGATGGCCTATAATTACATGGATTGAAATGGAAAAATCAAATATGATACAATTTAGGACTTCTGATGATTTATGTGTAAAAATAAAGTTATAGCACCAAATGGAAAGCATAATATTCCAAAGAAAAGATTTGTGTAGATTCGCTTATCAGCTTATCTCACACCATTCACTTTTCAGTTCAATTTTTTTTTTTCTTTCTGAATATTCTCCATATTTTAGGAATGGATCCCTGCTTTCAAGCTGGCCAGGCCTGATAAACTTGGGATGAGGCATTCTGGCCGCCCCACCATCAGGCCAGCTCCAACTTATGAGGAACAAGAACTGGCTATCGAGGTTGGAAGTGCAGTTGATGTATGGTGGAGTGATGGATGGTGGGAAGGGGTTGTAACTATAATTGACAACTGTGGTGATGATAGTGTTCAAGTCTACTTTCCTGGTATGCTGTCTTAATTCTTTTTTTCGAGCTCTTGCTTTAAATCATTTCATCCTTCTCCATTTTTTAACAGATTTGTTTTTTATGGTGTCAGGTGAATGCTTGTTGATGAAAGTGTGCAAGAAAGATTTAAGAATATCTAGAGATTGGTTTGGGGACTGTTGGATTAACATTAAGGCAAAACCTGAAATAACTACCACTATATTCACAGCTAATAATAGCTTTAACACAAAGATTTATGTGTCCCCATCTATTGCAAAAGATGCGGACTCTGTTGGTTTTGCTAATTCATGTCATGGTGATCCTGTCAGTAAGAAGTCTAATGAACCGGCTATTGAAGAAGAGAAACTTGTGTCTTGTGAGGGCTCTGCAGACGATGGGGACTTTGTCCAGGATAATGAACCCTCTTCAGAAAAAAGTACTCAAGCTGTTGATAATATTGGTACACATGTCAATTCTGATAATGAAGAGAATTGTGATGATACTAATGATAACAATAACAATAGCAATGATGATGGTGGTAACAAGAATGGTGATGAAAATATGGAGGTATTTGAAACTGTAGAGCTCATGGAAGTAGCTGTATAAACAATTTTTTAGAACTCATGCATAAAGGTATGGTAGTGCTGATTGTAAAGCTTTGCCATCATCTCTTTTGTTGTGTTGTAATCTGTGTCCAAGGTTAGCCTGAGAATGTAAATAGTAGTTACAGTTATGTTATGTTATGTTATGTGGGAATCTGATTGTTAACTTCTTAGTTGTCTTTATAGGTGTACAGTGTTGAGTCATGAGTGTAATGTGCAAGTGTGTTGTCTTCCTTTCCATTGATTGTATTAAAAAGTAAGTTTCTTTCATACGAGACAAATATTGTTGAGTAATTTCAATTGTTATGTGATTAGTTTCATTTATTTGAGCCAGTAGGGTATTTTAAGATCTTGTGTGTAGAATCTTTTTCCTTGTTTCTGTTCCTTCAGTCTAGTCAAATAGTACTATGATAATTTTAGTTTCTTTTCTAGGTGTTGCATGACTGTATGGAAAAAAAGTGCCTACTTGTTTTAGAGCCTGAGAGATTAGCCTCTAATCTATTTGTGGGTGGAAGGTTACTTTGGTAAATAAAAAGATAATTATATAGTTAACTATTTGTTTTATTCTATATTTGAGAGAGGAAATATATGATAAATGCTAGAGTAATATTTTTACAAAAAAAAAAAAAAAACAAGACTAATATCTTTAAAATATGAAAAAAAAATTGAATTTTTTTAAAATATATAAAAACAAGAAAAATATGAAACTTGAATAGAATATATAAAAACAACAATAATATTATGAAAAAAAATATTTTAAATATGAAAAAAAAAGTGTAATGCCTTTTGAATATGAAAAAAATAATATAAAATATAAAAAAAAGACAAGAATAGAATTTTAAAAAAAGGAATAAGAATGTCATGAAAATTTCAAGAAATAATTGAAATTGAAAATAAAATATGAAAAACACTTGAAAATTTCAAAAAAAATAAAAAAACAACGATAATGTGTTTGAAAATTTTTAAAATATGAAAAAATTATAATAATTTCATGAAAATTTGAAAAGAAAATGAAAAATTTTAAACTAATATAATTTTAAAAATATAAATAAATAAGAGTAATGTTTTAAATATTTTGAAACATAAAAAGTAATAAAAATATGAAGAAAAGAAGAAGTCTTACAAGTTTGAATATATTTTTTTTAAATATGAAAAAATAAACTAATATTTTGAAATTTTGAAAAAAAAAAAGAAGAAAAAATCATGTATTGAAAATTTGAAATAAAAAATATGAAAACCAAAGATATTGTCTTTGAAAATTTTAAAAATTTGAAAAAACAACAATAATGTTATGAAAATTTATATAAAAAAAATGAAAAATAAAAATCAGAATAATTAATTGAAATTTTGAAGAAAAAAATGTCTTGAAAATTTAAAAATATGAAAATATATAAAAAAAAAATTGTGTTGAAATTTTTTTTAAAAAATAAAATTAATTTGTCCACAAGTTTTATATTCTTTGTAAAATTTTATCCTCATTTTTTTATGTTTATTAATGAGTAAATAATATTAATAAAATTTGTCAGATTTTAAAAAGTTAAAAATAAAATACATTAAATTATTTTGTTACGAATAAAATTTACCAAAAATTAAAAATTTTGAAATAAAAAATATAATTAAGCCTTTAAAATATAAAAAAAATAAGAGAAATGTAATAATTTTTTTAAATAAATAAATAAATGAAAATACAATAATATTCTCTTTAAAAAAATTTAAAATTTGGAAAAAAAAAAAGAATAGTTCCTTGAAAATTTTTAAAAATAAGAGGAATGTTTTAAAAATTTTAAAAAATATAAAAAAAATAATTGTAATGTATTAAAAAAAAACTCGTAAATATAATTAATAATTGATAAATATAGTATTTAAATAATTTTTTCTACATAAAAATATCATTATTGTTTTGATAGTTTAGAAAAAAAAAAGTTAAAAATAAATATAGATTATATGATAACTAAATTATATTTTTTTTATATCAGATTTCTTAAAAAAGATATATAATATATAATAATAATAATCTTCTTCCACGGTGATTCAATTTTTATAAATAATAAATAAATAACAATAAAACAAGACCAATCTAATTAACACGTGCCCACGGTTGACAGTTGAAGCTGATAAATTTCATATAACACACGTGAAACTTCCGCAAAAATTATCACAGATTCACAGCGTGATCCATTGGGATCCCCTATATAAAACTCTACCAACACTCCAACACCATTCAGCATTCAATATTGCTTCTCCCAACTTCAATCTCTCTAACATGGCATCCATTAGAAATCCATTCCTCTTGTTCCTCGTATTGTTCGTAGCGATCATTGTTCGTTCCACACAACAACCATGCAACTCATACAAATTTCCCAACAACGTTAACTATGTGGCATGCGAGGATTTGCCGGTGCTTGAATCCTCGTTGCACTGGAACTATCATCCATCTACCGGTGTAGTTGACGTTGCATTCAATAAGGTCAACATAAAGGGTTCTAGCTGGGTTGCATGGGCCATAAACCCTACCTCAAAGGGAATGGTGGGTTCATCAAACATTTGTGGCGGTTTATACATCACCAATAACAAGTCATGGGACTACGTTACAAGAGGCTAATCTCACTTTTTTGATTTATGATGTCTCTGCATCCTACGCAAACAAACACATCATCATATTTGCAAGTTTTCAACTTCCTGTAAATAACACTTTGGTGAATCAGGTTTGGCAAGAAGGTTTGGTTTCCGATGATGGCACTCTCAGGTCATACTCTTTCTCACGTCCTAATCTTCGGTCTTCTGGAATCATAAATTTCATATCTGGAAAGGTTTCTGAAATCGGTGAGAATGTGAACTCAAGAATCACGATGAGAAATATAAGACACCTTAACTTTATCTTATCTCATTAATTTTACTTATTTGTCAATCACTAGCACTCTTGATTGGCATTGCTGGCTTTGGTACTGGTCTATATATGGGAAATCATTATGGGGTTCATAACACTACTCATCGATGCGTTGGAATCACTCTAATGTGTCTCGCAATTACTCAAGTTTTGGTGACCATGTGTTTGAGGCCTAAGAAGGATAACAAGAACAAAATATTTTAGAATATATTTCATTATATAGTTGGTTGAATAACCATTGTTTTGGCTATATTTAATGTTTTGAAAGATTTTGGCATCCTCAACAGTTAGCATATATGAAAAAAATATTTATGTTGACATAATCATAGCTTTGACTATAATTTGCTTTGCTTTGCTATTATAGTTTAGTAACTAGTTATTATTGTGTATTATAAAGTTTGTGTTTATTTTCTTAGCAAAAAATTCTATTGTAATTTTTTTTTTGCTTTCAATATTGTAAAAACATATAGTTATTGTTTATACAATAGTATTTCTTTTTTTATACTATTGTTTTTAAGTATTAGACTAATTAAAGTTAAAGTTTAATTAAAATATATTTATAATTCATAATATATAATGTTTATAAATGTTGTTACGTACCTAACATACAACCAATTAGTCTAAAATTAGGTATCTTTTCCATAACATTGATTTTATAATTTATAAAAATAAATAGTTTCAAATATATAAATATATTATAATTAAAATTTAAATATGTTATAAAAAAATATTATTGATTATATTTTATATTTATGGTGAATAATTTATAATATGATATATTGTTATTTTAATTATTGATATTATATTTTTTTTAAAAATGTTCAAATTTACACTATAGATACTTAACATGATAGATCAAAAGAGATAAAAAAGAATTATGTTAAATAAGTTGATATTAAAAGCATAAGATGACATATGTATGTTAGGAGTGTATTTGAATTTTGAAGATAAAATATATATTTAAATATGATTTATGATATCTTATTTTTTTATAGATATTTTCATTTTTTTAATATTTGGTAAAACAAATTGATATTTGTTGTAAAAAAAAATGATATTGTCATTCAAAACAGTTGATCATAAATTAAGTAGTAATAGAATAAATCGAAAGAAAGTGTAGTTTATAAAAATTAAGAATAATCGCTGATTGATCATGTCAGACTAATTAAACTAATTGTAATAGATTGTATAATTTGAGAGTAATTATTATTTGAAATCGAAGATATATAAATGTATACTAAGTACTAACGGTAAAAATAAGATTTGATAAAATATATGGTTAAAAGATAGATGATAATAGATATGATATAATTTCCTGATTTTTAAAAGATAGATGCTAATAAATTAATCTTGAAGATATTTCTGGAATTTATGCTTCATATGTATAAATACACAACCCTTTGTATCATAAATGAAATGTATCTATGTTGTGAATTCTCTCTCTATCAACTCTTGTTATTCCAATAATGTCTTCTTTCAAAAAGAGAAAATCTTGCATTGAAACACCCTGCGATGATGGAAGAAAGAAAGTTCGCATAATGGAAAAGAAGAAAGAAAAGGAAGATGCAGAAAGAAGACATTGGGGCTATTCAACAAAATTGATGCTTTATGATGATCCATGGAAGATCAAGAAAGTGCTTAAAAAGAGTGACATTGGCAAATTGAGTAGACTCCTGCTCTCCAAGAAATTGATAGAGGACTTGGTGCTGCCCGTGTTGACTCTTGAATCCCAAAGAGAGGCAATGAATGAAAAAGGAACCAAAATTACTATTTGGGATGTCGACACTCAATCCATGCACTCTCTTATTTTCAAGTTTTGGACTTCTTCCAAAAGCTATGTTTTCATTGACAACTGGACCAACGATTTTGTCAACAGAAGGAGTTTAAAGATCAATGACAAAATTGGATTTCATTGGGATTCATACAAAAATAGGTTTGATTTTACCATTCTTGAAAAATTTTAGTCTATGTATCAACCATTTGATATAAGGTTGGTTTTTTTTTTTTTTTCCCCTCTCTCGTAGGAATAAAAATCACTAAAAAGTTTATAACAATTCATGTATCATGTTCATTGTTCAATCCCTTTATAATTAGTTTTAATGAAATTTTATTTTTTTATTTGCATATATTTTTTTTATCGTTTTTACTTTACAATGCACTTTTATTTTTATGAGGTGTGTTAATAGACTTTTTTTTCCCTCTCCCACTCTGTATTTAAAAGATTTTTCTTATCATTTGTTAAAATTTATTAAAAATCATTAATTTTTTTATATATCATTTAATGAACTATTTATCTAATTTATCCGATGACTCCCATTAAAATTAATAAATTTTAACTAACTAATTATAAAAATAGTCTTTAAAAGAACGTTATGTTCTATTATCCACAGTAAGTCTATCACACAGTTTGATTGAGATCATTTTAAGAGAAATGATAAAAACATATTTTTTTAATATTTTAACACTCTTTTTTATTATTAAAATTTATTTGAAATTACAAAATTTTATTATGAGTTCTATATATTTTATTAAATGAGAGAGAATGTCTTGCAAATACTCAAATTTGTGTTGCTGACTTGCTCTATGTGCGAAGCCTACACTTCATGGTACTGCATTTTTTTTTTCTTTCATTTAACTAATTAAATTTAATTCTTTTTTTTTCATCTCTCTTTATTTGATATACTGGATTTTTTATAGATAGGTATAAGATTGATTTTTTAAACAATCTTCTTTTATTTTCACTTAAAAAGTAAATAAAATCTTTTTCCTCCATTCTCCGTTGGTTGGGCATTTCTTTTATTTTTGTTCGTCTTTTTTTTTTCCTAATTTGAAACGGTTTTTGATTTTTTTTTTTTTTATAAATTAGATAAAATCTCATCATTTTCTTTTAGAAAAATTAGATAAAATCTTATCATAGTAACTTGGTTAGTTACACCTAACCTATAAATACAATATTCATTCATTATTCATTTGTATAGTTGCTTATGGATTATAATACTCGAGAAGGAATTGAAAATGTGGAACCGAAACTTGAGTCTGAGAGAATGTTCATGATCAACAATGATGTATTTGTTCTCAGAGTCAACTTTCGTTTCCATGTTTTTGGTTCTTTCTCATCCTCTTTACTTGCTTGTTTTTTATTGGGTAAGATTTTTCTTCTTTACCACTCATATTGTTGGAGTTATTTTCCTAATAATTTTAATGTTTTTTTTACTTCTCAATCATAATCTTGACAATACGAATTGATCTAGAAGGTATGAATTTACTTTCTGTGTGTTTGTGAAATATTTACTTGTTATGATTAATCTTTATTAAACAATATGGTTGGTTACTATTGATAGAATATTTTCTTCTTTTTTTTCATACAAGTTGACTTCAAAATTTTGATTAAAAATTGAAATTCACTCACTCAAATTAGTATTGCATCTATATCTATTCTTGAAGGTAATATTTTTTTCTTTGGTGACTATATTGATAAGATGCATGCAAGAAACTATAAAGAAAGGTGTCTGACATGCGTGGTTATATATATGGTCAAGATGTAGTAATAAACAATAAATGTTATTTGATTAAAAGAAACCTAAACCCTAACAATAATGAATGTGTTATATGAAGCTTAATACCATAATATGAGCTTATTTGGGATAAAGCCATTTCGGCTGTTTTGAAGAAAAACTAACATGTTTAAGAACTTAGATTAAATCTGAAAAAAAATATATTTTTTTTAAAATGTTATTTGAATGAATCTATCAGGTTTCAATGATAGGAGATTTGATGTTATCAATAACGCATTCATTTCAGTTTAAAATTATGATAAGGAGTTGTGCTATGACGCAGAAAAAATTGGGCCAGGTTCTGTAGAATGTTGGTCTTGAAAGCCCATTTTCTATTGGGTTTAATAAAAAATGAGAAAAGAAAATAAATTATGGATAATTCTATCGCTTCACAGAAGTTCAGTTCATTCACAGAGTGAGATAGAATCAGTGAAGAGAGCTTCGCTTCGCTCCAATGGCGGTTTGTTCTCTGTCTGTTACCCCTCTTTCTCTCTCGAATTCTTCCCCTTCTCTATCTTCGAAGCCAAAGTCTCCATCTTTGTGCTTTCTCTCTGGTAGGGTCACATGCCCAAAGCCTCTGCACTCATCTACTGTGGTTCATGTTGCTCCAGAAGCGTTGGATTCTTCACCTGATCCCTTAGACCCACCTCCAGAAACCCTTGATGATGATGACTCTGACGCCACCACTTTTCAGGTTTGTGTGTGTTTTGCTGTTTCTTCATTGGGTGATTAATTTGTGTTTCTAGTGTGTACTAATTCAGCAATCAGCATGTGTGAAACAATGGCCTTTGGGTTAGGTAGTAGTTAGTACATAGTGTAAGATTTATGGAGATAAGTTGAAGTGGATAATGAAAACTATGTCACTGTTCTTTCTGCCGTTTGCAATTATATAACTTGTTCCTTAGGAAGTATAAATAATGGCACTGCCTTCAGTTTTTTTATGTAGAGTGGAGAGAAAAGTTTGAAATTTAGATTGAAAATAAAATGAAAGAGAGAAAATTTTGAATTTTTGTTTCTAGAAGTGATTTTCTCTTTCCTCTTTCCTTATAACCAAACCAAACAAAAGGAACTACATTGTTGTCAGTGTTTTCTTTCCTCTCCTCCAACATAATGTTTTGAGCCCAATAGTGAAGTGATGTCAGGTGACATTATGCAATTAGTATCCTTGTTAATGCAATGATTTGGTGTTTTAGGTTGGTGACTTGGGGACTCCGAGCACTTCGGCAATTAGCATTGGTGCTGATGCAGATACAGTATGCTGATCAATTCCCTACATTATCTTTTACATGTGATGCTTAAATTTTGAATGTGCATTATATCCAGTAGAATCGTTTAATAATTATAATAGGATTTGATTGAACGTTTCAACCTGTGAACTGTGTTTGGCAAATCAGGTAAGAGGTTAAATAAGTTGTATTGATGCTAACCAGTTAGTCAGCATTGAAACATATGCCTCCTCATCAAAACTATGACATAGTTCCTTTACAAGTTGACATTGACCCTCAGTATTATTAATGACCAGTTATGTGTGTAATTGACAATTTTATTGTGATAATTTTGTGTGAAATCTATTTCATGACTAAAATTACGTGATTGTGTGGTTCACAATTTGAATAGCATAATTTGATACACTTCAGCAAACCAGCAATTTGTATCATGTGATGAATCACAATATGGCTCTGAATCATGTGATATGCATGAATTGGTGTGATTCTGTATCATCAATATGAATTACTATTTAGCAATTAGTTGATATTTTTTTCTTTGTTGGTCCGTTTGTTTTTTGCCAATTCTCATCAGAGAAACTGATGAGAATCTTTTAAATTGTTAAAAAAGAAATTAAGTTTTCACTCAACATATGACTGCATCAGTGCATCTGTGACAGAAACATGAGGATTTGGGATTTTAACATTGTAAAATATACATGTGATTCTGATTTTGCTATGCTTCACTTTGATAATATTAATAGTTGAGCATTATGGAATTAGATGGTTGGTGCATTAGAAAATAATACTCTTGTAATCACTGTTCTCAAGGATGTGCTTAGCAATCTTCCGTAGTTTATAAATCATTTTATTCTGGATTATACATTTTATGGAGTAAAATTTACTATTTTGTCCTAAAATGTTTCTACTTCTCATGGTAAGCAGTGTAGCATAGGTTGCTAATAACTGTTGGATTGGTGATATTTCCTATGATAATAGTATTTTCTAGTACTTCATCGATGAGCAGGGGATGTATACATGGCAATTCTATTATTTTTTGCATTGAATTAATGTGGATTCAGCATGCTGTTAGCTTTTTTTTTTTCGTGAGTTTCTTTGTGAAGTTATCTGTAAGTACAGTTGAAAAGCAACTTAATGGTCTTTAATTTTAGTCATTGATTTGACTCTCTTTTGTCTAACCAGAAATTAGAATAACAGTTTGTGACATGCTTTTCTTTTTTCTGTGTATTCGCATAAAATTAAATCATCTGATGATATTGTTTGTTCCTATTCTCAGATGGCACCAAAGCAGAAGATTAGAATCAAACTTAGATCTTACTGGGTGCCCTTGATAGAGGATTCCTGCAAGCAGATATTAGATGCAGCAAGGAATACCAATGCGAAAACGATGGGACCTGTGCCATTACCAACCAAGAAGCGAATCTACTGTGTTCTTAAATCCCCACACGTACACAAGGATGCTCGGTTCCATTTTGAGATCAGAACTCACCAGCGTCTCATTGATATTCTATATCCTACAGCTCAAACAATAGATTCTCTGATGCAACTTGATCTTCCTGCTGGTGTTGATGTGGAGGTCAAGCTCTAGAGGTATTTGCTTTTCAGGTTGCTAACCATTTTGAATCTGAGTGAGGTTCAACTTGTTATCAATAGCCAAAATATATTATTATTGGCAGATATCATGTATTTCACTGCCTAAACTTGACTTCTATGAACAATGTTAAAATCCTTTTTGCTTGTTTTCCCCTTTTATGCCCAACAAGTAGTGTATTCCTGATTTCCTGTTTTTGCTTAGATATTTGTATTTGTATATCATATACAATGTTATGTAATTCTGATATGCCCCAACACAATCGCTTCATTTTTTTTAACTGGTAAAGTATGCTTAAGAATTTATTTTTATTGATTTCAAGCTTTTAATTAGGGACTGAATGATTGAGGGTCTGCTTGATTCGAGAGATTTGTTTTCTGTTTTAATTCACCATTTTCATAATTATAATTTATAAAAATGTTTCCATGGTTTCATTTTATTTCATGTATACTAAAAAGTAAATAGTTATATGGGAAATGGAGAAAATAACAAAAAGTGTTATCATTTCCTTTACAAATTGAAAAGGGTAAATAAATGAAAGTTTTCTTAATCTTTTATTTATTTATTATTATTACGTTAGTTGATGACAGAATAACAATGTTAATAGTATAATGACTTACTATGTTATTAAAGAGTCTGATGGAAAAAAAAGTTGAAATTTAACCTGTAAAAATTTAGATTAAAGAATAAAAGCAAAAGTCTACAGTTTAGAGTTTTGGGGAAAAGAATAGTATTGCAATATTCGTAAGTGTTTTTACCTTTAGTCTCGGGGTGTATTAGATTAGGATTGTTTAAGATTTTAATGATTTTTTTTTTTTTGTAAAAATGTCTGGGGATATTTAATCAGGATTATCAAGATTTTTTTTAAAGGGTAACGAAATATTTGATTGAGATTTTGAATAATTTTAAAAAAGTCATCTATTATTCAAAATTATAAAGATTTGAAGGCAGTTACATAATCTCCTACCCACATCTATTTTAAGGGGAGACTTTTCATATGATCTTTGATATTAATGTGTTCATACTCAAATAATTATGAATCAACTTATACTTATAAGCCTACATGTAATCCACTATCTCTCTCATCCACATCTATTTTAAGGGGAGACTTTTCATATGATCTTTGATATTAATGTGTTCATACTCAAATAATTACGAATCAACTTATAAGCCTACATTTAATCCACTATCTCATTCCCCTTTTGAGGTTAATAAAATTCTTAATGAAATGAAAATCTTCATAGGAAAAGTAGATTTGAGCCTGAAGGAAGTTTTAACTCAACTGAAACATATAATCAAGTTAAAGTTTTAAATCTACTTAATAGAGAAATAAAAAGAAATCCCAAATCTATTCACATGTAACTAGAAGAATGTTTATTTTGTATATTCTTCAAGTTAGGTAAATGATTAATATTTTGATCATTATTTCAAAATGCATTATGTCTTTTTTGGAATTCATGTACGTTATTGGCGAGGGAAAAGGTAGGTTCAGCTCATGATAACATGTAATTAGTTTGTATTTAATGATATTTTTTAACATACTCTTGTTAGTTTATGTTTAGTAGTTTTGAATGTTTTTTTTTTCTAGAAATCTATAAAGTATTTTTAAATATTATAAATTTGTGAAATCCTTTTAAATTCTATATTTAAAATATATTGAAATTCAAATTATAAATTTTTATTCACAAGAGTTTTTTTAAAAAAATCTTAAAAATTTTTAATTTCCTACGAAATCTTAAAAATCTTTAAAACTTTTTTATGCAAAAAAAAAATCTTTTAAAATCCTAATCCAATACACCCCTCTTAGATACGGAATAGATATGGATTGGTGATTATTTCTTCATACCACCTTATCAACTCGTTCACTTGCGATTGTTGATTTCTTAACCGGTTTCCGTGGCATTATTCATCTCATAGTACGAGTACTTTAGTTTCCATTTTTACTATCTTAAAAATGGTTTTTCTTTTTCTGGGAGCTGCGTTTCATGGAGGAATCTTGCAAATTGGCATTGTTAAATAATCTGGAAAATTGGCCCACATCCACGTAAAATGGAGTAGCTAGCACACAAAAAAAAAAAAATTTTAATCAGCAAAAAAAGCTAACGAAAGTGCTTTGGGATATTTGTTTGTATTGTTCTATGAAAAAAAATGCTTATTGATATTTAAATTGCTTTATCCTTTAGCTTCTTGTTTTTTATTTATTTTTATATATATTCGTTTATTTTAAGTTGCTTGTGGAAGTGTGGAACTAATGTCAACCGTACCAACCATATCTCCTCTTACGTCTCTTAATTTTTGTCTTTTTTTAATTATTTATATACACACGTACTGGAACATAGATCTTGATTAAGAACATCATTTTCCATATGTATGATTTTAGTGAAATTCGAGTATTTCAAGTTAAATGAATTGATATCTCAAATCACAATTAATGGAATTTTGATAAGAAATTGCTTAACTGGGAAATATGTAGCATCTCATCATATATTTAGCAAGAGTACTAATTCTAAGGCTAGCTAGAGTTTTATTTATTCCAGAATAGGGAGTAGGCCAAATCCTAAAAATTCAATTATGTGGCTACCAAATTGCTATGTTTTGTTGAGTATATATGCATGCAAGTTGTTAGGTTAGCATCTTCAATTATTCAGAAAGGCTTTTCATGCTGATTGGTGTGAGATATGCATGGTCATAAAGAAGTGTCAATTTGTCTTATCTTTTGCTATTCCTGTCTCATAAAGCCCTCTCTGTCCTTTTGCCTAACCTTACCCAAATGGCCAAATTTCTTCTGAATGAGAAGTTGACAAAAGAAAAAACAAAGAAAGAGAAAGAATATTTGGATATATAATCAAGCTTCCATGGATTATTAATTAATAAGCTCCTTGAACTAATTAATAAGAAACATATATAGATTTGATTAAACTAAAAAAGTTTCTGATTTGGGTGTTTTTCTTAGAGTAGATAAAAAAAAAATGTAATGATGAAATGGGAGACTGGATTGAGAGTATGTGAAAAAAATATTTTGTCTTGGAGTTTCCATGTTTCATGATTAAATGGTATAATATACAATAGTGAAAAATTGTTTTTGGTATAGTGCAAGTAAGAAATATTTATTATTTTAAATTTGTTTACTTTTCCTCCTTTTGCTTCTTCATTTAAACATATTCTTACCCTGCCCAGTAGATAGGTGTTCATAACATTGTATTCATATTTTATTTTATTTTTGGAAAAATTAATTTAATTTAATTTAATTAGAGAAATATAAAATTTTGTTCTGAAAAATTACAATACTTTTCTCTTGATATGTTTTTACTGGCAATGTTATTGTAAATTAATTACTGATTTTGGCCCTCTGCATATGTTAAAAGCTTCACCATTCACCATTCATGCATGCACTATTCTCCAATGATCTTATGTGTAGTAAGTAGTCACTATTTGATCGGTTTTGTGGTTGATGTCTTCTTATTATAATATGTTTTCTGGTTACAATGAAGAACTATTGTTTTGTTTCAATTTTGTTAAAAAAGAAAGAAAGAAAGAAAGAAAGGTTGATACATCTTTATCCTTTAATAATGCGTTTTAAAGAGCTCTTCATCATTATCGTCCACTTTTAATTGTTGTTGAGAACTTGAGATGTTCCACACTCAGTATATCTCTAGAGAATATACCATTGCACTGGCCCACTATAATATAAAAAACAAAGACAGAGAATCTAAAAAAATAATTAATTTTTCTGTTGTAAGGCAATTCCAAAGGCTTAGAAAGCATGATGATTAGATGGGGGCATAGCATATAAACATATAGATAGTGTTTGCGATTCCGAACAATATGCAGCTATTCGTTTTTAATTCTTAAAACAGTGGTTGCCCCATAAACAAGACAATGATGCTCCCTGGCAAAGCTTAAACCAAAAGAAACTTTTCATGTGAAGCTACTTTATATCTTAATTACTATTGCAATTTTCTTGAGAAGCATCTATCTATCTTTCTAGCTAATTACTTTACTGAAATTGAAGACCAGGATATAACACCCATCATATCATAATCATATATATATATATATAAAGATTCTGATATGAATATATTAACTGCATTAACGGTTAAAAATAATTCGTTTGTTCGAGTCAAAGAGTCTTTGAGAGAATCCTATGATTTGTAAATTTTTAAGTGTTCAATTATCTATTAATTTTTTTTATTTTGAATTTAATAATATTAAATGAAAAATAAAATAAATTTATATAAACTTTTGTTGCCAAATCAATTTCCCTTCTATAATTACCTATCAATTAAAACATTAAATTTCACTAAAATTAAAAAAAAAATCCCTCTTCAACTTAATCTTTCATCTTGTAAGATTCTTCAAACTATATTAACTTTTCTTTCATCAAATTTATTCTTTCAACCTTTTTTGTACCGAATTCTTTCTAAACATTGAAAATAATTTCAAATTCCAATAGCATCGTAAATTCCTGAATACGTAGATAAAAACATAAAATTACTCAACTTGAAAATAAAGAAATTTCATTATTTTATTTTAAAAAAAATACACATAAGTTAAAGAATTTGAGGGGAATGAGTGAGGTCCTGAGGATCAAGTAGAATCTTTTGGGTGACGTAATGCATTACATAACGAAGTCAAGAATCATTGAATTTGAACGGCGGCTATTATTTACTTACATGCCATACGTCACTGCAAATGTAAAACGTTAGTGGGCTATTCTATTCTCAGATTGCAATTTTAAAAAACCATTTTATAAATATCCTCCAAGAAATACCATTATATCCTTTTATAATCCGGTGTGAAGCTGCACATCGAACACGTAAACGCAATGTCACCAACACGGGTCTTTACATTTTCTTTTATGGAATTAAAATGTATTTGGAATTTTTATTTGACACTTGATTAATTTTTTTTCTCGGTTTGGTCTATTTTGGAATAAAATAATAAGTTTACATATTTTTTTAATCTTGTAATTGTTACTAATAATAAAAAAAAATGCTTAGTATAGTGTGTGTTAGATAGCATTTTTGGAATGGAGGAGTATAGTTTATACTTTTACGTTACATTATAGTATTATATTGCTTATAGAAGTTGTGTTAAATATGAATATGAATATGAATAAATAAATAAAAAAAGGGTTACAATCTCTTACGGTGTGAGTGTGAGATGTGGCCTCCTTAAGACCAGGACCAGCCCTTGCTTCCCTTCCGAACACGAATCAAATTGATTGAAATAAAAATAATTTTCCCTTTCCCCTTATTAATTAATTTGGTATTTTCCATGATTGTTCTGGCTCTAGGGCGCTTCATCACTTGGCCCTTATATAAGACTTCTCCTCTCAGTCCCTCCTCAATCCAATTCACACCCATTTTTCTTCATCATCCCTCAAAGCCAAAGCTTCAATCTTTACACGCTTTCTCTCTCTCCATGGCCACTTGTGTCGATTCCCCAACAACCCCTCTTTCTCGGAAACCTAATGCCTCCCAACCCGACGACCGTTCTTTCAATTACCTCAAATTCTGCCGACCACCCTCTTTCTCCGATCGTCTTCCCTGCATACCCATTTGCAAGCATCGCGACACCGCCTCCTTCACACGTGTGGAGGAGGACGATAATGATGTCGTCGAGGGTGTTGTTGCTGTCGTTGACCTTTGGTTGAAGATTCAAGAGGAAGCAAGGCTTGATGTTGATCAAGAACCCATTTTGTCTGGCTACTATTTCAGTTCCATTTTGTCTCACAAATCCTTCGAGAGTGCCTTGGCTAACCACCTCTCCACCAATTTGAGCAGCTTGAGCCTCCCAAGCACCACCCTTTTTGATCTTTTCTTGGGTGTCTTGGTTGATGATGGAGATGACATCATGGGTGCTGTGAAGGATGATTTGGTAGCTGTTAAGGAGAGGGACCCTGCTTGCATTAGTTATGTGCATTGCTTGTTGAATTTCAAAGGGTTTTTGGCATGCCAGGCTCATAGGATTGCTCACAAATTGTGGCTACAAGGGAGGAAGGTCTTGGCACTGTTGATTCAGAATAGGGTGTCTGAGGTTTTTGCCGTGGATATTCACCCTGGTGCCAAAATTGGACGTGGGATTCTCTTGGATCATGCAACAGGGCTTGTTGTTGGGGAGACTGCAGTTATTGGGAACAATGTTTCAATTTTGCATAATGTGACATTGGGAGGGACTGGTAAGGCCAGTGGGGATAGACACCCTAAGATTGGTGATGGTGTTTTGATTGGTGCAGGGACTTGTATTTTGGGGAACATTAAGATTGGTGATGGTGCTAAGATTGGTGCTTGTTCTGTTGTGTTGAAGGATGTGCCACCAAGGACTACTGCTGTTGGGAACCCTGCTAGGTTGGTTGGAGGGAAGGATAACCCTATTAAGTTGGATAAGATGCCTAGTTTTACCATGGACCATACTTCTTGGTCTGATTATGTTATCTAGAGACTAATTCAATTGTTGTCTAACATGTTTTAGAGTTTTGTTTTTTGGTTGGTTGTTGTGCAAGAGAGAATCTAAGTTCTCCTGCTGACAACAGGGTGTGTCCTTTGAAAATCATGGTGTTAGATTTTAAAGAATAGTTTACATGTGTAGTAGTGCTTTGTTGCTGTTGTAAGGTGCCATGCCATGATGACAACCTTTTGTGTAAAATTTATGAATATGGATATTTCGCTTGTTCTGGTTACATTCCTGGTCTCAGTCTCATTGTTTTGTAGACTTGTAGTGATACCAGATAAGAGCAATATAGGATTTAGCACGTGTTTGGATAACCATTTGTGACAGGGATGACTTGCTTCTCAGTTTCGTCCATTGACAGGTGTGAAATTATTTTGAGTGTTTCAAATGATAATCCAAACAGACTATTAATCCTTTGAAAATTTGTTAGGATGGTATCTCAAGTCTCTTCTCTGGTCAGCATAATGCAATGGATTTGTGGATAGCCCTTTATTTAGCTCAGCAAGTTATATCTTGAATTATCTATAATTTTCAACTAAATTAGCATTGGAAGAGTGTCTCAGAGAACTAGTGAAGACAGTTTATTATAATTTATATTTTAATAATTTCTTCTTTTTCATATGAAAAAACACCCTTATTCAATGAGTGCATAATTAAGTTGTTTACGTAAACATGTCCCAAGTTTCTCTCTGTCTACTTTTCTAGTTACACTGTTTCTGTTGAGGTGATAATTACATTAAAGAACAAAATTACTGAAGATCTAAAAGTGTCTATTTATATTTTGGTTTGGAACATCAAAATCACAAATTATTGTGAGAGTCAAGATTTTGTTCAATTTACGGTTTGGACTTTGCATACAGAAAATCAGTCACTACCGGAATCCGGAATAAAGAAAGTCCACTTAGCCGCCATCTTTTAAAGTTGTGAGAAACCAAGAGCCAACAAAATCAATAATGGAAATGAGAATAAAATCATTTTTTTTTTTTGCTGAATGAATAAAATCATAGTTAATTCATTAGCATAAGTTGCGTTGCACCTTTAACCTTGTAACCCTTTCACAAGCTAATTATGGCCTTTCTTTTTCTTAGTGGTTACATGAATTTAGTAAAGATTCCATGGTGCACTCATTTTACAAAACTTTAGTGAGTAGTGGCTGTGCTTAACAGCGTGATGAACAAGTTAGCCCAAAACATTAAGTAGTACTACTTCTCTCGAATAGCCTATTTTAAAAAGGGTTAATATATATTTTTTTAAAATATAATAATGTATGATTTTAATCCTTATAAAACTTTTAATAATTTTTTTTCACCTGAAAAATTAAATATGAATAGTGAATATTCAGTCCCTATAATTTTTTTAACTTATATATGAAATTAGTTTATGAAATTTCATGTAACAGCAAGAATACGAATAGTAAATGTAATGCAAGAATGAATAAAAATAACACTCATATTTAGAAGCATAATTTCTTTTTTATTTATGTGAAAAGAAAAATTAAATACCGGTATTAAGTGAACTTAGAGGACAACTAAGTTACTAGAATTGGACAAAGATTGACCAAAAGAACAAATTTAATTTAGGTTTGAAAGTTAGGATCAAAATACAACAAAAACAAAAGTTAGAGAACTAATTAATCGAGTTTGTTTTTGTACAAAATCGCAAGTATTTTATAAGAGGTATAATCTATAGTTCAAATAAGGTAAAATTATTATAGATGACAAATTTTCATCTGAATATAATATTTAATGCATATGTATATCTAGAGTTGAAAACTCATTATTATAGATGTATTATGTAAATTAGTTCATAGTTACATGTTGGGCAGCCTAACCTATTTTTACTCATCTATTTAGTAAAAAAGTTAAACAATTCATGAACAAAAATTGTTTATTTAATCAATTGATCTCTCATATTTTAAGCATATCAACATATTATGTGTCACACTAAAATAAATCTTTTTCAATATTAAACATAATTCTTTCTATTAAACAACCCATTAAGCAATTCCATTGTTATCCAAATCAAAATACTTATATCATTGTTGAAATGATTTTAATTACATTCGCTTTGCACAAACCTTTGAGAAAAAAAATGATTTTACATTTATAGCTAACTAAAAATAAGTGTAAATATAATAATCAATGGTTGGGTAAAAACATATATTAACATTATATATTATCGATTATAAATATATTTTAATTAAACTTTAACTTTAATTAGACTAATATGTAAAAAAAAAAGTATAAAAAAATACTATTGCATAAACAATAATTAGAAGTTTTTACAATATTCAAAGCAAAAAAAAAATTACAATGAAAATTTTGCTAAAGAAAATAAACACAAACTTTATAATACACAATAATAAGTAACTACTAAAAGCAATAACGATTTGAACATTCTGGATTCTTTACCTTCTTATCCAAATCCAAATCCAACGCTTTTGGAGCAACATGAACCATAATTAATGAGTGTAAAGGCTTTTGACATGTGACCCTATAAGAGAGAAAACACAAAGATGGAGACTTTAGCTTTGAAGATAAAGAAGGGGAAGAATTCGAGAGGGAAAGAGGGGTAACAGACAGAGAACAAACCGCCATTGGAGCGAAGCAAAGCTCTCTTCACTGATTCTATTTCACTTTGTGTGAATGAATTGAACTTCTATGAAGCGATAAAATTATCCATAATTTATTTCTTTTATCATTTTTTATTAAACCTAATAGAAAATGGGCTTTCAAGACCAACATTCTAGGGGTGTTCACGAGTACGGGTAATCTGCGGACCCAATCCAACCCAACCCGATTTGAATGAGTTGATAGAGTGTTTGGATCAGACACAACCCAATCCAATCTCAACCTGATGACTTATGAGTTGGGTAACGGGTTCTGTTGTATGAACCCGTAACCCACCCAACCCAATTCGAACTACATATAATAATAACAATAACAATAATAATAATAATAATAATAATGATAATGATAATAACAAAACAAAAAGCCTACTCTCACCCACTTAACACTTTCATCCTCTATGTATACCTCTTCACTTTCAAAAAATCCTCAAAATAGAAACTTTCTCTGTGCGAGTCATCGCCGCCCTTTGTTGTTACATCACTGCAAGTCACTGTCGTCCTTTGTTGTTGCATCACTGCAAGTCACTGCCTCCCTCTATTGTTGCATCACCGCGACTATCTATGTGTCACTGCAACTCTCCGCACAAGAAAGTTTAAACAAGACGAATTCTTCAAATGCGGTCCGAAGAAGGGATGATTAGTCACTTGACTGTAAGAACGACTGGAAGGAGAGGACTTTTATAACTTTATGTTTCATGAGGTCGAACTTCGAATGAGCTATACACTTTAGGAGAAAGCCACTCTACTGACAGGGTAACCCTTCACTACTCTTGCCCTCTACTATGTCGTCCTCCGCTGTGCTCCATTGTGTGTTGCCCTCTGCTATTGTTTGTTATATGACAAACAACTTTTAAAACACAACATTAAGAGTAATCTTTTTATTTGATTTTATTTGGTAATTTCTTTCACAGTCTTTAGAAAGTCAAATCAATATGGTTCATCTTGATATAGTCTGCATTAGTTCTTATTATTGTTTGTAATTTGGTGAAGACTTTTTAAAAATAAATCAGAGATTGCCATATTTTTTTTTAAATTTTCATTTTACTTCTTTAGAAAGTCAAGTCCATATGGTTCACCTTGATATAGTCTGCATTAGTTTCTGTTATTGATTATTTGTTTGTGGATTTGACAAGGTCTTTCTGAAAATGTTATTATTGTTATTTTTTAATTTTGTAGAAGAAATATACTTATAGAATGTGTTCTATTTTGTAGAATGGCAAAAAAAACAACAACTCATTGAGTCCTGTTACAGTTGAAGCTTTGATTTGTGACCAAAATTGGTTTAAATCTCAAAATCAAGATGTCAATGATTTGCAAGTTGAACTAGATGAAACAGAAAAGATTGAATTAAGTATAAAGTTTGATTTTTTTCACATTTGTTTACAATATGATTATGAATTGATTTTGTGTTCTAATGAGATTTTATTTAAATTTGTAGAGTTATCTGGGTTGGCTGTAAATACTGCTAATGTTGGGGACTATTAATGCTACTGGGACTACTAGTGTTGCAAGTTGGGGTCATTGCTAATATGGTAATATATTAATATTTACAAATTAGTTTATGATGTAATTTTGGGTTCACCTCTTTAATTTTAGCATATTTCTTCTTTCTACGTTATTTCGACAACTTTGGATTGAATTTGAAAATAAAATCACACAAACCTAATTCAATTTACTAAAAATTAATCGGGTTGGATTAAGAACATTCTACAGAACCTGACCCAATTTTTTCGGCGTCATAGCACAACTCCTTATCATAATTTGAAACTGAAATGAATGCGTTATTGATAACATCAAATCTCCTATCATTTAAACCCTGATAGATTCATTAAAATAACATATTTTCCAGATTTAATCTAAGTTCTTAAACATGTTAGTTTTTCTTCAAAACAGCCGAAATGGCTTTATCTCAAATAAGCTCATATTATGATATTAAGTTTCATATAACACATTCATTATTGTTAGGGTTTAGGGTTTCTTTTAATCAAATAACATTTATTGTTTATAACTACATCTTAATTTGCAACCATTGATATAACCATGCACGTCAATCACTTTTCTTTATAATTTCATCTTAATAATGTAATCATGAAAGAAAAAACATTACCTTCAAGAACTGATACCATACTAATTTGAGTAAATTAGAAGTCAAATCTTTCATGAAAAAAAAAGAAAACATAATAAAGATAAAAGATTCTACCAATAATAATCAACCATATTATTTAACAAAGATTAGTAATGAACAACAAGTAGATATTTCACAAACACACAAAAAGTAAATTCATACCTTTCACATCAATGCAATCGACGTTGTCAAGATTATAATTGAAAAGTAAAAAAAACATTAAAATTATTAGGAAAGTAACTCAAACAATATGAATGGTAAAGAAGAAAAATCTTACCCAATAAATAGTAAGCAAGTAAAGACATTATTGTTGATCATGAACGTTCTCTCAGAACCAAGTTTCGGTTCCACATCTTCCATTTCTTCTTGAGTATCATAATCCATAAGCAACCATACAAACGAATAATGAATGAATACTGTATTTATAGGTTAGGTGTAACTAACAATAAGGTATTATGATAAGATTTTATCTAATTTATAAAAAAAAAAAGACGAACAACAATAAAAGAAATGCCCAACCAACGGAGAAGGGAGGAAAATACAAATCTTCGCTGTGCTGATAAGAATAAAGGACATTATATTTATATCCTTCAGCAAAAAAATACAATAAAGGACATTATATTTATAAGATTTTGAAATAAAAGATTTTATTTACTTTTTAAGTGAAAATAAAAGAAGATTGTTTAAAAAATCAATCTTATACCTATCTAAAAAATTCCAGTATATCAAATAAAGAGAGATAAAAAAAAAGAATTAAATTTAATTAGTTAAATGAAAGAAAAAAAAATGCAGTACCATGAAGTGTAGGCTTCGCACATACAGCAAGTCAGCAACACAAATTTGAGTATTTGCAAGACATTCGCTCTCATTTAATAAAATATATAGAACTCATAATAAAATTTTGTAATTTCAAATAAATTTTAATAACAAAAAAAAGTGTTAAAATATTAAAAAAATATGTTTTTATCATTTCTCTTAAAATGATCTCAATCAAACTGTGTGATAGACTTACTGTGGATAATAGAACATAACGTTCTTTTAAAGACTATTTTTATAATTAGTTAGTTAAAATTTATTAATTTTAATGGGAGTCATTGGATAAATTAGATAAATAGTTCATTAAATGATATATAAAAAAATTAATGATTTTTAATAAATTTTAACAAATGATAAGAAAAATCTTTTAAATACAGAGTGGGAGAGGGAAAAAAAAAGTCTATTAACACACCTCATAAAAATAAAAGTGCATTGTAAAGTAAAAACGATAAAAAAATATATGCAAATAAAAAAATAAAATTTCATTAAAACTAATTATAAAGGGATTGAACAATGAACATGATACATGAATTGTTATAAACTTTTTAGTGATTTTTATTCCTACGAGAGGGGAAAAAAAAAAAAAAAAACCAACCTTATATCAAATGGTTGATACATAGACTAAAATTTTTCAAGAATGGTAAAATCAAACCTATTTTTGTATGAATCCCAATGAAATCCAATTTTGTCATTGATCTTTAAACTCCTTCTGTTGACAAAATCGTTGGTCCAGTTGTCAATGAAAACATAGCTTTTGGAAGAAGTCCAAAACTTGAAAATAAGAGAGTGCATGGATTGAGTGTCGACATCCCAAATAGTAATTTTGGTTCCTTTTTCATTCATTGCCTCTCTTTGGGATTCAAGAGTCAACACGGGCAGCACCAAGTCCTCTATCAATTTCTTGGAGAGCAGGAGTCTACTCAATTTGCCAATGTCACTCTTTTTAAGCACTTTCTTGATCTTCCATGGATCATCATAAAGCATCAATTTTGTTGAATAGCCCCAATGTCTTCTTTCTGCATCTTCCTTTTCTTTCTTCTTTTCCATTATGCGAACTTTCTTTCTTCCATCATCGCAGGGTGTTTCAATGCAAGATTTTCTCTTTTTGAAAGAAGACATTATTGGAATAACAAGAGTTGATAGAGAGAGAATTCACAACATAGATACATTTCATTTATGATACAAAGGGTTGTGTATTTATACATATGAAGCATAAATTCCAGAAATATCTTCAAGATTAATTTATTAGCATCTATCTTTTAAAAATCAGGAAATTATATCATATCTATTATCATCTATCTTTTAACCATATATTTTATCAAATCTTATTTTTACCGTTAGTACTTAGTATACATTTATATATCTTCGATTTCAAATAATAATTACTCTCAAATTATACAATCTATTACAATTAGTTTAATTAGTCTGACATGATCAATCAGCGATTATTCTTAATTTTTATAAACTACACTTTCTTTTGATTTATTCTATTACTACCTAATTTACGATCAACTGTTTTGAATGACAATATCATTTTTTTTTACAATAAATATCAATTTGTTTTACCAAATATTAAAAAAATGAAAATATCTATAAAAAAATAAGATATCATAAATCATATTTAAATATATATTTTATCTTCAAAATTCAAATACACTCCTAACATACATATGTCATCTTATGTTTTTAATATCAACTTATTTAACATAATTCTTTTTTATCTCTTTTGATCTATCATGTTAAGTATCTATAGTGTAAATTTGAACATTTTTAAAAAAAATATAATATCAATAATTAAAATAACAATATATCATATTATAAATTATTTATCACAAATCTAAGTTGTAAGTTGCAAACCCTACAGTTTGGCCTTTTATTTCAATCTTGAGAACTTGGTCCAAAGCGACACTGATTTTCCCATCATTATCGACTTCACATATTACAGGCATTATGAGCATCCAAAGTATCCAGATGAGGAGCTTCCCCATGCTGTAGTGTGTTGGTGAGAAGTCCAGAAGCATCCTCAACCCTACCAACATTGCAAAACCCCTTGACCAAGGCGTGAACAACAGCAAAATAAGGAGAAAAGCCTTTGGACAGCATTTCCTCCACATACTTACAAGCCAAATCAAGCATTCCCATTTCACACAAACCATATCAGGATTGCAGCTTTTGACCTTCATCCTACAAAGAAGCTTGTAAGCCTCCCTTAGCTTCTTCTTCCTACACAAACTATTCAACAAAGTGGTGTAAGTCAAAGAATCCGGAAAAAACCCTTTGTTGAGCATATCCTCAAAAAGATCAACAGCTCCATTCACCTGACTCTTCCTACACAAGGCCTGCATCAAAATCCGGTAAGACTCGATATCCGGAACGACATCTCTCTTAAACATTTTGTTGAACAGAGAGTAGGCAATGCTGATGTCCTCGTTGAGACAGAAGGCGCGCATGAGAATGTTGTAGGACTTGGTGTCGGGTTCAATGCCGTACCTGTGAGCATCCTTGAAGAGATGAAAGGCGGGGCGAATGTAGTTGCGGTGGGAAACGAGAATCTGGAGAATGGGGTTAAGGTGTTTGGGGAGAGGCTTGCAATTGAAGTGGAGGATGGTGTAGAAGGTTTTGAGGGCTTTGTCGGGCAAATTGGCTTCGGCGTAGACTTTGATTAAGTAAGTGAAGAGGGTGGGAGTGATTGGGTGAGAATCGGATTTGAGTCGACGGAGGAGAGTGAAGTGTTTGGAGCGACCCAACTTGAGAAGGAGAATGAGGTAGGTGGAATAAGTGTGTCGAAAGTAGGGTTCACGAGAAGCTAAGTTGAATATTTCTTTCGCCAGAAGAGGGTCTGATTGCGAAGCTATTAGCTTTTGGACTTGAGGTGCTGAACCGAATGGACTGTTCCTGCTCGAGGAGTGGAAAGCTTGTGATGGATTCAACGATGTTGCTCCTGAAGAGAGGATGCGATTGGAAACAACTATGATTAGGATTTTGTACTGAACAAATGCTCTGTGCATCTCTTCGTTCTCGTCGAAAGAGAAGATCAACTGGTTTCTTCTTTTCCTTGCTTAATATTCAAAGTGCATATAAAAATTCAAATTTTAATAAAAATAATAATAATAATAATAATGTCTATTAACAATGACAAATTTATATCTAGAATATCACGAATTAATATTCTGTTAACTCCCAACAGATATTTCGTGTCTACAGAGGGAGAAAAGCCAATAAAATAGTTGCATTCATATGTTCGTTAGTCTTATTCATGTAAAAGAACCTTTGTCCTAATCTTTTGAAATCATTAAAAATAATGACTTCTTTGAACTAAACGGAACCACTACAATTGTACCAATAAGTCAGGTTAAATCCCATTTCTTTTAAAAATTTAAAACAACAGACACTTCCACAGAGAAGAAATCAAACACAACAAACATATTCCAAATATAGGAGAAACCGAAGATGATAAAGGGTCTAGACTAAAACAAAAGGAAAAGTTAATAACAACATAGTCAATAATGTGTATATAAACAGCCGCTGGTAGGATCTGACTAATATTACAAATCTGTTTCTTTAATTTCCATGGCTCTACTATTTATCTACTTTTCAGCTCTTATCTCCTTTATTATCTTCTTAACCCTTATAGTACAAAAAATAGGAAGGAAACCCAACAAAACTGATGATATAACTTGTAAAATACCTCATGGTCCTAGAAAACTACCTATCATAGGAAATATACACAATCTGCTATCCTCTCAACCCCATAGAAAATTGAGAGACCTGGCCTTAAAATATGGATCCGTGATGCATCTTCAACTAGGAGAGGTTTCTACTATTGTCATTTCATCCCTGAGTGTGCTAAGGAAGTGATGAAAACCCATGATATTAACTTTGCCACAAGGCCTAAAGTCCTAGCTGTTGAAAAAATGTCTTACAATTCCACAAATATAGCTTTTGCTCCCTATGGCAATTATTGGAGGCAGCTAAGAAAAATTTGCACATTAGAGCTTTTAAGCCTAAAACGTGTCAACTCATATCAGCCAATTAGAGAAGATGAGCTCACCAATCTTGTCAAATTAATTGATTCACAGAAAGGATCTCCCATCAACCTCACTCAAACAGTGCTTACATCAATTTATACAATTACTTCAAGGTCTGCATTTGGCAACAAATGCAAAGACCAAGAAAAATTTATATCAGTGGTTAAAAAACAAACAAAATTTGCTGCAGGTTTAGGCATTGGAGATTTTTTTCCTTCGGCCACTTGGATTCAAAATCTCACTGGCTTGATGCCTAAGCTTGAGAGGTTGCATCAACAAGGTGATCAGATAATGGAAAACATCATCAATGACCATAAAGAGGCAAAATCAAAAGCCAGAGATGACCAAAGTGAAGCAGAAGATCTTGTGGATGTTCTCTTACAATATGAGGATGGCAGCAAGCAGGATTTTTCCATAACTAAAAACAACATTAAGGCCATAATTCTGGTATGGATCATAACCTCTTGCATATACATTTTAATTATAAACATAATCTTTCCTACACTATCTATGAAAGTGGAATTAGTAAGATAAGGGTGTGTTTGATTTCTATTTTCAAAAACTATTTTTAGTTTGAAAAGAACAAAGAAAATAGACACTCACACCAAGTTCATGCCTCACCACATGCAATACGACTCTAGATGACTCACATTTTGAGTTAGGGAGTGTAATTTACTCTTTTCTTTTAATCATCTCATTGGACATCCTTGCATTATCTTAATAATGTTATTGGTAAATTAATTTTCAGGACATTTTTGGTGCTGGTGGTGAGACATCAGCAACAACCATAGATTGGGCAATGGCTGAAATGATGAAGAATCCACGAGTAATGAAGAAAGCACAAGCTGAGGTGAGAGAGGTATTCAATATGAAAGGAAGGGTTGATGAAAACTGCATCAATGAACTCAGCTATTTGAAACAAGTTGTGAGAGAGACCTTGAGATTACACCCTCCAGTTCCTCTTTTGCTTCCAAGAGAATGTGGTCAAACATGTGAGATAAATGGTTATCACATACCAGCCAAAAGCAAGGTCATAGTCAATGCTTGGGCAATTGGAAGAGATCCAAACTATTGGACTAAAGCAGAGAGGTTTTATCCTGAGAGGTTCATTGATAGCACTATTGATTACAAAGGGAGTGATTTTGAGTTCATTCCTTTTGGTGCTGGAAGAAGGATATGCCCAGGAATCACATTTGCTTCGAGAATTATTGAACTAGCCCTTGCAATGTTGTTGTATCACTTTGATTGGAAGCTTCCCAATGGAATGATGAGTGAAGAGTTGGACATGAGTGATGAGTTTGGAGTCACAGTTAGCAGAAAAGTTGATCTATTCTTGGTTCCTTTTCCTGTCACATGATCTTTACAATGGGAAGCTAAAACCGTTGGTGGTGATGCCTATAATATTATTCACTGCGGAATAAAGATCTAGTCAGTTGAAATAATTAAGACATTGTTCGGCTATGTTTGGTTGTAACAGAAAGTGAAATTTGTTTAACTAATACTGCTTAGTATAAAAAATATTTTTATCCTCGATGTTGATTAACTTTGATTCCACATCACTTGCTCACATCTTTCTCAAGGATTAGAATTTCCAATTGTAGAAGAAAAAAAATAGTCAAATAAGCTTAATCAATGATAGTATCTATGTATTCATAAAACAAGTTTCCGGCAAAACTTAAACAACAGGCTTTGGCCTGCGGGTTGTGGGAATGATTAATTTAAAACTTATATCTAAGATAATTTTTAACTAGTTGAAATGATAAAAAAAATTTAGACTCGCAGCCTATCATAATCAAACTCATAAAATAAGATACTTCCTGTAAACCTCCTTGTCAAGTTTCCGGCAAAACTTAAACAACAGGCTTTGGCCTGCGGGTTGTGGGAATGATTAATTTAAAACTTATATCTAAGATAATTTTTAACTAGTTGAAATGATAAAAAAAATTTAGACTCGCAGCCTATCATAATCAAACTCATAAAATAAGATACTTCCTGTAAACCTCCTTGTTGTGCTCATGAAAAATGACCTTTTGTCATTTTTCTTTTGAGATAAAGATAACGTCTTTTCATCAAACTAAGCGGAGCCAGTTTTAAAATTTAAAATAGTAGATACTCCCATAATGAAATCAAACAAGTAGCATAACATTCCAAAATATAGGAGAAACTGAAGATGACGATTGATAGTGTCTCAAACAAAAAGAAAAGTTAACAAGTAGTCTATAAACAGACATCAGTAGGATCAGACTAACAATACAACTCTTTTCCTTTACCATGGCTCTACTCTTCCTCTACGTTTTGGTTCTTATTTCCTTTGTCTTCACAACCCTTATAGTGCAAAAACTAAGAAAGAAACACAAGAAGATGGATGACACAACTTGTAACATGCCCCTTGGGCCCAGAAAGCTACCTATTATAGGAAATATATACAATCTGGTATGCTCTGAACCCCATAGAAAATTAAGAGACTTGGCCTTAAAATATGGACCCGTGATGCATCTTCAACTTGGAGAGGTTTCAACTATTGTTATTTCATCCCCTGAGTGTGCTAAGGAAGTGATGAAAACCCATGATATTAATTTTGCCACAAGGCCTCAAATCCTAGCAACTGAAATAATGTCTTATAATTCCACAGGTATAGCTTTCTCTCCTTATGGCAATTATTGGAGGCAGCTAAGAAAGATTTGCATATTGGAGCTTTTAAGTCTAAAACGTGTCAACTCATACCAGCCAGTTAGAGAAGCAGAGCTCTCCAATCTTGTCAAATGGATTGCTTCAGAGAAAGGATCCCCCATCAACCTCACTCAAGCAGTACTTTCATCTATTTATACAATTTCTTCGATGGCTACCTTTGGCAAGAAATGCAAAGACCAAGAAAAGTTTATATCAGTGCTAACAAAATCAATAAAAGTTGCAGGAGGTTTTAACATTGGTGATTTGTTTCCTTCTTCAACTTGGATTCAAAATCTCACTGGCTTGAGGCCTAAGCTTGAGAGTTTGCATCAACAAGCTGATCAGATATTGGAAAACATCATCAATGACCATAAAGAGGCAAAGTCAAAAGCCACGGGTGACCAAAGTGAAGCACAAGATCTGGTTGATGTTCTCATAGAATATGAGGATGGTAGCAAGCAGGAGTTATATTTAACTAGAAACAACATCAAGGCCATAGTTCAGGTAAGGATATTAACCTCTTGCAAATTCTTGCATAAATATAATCTTGCTCATACTAGTTACTACAGTAGAATTAGTATGATAAATATGCTTGTCCTGTTGTCCCTTTATACTTTCTTTTCACTTATGAGATATTGGATGCAGTGAAATATTTGCCATATAAATCTAGCAGCATGCAGCATATCCTATAACTCTTTGACCATCCTTGAACTATCTCTTAATGTTATTGGTAAATTAATTTTCAGGACATTTTCGGTGCTGGAGGTGAGACATCAGCTACAACCATAGACTGGACAATGGCTGAGATGATAAAGGATCCGAGAGTAATGAAGAAAGCACAAGCTGAGGTGAGAGAGGTATTCAGTATGAAAGGAAGGGTTGATGAAAACTGCATCAATGAACTTCAATATTTGAAACTAATTGTGAAAGAGACCTTGAGGTTGCACCCTCCAGCTCCTCTTTTGCTTCCAAGAGAATGTGGTCAAACATGTGAGATAAATGGTTATCACATACCAGCCAAAAGCAAGGTCATAGTCAATGCTTGGGCAATTGGAAGAGATCCAAACTATTGGACTGAAGCAGAGAGGTTTTATCCTGAGAGGTTCATTGATAGCACTATTGATTACAAAGGGAATAATTTTGAGTTCATCCCTTTTGGTGCTGGCAGAAGGATATGCCCAGGAATCACATTTGCTTTGAGAACTGTTGAATTAGCCATTGCAATGTTGTTGTATCACTTTGATTGGAAGCTTCCAAATGGAATGACAAGTGGAGAACTGGACATGAGTGAGGAGTTTGGAGTCACAGTTAGAAGGAAAGATGATCTATTCTTGGTTCCTTTTCCATATCATCCTTTGCCTGCCACATGAACTCACAATGAGAAACTGAAACCTTTGGTGATGCCTGTCACATTTATTTCAGAATAAATATCTTTTGTCAATTGAATGTCAGGCTATGTTTGTCAGTAACAGGAAATGAAAATTGTGACTAATGCATAGTAAATAACAAAATGTTAATTAACTTTGATACCGTGTCATTTGCTATCATTTTCTTAAATTATTCTTTAACTCTAACTATTCAATTTGAAATTTGAGTAAGGACATAGCAACCATAGGTGTTAATCTAATTTCAACCAAACCTTCATCTTGTATTTTTTGATAAAAGTTAGTCAGTCATTTTTACCTAAAAATCGTAATGAATGAAAAACGGAAGAATGTTATAAAAGAAAAAGAGTAATGAAGGAAATTCAACTAGTGAGATCTACTCTAAAACTGAGTTCTCTGCTGTTTTGCACTGTTCATTGGTGGCCTGAGTTGATTTTAATGGTGCCTAGCTCCAGCTTGTTCCTGAACTCAAAAATGGTGCATTTTGTCCCTTTTTTTTTCATCAAATTGAGTTGCATGTCCTATTCTTATTGAGACAAATATAATTTATTTTTAAACGACAAAGATTTAGAAAATATTTTATATATATATATATATATATTTTCACATAAATTTTTAATTTTATTTAAAATATTTTGAGAAATTTATTATGTATAATTTTATATAAAAAAAAATAAAATAATAACTTTCATTTTTTTTTATGAATAAAGAAATTAAAAGATGGCACTAAGACCTACAAAAGAGAGTGTCTGAGACATCAGGAACTAAGTAATTCGAAGCTGAAGCTGAATAAAAATTTAATAAAATAAACGGGGAGAAGGATTTGGCTTTTGACTTAGCAAGAATGTCTGCCATAGAATTTCCTTGCTTAAGCGTATGCTTGAAGTTAATATTCTAAGGTAGTTGTACGTAACCACGAATGGTTGAAACCACGCTTGCATGAGGATGAACAATATCAAGACTCTCAATGATGAATTTCAGAGAAGTGGTGGAATCCGTTTTACAAATAATATTAGAGAAACCTTTTGTGTGGGCAAATTTAATGCCATGGAAAATGGTACACGGCTCAACGGTGGTATTTGAAGTAAAACCACAATTGCCCATATAACCCGTGATCCAATTTCTTACAAAATCTCAAAGAACGCCACAAAAACCTGACAAGGCAGAATTACCAAATGAAGTACTGTCCGTATTGATCTTGATGTAGTTTTGCGGAGAAGGTTCCTAATTAACCAGTATCCTATCTGTTGGGGATGAGCTGGTCGAGCTGATCGAGCTTGTCCTTTTGGCTAGATGTAGAAGAGAACTTATCTGGTTATACATATACCAGTCTGTCCAAACTATATCGTTAAAAACCACCTCATTCCTCGCGCGCCAGATCATCCAGCAGGTGGTGTCGAATAAGAGTTGAATGTTACTTTTAAGTCAGTATGCAGTATCATCAATGAAGAAATCAAGACCATACTACAACTGGGACAATCATGAAGGATGTGAATCCATGTTTCATTGGCATCTCCACACCTGCAACAAGAAGAATGAGTAGTAATATGCCGCATGAAGCGAAAAGAGTTAGTAGGAAGACTCCCTCTATAGGTGAGCCAAATAAAGTGTTTAACATTCTCAGGTAGTTTAGACTTCCACACCTACGACCAGAACTCAGCACAGGTAAGATGAAAAGCAAGCTCTCGGCTCAACCATGCATAGGCAGACTTGGTATCATACCTTCTCGAGCTAGATGCACTCCACCTAATAGTATCTGGCATAGAAGGATTAAGAAACAAGTACGAAAGGTGTTGCGAATGTCTTGGGGCAAAGTTGTAATAAGGATGTTAAGGTGCCAATAGCCATCAAAATAGATATCCTTAACGCATAATTGCATGTCCCTCTCATGGACCTCATCTACCATGCCATACAAGGGTCCCTCCTCTAACCAAGGATCAAACCAAAAGGAGCAATCCCCATCCCCAATCCTAAACGTGAAACCTTGCTTGAGATGAGATAAGGCTTTCATGATAGATAACCAAACATACAATCTGCTTGTGAAATTCTTAAGGTGAAGAATATTCTTTTGGCCAATATATTTCGCATATAACAAACGAATTCATAACTTATCCTTGCCATGCAAAAGATCCCACACATGCTTGCCAAGTAGGGAAATGTTAGTTTGGCGGCATCCACGAATGCCCAAACCTCCTTTGGCACGAGTTTTAGAGATAATAGACCAATCTATCCAATGATTGTGATTCCCTCCCCAGATGAAACACCTTAACCTAAAGTCAATTTTATTGCAAATTTCCTTTGAGATCCATAGGTTTTGCATAGAGTAAGAGGGGATAGCAAATATAGCTAGCATAGCCAAAGTTACTCCACTAGCACGGCTAAGGAATTGACCCTTTCAACCTGCAATGCGGCTATTAACATGATCTGTGAGGGAGGCAAAATTCGCCTTAGTGGTCCTACCTACCAAGAGAGGGAACCCCAAGTATCTGCTTGGATTATGAGTGTGTTGGAACTCTAATATAGTGGCGAATTGCTGGATTTTGCTATGCAGAACATTCTTAGAGATGAAGAACTTAGATTTCTGACTATTGACTTTCAAGCCAGAAGCAAGACAAAATAGCCAGATAAAATCCTGAACCAACTGCACTTGATTTGCCGACGCCTTAGTGAACAACAGACAATTATCGACAAAGAATAAATATGATATCTTAGGGCCACCTCTGGAGACCGTAACTGGTTACCAATCCCCACTACCCACTTTATCTTGAATGAGAAGCGTTAGCTTCTCCATACACAAAAGAAAGAGATAAGGTGACATTGGGTTTCCCTAACGAAGACCACGTCTCGGCGAGAAAGAAAGCAATCTCTCGTTATTCCATTTTAAGGACAAGGATGTAGTAGTAATGTAGTTCATAACCAAGTCTATTGTGCTGTCCGAAAACCCAAATTCCTTTAGAGTCAATCTCAAGAGGCTCTAATCAACCCTATCATAGGCTTTTTCAAAATCGATCTTAAACATAACATATCTAGTCTTCCCAGTCTTCTTATGCATACTATGAACAATCTTTTGAGCGATGATGACATTATCACAAGTTGCCCTCTTGGGGATGAAGCTACTTTGAAGGGGACCAATGATAAAATCTAGGCGTGGCCGAAGGCGATTCATTAGGACCTTGGAGATCAATTTGAATAAAATATTACAAACACTGATTGGTCTGAAGTTCCTGATGGACGTGGGATTCTCTGACTTAGGAATGGAAACTATTAAAGTTTTAGTCATTTGGGATGGGACAACAATTGTGGCAAAAATCTCAGCTACCATGCGTAATATCATCCTTGATATGTGGTCAGAAGGTTCTGAAAAAGATAGGTTGAAATCCGTCTAGCCTAGGGGCTTTGTAAGGGTTCATGCTAAAGAGGACATCCTTCACTTCCCACAACGTGACTATAGCGGTTAGGTCGAGGGAGACATGATTCTCCAATCGAGGAACATGCACTAGCTGTAAGCAATTGTAAAGACATCTAACAGTAGATTGAAAGAGACCTTGGTAGAACGACTGAGCTTCCTTCTGAATAAGGAATGCATCAGTGCACCAAATATTATTGATAAAGAGGCCATAAATGTTATTCTTGCGTCTTCTAATAATTGTTTGAGTATGAAAGAATTTGGTATTCTTGTTGCCACATCTCACCCAATTCTCACGGGACTTCTGGAATCATAACATTTCTTCGCGAAAAAGGATCTGGTTGTACTGGTCTTGCAAGGCTTTCTCAAACTGAATTAAGTCAGAAGTAGCCTGAATCTCTAGTTCTTGGTGGACTCCTTTAATACGAAATTTCAACTTTTTTTTGTCTTGAAAAATATTCCCAAAGACCTCTTTGTTAAAGATGATAAAGTTGTCACAAACCTTATTAAGCTTATGGAAAGTGTCTCGGGTAGTTTGACCCCATGCTTGTGTCACAATATTTGCATACTCCGAGTAGGAAAGCCAAGCTGCTTGAAAATGAAAGGAAGGGTTTATGCAGGAGTCATCTTTTCGGTAAGAAAAAAAGGAGAGGATTATGGTTTGAGTTGTGGGGGAGAAGAGTTTCCAACAACGCATTAGGGTAGGCAAGACGCCAGATTAGCATTAGCCACACACCTATCGAGTTTTTTTTGTATGAACCCCCTTGCTTGAATATTCCTGCGCCACATGAAGAAGCTCCCTGTGATTTCCATATCAATAAGGCCACACTGGGTGAGAACGTTGTAAAGAGCATTGGCCCTAGCTTGGTGGAAGGCTCCCCTTGTGACCTCCGATGATTGAGTAATTTCATTCCAATCGCCAATGACTAGCCACGATCCTACCATGTCATTGCCAATCTCAATCAAGTGGTCCCAAAGAACAGCCCTCGTCGTAGGAATAGAGGAGGCATACAGCACGAAGTAGTTCCACTTACTATTCGCCTTCTCTAGCTTGAAGGTAATATATTGATTCATGGAGTGTAGAAGAGTAAAGTTGACATCCAGCCTTTCTGATAAGACCCAAATACCTCCTGCATGCCCTTTAGCTTCCTGAATAAATACCTTCTCATACCCCAATGACTTCCAAAAATTTTCAACCTTATGGAATTGAACGTGAGTTTCGTAGATGAAGAAAAAGGAAGGTTTATGGGTTTTAATTATATGTTTGGCGTGCCGTTTCGTATAACGGCCGACCACTCCTCTTATGTTTCATGATATGATTGATATATCTTGTAAGCAATTCATGACAACATAATGAAAAGAGGAGGGAAACCTGAGCCAAGGCCCTACATTGGCATGACTTGATTTACAGGGACTAACTCTTGAGCCACATTGACCACTTTCTTACCTTGAGAATCTTCAACCATAACCACATCAATATTAAGGTTCGATGCAATAGCATTAGCATGCACACTAAGTACCATGGTATTAACCTCATTTTGATTTACATGATTATTTACATGAATATTGAACATGAACGATAATGGCGTTGATGTGAGGTCCGGTGGAGTAGTAGGAGTTGGAGGTAGTACTTTTTATTTGTCTCACATGAATTCATGTTGATATTTGCAGCATTTTGAATTAATTGTGCAATAGAGGTAGAAAGATTTGAACGTGATCTTTTATGAGCAGGTGGGGTCACGTGGCTAGATTGATTTGCATGATTGCTTTTTAAATTTCCCACTTTCTCTTTTTTGCCACGAATATTGGAATTATGTTGTGGGAGAGAAAATCTATTCTTATCCTTTTTAAAAATAAAATCTCGAGCCATCATATTCTCTTTCTTTTTTGAATTTGAATTATTGTTGTTCTGTTTCTTCCTCCATTGCACAACAAGCCAATCACCATGAACAAGATCATGATTGATATCTGTTATTTTTGTTGCGGTTTCCACTTGCTCTTCTGAATTAATGGGGATATTAATTTCAATAATTGGAGATGTACCTACTGTTGTTGCGATGGTTGCCAGAGCAATTGGCGACACCGTTCCTTGCGAAGTTGATAGTGAGGTTTCCAACGAAGATTCTAGTTGCTTCTTAATGCACTCTCTTGTAACATGGCCGTAACAACCACATGTGGAGCATATATGGTGAAGACCTTCATACTCCACTCGGTACCAAAAACCTTTCAACCAGACCTTTCCAACAACTGGTTTAATAAGATCGATTTCAATGCAAACTCGTGCAAACCTGCCTTACCTAATGTCTTTGGTATTGGAGTCCACCTTAACTGATTTCCCAATGGCCGCTGCTAGTGCAAGCAAAATGCTTTCATCATAGTAAATAAGGTTGAGACCTGAGAAACAAATCCACACCAGTGTTTTTTCAATCGCAGATGGAGAGATAAACTCAGGAAACCAACGCTGCACTGTAAGGTAGTGATCAAATAACATCCAGGGCCCTTCATCCATAACCTTTTGGTGATCACTTGCGTTGTCAAACTTCACCATGAAATAACCATTGCCAATGTCCATAATTTCAAAGCCTACAACTAGCTTCCATAGTCTATGTAGCTTATCTTGCATCAAAGAGTAGCTTATATTTTTGCTCAAAAGCTTCACCACTAATGCATCTTGCCAAGGAGCACATAGTCCATTGAACACCTTGTCAGAGATATGAACCATTAGTTTGAGGGGATTGCCGTCTTCATATTCAATTCTTGTCAATTGCTATTGGATTAGGTCCACCCTAGACTTGGGTGCCGGAATGAGTCTGTCTTCTATGAACATATCATGGAAAGATGGTCGTGAAGGTGGAATAGGAAAGGGATGACTGTCGTCGCAATTCATTGTCGGAGCATTGCAAAGAAAACAAAGTCTGAACCATTTTAATACTTAAGAGTTGTTTAAATTTTTAAGATATTTCATTAAAGAAGAATCAATAACTTTCATTTGATACAAACGTTTGGACTTAGGCGTGCTAGTCACGGTGATGAATTGGTGTTTTTATTGCAATAACTTCACCTAAATCATATGAATTGGGGGAGATGAATGTTATGATATCGTAAAATATTAAATTTTGAAAAATAAGAATTATGTCACCTCATTAATTGAAATGCCTGATTGTTTGTTGTCAAGATACATCAGGATTCCCGTACCTTATAAGAATTATGTCACCTCTTATATTAATTTTTTTTTATCTGTAGTGTCAAATTAAATCTCATAAATGAAGGAGATTTTTATTTTAAATTTTTTCACTTGTCAAGTTTGTATTGGTTGTGCATTCATAGCTCTAAAGTGGACATTTACTCCACTTAGAGCATTGAAGATTATGAGCAGAGGATTTGTGGTATTAGGAATGAGAGTTTAGTCTCTCTATAAGTAACTCTGTATTCTGAATTGAAAAGAAAGAAGTTTAGATATCTTATCCCTTTCATGTCATATTACAACTCTGCTGCTTTTTAGTTGTTATCCATGGCCCTACTATTCTTCTACTTTTTAGTTCTGATTTCCTTTGTCATCTTTACAACCCTTATAGTACAAAAAATAGGAAAGAAAAGTGATGAGAAAACTTGTAAGATGCCCCATGGTCCTAGAAAGCTACCTATTGTAGGAAATATATACAATCTGGTATGCTCTCAACCCCATAGAAAATTAAGAGACTTGGCCTTAAAATATGGACCCGTGATGCATCTTCAACTTGGAGAGGTTTCAACTATTGTCATTTCATCCCGAGTCTGCTAAGGAAGTTATGAAAACCCATGACATTAACTTTGCCACAAGGCCTCATATCCTAGCTATGGAAAAAATATCTTACAATTCCACAAATATAGCTTTTGCTCCCTATGGCAATTATTGGAGGCAGCTAAGAAAAATTTGCACATTGGAGCTTTTAAGCCTAAAACGTGTCAACTCATACCAGCCAACTAGAGAAGATGAGATCTCCAATCTAGTCAAATGGATTGATTCACAGAACGGATCCCCCATCAACTTCACTCAAGCAGTACTTTCATCAATATTTACAATTGCTTCAAGGGCTACCTTTGGCAACAAATGCAAAGACCAAGAAAAATTTATATCAGTGATTAAAAGAATAACAAAAATTTCTGCAGGTTTGTCCATTGGAGATTTGTTTCCTTCCGCCACTTGGCTTCAACTTCTCACTAGCTTGAGCTCTAAGCTTGAGAGGTTGCATCAAGAAGCTGACCAGATAATGGAAAACATCATCAATGAACATAAAGAGGCAAAGTCAAAAGCCAGAGATGACCAAAGTGAAGCTGAAGATTTTGTGGATGTTCTCATACAATATGAGGATGGAAGCAAGCAGGATTTTTCTATAACTAGAAACAACATGAAGGCCATAATTCTGGTATGGATCATAACCGCTTGCATTGCATGTATGCTGTCTTTCTCTTTTAACTCTCTCTTTGGACTATCTTAATCTTATTGATAAATTAATTATTTTTCAGGACATTTTTGGTGTTGGAGGTGAGACATCAGCGACAACCATAGATTGGACAATGGCTGAAATGATGAAGAATCCAAGAGTAATGAAGAAAGCACAAGCTGAGGTGAGAGAGGTATTCAATATGAAAGGAAGGGTTGGTGAAAACTTCATCAATGAACTTCAATATTTGAAACTAGTTGTCAAAGAGACCTTGAGGTTACACCCGCCAACTCCTCTTTTGCTTCCAAGAGAATGTGATCAAACATGTGAGATAAATGGTTATGACATACCAGCCAAAAGCAAGGTCGTGGTCAATGCTTGGGCAATTGGAAGAGATCCAAACTATTGGACTGAAGCAGAGAGGTTTTATCCTGAGAGGTTCATTGATAGCACTGTTGATTACAAAGGGACTAATTTTGAGTACATTCCTTTTGGTGCTGGAAGAAGGATGTGCCCAGGCAGCATGTTTGCTTCGAGAATTATTGAACTAGCCCTTGCAATGTTGTTGTATCACTTTGATTGGAAGCTTCCCAATGGAATGATAAGTGAAGAGTTAGACATGAGTGATGAGTTTGGATAGTTAGCAGAAAAGATGATCTATTCTTGGTTCCTTTCCCTTATCATCCACCGTCTTACATGGAATTCAGAATGACAAACTGCACCCTTTGATGCCTATAATATTTACTGCAGAATAATCATCTAAGGTCAATTCAAATAAGATCCCCTATATTTTGCTGTAACAGACAATGAAAATTCTGCAACTAATAAAAAAATTTTATTCTCAATGTTGAATGACTTTGATTCCACATCATTTACTCGCATTTTCTTGAGAAGGATTAGAAAACTGTAATTGTGATATAAGGAGAGTGGGAGAAAACTTTTCTGTCTAAGTTACTATAAGTAAAAGTCATGATTTGTTAATCATGTCTACTTTTAGCTTAGTCATGATTTGTTGTTTCCTCTGCTCAATCTGAGACTCTGGCCATAAGTTAGGTGTTTGGACTCACAATTAGAAGAATATGTGATCTATCATTGGTTCCTTTTCCTGATCACATGAACTTATCAATGAGAAACTGAAACCTTTGGTGATGTCACTTACAGCAGAATAAAGATCTACTGTCAATTGAAATAAAGCTTTGTTTGGCTGTAACAGATAATTAAAATTGTGTGACTAATGCATAGTGTAAAAGACTTTTTATCCTCAATGTTAATTAACTTTGATGCCACATCATTTGCGTACATTTTCTTAAGGAGATTAAAAAGACTGTAAATGTGGTACTCTTGTGTTTTTAATTCTTAGGGTTCATTACATTTAATTTATATTATTTTTAAATTAGTCTCAACAATGTAAACAGTTAGTTTGTAAGCCTCTAATGTGAAATCTATTATAAATTTATAACATGATTTATGTGATATGTCACGTAAGAATCTACCATTGCTGCTAAGAGGGATATAGATGTAATGTGTATCAGTCAATCAAGGGAGTTTTCAGTGGCTATAATAGTTTAAGAAGTATTGAGTGTAATTGAGCCTAATTTCAGTGGATCTCGGTGTAAATTGTCAAATTATTATTGCTAAATCCAAGCTTCATAAATGTATGAGAAGGATTGCTCTAAAATTTAACAATTATCACAAGTTCTGCAATTTTTTAAGCCATATGATTTTGCTTTGGAGTTTTTAAACTAAATGTTTGTCACTTGATGTACTACCCAGCCACTATCTTGTATATAGAAATATATATCTTTGTTTCTAGTTTTTGGCTATGCTAACATCCTTGTCCATTTTGAATTTGTGTTGCATTCATCAAATACATCATCAAAATGCATAGTATATTGTAATCAGGAGATTACTAATACCCAATAATTGATAATGAAGGTTCTACAATCTATAAGGGTAGCAAATTCACACAGTTTCATCAGTAGAACTGATAGCCTTGATCTAAGTTCTGTTTCCACCATGGATCATCAAACCCTCTACTTAACATCCATTTTATCCATTTTCATTTTTATATTTATGGCCCACAAAATAATGACAAAGAAATCTGCCTCAACTCCAAATCTACCACCAGGGCCGTGGAAACTACCCATCATAGGGAACATACACAACCTTGTTGGCTCACTTCCCCATCATAGACTAAGAGATTTATCAGAAAAATATGGACCCTTGATGCATCTTAAGCTTGGAGAGGTTTCTACCATTGTGGTTTCATCCCCAGAGTATGCTAAAGAGGTGTTCAATACCCATGATCTCATCTTTTCATCAAGGCCTCCAATACTAGCTTCAAAGATAATGTCTTATGATTCTAAGGGCATGACTTTTGCACCTTATGGGGATTATTGGAGACAGCTAAGGAAGATTTGTACTTCGGAGCTATTAAGCTCAAAACGTGTCCAGTCTTTCCAACCAATCAGAGGGGAAGAACTCACCAACTTCATCAAAAGGATTGCCTCAAAAGAAGGGTCACCAATAAATCTCACCAGAGAACTGCTTATAACAGTATCTACAATTGTTTCAAGGACAGCCCTTGGCAACAAGTGTAGGGACCATCAAAAGTTCATATTAGCTGTAAGGAAAGCCACAGAGGCTGCTGGAGGTTTTGACTTGGGAGATTTGTACCCTTCTGCCGAATGGCTCCAACACATCTCAGGGCTGAAGCCTAAGCTTGAGAAGTATCATCAGCAAGCTGATCAGATAATGCAAAGCATCATCAATGAACATAGAGAGGCTAAGCCAAGTGCCACACAAGGACAGGGTGAACAAGTGGAGGATGATCTTGTAGATGTGCTCATGAGGGAGGAGTTTGGCTTAAGTGACAATAGTGTCAAGGCTGTCATTTTGGTAAGAGTATTGACATCTTCTATCAGTGTTATTTGCTTAGTAGAAAGTGATGAACAATTCACATCTTCCATATGGTAAACCAATAGCTTGCTGTTTCCTTACTTTTTATTAAACTGCTGTTGTGTGCTGACTGCTGATAACTTCTGGAATGTGTTAATTAACTTTTACACGATATTTAGAAAATTATCAACCCAAAGGTAAATTACTAAGAAGCAAAACTAAGTAGCTACTTGACACTAGCAATTTCAAATAAGAATAGATTGGCTCTTTTCGGATAAACTTATATGTAAGTACTTATAATAGAAAAAAATAAAAATGATTAAAGGAAAAATAAAATAAATTTCTTTTGTGGGCTAAATTTAGTTTTCTCAAAGCTAATTTGTAAAAATTTTTTATATTAATTTATCTAAAAGGTAATTTTAGTTTACGTGAGAAGTTTATTTTATTTTGTTATAAATCCTCGTAAAGAAGTTTATCCAAACAGGAGTTTAGCCACGTACACTATGCATCAATTTACATTTGGAATAGAACAAGCAAAGCTGAAATATATTTTCAACTTCCAAAGCACAGAGTTTTGTACAATGATGTTTATGTATTCTTGGATTAATTCATTCATTACACTTATTGGTGGATTCTGCTATTATTTGGGTTTGACTTTATTTTCTTGCATATTCTTCCATTGCAATGAATAATGAATATTGGTATTCCTTCAAATTTTTCCTGCATATAAAATTCATATGACAACATCTTGATCCCATGATTTTGAAGGATATGTTTGGAGGTGGAACTCAGACGTCATCCACTACCATAACATGGGCAATGGCAGAGATGATAAAAAATCCAAGAGTAATGAAGAAGGTACATGCTGAGGTAAGAGAGGTGTTTGGTAAAATAGGACACCTCAATGAAAGTGACATGGAGAATCTAAAATACTTGAAATCTGTTGTGAAAGAGACATTGAGATTGCACCCTCCTGGTCCCCTTTTGCTTCCAAGAGAGTGTGGACAAGCTTGTGAGATCAATGGTTATCACATACCAATCAAAAGCAAGGTGATAATCAATGCTTGGGCCATTGGAAGGGATCCAAATCATTGGAGTGAGGCTGAGAGGTTTTATCCTGAGAGGTTCATTGGAAGTTCTGTTGACTACAAAGGCAATAGTTTTGAGTACATTCCATTTGGTGCTGGAAGAAGAATATGCCCTGGCCTCACATTTGGCTTGACCAATGTTGAGTTTCCACTTGCATTGCTAATGTATCATTTTGATTGGAAACTTCCCAACGGAATGAAGAATAATGAAGAGTTGGACATGACTGAGGCTTTTGGAGTATCTGCTCGTAGAAAAGATGATTTGTGCCTCATTCCTATCACTTTCCATCCTTAGCCTACAAAAGCTCTACAACAATAATGAAAAAACAAAGGGCTGCCAATAACAAAAACAATTCATAGGATGCTTTGTTTGTACAATAATATTGTTGTGTTTCTGTCAAAAAAAAAAAAATTGTTGTGTCTAGTTCTCTCTGACACATCATTTTTATATATCATATTAATGGAGAGCGATAGATACAATACAAATAAATGTTGTATAAATTAGTGTATGAATTGTTGCATGTTGTATAAGTTATTGTATCTGTATCTTTATAAATTTGTAAAAAAGTATGTATTTGGATATCAAGACAGGGGTGTTGACAGATCCATTTCCTGGGAAAAAAAATTATTTGATCCAATTATTTTAATTTTCTTTTTTAATTATCTAATTAGTTTAATCCTCTTCTTTGTGAAATATGGTGTAATTAGTCCTGATATCATCTATGTGAAATAAGGTTAATGAATTTAAGGTGTGGAACCAATTAATTCCACCAATTTTCAGAAATACTACAACTCAAACTAATGAAAACAAAGTATAAGGTGAGTGTAAAATGTGAAAAAAGAATCATAAATATTTTTCTCCAAAGTTAAATTCAATCCATTTTTGTTTTATACGTCAAGAGAATTTAACCATCCAAAGTTAATCGATTACCACCTTACTCCAATAACAAAAAAGAAAAAAAAAATATGATGATTTATTTTTATCTACTGTAGTTGTAACTGTTTTCTTGTGAATTAATTTCCTATGATTATTTTTTGGTGCATTTATGATTAACATATCAATGCATAACTGAATAAGTACTCCTATGTGTTTTCCATTGGTTGTACAGTTAGCGACCAAAACAAAGTACATGAATCAAGATGAAGAGGTTATAATGAAAAAAAAAACACCCACAAAGTCAAGATAGAGGGAAAAAGATAAAAAGAAGAGAACCTCACTCATCAGCCACATGGTAACACCAGCAATTAAAGTTTGATTAGAACTTTGGATTCCTCACCTACAATCCATAAAATTCCTCTTGGGGAAAAGACAGCTTCATAATATTCATCTATTTTTATTTTTTATTTTTAGAAAATAAATGTTTCCCTCTTCCACATCAATCTGTGTCCACTAATTCTCACATCAAGTTCTGTAATCAAACACCTAAGGTGGTTGCTTGTTTTCCTTCACAAGTCAGAGCCATGGACTTAGGTCTCCAAAACATTCCCTCACTTGCAATCTTACCCTTCTTCCTCTTCCGGTTCACAGTGTTTAGCATATTTTGGAGATCAAAAACCAAGCCTTCAAACTCCAAGTCCAAGTTACCACCAGGACCACCAAAACTTCCTCTTATTGGAAACTTGCATCAACTTGGTGCAATGCCACACCATGGCCTAACAAAACTATCACACCAATATGGCCCTCTCATGCACATTAAACTTGGTGCACTTTCCACCATAGTGGTGTCTTCACCTGAAATGGCCAAGGAAGTAATGAAGACACATGACATCATTTTTGCAAATAGGCCTCATCTTCTTGTGGCAGATGAGAAAGGTTTGCACCTTTGAGCTACTAAGGGCATGAGCTTTTCTCCTTATGGAAGCTACTGGAGGCAGATGAGAAAGATTTGCACCTTTGAGCTACTAACTCCAAGGCGTGTTGAATCATTTCAAGCAATTAGGGGCATCAAATCTTGTTAAAGAGATAGGTTTGAGTGAAGGGTCATCCATCAATCTCACCAAGATGATCAATTCTTTCTCCTATGGATTAACATCATGTGTCGCCTTCGGGGGGGGGGGGGGGGGGGGGGGGGGGGGATCCAAAGAACAAGAAGCTTTCATATTAAAGGGCTTCAAGTTTTGACAGGATTGAGGTCCAAAGTTGAGGAGTTGCATCAAGAATTAGATAGGATCCTTGAGAAAATTGTGAGAGATCACAGGGACACAAGTTCGGAAACAAAGGAAACCAATGATAAAACAGGAGAGGATCTAGTTGATGTGCTACTCAAGCTTCAGAGGCAGAACAACCTTGAACATCCTCTATCTGATAGCGTTATCAAAGCAACCATTTTGGTTAGTGTTTTGCAATTAAAAATCACATAATTTTTATCATAGCTCCAAATAGATATAATCAAAGATCAATTAACTCGTATTGCCTTAGATGGTTACAACATTTTCTCTGTTAAACACTGTTAGGTGATACCTGCTGGCAGAGGATAAGTAAGATTCATAGCATACTTAGATTTTGACTACAAACTAAGTTTAAGTAAAATCTATCTATGTTTGCTCACATACATTTAAATAAAGATATTTCTGTAGAAAGATCCAAGTAAAATCTGTCTCTGATTCTTGAATTTGAAAAAGAAAAAAAAGTCTGCAATGTAAATCACTTAATAATAACTAATCCGTTTGTTGAGTTATAGTTTTCAATTGTTACTACTGCTTCGATAAATATCTTCATAAATACTTATTGAAGTAAGAAAGTAAAATGAACGAAGCTTCTTTCATAAAGTTAAAATCACATGCACCTCTACTTTTGGAGAAGTTAGATAAAAGAGCTTTCATAAAAATTAAGTGCATAAAAGTTGATTTTAACTCAATAAGAGAAATTCAGTTCATTGTGAACTTCTTATTTTCTTCTCTAAAAAAGTGTTTATTGAGAACTTTATCCAAAGTGAGCCTAGATATACTATACTAGTTCAATAGTGCTGCAAAAAAAAATGTTGCCATTATTGAAGTTCATTTTAACATTTCTTTCAGGATATCTTCAGTGCTGGAAGTGGTACTTCAGCCAAAACCTTAGAGTGGGCAATGTCAGAACTTGTCAAAAACCCAAGGGTGATGAAGAAAGCACAAGCTGAGGTGAGATGGGTCTTTGGTGAAAAAGGGCATGTAGATGAAGCTAATCTGCATGAACTGAAGTACTTAAAGTCAGTAACCAAAGAAACACTGCGTCTACACATTCCTGTTCCATTTTTACTACCAAGGGAATGTAGTGAGAGATGTGAAATTAGTGGACATGAAATACCAGCCAAGAGCAAGGTTATTATCAACGCTTGGGCCATTGGAAGGGATCCAAACTATTGCAATGATGCTGAGAAGTTTTCTCCAGAAAGGTTCCTTGATAGCTCAGTTGATTACAAAGGTGCAGATTTTCAATTTATTCCATTTGGTGCTGGAAGGAGGATGTGTCCAGGAAGTACATTTGGCGTTGCTAATGTTGAACTTTTGCTTGCAAATTTGCTTTTCCACTTTGATTGGAAGATGCCTAATGGGAACAAGCCTGAAGAACTTGACATGACTGAATCATTTGGCTTGTCTGTTAAAAGAAAACACGATTTGTATTTGATTCCTAACATTGTGTAGGAACTCTTGTTTATGCTCTGATTCATTGGATATGTTACTACTTTTAAGGAGGAATGAAAATACAGTAACTAAAGTTTAGGCGCCGTCATTGACATTGTTGTACATGTGATTGATGAAGGAATGAGACAATTGATGTCAATTCAAGAACTAAATAACTTTTTCTATATCTAGCCTTAAACTTTGTAAAATTTGTACACATGAAAACTATGTATGGACATGCCATGTGCATTGTACAAAATGTGTGTCAATTTTAATTTTAACATATAGATGAATATCAATTTTTATATTTTCAATTCTAATTCATTTTTTTAGGAGATTTAAATATCCAATTAAAATATGTTGAAATAAGAAATAAGCAAGGGCAAATTTATTGAACGTGAGACTAACAGTTAAAGTCATTTATATTTTTTTTACTAAAATAAAAAATAATGTTATTAACAAATTAATTTTATTTTTGGATAATATTTATATCATTTGAGAAATGTTCACTTATCATATCTTATTTAATTTTATAATTAACGATATACTACATATACCTAAATTGTAGGACCATTCACTGTCTCTCTTCTCTTCTGTGGTATGTCTCTCTCTCCGTGTAAGAGCATGAGCATCTCCGAGTTGATTTCTGAGTTACGTGACTCGTTCCTGAGTCGTGACTTTGAGCGAGTCGAGCAGGTTCTGGTGGAGCGGGAAGCGAAGCTGAGGGCGGAACTTGAGGAGAAGAAGCGAGAAAATGGATGTCTCAAAGAGAAAATCTTTTTTGAGAGGTTGGCGAAGATCAATGCCGAGTTGACACTGAAGAGTCTCATGGAAAAAGGGTTGGTAAAGAGTGATGATAATAGTAATGAGTTTGGTTTGGGTGGTGGTGGCGGGATCATTGTTAAGAGTGAAAAGTGCATGGTTGAGGTGGAAAATGGAAAGGTTGGATTTTTGGAAGAGAAGGAAATAGGGTTTGGTGGTGGGTTGGAGGGGAAGGAAGTTGTTGCTGGAATCATCTCAAATGATGGTGGTATTGGTGCTGCAGGTATGCATATTTTTTATGCTTTTGTGCTAATTTGGTTATATGGTTGTACTTTTTAAAATGTTAGTTATGAAAAGGAAAAAAAATTAAATTTGTTTTTTTTTAAGTAATGGTATGGGGGTGAATATGATTTGATCAGGTTATGCTGGTATTTGATATACTGCAATTTATGTTTTATTATTCTTATGTTCTAGAAAAAATTCTGGTGATCGGAAGATTATCAAATAATAAAATAACTTAATTAATTATGTAAGATTATTCTCCCGTTTTTTAATATAAAAATGATATTTTTATCTTTTCATATTTATGAATTATTTAATATTTGATGTTGATCATTTCAATGGTTAATATCGAATAATTTGAAAATATAAAAAAGATAAATATATTATTTTTATTTTACGTTAGGAAGCGAGAGAAGATAAAGTTATTATCTTTATTTTTTAAATTAATTTGTTATTTTATTATCTGATTAGTCTTTTAATCATTCCAGAATTTTTAGATCAAAAGAATAAAATGTGATTATTTTCTATATAAACAAAATTTACCTTAAAATTAGACAGATTTAAACTCTTCCATTTTCCTAGACTGGCTAGTCTTTCAATCACTTCCAAATTTCTAGATCAGAAAATAATTTGTGAGACAGAAATTTCTGCACTATGATTTGATGAAAATTCTGATAAGCTTCTGCCTTGCCTTTTACTCGAATATGAAATGCCTTGCCTTTTAGTAATCACCTTAGTAATTCACTACTCCTTTTCCTATCCTTCTACTAATGGACTTCTTTTCCCATGCTTCTGCTTAAATTATTTTGTTGGCAAATAACATTTCTCTGTCTCTTCAATGCCAGCATTGGGGGAATTGGAAATAAAAAATGTCATTAATATAGAAGACGGTGATGAAGATGAGTTTAATTCACAAGTGTCCTTGGACAAAAAGGAGGCGAAAAATTCATGCACTATTGGTATAAATAATGACCATAAAAGTTCATCATCAGGAGCACACCAGAAAAATCTTCTAACAGGACTGGCTGAAGGCATTGGAAATCTCAAAAGAAAATTTATTTCTTCCCGGGAATTGAATGCAAATATCAATGTCTTGGATGGTTTGGTTAGTGATACTTCCTCTTCTAGTTCCAGTTCCTCTTCTGATCCATTTGAAATGGATCTCCGTGCAAGCAATAAGAAATTGAAAGCTAATGCAACCAGTCTTGGATTGTAGTTTTTACAAAAGAAAATCCCTAGCACAGAAATATTGTTTTATGGATCACATAAAGAAACTTCAACTTGATATGGGGGGAAAGTGGGTGAGGAAAAAAAAGTGAAAGTGGAATGTGATGTTGGTTTTTTTTTGTTTTATATGTGAAGACAAATTTGTTTGGTTATGTGAGGCAAATTTTTTTACTATTAATGGCTGTTCTCAAGAGTTAAGACTATCAAGTTTTCACTTGTATCTCATACTTTAGGGTTAATAGAATATTACATCAAATTAATCTTTTTTTAATATTAATTTTTTGTTGGATTTTTTAGACAAATTAAAATTTTGATTTCAGTTATTTTATTACAAATATAAATATTTTATTTTAGTATAGTGCTATGATTATTATTATTATTATTATGAATGATACATTCTTAATAGAACTTTGTAAAAGAAAAAAAAAATGATTGAGAAAGAATTTTGTGTACAACAAAAATTGTTAAAATTTGTTACTTAATTTTTTTTTCAAGGTCTCGTCCAATTTATCTTTTTCTTAATTACATTGAAAATTTTCATCATAATAATTATTTATTTATTAAATAACAAAAGCTTAATTTAATAGCTATAAAATATTTTTAATTTAAAAATCTTAAGACTATCAAAATATAACAACTTCTATCTTCATATGTAAAGTTTACTTTTTTTTTTTAGAAGACATGTAAAGTTTATAAGTTCCACCTACATTAACAAATTTAATCAAAATTAAAATTTTATAATTATTATGTCACTAATAATTAAAATAATTTATTATATTTGCCTCACAATCCATCTCTATATTTAATTTTTAGGATGATCGTGTAAAATTTAAAATTATTAAATAAATAATGATAAATAACACTCAACCTTTTAACTTTTCTCAAGTTATAAAAGTAGTTTTATATGTAAATCATATCCCTTCATTTTTAGGTTAAATATATTTTTAATTTTTATTAAATTTCATACTTTATATTTAAAAAAAAGAGTTGAAACTCATCTATATATATATATTAAAGAGTCATCATCTTTTACCATCTCAATAATTTTATTGACGTACAATAATATAAAAAGACAAATTACATATCCTCATGTAATTCAAAGAGCTCTTTTACAATCTCAATAATTTTATTGACGTACAATAATATAAAAAGACAAATTACATATCCTCATGTAATTCAAAGAGCTCGATATAGCTTACAATAAGATTTGGATGAATATTATTAAAAATAAAATAAAAAGGTACATTTGTATCATTAATATGTATAGGATTAAGCAAATGATGAATAAGTAAAAATGGGTATGTTTACACACACTAATCCAGAAAAACTTCTATATGAAAAAATAATGAAATTAATTTTTTCAATAATTAATTTGTAAAGGTTTCACATCTTTCAAATGAATCTATTTGAAAGAATTTTCACTAATTGACTTTGAGTAAAGACAATTTTAAATTTTAAATAAATTAATTTTATGACATGATAATGTTTTCTCTTGTGACCATATTGAACCCTAATCACAAGGTTGCATAGTTGTGAAAGATCTAACCCTAATTTGAAGAAGCATCAGATCCCCAATGAGGCGATTGTCACCATTGCTGTGTAGATCAATGGATAATAATGTTAGTGGTAAGGTTACCAAAGAAATTGTTGGCGAAGCCGAAGGACGATGACAACGAACAGAAAAGTCATGGGAGGAAGAGATGATTGCTAGAAAGTGAAAAGAGGTCATTGAAAGAAAATCGATCGGAGAAATCCACCAAAAACAAATTATCTTTGGTGAAACATAATTTTCGTGATCCCTCAAGCAGGATCAAGCTCATGCTCTAATACCATGTTAAAATGATTTAGTATAATGTGTTCTTTACACACAATAATGAGAAAAATTTACTTATAATAAAGGAATTACATGATAGAAATGATGGGGAATTGATCTTAATAGATAATGTTATTTTTGTTTATATATATATATATATATATATATAAACATATCTATATCATATCAATCATATAATTAACATTTTACAATCATTCCATCTTTTTAGGATGATTGTGTGAAAGTTAAAATTATCAAATAAATAATGATAAATTCCACACTTTTTAACTTTTCTCAACAGTCCTATTAAAAAAAGTAATTAATTTGTTAAAAAAAGTAATTTCATATGTAAATTATATCCTTTCATTATTTTTATGTACATGCATCAAGCTATTACTAGATAGTTTTTCTTTTTGTTTTTTGGTTACCTCTTTTACATTCATTATATTGTATCAGCTGAGTAAGGTCGCATGATCACCAAATTTTAATCAATTGGACTATCTTTAACTTGCACGTCAGGGAACACCAAGTTAACAATTCTCTTAGCTAATAGGGATTTTCAAATATGGATAATTTCTAAGCCAGAAGCAATTACCTTCACTTGCCAAAACTGCTACATTATCTTCCCCAATAAGGCCACATTCACTATCCAATAGTAGTTTCCAGTTACATTATCTTTGAAATAGCATTGACTAATTAATTAATTGAACCAATGATGTTACTCGGATGCAAATACACGTTGAACCTATAAGAAACTAAGTAATAAAGAGTTTATATATACCATTTTAATACTACACGACAACTATCAATATATACAGTGACGGATAAATTATGTCATACTCTTAGGTTCCTCCTCATCCCCCACCATGGATAAGTTTTTCATTCTCCATGTTTTCCTTACCTTTCTCCTTCTCTTAGGTGTTATATAAAACAGTTTCAAAATATTCCAAGAGTTCCACCATGGACAAGTCTAGTTTAATTTCTTGTATACTGGGGGAAGTACCAAAGATATCTGGGACCCTGAAGATGTGTGGAACAAAGGCTTATGTTTCTCAATCACCATGGATACAAGGTGGCAAGATAGAAGAAAACATTTTATTTGGTAAAGAGATGGACAGGGAAAAATATGAGAAGGTGCTAGAAGCATGTTCCTTGATAAAAGACCTTGAGGTTCTACCATTTGGTGACAAGACCATTATTGGAGAGAAAGGAATCAATTTGAGTGGTGGACAGAAGCAAAGAGTACAAATAGCTCGTGCTCTATACCAAGATGCTGATATATGTCTGTTTGATGATCCCTATAGTGCTGTGAATGCTCATACAGGATCCCATCTCTTTAAGGTACTATTTTTTTTCTTGGTATGGTAATTTGAGACTTCCAAACTGCTGATACAATCTTTGAATCTTTCTAAACATTCTACATTTGATAGAGTATTCAGTTCACTGTAATCTTATAAATGTGTCTCAAAATTGACTGAGTGAGTGAGTTTGGATGTCTCCAAAGAGTGTAAAAGTTAAAAATTAAAAATTAAATCCTTTTATGCTTTATTAATAAGAAGATTTCTTGGACTTTTATGTATCTGATCTCTAAATTCCAGCAGTAAATTGTGTACATGGATACACAATTGTTATGCATTTGGATAGACAGGGTGTTATCTGACTTTCCATTTACACTACACTGTTTCAGGAGTGCTTGCTTGGCCTTTTAAAATCAAAAAGTGTGATATACATAACTCATCAAGTAGAATTCTTACCTGATGCTGATCTAATATTGGTGAGTGATTCATATATTTCATTCTCAAGAATTCAAACCTCAGCATTTGGTCAATTTATAATTTTCTCAGAATATTTTCCTCCTGCTTAAATTTGTTTAGGTCATGAGAGATGGAAGGATAACTCAATCAGGAAAATACAATGACATTATCAGGTCAGGCACTGATTTTTTGGAACTTGTAGATGCACACAGAGCAGCTTTGTCTTCAATTAAGTCCTTAGAGAGAAGACCAACATCATTTAAAACATCAAGTATCACCAAGGAGGATTCAAACTCATTAAGTGATTTTGAACATGAACAAACTGTGGAAAACGTATATGATCAAAATGATAAGTCAGATGACACAGTTGAGCCCAAAGGACAACTTGTTCAAGAAGAAGAACGAGAAAAGGGTAGAGTTGGGATTAAATTATACTGGAAATACATCACAACAGCTTATGGAGGAGCTCTTGTACCCTTCATACTATTTTCACAGACACTCACCGTAGGTTTTCAGATTGCAAGCAATTATTGGATGACTGTGGCAACACCTGTTTCAGAAACTGCAGAACCTGATATTGGAAGCTTAACACTTATGGTTGTCTATGTAGCTTTGGCAATTGGAAGTTCCATTTTCACCTTTGCCAGAGCATTTCTTGCTGTGATAGCTGGATACAAGACAGCCACTGTGCTTTTCAATAAAATGCATTTGTGCATTTTTCAAGCACCAATATCATTTTTTGATGCCACCCCAAGTGGTCGAATCCTTAATAGAGTATGTTACTGTATGTTGATAATTCTTCATTGGTTTAATTTGAAGAGACAACTTATTACCTGATAGTGGATTGCTTTTGAAAGTTGGATTTCTCTATTCTTTTTCAAATTATAACATTATGTCTGTATTAAAGTAAATCATTCTTCTGCTATAACATTAAACTAAGTTCTGGAATCACAGGACAGTTGCAAAATCACATTCTACGGCTCCACTGTTGTCACCTGTTGCCATTCCCCATCTACTGCTTCCTTCCACAATATCACATTGTTGTTCCCATCAGCCACAGCCAGTATGTTGGCTGTCAATGACCATGATACCCTCCAAACAGGTGTCCTAAATTGGGTGCCCAAGCAACATCTCGAACCCAATCCGTGTGCATACCTTCACAGATGACTTGTGCTCATCAAACACATGAGCTTGAGTCCATGGCATTGAGTTGCCACTTGCTCAGTTGCTTTACCATTTTGATTGGAGGCTGCCTAATGGAACCAAACTTGAAGAACTTGACATGAGAGAATCATTTGGCCTTACTGCAAGAAGACAAATGGACCATGTTTGATTATTATTATTCATGATCACCAGCTAATAAATTAATAGATCACCTATTTAAGTGTGCATTTCATGTGTTAACTATCCTAATTAAGTTGTTTTATTAGTATATGTGTAGTGCCAGAAACAATGAAAGGAGCTTGATTTACTTTACCTACAATACTTCTGGCTCCACATGTTTATAGACATTAAGATTTTTAATTTTTATTGTTAACATTTATGGATGCAACAAACATTACCTATTCAGTATTCACCATATAGAAGCTATTGGTAGCAATTAAGAAAAACATGTACACGTCGACTCAATCTATGCCACTATAAGAAAATTGAAAACCAATTTTTAGTCACTAAAGTAAAGTAAAACAAGGTTTTTTTTTGTCCAACTTATTTTTAAATACTAATTAGTAAAAGTTTCTTAAAATAAAAATTTATTTATTTTTAATGAAAAAAAAATTAAAAATAAAGAAAAATTAGAAATAAAAAACACTTTATAATAAGTTAGCAAAAGTTAATTTTTGTTAATGAGAAAATCGAAGAACTCTTCATCTGATTATATTTTAAAACTTTTAAATTAAAAAAAAATATATTAACAAATAACTTTTTACTTCTTTTTTTAACTATCATTTAAACTTAAATTTAAAATAACTTATAAGTTAAAAAATAAACTGGTTAAACAAAACTTAAAAAAATAAGTTATTAAACAAATTAGTGACAAATTATAATAAGTTGTTAAGTCATTAGTCCCAAATATTTACCAACCAATTTTTGGACAAAAGTCAAATTCAAAAATTGATTTAATGACTAATTTGGCAACCAATGTTAAAAACTTATGTAGAAATTGATCACTTCACGAATTTTAGTGACTACTCCAACGACTAATTTTGTTGATTGCTTAAATGAATTGGCCACTAAACCAGTCATTATTTTGTATTATAAGACAAACTTTAAAATATATCCAATTTATATTTTCCAACTTGATAGACATGTATACGAAATAGCATTTCCAAATTCCAAATACATTAAAATATATGAACCTGCAAGACATAACAAAATATACAAAACATTTGAGATAGTTAACATATGAATATACTGATCCAAAGTACAAAACATTTGTCGTGAGACATGATTACATTAAAGGTAAATCAGTATCAGCGAGTCACTATGCATGGTTCACTTAGTTACTCCCATCCTCATCTTGACTTTCTTCCATTGCAGATGGCACGTTCATACTTTCCATCAATTCTTGAATCAATACATTGTTATGCTCGGCAAGCCTCTCAATGTTTGCGACTCTACTTTGAAGCTTATCTTTTTCATCTCTAATTTCTTTCATTTTTTTTATTAATTCATCAAAGTCTTGTCTTTTTACCCATTCCATTGATGAAGATGAGCCACGAGGCATTCCTGCCATTCCAAGCCCATACATTTCCCCTTTCTTCTTTCTAACTACATGCCACACATCTGACTCACTTGGTGGAGGATTTCCTTGCTCAAATGCACTTTTGGTCAATTGATCCAATGTTCGTGAAAATTCCTCCTGCCATCACCAATACAAGCTTAATAAGTGTTTCATAACATACCAAAATAGAATAAAACAATTAAAAACATTATTGAAATTTTTGAAAATTTATAAAAAAATAAAATAAAATTTGTAAAAGAAAAAAAAAAACTTCTACATCACTCACTCAAACATCAACAATAGCATACAAAACTCAATATCTCGAACTTTTTACATCAAGAAATTCTAAATATTGAAATACTAAGAAAGAAGTCTTCATCTACAAAAAGATATAAGAGATTATGCATCCATAAATGAAATAATAAAATCTAAAAGAAAAGATCATCGACATCACTCAAACATCAAATAAAAGCATAAAAGACCCAATATCTCTAACTTTTTACATCAAGAAATTATAAATATTGAAATACCAAGAAAGAAGTTAATATATACTAATCAAATACCAAGTAGTAATTATTCAAATACACTAATAAAACTATAAAACAATAAATATCACTCAAATTGATTCACAAGCTAGCCCATTAACCAGCGGACTTAATCTGTTTAACCCACAGGTTAAATGGATCAAGCAAAATAAGCTCATGTTTAAATGGACTGGCATTTTTAGTGTTCCTGACCAGCTTGATTAGTGGGTTAAACAAACCATCCATTGGCCTATGCCCATATACCCACCTGTATATCCACCCATGGAGTAGGAAGGGTTCCAGTCTCTTTACTCTAAAATAGAACAAAGAATACAACTTAAGAACTTGTTAGTTTTTAAGTATAAGATCATTACGCTAAATCATATAAGGTAAACAATACAATAATTGTATTAAATGACAACTTAACCATATTAGCTCCACCATCAGATGCCCGGTTTGTTTCTTGGGTGATCTTTTTCAATTCTTCAGATTTCCAATGCTCGCATAATCTCTCCCAAACATCATCTTTGACCCAATTTGGTTTACTCATTGTGGTCTGAGCCTCATTTAGAATATTTTTCATCATTGCTGCACCTTGTTTTTCAAAGTTCTTTTTTGCCCAATCGTAATCCAGTGGACAAATAGAAAACTTAACCAAAAACTCTCCAAACCACAAGTCTCTTGTGCTAATTGGTATCTTCTTCCATGATGGCCAGGGATCAGTATAATGACTCTTGAGGATATCCCCAATCTCATTAGCAGCAGGGCGTGAAGGTAAGAATCTACAAACATTACATGTAAATGGTCACAACTCAAGTTAACAAAACAAACGTCAAATAAGTAACAAAATAGATCAACATACCCTTGTCCACTAAGGTATAGAATTGGCTTGCCATCATTATTTTGTGCCTCTAATGCAACAAATGGTCTAAGGGTATGTCCTGCATCTAAATTTGTTGGTTGTGAAGTACGTGGTGAGTGTACCCCTTGTATTGAAGGTGGATTTCTCACATCAGATGTCCTAGCAAATGGATCAGTGAGATGAGATATTGCATGTGATGAAGCATGTGGTGGAATTTGTGAACTCATCTGCACTGGATGTGTAGTCCGCTGTTTCATTGGATGACCCTTAGAATCATTTCCTTTATTCCGATATTTCTCTTCCAGTGTCATCTGCAATTAATAAAATGCAGACTATGTAGAGAACATGATGACAAATATGAGAATTCATTATAAATTGCATTTTGCCATTTGAATAACAGTAACATTCAGGAAAAAAAAAGAACAAACAAAGTAAATGAATTACTGATGATTAGAACAAGATGAATTTGTGCACACAAGACAGGTGCTGTAAGAAATAGGATCTTACTACAATCTTGGCATAGAAGCAGGAACTGCACCATTTGGACTTAAACCATGAAAAATTCACCCAATGTACCTCTATGTCTTAACTTCCTAATGATAAAGATCTTGCATTGTGCTTGAATGAATGAATGTTATCCCAGAAAAAAAAAAAAAAAAGAAAAAAAAAAAAACAACCCTTGTGTCATGAATAATCACCCAAAGGACCTGGAACACATAGCACATGGAAATTAATCCATATACCTTTTAACAACCAAATTCATGCTGTAAGTTACTATCTCATGTAATCTTGTAAGGCTATCATTACCAAGCTATCTAATTCCGCTGATATAATATAGAGACACTTTCAATGCATTACACAAAATTCAAACTAGTCATTGCAAAATAAGAGGAATAACAGTAATGACGGTGATAAAAACATACAAATTTAAGCTCATCATTACTGTGAAGGGAGAAGCCTGGAATCAATAAGATCCATCGAATGAAGAATAAAAGGCATTACCGGCTGCCTAGCAAACTCTTTGTGAATAGCACTGCTCTTCTTTGGGACCATATTAAGGGTATATCCTGCATCTGGATTTGTTGGTTGTGAAGTATGTGGTGAGTGTATCCCTTGTATTGAAGGTGGAGGTATCACATCAGATGTCCTAGCGAATGGATCAGTGGGACAAGATATTGCATGTGATGAAGCACAAGGTGGAATTTCAGAAGTCGTCTGTGCTAGAGGTCTAGTATGTTGTTTCATTGGATGACTATTAGAAGCTTTTCCTTTATTGTGTTCTTTCTCTGCCAGTACCATCTGCAATTAACACAAAATTAACCACAAATCTATTTTGTCTAGCTCAGGTTTTGAAAAAATGAGTTAGGGTTGCTAAACTTTGACAGCATACAAAAATGAGTTTTAAAATGCTACTGGTGCATATGGCCAAACGAATCAAACCAGTTTATAATCATAATTATTTAAAAAAAAAATAGCCTAGCATCATGAATAATCAGTTAATCACCCAAACCCAAAGGACCTAGAAGGAGAACATAGCAGATGAAAATTAAGCAATGTACCTTTCAACGGTCATAAGTTACTATCTCAATGTAATCTCCCAAAGATATCATTAGTTCATTACCAAACTATCTAATTTCATTGATATATGTGCTGCTACCAGATAACAGAAGTTTTTAAAAGCGTCCTAAACTAGACACTAAAAAAATAAAAAAGAGGAATAAAAGTAGTGATTAAAAAATACACAAATTTAAGGTGATTGTAACAGTGAATGGAGGGGAAGCCCAAATGAATGAAATTCATTGAATGAAGAATAAAAGGCATTACCTGGCGCTTAGTTAACTTTCTGCTAGCAATAGTCTTCTTTCGGGCCATATCAAGTGCCAACTACTTCTTCTGCTTCTGAGAAACTGCCGTCAAATTTTGGGAATCCACAACCGCACCACCTCTCTGCAACCCCTAATTGAAAATAGAGTATAAACACAAACAGCTTGTGAGCAAAATGAAAGAGAAAGTACCCATTAGAGTAAAGCAGTGATTTTTACACTTTGGCTGATGCGAGACAGAGTGAGTGAGGGAGAGTGTCAGACGCCAATTTCTTCGTTCTAACTTCTAAGGATTCGCCGTAGGGTTTTTATTGATTTGGGAGCGAAATTCAATTCCACTCATTATCATTTTTATTTTAATTAATTCATTAATTAATTGGCAGTCTATATTTCAATATGTATTTAACGACTGAAATTTCAGTCACTGAATCTAGTAATTGACCTAAGATTAGAGTAGGTGTTTGGAATTGATATTGGAACATGGATGAAGACTTAAGAAATTTGAGATAAATTCCAAAAATTTCAAAATTTTTGGAACATAGACTTAAGCCTTCTCTCTTCACATTTGAGATAAATTTCAAAAATTCATTTAAAAACTTAAGAAATGACTGATTTAGCAACCAATGTTAAATTTTATTGAAAGATGGATCTCTTGAACAATTTAGCAACCAACTATAATTATTGATTTAGCAACCGATTATATTGGTTATTTATCAATACATGTCACTAAATCAGTCATTATTTTGTAATCTAGGAGAAAAAATAATTAATTTTAAATATACATCCAATTTCTACTTTTTGAATCTAATAGAACATGAAATAGCATTTCAAAATACATTCAAGTATATGAACCTAACAGACATAACAAAATATATAAACACATCTTAATATATTAATATCCAAATTACAAAACATTTGCCACACGAGACACAATTACATTGAAGGTAAAAAAAAACAGTATCAATGAGTCACTATGGTTCACTTTAGTGACTCCTCATCATCTTCATATTCACTGTCATAATCTTCACCTTCACCTTCATTTTGAGCGTCATTTCTAGGAAATGGCGAGTTCATGCTTTCAATCAATTCTCGTATTAATGCATTGTTATGCTCAACAAGCCTCTCAGTGTTTGCAACTCTAGCTTGAAGCTTATCTCTTTCATTTCTAACTTCTTCCATCTCTTTTGTCAATTCATCAAACTCTTGTTTTTTTACCCACTCCATTGATGAAGAAGATGAACAACGATAACAAGGACTTGTTGCCATTACTGTAGATTTCATTCCAAGCCCATATACTTTTCCTTTCTTTGATTTGGCTACATCACACCACACATCTAACTCACTTGGTGGAGGTTTTCCTTGTGCCAATGCTCTTTGGGTCAATTGTTTCAATGTGCATGTATATGCCTCCTGCATCACCAGCATAAGCCAAATAAGTAAAACAATAAAACAACACCATAAATAATTACATGATTGTAAAGGTGCGAGAGTTCACAACATTTACATGTTGTGATCTCATATCCACCCATGTGTTGTCCTTGTGTTGGTGTGTGCGACGAAACAACTCCAATGGAGTAGGAGTGATTCCGGTCTCTTTCATCTAACATACAACAAATAATACAACAACTTGTTAGTTCTTGAGTTAAAGAGATTATTAAACTAAATCATGAGATAAAACAATACAATAAATGATATTAATTGACAACTTAACCATATTAGCTCTATGCTGTGAAGCACTAATAGAGCCACCAGTGTGAGATGCTCCACAATTAGATGCTCGATTTGATTTTGCTTGGGTGCTCTTCTTTATGAACCCTTCAGATGTCCAATGCTCACACAATCTCTCCCAGACACCATCTTTAATCCAATGTGGTTTATCCATTGTGGTTCGGGCCTTATTTAGATTATTTTTCATCAATACTGAACTTCGCATTTCAAAATTCTTCTTTGCCCAATTGTAATCCGGTGGAGAAATAGAGAAATTTTCCTATATATACAAGCAAACAAGTTAGCCAAAAGTGGACTAAATATATATATCCAAATCATATATAATCAAATACAAAAATTAATATAAGAAACTTAACCAAAAACTCTTCAAACCACAAGTTTCTTTTGTTAATTGGTATCTTCTTCCATGATGGCCAGGGATCAGTAAAATTCCTCTTGAGGATATCTCCAATCCCATTAGCAGCAGAGCGAGAGGGCAAGAATCTGCAAATATTACATGTAAATGTCACAAGTTTAAGAAGCCATAGTCAAATAAGTAACAAAATAGAACATACCCTTGCCCATCAAGACATAAAATTGGCTTGGCATCATTTCTTTGTATCTCTAAAGCAGCAAAAGTTCTATCAGTGCGTCCTGCCTCTGAATTTGTTGCCAGTGAAGTACATGGTGAATTTACCCCTTCCATTGAAGGTGGAGGTGACACATCAGATGTCCTAGCAGGTGAGTGTTCCCCTTCCATTGAATTTATTGGTTGTGAAGCACATGGTGGATTTTGAGAAGTCATTTGTGCTACATATGCAGAACGTTGTTTCATTGGATGACTCTTGGAAGCTTTTCCTGTATTCTGATCGTTCTCTGCCATCTGCAATTAACAATGCAGACTATGTTGAGAACATATAAAAAAGGTGTGAGTTCATTATAAATTGCTTGTTACCTCCTGCCAAACAAACTTTCTGGGAACAGCAGTTCTCTTCTCTGAGGCCATCTCAAGGGTACATCCTGCATCTGGATTTGTTGGTTGTGAAGTACATGGTGAGTGTACCCCTTGCATTGAAGGTGGAGGAAACACATCAGATGTCCTAGCAGGAGGATCAGTGGGATGAGATACTTCATGTGATGAAGCAAATGGAGGAATTTGAGAAGTCATCTCTGCTAGACACCTAGCAAGTTGCATTGCTGGATGACTCTTAAAAGCTTTTCCTTTAGTCTGATCTTTGACTGTCATCTGCAATTACACAAAATTAACCAAGCAGACTGTTGAGAACATGATTATAAAGGACAGAATTCATTAAATTGCCTGTTTGCCATTTGAATAACAATAACAATCACGGGAAAAAATCAAAAGGGACAAATAGTAAATGAGTTATTCATGAAACAGAACAGAATGCACTTGTTGCACATACAAGACAGGTGCTGTAAGAAATAGGATCTTACAACAATCTTGTCACTCAAATCTAATGTGTCTAGCTCAAGTTTTGAATGAATGTGTAAGGATTTCTCAGACATTGACAGAATGCAAAAATGAGTTTACCAATGCAACTTGATGCATATGACTGATTCAAATGACTCAAACCAGATGAAGAAGGAGGACATTAAAGAACACAAAGTTTCCGTGCAACAAACTCCCAAATGCATCATGTAAAAACTGTAAAGACCATAAAAGCAACAAGCAACCCAAAATAAAACAATCCCCAAATTCGTGCACAAATACACAAAGAACTTGATAAAATATAGTCCATCCATACAAAAAGATAAAGAAGCAAAATCCCCTTTGAAGTATATCATAAACCCAAGTCATTCAAACCAATTCATATTGCCTTAAATCCTGAGTTTCAAACTATTAATTAATCCAGCCAAGATTATATTCAATTTTGAAAAAAAAAAAACTTGAGCTATCTATCTCCAAACGAAAACTGAGGGGGTGTGCTATTTAAGAGTTGATGGAGCTTTCAAACTCACCATTCTATTGCATGCAGAATAACATAGAGACACATGCAAGGTATTACAAAACAAAATAAAACTGATATTCAAACTAGTCACTAAAAAATAAAGTGGAATGTTTGGAATGACAGCGAATAAAAAAAGTATATAAATTTAAGGTCATCATAATTCATAACCGTGAAGGGAGAATCCCTAACGAATGAGATGCATTGACTGAAAAATAAAAAGCATTACTTGGCGCTTCCTCTTTGGAGCCATATCAAGTATCAAATGGCAACTACTACTTCTTCTTCCTTCTTCTACGCTTCCCTCAACCTAGCCACTTTTCTGCAACCCCACAAACAAAAACATAAACACAAACACACACACGTCATAGGCAATAATGAAAGGAAAAACGAAACAACCCATTAGAATAAAACAGCGATTTTTACAAGTTGGAGAGGTTGACGGGGTCACCGCCGGTGACCTTAGCTGTGATTGGAGCATGGTGATGCAAGACAACGACAATGGGCGCTACAAATTAGTTAGGGTTCAGAGAGAGAAAAGAGTGAGGCTGAGACGTCAATTGCTTCTTTTATATGATAATGATGATGATGATTTGAGAATTTGCATTTGGAGATTCATGTTAATCAGCGACCGAACATATAGCAGTCGCTATACTTTTTTTCTTTGGTTTGATGGAAGCAGTCGCTATACTTGATACCAAACAAATGGTCACTACCAAAACAACAGGAGGTTTTAACCCTAATTTTATTAATTAGTTGTTGTAATTGTAATTAATTTTATTTAATTATTTTTTCAACGGTTAATAAATTTAATTTTGGTGCCTCTATTTTTTAAAATAAATTTTTAATTTTAATTAAATGTAATTTTGGTCATCTGTCTTTTTAAAATCCATAATTTCATTTCCTCTATTTTTAAATAGAACATTTAATTCTCAGATTTTTCAAAATCAATTTTTTTGTTTCCTATTTTAAAATATAAATATTTAATTTCTCAATTTTTTAAAATATATGATTTTGAACTTTTTGTCAAACCGAAAGCATCGAAGGTTAAAAGATTAATGTTGATTATAATGTAGATTAAACAAAAAATTGTATGTCACGATTAATCTCTAATCGGTCAATATTTGAAAGGATAAGATTAATCACAAATTTTACAAACTAAAAGACTAAATACTTCTACATTAAATATCAGGATTAAAATCGTGGATTTTAAAATATATGAAAACTAATTAATTATTGTATAATTAAAAATAAAAAACTAAAATTATAAAGTTAAAAAAAATAGATAACTAAAACTGCGTTTAAACCTATTAATTTTCTGTTGAGGTAATATCATTGTTTTCATATCCATAAAAAAAAAAAAAAAATCATTGTCTCCATGAGTGCATTTGGGTGTTCTAATGTTTTAGTAGTACTTTATTTGATAATCCTAAATCCAGTCAGCAAGTTATTGATTCTAAAAAAAAAAAAAAAAGCATTTTATTGATAAAAGAATGATTCTAGCTAAGGGTCCTGTTATATAGATTTCTTTAGAACACTGGCCGGTTAAAAAAACAATAAATAAAAAGTTTTCATTCGAGTGTATTATAAATTATGGGAGAAGTTAATAATATATATAAAAAAAAAAAAAAAACACTTTTGATTCTAAAGGGCACTAGTTAATATTTTTCCTATCTAATTCCATTTTTTATGACATTATCTAATTACTATAACTCTCTGCCTATTAAAAAAAATATATCTTACTATAACTCTCCTATTTTATTCGTGTGTAAAATATTAATTTATTTTATATTTTCAAAACATCAAATGTATAATTACTTTTTCATTTACAATTAACATTTTCGTAATAAGATACTTCTTGTTAAAAATTACAAGGATCCACGTACTTCTATTGGTAACTTTTTTTTTACACATGGAGGACTACTTTTATTGGTAATAGTATTAAGGAAATTCACATTTTTATCCTATAATATTTTTTTAAATTGATAAATATTATTATTAACTAGTTTCAAACTTTTAAAATATTACAAAAATTCACAAAGTAAATCCACAGCTATTATTTAATATGAGTAACCATGTATAAGCATTTCTTTAATTTAAACACATTACTGATATCTCTCATTTTTCTTTATGTTTTCTTCGTATGACATATAATTAAATGAATCTTATCATACATATTGTTTTCTTCCAAAGTGTTGGTTGGATAACATATTAATTGGTTGCTCATCACACATTTTCCATTCAAGATTTGCAAATAGTTAGAGTTATTTGTTTTACACCTCAAGTAGAGATAGAAATTAAATGGTAGAAGTAAAGAAGACAACCTAGCTATAGTATTATGTATACTAAAAAAGTAAAAAGAGAATATGAATTATGCATTGTTGCAGTTTATCGATATCTATATAAGAACGGGAAAAAAAATACTAAAAGACTACACCTGAAAATTGTCTTTTTAACTTAGGTCCTTCTTTCATGTAACCTGAATTTGACAAATTATATGGTGCGAAAGGCGTAAAAAAAATATTCATTAAATTATTTCCATTATGCCCTTTGCTATTTGTCCATTTGTCATGTTTCACTGCAAAGGCGTTGAGTGTGTAAGGTTTTCGTTTCAGAATTTGTGCATGTGATTGATGGATACGTGCAAGGAGAGAATAATACGATAGGGCAGTTTATGAAGACTAAAATAAAATGATGCAACAACATAATTCAAAATTACAGTTTGTATTCTTTTCATCAAAGAGGTTTGGGACGTGGCGAAAACAAACTCTGCAGGAATAATTCTCACCCTCGTTAACTATGGTGTATTTCAGATATATTGAGATCTAGTTCTTTTTTGTGTGTACGATTTGTGTTTCTTATTGGGTGGGTGTTATTTATGGTGCTTTGTTATTTCAATGTCAGGGAGGAATTAAATGGAGGTGGCCCTGCGTTTTAATTTAATGAGACAATTTGTCAATTCGGGAGAAAGAAAATAAAAAAAGATTATATGATTTTTGTATACTTTATATATGCTGAAAATGGAATAATACATTTTACCACGGTATGGTTGTATTGATTTCTATTTTGAAAATAAAAATAGACGTGAAAATAAGTTTTATGTTAAAAATAATAAATTGTTGTTTTCTTGTTTTCTGTTTCATTTAAGTATACAGTGACAAATTATAATATTTTTATTTTTAAAAATCATAAATTAATCAAATTCTTTAAAAAACTGAAAATGAAAATCATCAGAAAATAAAAATAGAAAATATTTTTCAAACCAAATCCCACCTAAAGTATTTTCTTAGAATTTTTGTTATAGCATTATCATATGTGGATAATTAATTATATTTTTTTGAGTTGTGGGTTTCTCAAAAGCTCAAAGAAAAGGTCCTACAAGTGCACATACATAAAATAATAAAAAAAAAAATTAACTCCTACAAGGGCACGGATGGCTAAATATACAATGCGAATATTAATAATAATATTCTAACGAATATAATAATGAAAATGACATTTTTAAATATTTTAAAAATATATTTAATTAACAATAACAACTAACATTATTAAAATATTTTTGATATTCTCAAAAATAATTAGTATTATTTTTACATTAAAAATACTAGTCTTGGACTTTTTTCTACCACTGCCAGTGGTATTAATTAAATTTTCACTTCTTATTGGGTATCTGAACATTGCAAATGTAAGATTTATTGTATACAGCAACTGTAATTAAGGTACTTCAGACTTTAAAAGTAGTACTCTATTGGGTACATATCAATATTATATCGCTTTCTCTGCAGCTCTCGTGTATTGTGACTTTCATGCATTGCATTCATTTCATTCACTGTGATGAAATAGTTTCTCTTCTCTCTATCAATTTCCATTCTCACCTTTTTTCCTGGAAAATGTAACCTCCATTTTCCTTCTCTTTCATTCTTCACCCTCACCCTACACGTCTTCCATGTCTTGCTTTCATTCTTTGACCATATATAACTTCATTTTCATTCTTCATTATAAGCAGAATGTCTTCATTCTGACACCATCCCATTTCGTAGAGTCTTTGTAAGGTTCCACAACATACTCAAATTATTTCCTTGTTATTCGTTCAAGTTGTTGTTCAACTGTTCCAAGTATATATATAATGTTGTCGTTTGTCTTATCACTCCACTCTCTTAGACACTTTGACAGTACTTTTCTGACATTTTTGGTGAAGCCGGTTTTCATGCATGGCTTATCTGGTGTCCTTCATCTACTGTTGTTAGTGGTGCTTTTAGTATCACTGTTGTGGAGGAAAGTCACAGTTGGAGCCAGAGAAAGTTGCAAAGAGAGCATTAATAATAGTACCTTGTTAGCAAGGATTCCTCCTCTTTGTTCACTTGTTGTTTCTGTTTTAAACCTTCTACTCTTTTTGTTCGATTACTTTTGTTGGTATAACAATGGTTGGTCAGAAGAAAAGCTTCTGACCCTTTTGGATTTGGTGCTCAAAACGGTTGCTTGGGGGGTTGGTGGTGTTTTCTTGCATAGGGAACTCTTCATTTCAAGGGAAAGAAGATTGCCATTCTTCTTCAGAGCTTGGTGCGTCCTTTACCTCTTTGTTTCCGGTTATTGCTTTATAGTGGACATTGTTCTCTATGAAAAGCATGCTGCTTTGCCTATTCAGTGCTTTGTTTCTGATGTTTTCTCTGTTTGTGTGGGTTTATTCTTCTGTTACTTGGGGTTCTTTTTAAAAAATGAGGGTAAAGTGGGAGATAGTAGTACTCTTCAAAAATCTCTTCTGAATGGAGAATCAAAAGAAAGTGATGTGTTTGGGACAGAAGAGATCAAGGGGGGTGATACTGTTACCCCTTACTCTAATGCTGGAATTTTTGGCCTTCTTACCTTCTCTTGGGTTGGTCCTCTGATTGCTCTTGGAAAGAAGAAGACTTTGGACCTTGAGGATGTCCCCCAACTTGACAAAAGAGACAGTTTAGTTGGGGCTTTTCCAACTTTTAGGGACAAGCTTGAGGCATGTTGTGGAGAAAGCAACACAGTGACCACACTTGAGTTAGTGAAGTCATTAGTATTCTCAACCTGGACAGAGATTATTTCCACAGCTATCCTTGCATTGGTAAACACATTGGCGACTTTTGTTGGTCCTTATCTCATTGATGGTTTTGTCCAATACCTTAATGGAAAACGGCGATTTGAAAATGAGGGCCTTGTTTTGGTTTCTGCATTTTGTGTGGCAAAGCTTGTAGAGTGCCTCACAAAGAGGCATTGGTTCTTTAGGTTGCAGCAGGTTGGATTACGAATGCGAGCACTGCTCGTGACAATCATATATAATAAAGCTTTGAACCTTTCATGTCCATCCAAGCAAGGCCACACCACTGGGGAAATAATCAACTTCATGACTGTTGATGCAGAAAGAGTTGGTGAGTTCAGTTGGCACCTACATGATCTGTGGTTAGTAGTCCTACAGGTTTTAGTAGGCTTGTTGATTTTGTACGAAAATCTTGGGCTTGCTTCAATTGCTGGCTTTGTTGCAATTCTCATTGTAATGTGGGCAAACATTCCCTTGGGTTCAACCCAGGAGAAGTTTCACAACAAGTTGATGGAGTCAAAAGATGAAAGAATGAAAGCAACATCTGAGATTTTAAGGAACATGAGGATTCTCAAACTGCAAGGATGGAAAATGAAGTTTTTGTCTAAGATAACCGAACTCAGAAATGTTGAGCAAGGCTGGTTAAAAAAAGTTATATACACTTTAGCCATGATCATATTTTTATTTTGGTGTGCCCCAGCATTTGTGTCTGTGGTTACTTTTGGTACTTGTATGCTTATAGGGATCCCTCTTGAATCAGGGAAGATCTTGTCTACACTTGCCACATTCCAGATTCTCCAAGAACCCATTTATAATCTTCCAGAGGCAGTTTCAATGATGGCACAGACTAAAGTTTCTCTTGATAGAATTGCATCTTTCCTTTGTCTCGATGAGATGCAATCTGATGTTGTGAAGAAGCTTTCACCGGGTAGTTCTAATATAGCAATTGAAGTGGTTGATGGGAATTTCTCTTGGGATTTATTTTCCCCCAAAACAACATTGCAAAACATAAATCTCAGAGTTTTTCATGGTATGAGGGTTGCTGTCTGTGGTACTGTTGGATCAGGCAAGTCTACTTTACTTTCTTGTATATTGGGAGAAGTACCAAAGAAATCAGGGATCCTGAAGGTGTGTGGAACAAAGGGCTATGTAGCTCAGTCACCATGGATACAAAGTAGCACCATAGAGGACAATATATTGTTTGGCAAGGATATGGAAAGGGAAAGATATGAGAAGGTCCTTGAAGCTTGTTGCCTAAAGAAGGATCTAGATATTTTTTCATTTGGAGATCAGACTATTATAGGAGAGAGGGGGATAAATTTGAGTGGTGGACAGAAACAAAGAATACAAATTGCTCGTGCTCTATACCAAGATGCTGACATATATCTATTTGATGATATGTTTAGTGCTGTGGATGCTAATACAGGATCTCATCTTTTTAAGGTAATTAATTTTCTGCTGCTTCTTATAATTTGCAATCTAGAGTATGCTGTTAATCTTATATATTTCTTTGTATGTATTACAAACTACTAACTTTCTTAAATATTTGTGAAAAATGTGGCTCTTTGTATGGCATGACCAATTAACCATTATATCAGTATTTCAGTACATGAGCCTTTTTCATGTTTTGTATATGACAGGAATGCTTACTAGGCCTTTTAAGTTCAAAGACAGTGGTATATGTCACTCATCAAGTAGAGTTCTTACCTGCTGCTGACCTTATCTTGGTGGGCAATTTTCAGAGTTGTGTTGTTATTAATTCAAAAGAGTTGTTTGTTTTCTTCATACCATTCTTATCAAATTATTCCTTGTTAGGTCATGAAAGATGGGAATATAACTCAATGTGGAAAATATTATGATCTGCTCAACTCAAGCACTGATTTTATGGAACTGGTTGGTGCTCACAAAGAAGCTTTGTCTGCACTTGATTCAATAGATGGAGAGACAGTATCTGATAAAATAAGCGTCTCTCTTTCTCATGGTGTTGAAGAAAAAGAAGTAAAGAAAGATGTGCAAAATGGTGGAAAAGATGACAAATCTCATCCAGAAGGTCAACTTGTCCAAGAAGAAGAAAGAGAGAAAGGTAAAGTTGGGTTTTCAGTTTGTTGGAAATATATAACAGCAGCATATGGAGGAGCACTTATACCACTCATATTGTTGGCTGAAATTTTGTTTCAACTTCTTCAAATTGGAAGCAACTATTGGATGGCTTTGGCAACTCCTATCTCAACTGATGTTGAGTCACCTGTTGGAGGAAGTAAGCTTATAGTTGTCTATGTAGCTTTGGCCATAGGAAGTTCCGTGTGTGTCCTTGCAAGAGCAACACTTATTGCCACAGCTGGTTATAAGACAGCTACTTTACTCTTCAACAACATGCATTTCTGTATTTTCCACGCTCCAATGTCTTTTTTTGATTCCACTCCAAGTGGGAGAATCCTTAATAGGGTATGTGGAACCGTGGATATCGCATTATTCATTTCTTTTGTTCTGATTTTGAGAAGGATATATGAATCTTAAATATCTTTTTTTTGGCACCATTTATTAGTTAATTAATAGTCACATTCATTTTGTTAGTTGTTTTCACTTTTCAATGTTTATAGGAAAAAAGTTCTTAAGAAAAAACCATTTCTCTGCTCCTTGCAGGCTTCAACTGACCAAAGTGCAGTGGATATAGACATTCCTTTTCAAGCTGGATCTCTTGCTTCCTCTGTGGTTCATGTTCTTGGAATTATAGTGGTGATGTCTCAAGTTGCATGGCAGGTTTTCATTGTCTTTATTCCTATTACAGCAATCAGCATTTGGTATCAGGTATTTTATTTGGCACCATGTTGTCTTTGATGATAAGATATTAAGATGTTCCTAGAATGTGCCAAATTTTTTTGTTATGACATCTTACAAACTTACACTTCTGCAGCAATATTACTTACCATCAGCCAGGGAACTATCACGTTTAGTTGGGGTATGCAAAGCTCCTGTCATTCAACACTTTGCTGAAACAATATCAGGCTCATCAACCATCAGGAGCTTTGATCAGGTGTCTAGATTTCAGCAAACAAATATGAAACTAATGGATGGATATTCTCGCCCCAAGTTCAACAATGCTGGTGCTATGGAATGGTTGTGCTTCCGTTTAGATATGTTGTCTTCTATCACATTTGCCTTTTGCTTGATATTCTTGATATCTATTCCACATGGATTCATAGATTCAGGTACAAAACTCAAATCCAGTATTTTATTTACCAGTCAAAAGTGTGTCTATTTATAATGGGGCATTAGAACATAATCCCCCCACCATCTCTTTCTTGTTTTTGAAGGTGTTGCTGGTTTAGCTGTAATCTATGGCCTTAATCTGAACATTATACAATCATGGATGATATGGGAACTTTGCAGCTTGGAGACTAAAATTATATCAGTCGAAAGAATACTTCAGTATACTTCAATTCCTAGTGAGCCTCCTCTTGTTGTAGAGGAAAACCGGCCGCATGATTCTTGGCCATCATGTGGCAGGATCGATATTCACAACTTGCAGGTAATTGGAGTTCTTAATATGTTTGCATTCTATTATCTTTTCATTTTGTTGTTGATTTACAAAACTTGAGCTATGGTGTTTTATCGTCTATGGTTTGAAGTTAGCTTCTGAACAAAAAAGTTTTGTGGCTTGTAGGCAAGATTTGTCATGGAGTCGTGGTATAGCTAGCTATTAGTCTAGTGCTTGATTTTTTTGTTCCAAGTATATAATTATAATTATTCTATACATATGATGAAGGTACGTTATGCTGCACATATGCCATTTGTGTTGCATGGCCTTTCATGCACATTTCATGGAGGACTGAAAACTGGAATTGTTGGGAGAACAGGAAGTGGAAAATCAACTCTAATACAAACACTTTTTCGAATCATTGATCCTACTGTTGGGAGAATTATGATTGATGGCATCAACATCTCATCCATTGGACTTTATGATTTGAGGTCTAGACTAAGCATCATTCCTCAGGATCCAACTATGTTTGAAGGCACTGTGAGAAGTAATCTGGACCCACTAGAAGAGTACACAGATGAACAAATTTGGGAGGTGGGTTGGTTGTATTTGTCACACAAAGAGAGACTAGGTTCTATCCAAAACATTGCACTTGTGGTTGTTCCTCAAATTAGTAGTTCCTTCACTCATTCATTGGCACTCTTTTATGTAGGCCCTTGATAAGTGTCAACTTGGAGATGAAGTCAGAAGGAAAGAAGAGAAACTAGACTCTGCAGGTTTGTTTTTTAAATTTGTTGAACATAAACATATATGAATTTAAATACATTGACAGTGTAATTTATTTTACACTATCATCCAATCATAGATTGTTTATTTATCATGTATGGGAACATCCTTGACTTTTGTTATAACTACCTTTAAAGTCATAATTGAAGTGATTTTTAATTGGTTAGTGTAAAAATCTTTACACTAACAATGCATATTGGAATGAATCTATTATCAAAATGGATGCTGCAGTTTGTGAGAATGGAGAGAATTGGAGTATGGGCCAGAGGCAATTGGTCTGTCTTGGTAGGGTGCTGCTTAAGAAGAGTAAGGTCTTGGTGTTAGATGAAGCTACTGCATCTGTTGACACAGCTACAGATAATTTGATTCAGCAAACTCTAAGGCAACATTTCTCTGATTGCACAGTCATTACCATTGCACATGGAATAACTTCTGTAATTGATAGTGATATGGTTCTACTACTTAATCAAGGTTAAATTACATTATTCTTTGAACTTAAAATTCTTCTAATGCACGTTTTCATTTATGATTTTATTGGACATTGATGCAGGACTTATTGAGGAGTATGATTCTCCAACAAGGTTGCTAGAAGACAAGTTATCTTCGTTTGCTCAGCTTGTTGCAGAGTATACCACAAGGTCCAATTCCAGTTTTGACCAACCAAAATAAGAGTTTTTTCTTTTTCTTTTCTTTTTTGGTTGAATGGCATCAAGTTGGGAAAATTACATTGATAATCACTGTCTTATTTTCATTTGATAGAATATCATATTATTGTACTCTTTAATTAACAACTAGAAAGATTCAGCAAAAAAAAAATTAACAACTAGAAAAAAGTATACCCCAAAACTAATTTATAATGCAAAAAACAGTATCATTTACTCTTGAGATTGTTCGAGGAAGAATTTAGCCTCTTTTTCTCGTTGAGTGAAGACTAGTTACAGAAAAATTTATCATTGAAAAATATCAAAGAATACTTTACGCCCCATATGGTGTTTTACAATGTAATAATGATTCTTTTAAAAAAAGCTTGAGAAAAAAATTATAGATTTTTTATTCGTTTTTTTTAAAAAGTTATTTTTACATTTAAATAAAAAATGTTGGAAAAATATTTTTAAGATATTAAATAAATTCTGTCCTTCATACTCTCTAACTCTACATTGAACAAGTGGTTTGGAAACCAAAATTTCCCCATTATAGCTTGATTTAAATAAATTTTCAAACAAACTTGGGCAAACTTCCATCTTGAAGCATCTATAATACAAATATCCACCTCAATAATGTATTATAAAGACTGTATGCACACTGGCATACTATCTATTTTGACCCCCTTAAATTTTTAATTTTTAATTTTTACTATTTTGACTTTTATGAACAAACAAAATCCACGAAATAATGAATGACCCTGCAAGATCGAACTTCACAAAATAAAAAAAGCATTCCCAACATCAATAACATGCATATTCCCCATACATACTGGCTTCCAAACCAAACCACCTTCTAGGGGTTCCTCCATCTCCCATTAAAAAATGTTTCCCTAGTTGTAACTCAAATAATTTTACAACACTACCTTATGAACAACTTAGAAGAGATGATACTCACTTCTAGAAGCTAAATAATTTTCATGTATTTGTTTCAGTTTTTCAAAATAAATAATCAGAACTCAGAAGCTAAAAAGCATTAAATCTAATTAAAATAAAAAATATTTTTGAACAACTTTTCATAAAATAATCAATTGATATATTTCTTTATAATGATTTTTGTGATTATAACCAAACATAATTTTCTTTCACTTTTTTTTATATATAAAATAATCTCTTAAACTTACTTCGTTAGTCCTAATAAACTGGCCCAGTTATCAAAACCCTCCCAACAGGACTGATGAGGGAATTTTCCTCCCAAACACAAATTCCCAAATCATATAAACGAATGAACTGGCGTCTCTCTGTCTTACTCACTCTGTCATTCTTTCCCAACCCTAGCCAATTTATGTGGCTCCATTGTCGTTGAATTGCACGACCGTGTTCCAATCACAGCTAAGGTCACCGGTGGTGATCTTATCAACCTCTTCCAGGTATAAAAATCACTGCTTTACTCCAATGGATCGTTTCGTTTCGTTTCTCTTTCATTTTTGCCCATGACGTGTTTGTGTGTATGCTTTTTTTTTCTCTCTCCCCATTTTTAACGTGGCATGTTTCGATCCTGATTTCTCAGAAGAAGAACACTGCGTTGAGGGAAAGCGTAGAAGAAGAAGTAGTTGTCACTTGATATGGACTCAGTGAAGAGCAGTGGACGCAGAAAGTTGTTTAGGCACCAGGTAATGCCTTTTTATTCTTCATTCAATGGCTTTTATTCATTTGGGCTTCGCCCTTCACAGTTATCATGATCTTAAATTTGTATATATTTTTTTTTACTAAACTATCATTTTAATCCCTGAAATTGTATGGCTATCACATTGGTCCTTGAAATTAAGGAAAATCTAAATGAGTCTCTGAAAGTGCAATCTGTCAATCCCATTAATCCAAAATTCAAAAATGTGACTTAAGTGATAATATGAGTGTATGTTTAGGGCAAAAATGACGGAAAGTTTGGATTTTCCTTAGTTTTTCATGATCTAATGTGACATGTTACACTTCCTGGGGCCAAAATGGTGGTTTACACTATTTTTTAAGGGTAAACTACTAAATTGGCCCCTGAAAATGTAGTTAAATGTCAGTTTAGTAACTGAAAGAATAAAAATGTCACTTAGGTACATGAAAGTATGATTTTTATGTCACTTTAGTCCTTCCGTTTTTTTTTTTTGTTAAAATATCAACTACCTTGATAGTAACTTATAGCATGGATCTGGTTGTTGAAACTTGAAAGGTATATGTCTTAATTTCCATGTCCTATGTATTCCATTACCTTCTAGGTCCTTTGGGTGATTATTATTTACACAAGTGGTTTTTTTATTGAATGATTATAAACTTGTTTGAGTCATTTGAATGGATCATATGCAACAAGTTGCATTTTAAAGCTCATTATTGCATGCTGTTAAAGTTTGAACAATCCTTACTCATTTATTCAAAACTTCAGTTAGACTCATTTATAACCTTGAGACATACAACTTCCAACCCACAAAATTTCATATTTTATGTCCTTACATTGCCCCATGTCAATGTAAATTCTGCATGCTCCATTTTCTGATAACATCCATTCACTCAAGCACAAGTTGACTTATCCATTTGATGCAAGATCTGCCCATTAGGAAGTTAAGACTTAGAGGTACATAGGGATAGGGTAAAATTTTCATGGTTTAAGTCCAATAGTCCCAACTTCTACTCCAAGATTGTGGTAAGATCCTACTTCATACAGCAACTGTCTTGTCAGCATAAATGCATTTTGTTATCTTCTCATCATAAATAACTAATTTACCTTGTTTGTTCCTTTCTTGTGGTTTTTTTTCTCTTTTCTGAATGTATTTGTTATTCAAATGGCAAACAAGCAATTTATAATGAACTCTCACCTTTACAATCATGTTCTCAACATAGTCTACATTGTTAATTATTTGTTAATTGCAGATGGCAGAGGAAGATCAGAATAAAGGAAAAGCTTCTAAGAGTCATCCAACAAAACAACGTAGCAGACATCTACAACAGATGTCCTCTCGAGTTCCACAATCTGCTTCATCACATACAGTATCTCCTCTCTCTGATCCATCTGCCAGGACATCTGATGTGACACCTCCACCTTCAATACAAGGGGTACACTCGCCATGTACTTCACAACCAACAAATTCAGATGCAGGACACACCCTTAGATCATCTATTGCATTAGAGTCACAGAGTAATGATGGCAAGCCAATTCTTTGCCTTGATGGACAAGGGTATGTTGTTCTATTTTGTTACTTATTTGACCTTTTTAATACATGTGATGTGACCATTTACATGTAATGTTGGCAGATTCTTACCTTCACGCCCTGCTGCTAATGGGATTACAGATATCATCATGAGTCATTATACTGATGCCTGGCCATCTTGGAAGAAGATACCATTTAGCACAAGGGACTCTTGGTTCAAAGAGTTTTTGGTTAAGTTTCATATGCTGATTATTACATTTAATATGATATGTATATTTATTCTACTTTTAGCTAACATGTTTTCTTCCATATATAGATAAAGTTTTCTATTAGTCCCCCAGATTACAATAGGGCAAAAAAGATTTTTGAAATGCGAGGTTCGGTATCGCTGACAAATAAGCTAAATAAGGCTCGAACCACAATGGAGAAACCAAAATGGATTAATGATGGTGCCTGGGAGATATTATGCGAGCATTGGAGATCTGAAGGATTCAAAAAGAAGTGTGCCCAAGCAAAAACAAATCGAGCATCTTATTGTGGAGCATCTCACACTGGTGGCTCTATTTCTGCATCTCAGCATAGAGCTAATATGGTTAAGTTGGCACTCAATATCATTAATTGTATTGTTTATCTCATGATTCAGTTGAATAATCTGTTTAACTTAAAAACTAAAAAGTTATTGTATTATTTGTTCTAATTTCTATGTTAGATGAAAGAGACTGGAACCGCTCCTACTCCATTGGAGTTGTTTCGTCGCACGCACCAACATAAGGACAACACATGGGCAGATAGGAGATCACAACTTGTAAATGTAATGAACTCCACTTTTAATCATGTACATTAATTGTTTATGGTGTTGTTTTACTCTATTTTGGTTTGTTATGAAGCACTTATTAGGCTTATAATGTTGATGATAGGATGCATTTACACGCACATTGAAACAATTGACCAAAAGAGCATTGGCACAAGGAAAACCTCCACCAAATGAGTTAGATGTGTGGTGTAATGTAGCTAGATCGAAGAAAGGAAAAGTATATGGGCTTGGAATGGAATCTACGGTAGTTGCAGGAAGGCCTTGCTATCATGACTCAACTTCTTCATCAATGGAGTGGGTAAAAAAGCCAGAGTTTGATGAATTGAAAAAAGAGATCGAAGGAGTTATAAATGAAAGAGATGAGCTTCATACCAAAGTTGCAAATACTGAGAGGCTTATTGAGCAGAACAATGCATTGATACGACAATTAATGGAAAGCATGAATCATCGGTCCATGCCATCCATGTACTATAAAAGAAAGTCAAGAAGATGATGAGACAAAGTCACTAAGTGAACCATAGTGATTCGTTGATACTGATTTACCTATGATGTTTTTGTCTCGTATGACAAATGTTTTGTAGTTTGGATGTTAATGTTTTCATATATTAACCTTTTCTAATGTTTTACTTTAATATATTTATGTATTTTGTTATATATGTCTATCAGGTTCATATAAACATTGAGGTTCTCAAAATTTAAATTGAATATATTTTAAAGAATCAATAAACTTTGTTGCCAAATCGGTAACTAAAACGGCATTACTAAATTGGTCAAGAGATCAATCTCTAATTAAAATTTTAACATTTGTTGCTAAATCAGTCAAGAAATAAGTCCAGTAAAGTAGGACACGACATGAAGTATGATGGTGACCAGACATATTTGTCATCTCTGGTTAGAGGCTAATCCAAATTCAGTTTCAATTTAATTTCCAAAACCAGAGTTTGACCTCCATGTGTATTCTGCAACTAGTTGAGCTAGAGATGAAGACTTGTTCTTAAGCAGCTTCTTTGGTGAATCGTATTCCTCAATCAACCCTACAGGATCAATATGAAGACATATCATGAGAAAAATAAGAGAAAAAAGTTGACCAATAAATAAAGAAAATAAGTGATGTTGCATTTGCATGTATGAATTTGATTATCCCGGGTCTGGGAGAAATAATCACTTTCTCTTTAAAATCTTCATCAGGAAGTTAACAAAAAAAAAAAAGGTGATTATCAATAATAATCAATAATCAATCGATAACAATATAAAACCTTTCCAGCCTCCACGTGTTGCTTTTTTACACAGGCCCATCTTTTTCTTTTTTTTTATTCTCTCCACTGGTACTCTTGTTGTTTCTTTAAAATAAGACTAAACAAGCAAGAAGAAAGAGACAAAGTAATGTTTACCTTGATTTAAAAACAGAACCATGTCACTGTCAAGGATTGAAGTTATCCTATGAGCAATGGTAATAACTGTGCATTCTGAAAAATGTTGCTTAACTGTTTGCTGAATAGTATTATCTGTGGCTGTATCAACTGATGCAGTAGCTTCATCAAGCACCAAGATCTTACTTTTCTTTAGTAGAACACGGCCAAGGCAGACCAATTGCCTTTGACCCATACTCCAATTTTCTCCATTCTCAGTAACTGTAAAAACTCACTATTACTACATTTAGACATATGATCGTGACATGTAACACATGCTATGTCTATGTTCAAAGGTTTGAGAAGTCAAACCTATGGAGTCAAGCTTCCCTTCTTTTTTCCTTACTTCATCTCCAAGTTGGCACATATCTAGAGCCTGGAAAATTTCTTAAAAGAAATTAATATGCATAACATGCACTAAAGAGACAAGTTATTTGTAGTGTCAAACAAAACCAAATTACCTCCCAAATCTGTTGATCTGTGTACTCTTCAAGTGGGTCCAGGTTGGTTCTTACAGTCCCTTGAAACATTGTTGGATCTTGAGGAATAATGCTTAGTCTGGACCGCAAATCGTGAATTCCAATCAAAGAGATGTTAATGCTATCTATCAATATTTTTCCAGAAACAGGTTCAATAAGTCGGAAAAGTGTCTGCACTAGAGTTGTTTTTCCACTTCCTGTTCTTCCCACAATGCCAGTTTTTGCTCCAGCAGTGAAAGTGCAAGTAAGACCTCGTAAAACAATAGGCAAGTGAGAAGCATATCGAACCTGCATCACACATTTTCTCATTAAGCCTTCAGTTCAAAATGGAACAAAGGAATAACCTTTGACATGTACCTGTAAATCCCAGATATGAACCTCTCCAAATGTTGGCCAAGAATAATCTGGTTGGTTATCTTTTATCACAAGAGGAGCTTCGCTTGGAAGGGATGTGTACTGGAATACTCTTTCAACAGATATAATTTTGTTCTCCAAATTGCAAAGGAACCAGATTATATAAAATTGTAGGGTGTTTAGATTAAGTCCATACGTCACTGCCAATCCCGCGATGCCTTGAAAAAATAAAATTGAATTAAAAGATGAATCAAGTTTTGTGCCAAGTTACATAAGGAGTAAAGTATGACTAGTGAATGCATGTAGTTTGAAGTACTCACTTGGAGCAGTCATTGAATTTGGAAAAGATATCAAGAAAACCAAACAGAAGGCAAATGTGAGAGTAGATAAGATATCCAATCTGAAATTCAGCCATTCCATTGCAGTAGCACTGTATAGTTTTGGTTGGGAATATCTGTCTATCAATTTCATATTTATGTCATTAAATCTTGATTCTTGCTCAAAACTTCTTATGGTTGTTGATCCAGAAATTGTTTCAGAAAAATGTTGTATAACTGGAGCTTGGCATGTGCCAACTAATCGTGCCAATTCCCTTGCTGATGCAGAATAGTATCGCTGCATTTATTGAATCACTCTGTTAGCATATGCATGATATTGTTTTCACAATAATATCTGTGAGATTCATTTTTTCTTTTTTTCTTCCTCTCAAAACTTCTGAAAAATGTAACAAAATTCAGTGCACTTTAAATACTACTTAATCATTGAAGAAAAACACATCCGTTGAAAAATTAAATAGAAGGAGCAGAAGTCAAAATTAGATTCACTTGGTGAGATCTGCTGTTAGTGTAGTCAAATAATATAGGTTAGAGATTATCCATAAAGCTACCTGGTACCATATGCATGCTGCCATGATTGGAATCAATACTATAAAGACTTGCCATGCAGCTTGAGACATCACAACAATATTTCCCAAGAGTTGAACCAGATTGAAGGCAATTCCCCATACTAGATTTGGAATGCGCATATCTAGTGCACTTTGGTCTGTTGATGCCTGCAAGAAGAAAACAAAACTAAAACTTAGACAACAATTACAATCAATATGGTCATTTGGAAAAAGAAAATAGAGAAATCAAGGGGGTGTTTTACTTGCACTTTTATTTCCTATTTCCAAATTCTGTTTTCAAAGGTTTGTACAGAAAATACAGGAAACAGATTGAAAACAATATGACATTTTTGTAATTAAAAAGTGAAAACAGAAAATGAAAAAATAGAAAACAAAGTACAAGTAAACTACCCCCTAACTGTCAGAACAATGAAGTAATCCATATATCAGGTAAATAAGGTGTCTTTTCAAATTAAACCAATGAAGAATTGTCAGCATATTATGACATACTCTATTAAGGATTCGCCCACTCGGGGTGGCATCAAAAAATGATATTGGTGCTTGAAAAATGCAGAAATGCATTTTATTGAAGAGCACAGTGGCTGTCTTGTATCCAGCTATCACAGCAAGAAATGCTCTGGCAAAGGTGAAAATGGAACTTCCAATTGCCAAAGCAACATAAACAACCATAAGTGTAAGGCTTCCAATATCAGGTTCTGTAGTTGCTGAAACAGGAGTTGCCACAGTCATCCAATAATTGCTAGCAATCTGAAAAGCCACATTGAGTATTGTCGAAAGTAATATGAAGGGTACAAGAGCTCCTCCATAAGCTGTTGTGAGGTATTTCCAGTAGACATTAAACCCAACTCTACCCTTTTCCCGTTCTTCTTCTTGAACAAGTTGTCCTTTAGGCTCAACTGTGTCATCTGACTTATCATTTTGATCATATATGTTGTTTTCCACATTTTGCTCAAGTTCAAAATCACTTACTGAATTTGTGTCCTCCTTGGTGATACTTGATGTTTTAAATGTTGGTCTTCTCTCTAAGGACTTGATTGACAAAGCTGCTTTGTGTGCACCTACAAGTTCCATAAAATCAGTGCCTGACTTGAGAATGTCATTGTATTTTCCTGATTGAGTTATTCTTCCTTCTCTCATTACCTATATAAATCATAAGCAAGAGAAAATTACTGAGACAATAGTGTAAACTGTAAAGTGATCAAATGCTGATGTTTGAATTCTTGAGTGTGAAATCTATGATTCACTCACCAATATTAGATCAGCATCGGGTAAGAACTCTACTTGATGAGTTATATATATCACAGTTTTTGATTTTAAAAGGCCAAGCAAGCACTCCTGAAAACAGTATAGTGTAAATGGAAAATAAGATAAAACCCAATTCAGTGAGCAAAACAGTAGAGTGTAGATAAGATAGTACCTTAAAGAGATGAGATCCTGTATGAGCATCTACGGCACTGAATGGATCATCAAACAGATATATATCAGCATCTTGGTATAGAGCACGAGCTATTTGTACTCTTTGCTTCTGTCCACCACTCAAATTGATTCCTTTCTCTCCAATAATGGTCTTGTCACCAAATGGTAGAACCTCAAGGTCTTTTGTCAAGGAACATGCTTCTAGCACCTTCTCATATTTTTCCCTGTCCATCTCTTTACCAAATAATATGTTTTCTTCTATCGTGCCACCTTGTATCCATGGTGATTGAGAAACATAAGCCTTTGTTCCACATATCTTCAGTGTCCCAGATATCTTTGGTACTTCCCCTATTATACAAGAAAGCAAACTAGACTTGCCTGATCCAACAGTTCCACATATAGCAACTCTCATATCATGAAAAACTGTGAGATTGATGTTTTTCAATGTTGTGTTAGGGGAAGATAAATCCCAAGAGAAATTTCCATCTACTAATTCAATTGCCTTATCAGAACTACCCCAAGGGAGCTTCTCTATAACATCAGTCTGCAACTCGTCTAGATGAAGAAATGATGCAATCCTATCAAGGGAAACTTTAGTTTGTGCAATCATTGAAATCGTGTCGGGAAGACTGTAGATGGGCATTTGAAGAATTCTAAATGTTGCAAGTGCAGATAATACCTTTCCTGATTCAAGTGGGATTCCCATTAGAACACAAGCACCGAATGTAACCACAGCAATAACAGTTGGGGAGTTATTGAAGAGAAATGTAATAATTGCTGTACCAACTAGAAATTTCTTTAGCCATGTCTCCTCAGTCTTCCTAAGCTGAGTAATCTTTGATAAGAATTTCATCTCCCATGCTTGCAGTTTTAGAATCCTCATATTGTTCAGAATCTCAGACGTAGCCTTCATTCTCCTATCTTTGAACTCCATTATCTTGCCTTGGAATTTTTCTTGCAATGATGCCAGAGGAAGGTTTAGCAACATAACAATTATAGTGGCAGCAAGAGCAGCTATTGAAGCAACCCCTACACTTCTATAGAGAATTAACAAAGCCAAAGTAACTTGCAAAACACACATCCATGGATCATGCATGTACCAACAAAATTCACCAATCCTTTCAGCATCAACAGTCATTAAGTTGATGATTTCCCCAGTGCTACGAACCTCCTGTGATTTACATGAGAGAGTCAAACCTTTAGCATAGATCATTGCCACCAACTTTGATTGCATCCTAATCCCAACCTGCTGGAACCTAAACATCCAGTGCCTCTGTGAAAGACACGCCACAAGCTTTGCAGCAACAAATGCCATAGCCAAAACATAGCCTTCATTTTTAAACTTGTGATCCCCATTGAGGTATTGAACAAAGATGGCAATAAGAAAGGGTCCAACATAAGAAGAACATGTGTATAGAAATGCAAATAAACCTGACAAAAGGATTCCCTGCCATGTGGACAAGAATAACACCTTCGCCAGCTTAAGAGTGGTCATATTCCTAACACTACCACACTCTGACTCAAGTTTGTTTTTAAAAGTTGGAAAAACCCCATAGGCACTGTCATCAGTACCAAGAAGTGGGAGGTCCTCATGGTCTAAAGTCTTCTCATTTCCCAGAGTTATTAGTGGACTGATCCATGAGAAAGTGAGAATGCTGAAAAATCCAGCATTTGAATACCGGGTTAAATTTTCATTTCCTCTAGTCTTGCTGACACTAGAGTCACCATTCAAAAGGGCCTCTTCAAGAGGGGCAAGCTTAGCCATATTGTTAACAGAACATCCAACAGTACATAGAAATAAACCCGTAATAGAGGAACCTATATCAGAAACAAGGTATATAATTGGCAAGAAAACATGCTTTCCATAGACTACAAAGTCAATAACGAGGCAAGAACAAGAAACGAAGGCATAGACAAACCACCAAATTCTCAACAAACTTGGGAAACTCCGATCCTGTGCCTCGGAGTTTGTAGAATGTAAATAAGCACAAACAGCACCCCAAACAACAGTTTTGAGGGCCAAATCAGAAAGTGTGACACGCTCCTCTGAACCATCATGTTTATACAAGTAAAAGTAACTTAGTAAGCACAACACAAGGTTGAAGACACAAATAACTAAGCTACAAACCAGACTGTGTTTGTAGTAGAAGAAACCAGTATTATGGAAACCATGTCTCTCACTCTTTTCTCTATGTACCACTTGCACTTTCTTCCATAGCCAAGACAAAAGAAGCACAAGTAACAGGACTAGATGGAGTGAAGCAGATACCCCACGTGTGAAAACGGGTTGGAGGAGAAAATCAGTTGCATGGTGCATCATGGAAGAAGAGTAGTGATAGAAGAGAAAGAACATGTTATGATATGATACCTTACTTTAAAAGAAACAAAATCAAGCAATTAAGAAGCTTCACTTTTGATGGTTGACTTGTTGACTTCGGGAGTGAGTAGGTTGAAGTAGACATGAAGTTAGAAAATTGGTGAATTTCATCTTTGATGGTTAAGACAAGTTTTTGTTTCAGTCTCCTAGTCCGGGCAGAGAGCTGGTGTGAATCACATCATTAGAGATTTAGAGTTATGATATTTATAATAAATCATACGTTTTGAAATTCTTCAATTGATAAAATATAGTTTGAGTCAAAACATGTGAATCTAAAAGGAGAATGAAAAAAATAGTTAGACTACAAAGCAACATGCCCAAGATCATTTGATTGCAAAGAAGATTAATGGTGTCTAGGGAGCCACAAAGGCCTTGCATTAGTAATAGTAGGACCACACCAAGAACCAAAAGTAAAAAAGCCTTGTTCACCGATCTAACGTGACTAACCCTAGTTGGTCTTTAATGTTGCGAATCTAATAATTGGAAACAGTATCTCACAAACTGGAAAAATTCTTAAATATATTGTACAAGTTAGTTAATTGGAAAGTTGTATCATAAATTTTTTTAAAAAAAACTAATATTTAGGTGCCACTTTTATTTTTTTATGAAACTTTAGGTGTCACTTGATTCTTAATAGTAAGTATTAATTACAAGACGGTCATTGATTTTTTCTTAATAATAAGGTATATAGTAGTACATAAATGTATAAACATCTTTATTTTAAAACGACATACAAGATAACTTTAAAATTTTCTTCATTTAATCGATTATTACAAGAAAATTAAAATGTTATTTTCTTTTTAATTTAAACGTTAGACGAATATCCTACTAACATGATTTAAATAATATTTTTTGTATTAAAATAATAATATATAAAATGTGATTCCGTTGATTGATTCAAGGAATAACTAAAAATAATATTTTTTATACAATTTTCATAACAATATATAGTAGTATATTTTTACATCTACAAACATATGTTGGTCCAAAATTGAAGTCAAAGTAAAGTATTGAGTGGAGTATTGTGGTATATTTATTTATTTATTTTTCAAAGTTGGAATCCTATTTTTTTTACGTGGAATGAATTATGTTCTGAAAAGAGAATATTCATCTTAAATGTGCACAATGAATACTTGTACCAATATTATGTTTTTTTTCTTGATTGCATCGGTTGTTCTATCGTAGTCTCTTTCTATCCTTTTCAGTATATAGTATATATTATATAAAAAAAAAATGATATTTATTCTTGAATAATAATGTGATTCAATTCAGGTCTCTGCCCGAAGAGGACGTTCATGACCATAAGCCTTTAACAGAAAATCTTACTATAAACATCTTCCAAAGTTCCCAATCATTAAAAATTGAATTCACCAATTTTCTAGCTTCATTCTCTCCCAGACTCTCTCACATGCTAGCCACTTTTATATATGGTGAAAGAACTCCAACTCTGGAGCAAAGTCAACAAGTCAACCATTTCCTTCCACCCCAGAAAATTTCTAACCCTAAGTGAAGCTTTGTGCTTGGTTTTTTGGTTTCTTTTAAAGTAAGGTATCATATCGTGTTATTGTTCTCACTCTTGTCTCACTAGTGTACTCATTACTCTCCTTCCATGATGCACCAATATGGGATTGATTTTCTCCTACAACCCATTTTCACACGAGGGGTGTCTGCTTCACTCCACCTAGTCTTTTTACTTGTGCTTGTTGTGAATTGGGTATGGAAGAAAGTTCAAGTGGACCATAGTGAAAGGAGTGAAACAAAGGAAATCCATAATTCTGGTTTCTTGTCCCACAAACTCAGTCTGGTTTGTAGCTTATTCATTTGTTTCTTCAACCTTGTGTTGTGCTTACTAAGTTACTTTTACTTGTATAATAACCATGATGGTTCAGAGGAGCTTGTCACACTTTCTGATTTGGCTCTCAAAACAGTTGTTTGGGGTGCTGTTTGTGCTTATTTACATTATTCTACAAACTCAAAGGCTCAGGATGCGAGTTTCTCAAGTTTGTTGAGAATTTGGTGGTCGGTCTATGCCTTTGTTTCTTGTTGTTGCCTTGTTATTGACTTTGTAGTCTATGGAAAGCATGTTTTCTTGCCAGTTATGTACCTTGTTTCTGATATAGGTTCCTCTATTACGGGTTTATTTCTATGTTATGTTGGATGTTCTGTTAACAATATGCCTAAGCTTGCCCCTCTTGAAGAGGCCCTTTTGAATGGCGACTCTAGTGTCAGCAACAACAATTCTGATTCCAGCAAAACTAGAGGAAATGAAAATTTATCCGGGTATTCAAATGCTGGATTTTTCAGCATTCTCACTTTCTCATGGATAAGTCCATTAATAACTCTGGGAAATGAGAAGACTTTAGACCATGAGGACCTCCCACTTCTTGGTGCTGATGACAGTGCCTATGGGGTTTTTCCAACTTTTAAAAACAAACTTGAGTCAGAGTGTGGTAGTGTTAGGAATGTGACAACTCTTAAGCTCCTAAAGGTATTATTTATGTCAGCATGGCAAGGGATCCTTTTATCAGGTTTATTTGCATTTATAAACACATGTGCTTCTTATGTTGGACCCTCTCTTATTGACATCTTTGTTCAATACCTCAATGGGGATCACAAGTTTAAAAATGAAGGCTATGTTTTGGCTTTGGCATTTGTTGCTGCAAAGCTTGTGGAGTGTCTTTCAGACAGGCACTCGATGTTTAGGTTCCAGCTGGTTGGGATAAGGATGCAATCAAAAATGGTGGCAATGATCTATGCTAAAGGATTGACTCTTTCATGCCAATCAAAGGAGGGTCGCAGCACTGGGGAAATCATTAACTTAATGACTGTTGATGCTGAAAGGATTGGTGGATTTTGTTGGCACATGCATGAACCATGGATGTGTGTTTTGCAAGTTACTTTGGCTTTGTTAATTCTATATAGAAGTGTAGGGGTTGCTTCAATAGCTGCTCTTGCTGCAACTGTACTTGTGATGTTGCTAAACCTTCCTGTGTCATCATTGCAAGAAAAATTCCAAGGCAAGGTAATGGAGTTCAAAGATAAGAGAATGAAGGCTACGTCTGAGGTTTTGATGAGTATGAGGATTCTAAAACTGCAAGCATGGGAGATGAAGTTCTTATCAAAGATTATTCAGCTTAGGAAGACTGAGGAGATATGGCTAAAGAAATTTCTAGCTGGCACAGCAATTATTAGACTTCTCTTCCATAATGCCCCAACTTTTATTGCTGTGGTTACATTTGGTGCCTGTGTTCTTCTAGGCATCCCACTTGAATCAGGAAAGGTATTATCTGCGCTTGCAACATTCAGAATTCTTCAAATGCCCATCTACGGTCTTCCTGACACGATTTCAAGCATTGCACAAACTAAGGTTTCCCTTGATAGGATTACATCATTTCTTCGTCAAGATGAGTTGCAGACTGATGTAGTAGAGAAGCTTCCATGGGGTAGTTCTGATAAGGCAATTGAATTAGCAGATGGAAATTTTTCTTGGGATTTATCTTCCCCTACTATAACATTGAAAAACATAAATCTCACAGTTTTTCATGGTATGAGGGTTGCTGTATGTGGAACTGTTGGATCAGGCAAGTCTAGTTTACTTTCTTGTATACTAGGGGAAGTACCAAAGATATCTGGGACACTGAAGATATGTGGAACAAAGGCTTATGTTTCTCAATCACCATGGATACAAGGTGGCAAGATAGAAGAAAACATATTATTTGGTAAAGAGATGGACAGGGAAAAATATGAAAAGGTGCTAGAAGCATGTTCCTTGACAAAAGACCTTGAGGTTCTACCATTTGGTGACAAGACCATTATTGGAGAGAAAGGAATCAATTTGAGTGGTGGACAGAAGCAAAGAGTACAAATAGCTCGTGCTCTATACCAAGATGCTGATATATATCTGTTTGATGATCCATTCAGTGCCGTGGATGCTCATACAGGATCCCATCTCTTTAAGGTACTATTTTTTTTCTTGGTATGGTAATTTGAGACTTCCAAACTGCTGATACAATCTTTGAATCTTTCTAAACATTCTACATTTGATAGAGTATTCAGTTCGCTGTAATCTTATAAATGTGTCTCAAAATTGACTGAGTGAGTGAGTTTGGATGTCTCCAAAGAGTGTAAAAGTTAAAAATTAAAAATTAAATCCTTTTAGGCTTTATTAATAAGAAGATTTATCACGTATAATAAGAAGATTTCATGGAGTTTTATGTATCTGATCTCTAAATTCCAGCAGTAAATTGTGTACATGGATACACAATTGTTATGCATTTGGATAGACAGGGTGTTATCTGACTTTCCATTTACACTACACTGTTTCAGGAGTGCTTGCTTGGCCTTTTAAAATCAAAAACTGTGATATACATAACTCATCAAGTAGAATTCTTACCTGATGCTGATCTAATATTGGTGAGTGATTCATATATTTCATTCTCAAGAATTCAAACCTCAGCATTTGGTCAATTTATAATTTTCTCAGAATATTTTCCTCCTGCTTAAATTTGTTTAGGTCATGAGAGATGGAAGGATAACTCAATCAGGAAAATACAATGACATTATCAGGTCAGGCACTGATTTTTTGGAACTTGTAGATGCACACAGAGCAGCTTTGTCTTCAATTAAGTCCTTAGAGAGAAGACCAACATCATTTAAAACATCAAGTATCACCAAGGAGGATTCAAACTCATTAAGTGATTTTGAACATGAACAAACTGTGGAAAACGTATATGATCAAAATGATAAGTCAGATGACACAGTTGAGCCCAAAGGACAACTTGTTCAAGAAGAAGAACGAGAAAAGGGTAGAGTTGGGATTAAATTATACTGGAAATACATCACAACAGCTTATGGAGGAGCTCTTGTACCCTTCATATTATTTTCACAGACACTCACCGTAGGTTTTCAGATTGCAAGCAATTATTGGATGACTGTGGCAACACCTGTTTCAGAAACTGCAGAACCTGATATTGGAAGCTTAACACTTATGGTTGTCTATGTAGCTTTGGCAATTGGAAGTTCCATTTTCACCTTTGCCAGAGCATTTCTTGCTGTGATAGCTGGATACAAGACAGCCACTGTGCTTTTCAATAAAATGCATTTGTGCATTTTTCAAGCACCAATATCATTTTTTGATGCCACCCCAAGTGGTCGAATCCTTAATAGAGTATGTTACTGTATGTTGATAATTCTTCATTGGTTTAATTTGAAGAGACAACTTATTACCTGATAGTGGATTGCTTTTGAAAGTTTGATTTCTATTCTTTTTCAAATGACAATATTGGATGTAATTGTTGTCTAAATTTTAGATTTTCTTTTTGTTGCAGGCTTCAACAGACCAAAGTGCACTAGATATGTACATTTCAAATACAATATGGGCAATTACCCTCAATGTGTTCCAACTCTTGGGAAATATTACCGTGATGTCTCAAGCTGTCTGGCAGGTGTTTATAATATTGATTCCTGTCATGGCAGCATGCATATGGTACCAGGTAGTTCTATGGACAATATCTAACCTATATTTTTTACAACACTATCGACAGATGTCACCCAATAAATCTGATTTTGACTATCATTCCTCCTATTTTATTTTTCAAGGGATGTTTTTTCTTCAATGATTAAGTAGTATTTAAAGTGCACTTAATTTTATTACATTTCTCAGAAGTTTTGAGAGGAAGAAAAAAAGATAATGAATCTCATGGATATTATTGTGAAAACAATATCATGCATATGCTAACAAGGATTCAATAAATACAGCGATACTATTCAGCGTCAGCAAGGGAATTGGCACGATTAATTGGTACATGCCAAGCTCCAGTTATACAACATTTTTCTGAAACAATTTCTGGATCAACAACCATAAGAAGTTTTGAGCAAGAATCAAGATTTAATGACATAAATATGAAATTGATAGACAGATATTCGCAACCCAAATTATACAGTGCTACTGCAATGGAATGGCTGAATATCAGATTGGATATTTTATCAACTCTCACATTTGCCTTCTGTTTGGTTTTCTTGATATCATTTCCGAATTCAATGACTGCTCCTGGTGAGTACTTCAAACTACATACATTTAGTAGTCATACTCTACTCCTTATGACACTATTAGACTTCATCTGTTTTTTTTACTTCAAATTTGTTTTTTTGTTTTTCAAGGCATTGCAGGATTGGCTGTGACATATGGACTTAATCTAAACGCACTACAAGCTAAGATGATCTGGTTTATTTGCGATTTGGAGAACAAAATTATATCTGTTGAAAGAATACTCCAGTACACATCACTTCCAAGTGAACCTCCTCTTGTGATAAAAGACAATGAACCGGATTATTCTTGGCCATCATCTGGAGAGGTTCATATCCGGGATTTACAGGTACACATGTCAGGTTATTCCTTTGTTCCATTCTGAACTGAAGGATTAATGAGAAAGTGTGTGATGCAGGTTCGATATGCTCCTCACTTGCCTATAGTTTTGCGAGGTCTTACTTGCACTTTTACTGCTGGAGCAAAAACTGGCATTGTGGGAAGAACAGGAAGTGGAAAAACAACTTTAGTGCAAACACTTTTCCGACTTATTGAACCTGTTTCTGGAAAAATATTGATAGATAGCATTAATATCTCTATGATTGGACTTCACGATTTGAGGTCCAGACTAAGCATTATTCCTCAAGATCCAACAATGTTTGAAGGGACTGTAAGAACCAACCTGGACCCACTTGAAGAGTACACAGATCAACAGATTTGGGAGGTAATTTGGTTTTGTTTGACACTATGAAGAACTTATCTCTTTAGTGCTAGTTATACATATTAATTTCTTTTATGAAATTTTCCAGGCTCTAGATATGTGCCAACTTGGAGATGAAGTAAGGAAAAAAGAGGGGAATCTTGACTCCATAGGTTTGACTTGTCAAAACATTGAATATAGACATAGCTTGTGTTACAAGTCACAAGCATATATATTTCTAAATTAAGTTAGAATGTATTACTTATCATTATGAGTTTTTGCAGTTACTGAGAATGGAGAAAATTGGAGTATGGGTCAAAGGCAATTGGTCTGCCTTGGCCGTGTTCTACTAAAGAAAAGCAAGATCTTGGTGCTTGATGAAGCTACTGCATCAGTTGATACAGCCACAGATAATATTATTCAGCAAACTGTTAAGCAGTATTTTTCAGAATGCACAGTCATTACCATTGCTCATAGGATAACTTCAATCATTGATAGTGACATGGTTCTGTTTTTAAATCAAGGTAAGCATCACTCTGTCCCTTTTCTCCTGCTTGATTTATCTTATTTGAAAGAATTAATCACTTTTTTTGTTAACTTCCTCAGAAAGCCTTTAAGAACAAGTGATTATATTTCCTAGTCCCAGGATAATCAAATCCATACATGCAACATCACTTTTTTTCTATGATAAAAAACATTAATTTTCTCATGATAAATGTGAATATGATTTGTCTTCATATTGATCTTGCAGGGTTGATTGAGGAATATGACTCACCGAAGAAACTGCTTAAGAATAAATATTCATCTCTAGCTCAATTAGTTGCAGAATACACAAGGAGGTCAAATTCTGGTTTTGGAAATTAAATTGAAAATGAATTGAAATTAGCCTCAAATCAGATGTTCTTCATGATGACACAAATATGCTGGTGTCTAGTGAGTAAGGTAGGACACACTACATGTTGTGTAATGAAACAAGTAGATACCATTACACTCCATGTAGTGAGACCTACCTTACTGGACTAGGGCAAAGTTTATAGGGGTTACACTTTATATTAATCTTAATGAGATTTTTATGAGACTGTCACATAATAATTTATGCATACTGAGTTGTGCCTACTTCACCTAGTGGGGATATGGTTTTGTTTGTTGTTGTTCGTATACTCTGAATTGTGATGCAGATTGATTATTGCAATCTGGGTGCAATCTGAGCTTGTTTGTAAACTCATCCAAACACCATGTCCATGGAAGTGAAAAAAATTGGCTTTGGAGAAATTTTCTTTAAAATGTGTTTTTAACAAAGTGTGGAATGCCATTGGATAAGGTTTGTGTTTGGAAAGTCACTCAAGTAACTTATAAGTTAGTCTGACCAAATTCTAACCAAATATCAATTATGTTATACACTCGACATCTTTTAGCCTCATTAAAAAAAATTAAATTAAGTTCCATAATGATTATATTCATATATATTTTTCTTTTTCTCCATATGATTCAACAAGAATTAATTTATCTGTGCTTGATTTTTTGTAATCACGATTTCATTATAAGTGTTTTTGAAGAAGTTACATGATGAAACTTCTGGAAAAAGCTAACGTGTATGAGTTGATTTTACCTAATACAAGAAGTTTAATTTATTTTATTTTCTTCTCAAATAAATGTTGGTTGGAAAATTTGTCCAAACTAGCTCTTAATAAGTGACTGATCGTCCATTTGTAGTTTCCAAAGTTAAAGCACAAACATATCAAAATAACCATATGCATTGAACATTAAAAAACTACCTAATGGTTTTTCCATGTTCTCAATACATACCCTAAAAATGATTATTCAAGACCTGGGTTCCAAGTGAGCTGCTCAACACTCATTCTTCTCAAGGATCTAGCCATGTGCTCGTTCGATGCACGAATATCAATTAGTCTATTCTGCATATTTCTGAAAGGAACATTAATCGCATCAGACACTCTATCATGATACAATGGATCAACATAATAATTGACAAGAGCCTCTGCAGCATTATCCCTTAGTTCCTCAACCTCATCAACATCATTCATCAAGTCAATGAGAATTGGGATTGCCCCTGCCTCAGCAAGTGCCATTCTATCCGTTCCATCATAGCTCAGTTGAGCAAATGCCCCAGAAACATTCACCTTCACATCCTCACTTCCACTCCCCAAAAGCTCAACAAGAATAGGAATCGCACCCGAATCCCGGACCACTGACATTGTGTGCTTGTAACCCGACAGATCCCACATCACATCAGCCGCAGAAGCCTTTGCTTCATCATCACCTTCTCTCAGAATCCTCACCAGGTGCCCAGCAATTTCAACAGCATTGTCCTCAGCAACAGCCAATATGCAAAACACATCCTCAGCTATCTCCTTCCCAGAAGGATCAGGTCCTTCAAGAAGCTCAGCATATAGGGGGATAGCCCCAGCTTGAGCCACCAGCCTAATGTAATCAACATGAGCAGATATCACACCAAGAGAATTACCAGCTACAAGCTTGGTGGTTTGATCTCCTTCTCGAAATAACGCCACAAGCACGGGTATCACTCCCAATTCAACAAGTGTGCGCCTAGCCTGTCTCGTGACTCCAAGCAACCCAATTGCTTGACAAGCCCTTTCCCTAGACATCATGCTCCCAAAACCAGCAGCCTCCACAACATAATGAAGAGCTCTTAGTCTAGTGAGTGCCTTCCTAACATCTCTCCTCAACGCCAACACACTCAAAATCTCCAACAAATACCGCCTGGTATCGTTGGTGCAAGAACTCAACAAACTAATGATCATTTCAACCCTACCATTGGTGGCAACAACTGTCCTATTACCATTGCAAAAACTAACAACAACCAGCAAACATTTTATCAGAACCTTCTGCATCCTCACATCAGAGTGAGGCAACAACCTCATCAAAGAATGAGTGGCACCATGTCCTCCAATTTCAACAGCCAGCTCACCATCACCCCTGCAAGCAATGCACTTCAAGCAATAAGCAGCAGCCTCTTGAAGTGAAGGGGCAGAATCATTTGAAACATTATGACCAAGAATCTCAGAGAGGATGGGTATGGTGCGAGCTAAAACAGGCTCAGGGGCATGCTTAGAGAAACGTGCCAGCATTACCATGGCCTTTATTTTCATACCATTAGTACCTGAGGCTATAACATCCTCATACTTTTTCAGTTCTTGTTCCCAATCAACAGGGTTCATAGCTCTAATTCAATCAGTTGAGTGACTTATTTCAGATAATCCAAGCCTAATTCAATGAGCAAAAATTAAAAGAACAAAATTATGATCCAAAATACCCTACAAAAGTAATAAAATAAAATAAAAAAACCTTTTTTTATAAATGAATGTATAGAAAATACAAGGAATATTAGAAAGCAATAATCAGACATGAAAAACACGAGATGGGACATACCCTTTTGGAAAAAAAGTGGCTGAATTTGAAGAAAAGAAAGTGAATCTTATACGATACCTCTGAAAAATCAAAACTTTGGCACCAAATGAAAGGTGACGAAAACCCAACTGGAGCACCGCCTCAGGCAGCGGTAGCCGGAGAGGGTCGGTGCTTTCAATTCAAGTTGCATTATCAATTGTAAACCATTGATCTACCTACTCATTAAAAGAAGAAAAAGAAAAATCAATGGTACCTGTTTTTTTTTTTTAATAAAAAAACCAATGCCACCTGTAACTTGTAATATATTACAAACCTATTAAAATAATGTGTTAGCTGAAAAAAATTTAATGGGTATTTTTATTATTAATAACTAGGGGAAAGAAAGGCATTTTATGTCTTTATATCTATCTAATTATAATGGTAAAATTCAGTTTATCTAAAAAGAAAATATATTTTTAATGTAATTTAGTGTATTAAGTTTTAAAATTAAAATTAAAAGTAAGAAGAATAAAAAATTAAAATTAAGAAATAATATTTGAAAAAATGAAAATTTAAATTAAAATATTTTTGGTAAATAAATAAAATGGGAATTAGAATGAGAATAGATTCTTAATAAGAATAAATATTCAAATTTATAATATAGTTGTGAATTATTTACTCTTAAAATTGGGTCTTGCTTTTTAGAAACATTACTCTTATATATCTTTCAAAGTTTGTGACACGTATTTAATAACTTTTTAATTATTTCAAATTAAATCTATATTTTACAATAATTAGTTAATCAATAAAAGGTGTTTTTTTTCTAATTTCTTTACGTATTTTAATCCAATATAATTGTATAGTAAACATTAAATAAAATAATATATATTTTCAAATAGTTATTTTTATGGTATATTTACAAATGGTTGTGAAAATTATATTCTACTTAATCTTTTAAGATTTTTAAAATTAAAAATGTTTCATTGTCTTTATTTTAATATTTTATTTCAAAATAAAAAAATAATACATGAAAGATTCAAATTTAATTCGATTTCACTTATACTGACGTAATGTTAATTAATTTATAAGGATTATTTTGATGTAGCTAAATTTGTAAGTGGTGCATGTCAAATGACATTTACAATTTTATATATCTTAACATGTATGTTATTTATTGTTTTAATATTTTAAAATTATTAATTGTATGTAGAGTTTCTTGATATATAAACATTAATTAAAGGAGAATGGTGGCATGTGTTGGAAACAATGGGGCATGGAAGCATGTACTTATCTTGTTCAGTGGCATGTACCATCACCCAATGCTTTCATTATCCTTTACCTTGCGTAGTAGCTATATATATATATATATACCACGAAATCTCTTTAATAAACCACACTCATTTTAAAATGATGATCGATGATGATGGTTATAGAAGTTTTAATTAATTCATTTTAATTTTTTTTTTAAAGTACAAGTACTCATAAAATTCGATAATTTTAATAAAGTAAAAGGAACAATTTAGATAAATATAATTACTTTTTAATTTAAAAAAATCAATCATTTTTAAATTCTTATCAAATCAAACTCTGTATGCAGTTTTCTTTTTACCATAACCAGACGACGAGGAGATGATTTTGGTCTTCAATTTTGCTTTGTCTTTTTTGAATCCTATTCGGCTATTCCAAATATATTCAGATGATTAAAGTATAATCCACTATATAGGAAGGAAGAAATACAGGAGCTTCTTGTAAGCATTGAAAATAACATCTATCTTATGATAAATAAATTAATTAACTAGATATCTCAATCATAATTCATAATAATCATTCAACATATACACGATTATTTTTAAAATTATTTAATCACACAATATTATTGTATGATGCGAGGTCTGTAATAAGATTAATTATAATAATTTTATTAGGTTTAAATAAGTTTTGTATCTTATAAAATATATTTTTTTATTTTGAATTTCTATAATATATATACACTTACTGATGACGTGACATCGTTTCAATCGTTAATATATGTTGAAATAATATTATATCATTACTAACTATTAAGATAATGTTACGTGATAAGTAAGGATAAAAAAAAAGAATTATAAAAATTTAAAATATAACAAAAATTTTATAAAAACCCAAAATGAAAATAAGATATTTTATAAATATCTAAAACTTATTTAAATAAATTTTATTTGGCTTAAAATTACCTTTTTCAATGCTATATTGTATGAAAAGTTGAGAAGCTTTTGTATAAAATTTCAGTTAGATTAATCACATTAATTTTGAGACATAAATCTATGGATATTTTATAGATAAAATGGGTTTGACACACAAGAAAAAATCAAAGAAAGTATATAACAATGTGTAGGTCTAATTATATTATAAAAAAAATAACTATTAAACTCTATTATGTTTTGTTGGTTATTAAATTAAAAATAATTTCAAAAGTTGTATAAAAATAAATTAATAAACCATTAAACTAAACAACAGAAAATCGATATATACAGTTTGATTCAAACTAAATATCATACTCAAATCAAACTAAAACACATTAAACCAACCTGTGTTACGCATATCTAGCATATTAAAGAGTATCTTGAACAACCACCTCAAAAACAAAAACAAAAAAAAAGTCTCTTGGATGTTGTAGGGTCCCTTAAATATGAAATGAACTAACTTACAATAACACAAATAAATCTAGTAGGATTATATATAGGAAACAATCAATGGAGCCTTTGTCATGTGAATTAATGTGGCTGTGTGATATTCAAAAATTAATATAAAACTTTAATTTGTAAGATATGGTATTGTGCCATTATTAGGTGGTTTGTGTTTTCCTCACCCAAACAAACCAAGCTAGCTTTTTGTGCCTTAGCCAAGTTGCATGGAGCATATGTTTCTTTTTCTTCTCCCCAACATGGTCCCCATGCAACAAGATCTGAGTTTCAGAATCTAAAGGATCCAACTCAGTGGTACAGATTCAACTGGTCCCACTTCCATATTTTAATTTTTTTCACCCCAAATAGAGAGAAAAAAAAAAAAAAACAATACGTTTGTGCCATACACATGTTGCCGACCTGTGCATATGATCAAGTCCTAAATTTGGCACATTGGTCATTCCGAAATATTATTATTATTATGGTGTTAAATTAAAATCATTTTAAATTTAAATTTATTTAATAATAAAATATTTAAAAGATTTAATCTATCACGTTTTAAAATATCTTAAATCTCTCGTCATGAAATTAACTACTATTATAAGTGCCTTCATAATTACCGTTACCGCTAATAACATTATCGTCTTCATCGTTATTGTCACTGCTAGTAACAATAACAACAACAACAACGATGATGATCATATTGATGACGACAAATTGATTATGTAGACATTTTTGATGGATACTGATTGTCATGATAGTAACGACCGTAACAATCATAATTATGATGACCGTCGTGATGATAATGAATTTTCAATATTTAAATCGGGATGAATTAAATATCTTAATTATATACGAATCTTTTAGAGATATTATTATTAAATAATATTTTTATTTTTATTTTTATTTTTAATGAATTAATAAAAATTATTAGATTTAATTAAAATGAATAGTTGAGATGTAAAATTTAATTTGACATTCTGGTCTCAATTTATCCTAACCTATTATTATTATCATTATTATTTACTATATACAATTATTTAACTTTAAAAAAAAGATATATTGAAGGGTGTTTTGGTAAGTGGGGAAGTTCAAGTTCAAGAAGCAGTTATGGACTACGAGTATTAAGCAAAATAATTTGCCTGATATCTGTGGTTACTTAACAGCTGTGTGTGATTTTCAAAAATGGGTATAAAGAAGGCCAAATATAGATGAGTCAGCACAGTGAAAACGAGTCACACAATTGAGAGTGTTAGTGCTTAGTGTGCGAGTGTTAGTTACTAGCTTTAACTGCAGAGCGAGAGTATAATCAATCCATTGGGTGTTGTGTTTGCCTCTATTTGGATTCTGGACTTTTTCAAAAGCATTCCCTTAGTTTATGAGATGATGATATGGCTCTCTGATTGTGTGAAGTGAAGCTCTGGGATTTGTAGGAGTGAGAACAAAAAAAAAAGGTTTTGAAAAGATCTGTGCTAGAAGCACTTGCAGATTGTGTTAATCTCCTTCTGTTGTTTGATGGGTATGAACCTTGCTACATTTTTAATATTCATTATTCATTATTCATATTTTTCATTTTTGTTTTGGGTGGAGAGCTTGTTGATCGGATAAAGAATCTCAATCCTTAATTTTGTTTTTCAACATTTACAAAATTAATCAAACTAGTATAAGAAACAAAAATTCAGCCACTTTCATGAATTGTGACAAAACTCACTTCAGGTTCAGGCAATCCAGGCCCTAAATCAAATTTTGAAACGCCTAGTATGCTAGCAAGTACATGTTTTTATTTGCAAATGATATAAGCTAGTTTTTAACTTTTAATGGGTATAATAACTCTTTACCTTTTGGGCTTTTGATTGTTTCTCAGCATATTTAATATTCATTTCCAAATTAGGAAAAACATTTATTTATATCCTATATTGAAAATTCATTATTTTTTAAAGAAAATCTAGTGTAGCATGAAGTTGGTGTTTCTTGTCCAGAAGGCTGCATCTTTGTCATGATAGGTTGACAGTTGCTTATAACTAGATTCATAGACTAGAGTAGCTAGGATAACTTTTGGTGAAGAACACCACTTTTGTTTTCATGGGATCAATTGAATCTCATGATCAAATTTGTTCCTTTTGTTTATTCTTGACATTTGTATCATTTATTGGATTGGATTGGATTTGCAACTCCTTTTTATTTTATTATTCTTAAATTATGCTCAATCTGCAATTGTGTAATACTCTATGTCTATTTTCTCAACAACAGTGTTTGTTCATTTCTGTTTAAGGTTGTTTTGACTTCTTGCCGTGACTAAAAGCTATGGATATTTCGGAGTACACAAGGATTGTTTTTGACAAAGTTCAGAGATTTGAGCCTGAGCATGCTACAAAGATCATAGGGTATCTCCTTCTCCAAGACCATGGTGAGCAAGACATGGTGAAATTGGCTTCACTCCCAGACCAGTTAATTCGCGAGGTGGCGTTCAAGGCAAGAACCCAGCTTCAAAGGTATGCTGCTAGATCAGCCATTCAGCCAATTTCACTTCCCATCAACTGTCAACAAAGTTTGAATCATTTGTCAGTAATCTCCCCCACTTCAGTGATCACCCCTGGCACTCCTACTTCACCCTTCCTGGTACAATCTCCCTATTGGGATCCTCAGTCTGCTAATAATACCAATGCTGCAGAATTCATGTCAGTTGGTTATTTGGATTCTATATCAGAACTTCAAAAGCAGACCTCTTTGTTCAGTTTAGAAAATAATAATAATAATAATATAGATACTATGAATTCTGGGACTGCTAATGATTACTATGGCTTAGATGCTTCATCAGCTGGTAATAATATGAATGGAAAAACTGGTAGAAGGTTTGAATTTCCAATCAAGACCTGTCACTATTTCAACAAAGGGTTTTGTAAGCATGGAAATAGCTGTAGATACTATCATGGCCAAGGTGTCCCTGATATATTCTCTCACATGTATGGAAATGATACTTTTAATGATGATCAGGTGATTTCACCTGGGTCACTAGCACAATTAGAGTCAGAAATTGTTGAACTCCTGAAACTAAAAAAAGGAGGTTCTATCTCAATTGCTTCCCTTCCAATGGCATACTATGACAAGTACAAAAAAGTGCTGCAAGCCGATGGCTACCTGACCGAGAGCCAGAGACATGGTAAGTCTGGCTACAGCTTGACTAAGCTTCTTGCACGGTTGAAAAATAGTATTCGGCTAATTGACAGGTGAAGACTTGTGAATTTTTTTCATATGGATATGGATTCTTATGTGATAAATTTATTGAATATTTCTTACTTCAGTTTGTCTTTTGCAATGGTTTATTAACAGGCCTCATGGGCAGCATTCGGTTGTTCTGGCAGAAGATGCTCCAAAGTTCAATGGAAAGGTAGATTATGGTAAATACATTAGTGCATCACGGCAAATATACCTGACATTTCCGGCTGACAGCACTTTTACTGAGGGTGATGTTTCAAACTACTTTAGGTAAATGAATGTAACTATCTATCTATAAATGAATGACTCAAACTTCTTTCTAGTTAATTTTGTGTTGGAAAATTTTAAATTGCTTTAACATGTTTTCCTGTGTAGCACTTTTGGAAAAGTTGAAGATGTAAGGATTCCAAGCCAAGAGAGAAGAATGTTTGGATTTGTGACATTTGATGATCCTGAAACTGTTAAAGTAATTTTGGATAAGGGAAATCCCCATTATGTTTGTGAATCTCGGGTTCTTGTGAAACCTTACAAGGAGAAGCCAAAACTTATGCTCAGGTGAATTCCTTGTCTGTTCTTCCTTTTGCCAATGAAACTTCATTGCTTTTTGCTGAAAGCTTGAAATGACTCTATAATATCATTAGAGAAATGTTATGTGTACAACAAATCTTACAGGAGACAGAGAAAGAAATAGATGAGAGAGTAGTGTGAGATGTAATAAATGCTATGATGGAGAGTGATAGATACTAAATGGTGTTGTATAAACTGTTGTATGAGTTGTTGTATGAATAACACAACTCAATTGAGACATTGATAAATGCTAGTACCATGATCTTAGTAGCTGCTGAAATACCTTTAAGCAAGATTCTTTCTTTACCATTAATGTTGTTTTTTTATATGAATCTCAATCCGGATGCAGGAAGCACTCAGATAGAGTCGATCACTCTGCTTATTATTCACCAAACTATGTAGACATTGACACTGAACCTACCTCAAGTGAGCATGATATTCTTGGAACCTAGATTTTTCTCCTCCCAGTCATCGATTTCAGTTCTATGATATGCATATGCTCTTCATTCAATCTCGTGTTAAAAGTCTCTGTACTAATACACAATTTTTATAGTTCCAAGAAGTTGCAGGAACCCTCGATTTCTCAGGAGGCTGCTCATTGAACAGCAAGACGAGGCTGCCCTTGAATTTCAGAGACGACGCTTTGCAGAGCTACAACTGGTCCAAAAATCTTTGTCCACTTCACCCCGTTTAGGCTTCAACATGGACAGGCTAAAAGTTCCAGATGGTGTGTAGTAATATACTAACATAGATTGCATATTTGCATCACCAGTTTCATTACATTTCTCTTTGCCTATCCTCACTACAATGATGCCTTGCATATTTCATGCAGATCATTTCAATGTCCACTTTGCAGAATCTCACAGTCATGCTCCGAATGACAAAACCGGGTACACAGATAACAATTACACTGATGAGGACAGGTATGGATTATTTCCTATTAGCTTTCTCTTGATTCACAACAGTCTCTAGCCTACCTAATCTTCAATTAATAGGTTATAAATCTGACCTTTGTTACCTACTTTCATTAAACACTTCGATACTAAATGTTATTAACTACAAAGAATTTCACTAAACATGCCTTTCCTCTTGTGATTTTGCCAAGAATTTCATAACATTCCTCTTTGTTTTACTCATTCATAGTGGATGGATGATATTATAGTTTCCAAACATGTCTTGTGGCGGCTGCACTTTTTTTTTCCTGATAGACTGATACAATTCAATTATTTTAACTTTTATTGTATGCAGCAATCAAGGACTGAATCTCCCAGACAGCCCATTTGCATTTCCAGTAGATAGTGGAATTTCAGCAGTAATATAGTTTCAGAAATACACACAAGACTACAAGAGAAATAGAGTTAAAAGTAGCTCCAGGACAAAGGCAATTATCTCTAGTCTCTAATTTCATCCACATTGCAGTCCTTCTGCCGATCTCTTTTCTCAACTAGCTCACCAGTTTAGTCAAAGTGGCAGCAAGTACATAAAAGCTGAAGACAACTCTTCCCAACTGAATTGGTGGAATTAACAATTACAACTTAGTGACACATGTAAGATGGTTATAGTTTTTTTTGGTTTTTAATCACACAGAGGTGACGAGGTTTGGTTTCTAGAATCTGACAATATGAGTGAGTAACCAATTACTCTCTAAGAACTAGTATAATAATTACAATAATAATTTATACACCACAAGTATTTGGTGTCCTGGCCTTCTTTTGGATGGCTGATTTTATGTCACTGCCATGATTAAATGCTAGGAGTTTTCTGGATTAGTAAGTAGAATATCTTACTCGGTAACGCCATAATGCTATCCAAGAGGACAAAACCACTTTCCCTATTTTGTTTATTTCATAATGCCAAGAAAACATTTGTTGTGTATTTAGTTATTTTCATAATTTAAGTAGACAGACCTTGTGTATATTGCTTCCCTTTTTTTTTTTAAGTTCGTAGCTTCAATTAAACTTTGTTTCACAAGTATACCTATGTAGATTGATTGGGACAATCAACTAATGTCGTAGTACCTCTGGCCATCAAAGGTGTTGGTGTGATATATTTACCAAATGTCATAATGAAGCTAGTCAAATGAATACATAGCAAAACGATTGTTAGATATGAAGGATGATGTTTTTGTTTAGACAAAGAACAAATTAATATCACGAGGTGAATGATGCTAAGAAATGGAAATGTGTAAGAAGGATGTTCTAATATACCATGCTATGTATTATTAATAGTATCATTAACAACAGTAAAATGACTAGTAGAATAATAACCCAAATCTATGAAGGAAATTGGAAGTATAGCTTAGTAATAGTTAAGTCCTTAGACCAAATCATCTAAGTCAATTATCTTCATTCTTCAAGCAGTTGTGATCCTGTAGTGTGAAGGAATTAACATTAAATGTGATGGATATGTGTGGATTTAAAAGCAATGCACTGACAAATAGCAAATCTACATGAAATTAATGATGGAATAAATACATCACATGATGTAAAAGAACATCGCTGTTTAACATAACAGTGCCAGTGTAGTGAACAAGAATGAATAATTAATCTAGTAAGATTACAGTCTTATTGAAGACTGGGTGATGATGAATGAATTATTCTGAGGTTACCGTCTCCATTAGTGCATTTATTTATTAAGTCTATTATTGGAAAGAAGTAATTTATAGTACCTTTTTATATATCCTAAAGTGACAAATAATTTGGGACAAATATTCTAAGGACCACTCGTCACTTGATACCCTTTAGAAGGGGCAAGACTTTTAGACTTCGATTTCCAATATCTAAGCATTCATCCATAGTGTGCGTTGTCCATCAAACCACAATGTGGTACAAGTAGGACTGTCATTTTTCGTGTTCTAGAGGCATGAATCTTGATTATAATCTGGTCCTGAATTAAAAGGTTTCATAGCAAAAGAAAGTTATGATGCAGACTGTGAAGAGGTGGAGATTGAGAGAATTCCTATTTCAGCTCCATCAAGAGAAACTAACTTAACTTATTATTGGAGTTATAAGGTGAGTTCGATGGTAAAGAAAATATGAAGGGAGAAGGAGGAGGGATAGGTCGTGGATTTGATTTATGATTTCACAATTTAAGGTTTAGGTTTTATGATTTTAAAGTATGGTTTATAATTTCATGTTTTAGGGTTTATAGTTTCAATATTTATAGTTCACTATTTTAAGATTTTATAGTTTAGGGTTTAGGATTTGAGGTCTATGATATTTGGTTTTATGGTCTAGGTTTATGGTACATGGTTTATGATTTTTTTTATTTAGGATTTTACAATATATGGTTTACGATTTATATGTTATGATTATAAGGTTTTATGTTTATGGTTTAAGGTTCATGGTTAAGTGTTAGGGTTTAATGTCTAGGTTTTATATCTACATGGTCTAGGAATAGTAGTTTATTGTGCATGATTTAGAGTTTTATGACTAAAATTAACAATTTTAAGATTTAATATTCATTGTTTAAGGTTCAAGGTTTGAGGTTTAATCTTGTTGTTTATGGTTTCATTAATTAGGTTTTAAGGTTTAAGTTTTGAATGTTTAGGAGTTCATGATTTAATGTTTCAAGTTTATTATTTTAAGGTTTTAAGGTTTAAGGTTTAGTGATGTTGGTTCATGGGTAAAGGTTTAAGGCTTCATGGTTTAGGTTCTAAGATTTATGATTTCAATGTCTATGATTTCTTGTTCATTGTTTTAAGTTTTTTGATTTAAGGTTTAATGTTTTTGGTTCATGATTAATGGTTAGTTTATATGGTTCATGATTTAGATATTTATGGTTTACAAATGAAATCCTAAATAATTTAGAGTTTCATAAATAAAACTTTAAATGATTTAGGGTTTTATAATTGAAACCTAAATTATTTAGGTTTTCGCAAATCCAAAAAGCTTTAAGGTTTCACAAATAAAACCTTAAATAATTTGAGATTTCATTTTAAATGATTTAGGATTTCACAAATGAAATCCTAAATGATTTCACATTCAAAAGTAAAACATTAAATGATTTAAGGTTTTATTCGTGAAACCCTAAATCATTTAAAATGAAATCTCAAATTATTTAATGTTTTAGAATTTCACTTAGTGTTTCCAAAAATTTTAAATAATTTAGGGTTTCAAGCAAAATGTTTTAAGGTTCACAGATGAAACCTTGAATAATCCCGAGTTTACATATGAAACTCTAAATGATTTAGGGTATCACATATGAAATCCAAATAATTTACGACTTCATACTAAATCATTTAAGATTTCACAAATGAAGTCTTAAATGATTTAGGATTTTACAAATGAAGCTTCAAATGGTTTAGGGTTTCATAAATGAAACCATAAAAGATTTAGGGTTTCACAAATAAACCCCAATTAATTTAGGGTTTCATCATAAATGATTTAGGGTTTCACAAATGAAACAAAAAATCATTCAAATTTTCACACTAAATGATTTAGGGTTTCACAATTAATGTTTTAGGGTTTCAAAAATCAAATCAAACTCATTTAAGGTTTCATACTAAATTATTAAAGGTTTCACAAATATAACCTTAAATGATTTAAGGTTTCAAAAATAAAATCTTAAATAATTTAGAGTTTCTCATAAAATAATTTAGGGTTTCATAAATAAAACCCCAAGAGATTTAGGGTTTCATAAATAAATCCAAAATTATTTAGGGTTTCTCCCTAACTAATTTAAGGTTTACAAAATGAGACCTTACATGATTTAGGGTTTTACAAATGAAACCAAGAATCATTTAGGGTTTCACACTAAATGATTTAGGTTTTCACAAATGAAACCTTAACTAATTTAGAGTTTCATACTAAATAATTTAGGATTTCGTAAAAGATTTAGGGTTTCACACATAAACCCCAATTAATTTAAGGTTTCACCCAAATGATTTAGGGTTTATAAATGTGAGTTTAAATGATTTAGGGTTTCATAAATGAAATCCTAAAGATTTAGTAATTCAAAAATGAAACCCTAAATGATTTAAGGCTTCATACCAAATGATTTAGTGTTTCACAAATAAAATACTAAGTGATTTAAGGTATCACCATTGAAACCAAACTAATTTAAGGTTTCATACTAAATGATTTAGGGTTTCAAAAATAAAATTTAAATTGATTTAGGGTTTTAAAAATGAAACAAAAATTCATTTAGGGTTTCATACTAAATGATTTAAGGTTTCATAAATAAATCCCAAGTGATCTAGGGTTTCACCCTAACAAATTTAGGGTTTAAAAAAAGAGACATTAAATGATTTAGGATTTCACAAATGAAACAAAAAAAAAAACATCTAGAGTTTCACAAATGATACCCTAAAGATTTAAGGTTACACAAATGAAATCCTAAATGATGTAGAGTTTCACACTAAATGATTTAGGGTTTTACAAATGAAACCTTAAATAATTTAGAGTTTCATACTAAATAATTTATGATTTCGCAAAAGATTTTGGGTTTCACAAATAAACCACAATTAATTTAAGGTTTCACCCAAATGATTTAGGGTTTATAAATGGGATTTTAAATGATTTAAGGTTTCACAAATGAAACCCTAAATGATTTAGGGCTTCACACCAAATGATTTAGTGTTTCACAAATAAAATACTAAGTGATTTAGGGTATCACCATTGAAACCAAACTAATTTAAGGTTTCATACTAAATGATTTAGGGTTTAAAAAATAAAGCTTAAATTGATTTAGGGTTTCACAAATGAAACAAAAATTCATTTAAGGTTTCACACTAAATGATTTAGGGTTTCATAAATAAATTCCAAGTGATCTAGCGTTTCACCCTAACAAATTTAGGGTTTAAAAAAAGAGACATTAAATGATTTAGGATTTCACAAATGAAACAAAAAAAAAAACATTTAGGGTTTCACAAATGATACCTTAAAGATTTAAGGTTACACAAATGAAATCCTAAATGATGTAGAGTTTCACATTGAATGATTTAGGATTTTACAAATGAAACCTTAAATAATTTATAATTTCACACTAAATAATTTATGATTTCGCAAAAGATTTTGGGTTTCATAAATAAACTTCAATTAATTTAAGGTTTCACCCAAATGATTTAGGGTTTCACAAATGAAATAAAAAAATCATCTAGGGTTTCACAAATAAATCCTTAAATGATTTAAGATTTCATTAATGAAACCTTAAATAATTTAGAATTGCTCATAAAATAATTTAGCATTTCACAAATGAAACTGTAAAAGATTTGGGGTTTCAAAAATAAATCCCAATTAATTTAGGGTTCATCCTAACTTATATAGGGTTTAAAAAATGAGACCTTACATGATTTAGAGTTTCAAAAATAAAACCAAAAATAATTTAGGGTTTCACAAATAATAAATACCCTAAAGATTTAGGATTTCACAAATCAAACCCTAAAGATTTACGATTTCAAAAATGAAATTGTAAATAATGTAAGGTTTCACAAATGAAACCTTACATAATTTATAGTTTCAAACTAAATACTATAGGGTGTTGCAAAAGATTTAAGGTTTCACAAATAAAGTCATATTGATTTAGGGTTTCACCTAAATGATTTAGGCTTTATAAATGAGACTTTAATTGATTTAGGGTTTCACAAATGAAACCCTAAATATTTAGTTATTCAAAAATGAAACCCTAAAAGATTTAGTGTTTCACACTAAATGATTTAGGGTGTCACAGATGAAATATCAAGTTATTTACGACATCACAAATGAAACTAAAATAATTTAGGGTTCATAAGAAACGATTTAGGGTTTCAAAAATTAAGCCTTAAATGATTTAGGGTTTCAAAAATGAAACCAAAAATCATTTAGGGTTTCACACTAAATGATTTAAGGTTTCTTAAATAAAGCCAAACTTATTTAGGGTTTCATACTAAATTATTTAGGATTTCACAAATGAAACCCCAATAAATTTGGGGCTTCACAAATAAATCTTAATTGATTTAGGATTTCACCCTAACTTATTTAAGGTTTAAAAAATGATACCTTACATGATTTAGGGTTTCATAAATGAAACCAAAAATTATTTAGGGTTTCACAAATGACACCCTAAAGATTTAGGATTTTACAAATAAAATCCTAAAGATTTAGGATTTCAAAAATGAAACCTTAAATGATGTTGGATTTCACACCAAATGACTTAGGGTTTCACAAATGAAACCTTAAACAATTTAAAGTTTCACATTAAATTATTTAACATTTTACAAAATATTTAGGGTTTCAAAAATAAAGTCATATTAATTAAGGGCATCATTGAAAAGATTTAGGTTTTATAAATGAGATTTTAAATGATTTACCATAAAGATTTAATGGTTTAAAAATGAAACCTTGAAGGATTTAAGATTTCACATTAAAGAATTCAAGGTTTCACAAAATGAAATATTAAGTAATTTTAGGTATCAGAAATGAAACCAAAATAATTTAGGATTTCATATGAAATGATTTATGGTTTCAAAAATAAAACCTTAAATGATTTAGGGTTTGTGAAACCCTAAATCATTTAAACCTTTATTTATGAAACCCTAATTATTTTGGTTTCATTTGTCATACCTTGTATCATTAAGTATGAAATCCTAAATCATTTCAAGTTGCATTTTTGAAATCCTAAATCTTTAGGATTTCATTTATGAAACCTAAAATTATTTAACATCTCATTTGTGAAATACTAAATTATTTAGTCTAAAATTATAAATTATTTAAGTTTTCATTTGTGAAACCTTAAATAATTTAATGGTTGATTTGTGACCCTAAATCATTTATTATGAAACCTTGAATTATTTTGGTTTCATTTGTGATACCTTAAATCACTTAGGATTTCATTTGTAAAATCCTAAATTTTTAGTGTTTCATTTTTAAAATCTTAAATCATTATGGTTTTATTTGTGAAACCATAAATCTATAAGGTTTCTTTTGGGAAATCCTAAATTATTTAAGTTATAATTTTTGAAACTTAAATCATTTAAGATGAAACATTAAATCATTCAAGACTTTATTTGTGAAACCCTAAATCATTTAAGTCTTTATTTGTAAAACTCTAAATGATTTATATGAAACCCAAAATCATTTTGGTTTCATTTATGATACCCTGAATCATTTAGTGAGCCCTAAATCTATAGGGTTTAACTTATGAATCCTTATAACATTTTAGGTCTCATTTTGGAAACCATGTATCATTTAGGGTGAAACACTAAATTAATTGTCATTTATTTGTGAAACCTTGAATCTTTTGTGGTTTCATTTGTGAAACCTTAAATTATTTATTGTGAAACTCTAAATTATTTAAGGTTTCATTTAAGGTTTTCTTTGTAAAATCCTAAATCATTAAGTGTGAAACCCTAAATGTTTAGAGATTCATTTTTGAAACCTTAAATCTATAAGGTTTCATTTGTGAAACCCTAAATCATTAAGGGTAAAATCATAAATTTATTAGGGTTTATTTGTGAAACCTTAAATCTTTTGTAGTTTTGTTTGTGAAACCTTAACTTATTTAGTGTAAAAAACAAAATTATTTAAGGTTTCATTTGAAAAACCCTAAATCATATAATATGAAACCCTAAATTATGTTAGTTTCATTTGTGATAACCTAAATTATTTAGTAAAAGCCCTAACTTATTTAAAGTTTAATTTTTGAAACCCTAAATCTTTAGGATTTCATTTGTGAAACACTAAATCTATAGAATTTCATTTAAACCTTAAATCATTTAAGGTTCCATTTTTTAAACCCTAAATCATTTAGGGTGAAACCCTAAATTAATTGAAGTTTATTTGTAAAACCTTAAATCTTTTGAAGTTTCATTTGTGAAACTTTAAATTATTTAGTATGAATCTATAAATTATTTAAGGTTTCATTAGTGAAACCCCAAATCAAAAGGCTTTATTTGTGAAACCCTATATTATTTAGTGTGAACTCTAAATTATTTAAGGTATCATTTATGAATCCCGAAATCATTTCAAGTTTTATTTGTAAAACCCTAAATCATTTAGTATGAAACCTTATATTATTTTTATTTCATTTGTGGTACCCTAAATCATTTAGTGTGATACCCTCAATTGATAGGGTTTCATTTGTGAAACCTGGAATCATTTTTAAATCCTAAATCATTTAAGTTTAAACCTTAAATTAATTTAAATTTATTTGTAAAACCCTAAATCTTTTACGGTTTCCTTTTCTAACCCCCAAATAATTTAGAGTTAACTTTAAATTATTTAAGGTTTCTTTTGTGAAATCCTAAATCCTTTAAGGATTTATTTGTGAATCCCTAAATTATTTTGATTTCATTTGTGATGCTAAATCATTTAATATGAAACCTTAAATATATAAGGTTTTATTTTTAAAACCCTGAATCATTTAAAGTCTCATTTTGTAACCTTAAATCAATTAATGACCCTAAATTAATTGGGGTTTATGTGTGAAACCTTAAATCTTTTGGATTTCAGTTGTGAAATCCTAAATTATTTAGTGTTAAACTCTAAATTATTTAAGGTTATATTTATGAAACCCTAAATTATTTAAGAATTTATTTGTGAAACCTTAAATTATTTTGATTTCATGTTTGATACCCTAAATCATTTAGGATGAAACCCTAAATTAATTAAGGTTTATTTGTGAAACCTTAAATCTTTTGCGGTTTCATTTGTAAAATCATAAATTATTTAATGTGAACCTCTAAATTATTTAAGGTTTGGTTTGTGAAATTCTAAATTATTTAAGGCTTTACTTGTGAAACCTTGAATCGTTTAGTATGAAACCCTAAATCATTTAGTGTAAAACCTTAAATATTTAGGGTTTCATTTGTGAAACCCTAAATCATTTAAGGTCTCATTTCTTAAACCCTAAATCATTGTTGTGAATCCCTAAATTAATTGGGTTTTATTTGTGAAACCTTTAATCTTTTACAATTTCATTTTTGAAGCCTTAAATTATTTAGTGTGAAACACTAAATTATTTAAGATTTTATTTGTAAAACCTTAAATCATTAATGGCTTTATTTGTGAAACCCTAAATTATTTAATATGAAACCCCAAATTATTTTAGTTTCATTTGAGATTCCCTAAATCATTTAAGGTCTCATTTTTGAAACCCTAAATCATTTAAGGTGAAATCTTAACTTAATTGGGGTTTATTTCTAAAACATTAAATTGTTTATAGTTATCTTTGTGAAACCTTAAATTATTTAGTGTGAAGCTCTAAATTATTTAAAGTTTAATTTGTGAAATCTTAAATCACTTAAGGATTTTTTTGTGACACCCTAAATTATTTTGGTTTCATTTGTGAAACCCTAAATATTTAAATCTTTTGGGTTTCATTTATGTAACCCTAAATGATTTTTGGTTTCATTTGTGAAACCCTAAATCATTTAAGCTTTCATTTTTTAAACCCTAAATTAATTGGGGTTCATTTGTGAAATCCCAAATCTTTTGTAGTTTCATTTGTGAAATTTTAAATTATTTAATGAGAAACTCTAAATTATTTAAGGTTTCATTATTGAAACCCTAAATCATTTAAAGTTGTATTTTTGAAACACTTAATATGAAACCCTAAATGAGTTTTGTTTCATTTGTGATACCATATATCATTTAAGGTCTCATTTGTGATACCTTAAATGATTTAGTGTGAAACCCTAAATAATTTAAGGTTTCATTTTTAAAACCTCAAATGATGTAGGGTTTCATTTGTGAAACTTTAAATGATCTTTTGGTTTCCTAAATCATTTAAGGTCTAATTTGTAAAACCTTAAATTATTTAAAGTCTCATTTGTGAAACTTTAAATCTTTTGCATATTATTTATGATACCCTTAATTATTTAGTGTGAAACTCTAACTTATTTAAGGTTTCATTTGTGAAATCCTAAATCATTTAAGGCTTCATTTGTAAAATCCTAAATCATTTAGTATGAAACCATAAATGATTTTGATTTCACATGTGATATCCTAAATCATTTAGGGTTTCATATGTAAACCATAAATCACTTAAGGTTTCATTTATGAAATCTTAAATCATTTAGTGTGAAACCCTAATTGATTTTGGTTTCACTTGTGATAACTTAAATCATTTAGGATTTTATTTTTGAAACTATATATCTTTTTAATTTCATTTGTGAAACTCTTAATGATTTTGAAATTCATTTGTAAAATCCTAAATGATTTTTAAATTCATTTGTGAAATTTTAAATCATTTAGAATTTCATTTGTGTAAATTTGTAAAACCTTAAAATATAACCGATTTTAATTGTACTAAATAATAATTAATTAATTTGAGTAAATTTAGGATTAAAAAATAAAATAAGAAGTTGTTCAGTAGTAAAATGGGACACCTGTGTTGGCCTTAATGATACCTATATTTTATATAATATATTGATAAAACAAAAATGTCTAATATATTAGCAAAAAGTCTATCTATATTGAAAAAAAAAGTTTATTATATTTTTATTTTATTTAAAATATTATTTTTAAAATTTATTTTAAACCTCACTTTTAGTTGGATTGATCCTGACCAGATATATACCCTTAAAAATAAATGATAAAAAAAAAACATTTTTCCACTCGATTATGTGTTTTTTTGATATAAAATTGCGTTTGAAAGTATGATTTATAGAAGAAGAAAAATAACTATATATATTTTAGTTTTAATAAAGTAAACTAAATATCAAAGGATTTAGTATTCTTTTTATTATTATTAAGAATTCAAGTTGCAAAATAATGAGGACAAGTATAGTGGTTAGGTTATCAACGTTCAATGATATATAACTAATCAGTAATCAGACACTAGTGGAGTCACTGGGCATACTATAGTTGGAGCAGAAGTTATTATTATTATTATTATATAAATGGATTGCGTCACATCCTTTCATGGTGTTCTCTTTAAATATATATTTTTATTTAATTTTTATGTGACAATATTTAATATTTCTTTTTTATTTATTGAAGCTTCTAGAAAGTATTGATAAGTCAACATTTGAACGTTGAAAAAAGTTTGACATGGACGATATCACAATTCTCAATCCCAATCCCGTCCCTAACTTTCTTAAACGGGAAAAATCAAAACGCATACTCGTACTCAATCAATTCGAATTTTTTTCGTAAAAATTGGGATGAGATGGAAATATCCCCACAAATTTGGATTCAATTATCATGCCTAGCATTTAACATTTAAAAATCATTCAAATACGTATAAAATACTCAAGAGAATCTAAGGACGTATTTGTTTTTCTTACTTTTTAATTATATTTTTATTGAAAACTTAAAATGTTTAAAACTTATTTATTTAAATTATAGAAATTATTTTCTTCGAAGATATTTTTAAAAAATAAGTCAAAAAGTATAAAAGCCAAAGAATCGTTTCCAATAATGTTTTCTTGAAAGTGAAAATGGAAATTGTTGACATGGTTTTTTTTTATAATCGCCAATTTTACTTACCTTTTAGATGCATTTTGTTTTTTAGGCAATTGTTTACTCTTTTGTTGATTTAGAACACTTATCGAGTCTTGTTTATTTGCAATTATATTGATTAAGTCGTCTTAGATATAACATGTATATATATACGTGTGTAAGTGTGTGCGTCTGTGAGTGTTTTCATATAAGGTAAAAGTAAAACAAATAGTAAATTTTCATTCCCCCTACTTTCAAGTTTCAAGTCATTATCTAAGTTAGGTTGATTTTTTTTTTCTTAGTATAATTTATTAATTTTGTAAGATAGGGATTAAAATAAAATTAAGAATAAAAGAAGCATGAGATCGAGAAAGTCTCCACTTCCATACTGAAAGGTAGTGACATCCACTAAAAATAAATCAAAACTTGAATTTTTATTGTGTAATCCAAACACTCATAAGTTAAAACAGCTGTCACTTCACTTGTAAATTGTAATCAAATACAGATGCAGATTTTCAGTTCATTAATCTATAGGTTGCAAGTTGGTGGGGTACTTTAATTTTATTTATCATTTTGTGATTGACTTACGAATTGGTTACATACATAATTTCCCAGTATTGGAGTCAACACCTGCTTTCGTACGTCAAAATTTATTCTCTAGAAACCATATATTCCTAGGACATGGACATTATAAAATAATAGTATGTTTTTTTCTTCTCCAGCTAGAAGTACACTCAATTAACATTTTAGTATAAAAATAATTAAATAAAAGTTATTTCATTTCAAATATATTTAATTTGTATATTTATTCAACTTTTAAACACTATATTAGTAGTGTCAGAATTACACAATATTATATTAGTTATAAGAATAGCAAATACAAAACCTATTACAAACGCAAACAAGTCAATTTGCTAAAGATAGATGATTCTTATAAATCATGTCACTGTTAATATATGTCAAATTTATGTGTGACTACATTAATTTCCATTCAACTGCATGCAATTAATGGTCTTCAAATCTGCAACTTATCTTTCTTAGTTTTAATTTTTTTTCAGCTTTGTGTAAGTCTTCTCATAATTGATGCGCTATCACATGGAATATATTTTCATGTTATTATGTCATTTAGACAAAGTCCATGTGAATCGAGCAGAAAAATTAGACTTTACAGACGAATTCCCATATTGATTTGATAGTGTTGTACTTGTATCTATATATGATGTTTACTCATTGCAAATATAAGGTCATTCATTTTTATTTATTAGTTTTCAACATTATTTTTTTTTCTTACAAATAGTATCGCTAATGATCTTATTTGGAAATAGTTAATTTGTGATGGCTTGTTGCATTCATGAATCCTTTGTCTTGGTGGTTGAATAAGTGTTTAGAGCGACAATTTTAGACTTGTGGAATTAAAGTATCATAAGTTTTTATCACAAACATAATTAAGGTTGAAGTGGACTTATTATCGAAAATTAGAAAGAAAATTGAGACACAAACCAATCAACTAAACCATGGAACCATGCGTGACGCGTGGTTGACGATAAATCAATGTCATTCTATATCAACAAATATCGACATATATAAATAATCATGGCGTTCATTTTGGTGTGTTGAAAACAAACAGAAAACAACAAAGTGAAATTAACAAGGGAAAGATTCAACTCAACTTCAACTAAACCATGTAGTCTTAGCATAAACTGTGTTTTTTTTTTTTTTTTTCAAATCTAAGGACATGTTTTGGCCACACGGATGTGATCACAATCACATGAGTGCCACACCCTTGTCCTTTACACGACTTAAAATATTAATTAAATTTGCAGTCTCTTTCTCCCCTTTTACTTTGTAACATGAATGACAACAGCATACTTTAGACTTTTACCTTTGAATAAAAGGCAACTTTGAATTTGATGAGTCATGCCAAGGGTTAATTTAATAAAGTCGTACATAAAAATTTTGAAAAAGAAAAACCTTATCTTTCCATTATCATCATCTAGCTAGGAAAATGCATTGATCATATTTCACCAGTATTATTATAATATATGCTTGCTTGTAAAATAAAACTATAAAATATTTTAAAATGTACATGTTACTTTATTATGACAAAAGTAATATAAAATATAAACCATTTGCTGAAGTGCATGTAGAAAATCACTAAATTAATGCATAGATGGTGTCTGCTGTTTTGTTATGTCTGTCCATATCAAACCAAACTGGCCTAACTAATAAGTTTTGCAAAGTGTTACGTACATGAAATACAAAACAATTAATTAACGTTGTCCCTACTTAATCAAACATTCTGTTTCTCTTTTCTAAGATAGTATTATTCTCACCTAAAAAGGAGGGTTTACTAATTTAGTCTCACTGAAGAAACCAAAGAGTTTGGGCATTTCAATCAATTAGGTAGGAGTAGGATATGGTTGATTTTAGAGCGTCAAAAAAGGTATGCCATATATCGGAGATTACATAGCGTTGTCAAATAGTGGCATGAGAGAAAAGAGTGGCAGGTAGATATGATGAATGCAAAACAAAAACACATTTAATTTATCATTTAGCACCCCATTTTGTTGTCTGTTTGTGCTCTCGACAACGCGTAAGTTGACAATGTCATTTGTAGTTGTGGTTCGTCATTCGTAGGGTTAATATTAGAGGGAGATAATCTTGCCAAGCTGAAAAATCTCATTTCACCCAATAAAAAAGATTATTAAAATGATAACATTTACTAAGAAAATTTTGAATAACACAAGCTATGTATCCATGAATTTAGGATATTGATACTATATGTCTATTTCGGCCACAGAATCCTTTTGTATAGAAACAAGCTCAGAGATAAAACAGTTCCTGCTACTGCCTCTGCCGACTGAAAATAAATTGCAGAATGCTACAATATTGCCAATCCAAAACACATTAATTAGCTGATATGAACACAGACTTTTCCTTTTAATTCCTTTTCTGCACAACGTGTTACAACACAATTCTTTTGTTTGTTCAATGCGCAATACAAATAACTTATTATCAATTTATCATCATAAAAAGTAGGATAATAATTTTTCAAAATTTGTTGGGAAGGTTGTGAACCAATGTTTGTTTCGAACGATCATTGGATTTGGCACCCCTGTTGTAATAAATTGGATCGCGAAACAAATATGCACTGAGTTATTTTTTTCTTTTCTTTCAGTTTTCTATTTGCCTTATGTACAAATATACTTATGTAACTGACAAAGCTTCATCTCGCACTATCGCATTTGTGAACTAGTTTGGGTTCAGTGTAATTGGTGTTGAGAAAAACATTTTCTCACATTGTTCTAACTTTATTTAGGAATTAAAAGGATGGGAGGGATGCAATAAAACGAGTGAAAAGAGGCAGAAACCGCGTGGGGCCCATTCTATGGAAACGCCAGCACATGGCATCATTACGATGTTTACCATTCAATTTCATTACGTGTCTATGTCACTCAATCTTGAATCTTCATTTATGGTATTAGTTGTTATTAAGAAAAATAAAATAATTAATGTATAAAAATAATAAGTTCTATTATTTTAATCTTTAAATAGTAGATGTTCATATAAATTGATTTTCAAGTGTCAACTTGTTGACAAGTTTGTCTTACTGAATTTCCAGCTTATAAACAATTTATTTATTCAAAGAATTATTTTTTGTAAATAATAACGTTCAAGAACTAAAGCAATATAACTTGTCCATGAAAATTGTTGCCGTTACATTAGTTTCTAATTTTCTTACAATTTTATATTTTATATTTTACAGTATGTGATAAAAATATTTAGGTCGATATCACTAATTAGAATCGATGGATATAACTCAATTGATGTAGAAAAATATTACAAAATTAAAAATAAAATAAGATGTACGCACTTCCCTTTCTTATCATAAAAGATAGAATATCATCTAGCTTCTTCAATTAAAACGTCAATGAAACGATCACCATCTTCGTTACATAACGTTTGAAAACGTTAGTCTAGTAATAATTAATATATGAATAAATATAAATAATATAAAATTAAAAATCCAAAGATATTCCAGAATAATTGAAGTGAATAAAAACAAAATTAAGAAAAAGTTAACAAAAGGCTTAACGTGACAATGTAACCAAAGTCTTATTATGTAAATAAAGTGCTAAGTTAGAGTCAGAAAAGTAATTTTACACAAGAGGAGACTTTCTATGTTGGCGTCCATATAAAATGGCAAAAATGGAATTCAGACTTGTCATATGGGACCAAAGCTTCCAACAACCTTTGTGAATTGTAACATGCCATGTGTTCCAAGATATAATCTCTAACTCCAAACAAAGCCTCTTTACATGACACATGTGTGTGTGTGTATGTTCATGATAAATTCTCATTCACTTTGAGCTTCACATCCAACTGGGTAATCATCACTGGTTCTGAGTTTCAGATCAGGTTTCTTTGCTAAGGTGAGAGAGCCTCAGAAACTATTGAACTACTCCCTTTTTTTTCATGATTTGTGTTATTGCTATCATCAAGTGTTTGTGCTTGCTAAGTTGTTGATGATGGTGCTCCATCTTCTTTCAAGTATCAGAGAACAAAAAATTATTAATTTTTCCTTCCCTGGTTGATCTGATTGAGTTTGTGTAAAAGGGTCGTTGTTGGAGTTGATAGTCATGACATGTTTAACTTTGAGAAGTGTTTTTCACCTCTTTCTGGTTTATATTTTTTTTTTAATTACTTTTTTGGCTCTGTTTCAGTTGTTGTTGGGGGAAAGCTTATAATCTGTGTTTTTCCAGTGTGTTTGAATATGGATTTGAATGCATACTTTCAAATGGTAGTTTCTAACCAAGGGAAGTGGTGGTTAAATGTTTGAAGGTTTAGAACTGTTTCATATAAACTTTTTCTTTGTGTGTTAATTGAGTTCAAGGTTTAGAGTATGTTCTCAGAATTGAGTCCAACCCAGAATACTAATCCTTTGTGTGTCCCTTTAATTGAAAAAGATGCATAGCATGTGGGAGCCATTTCTGAATAAATCAATCTTTTTACTTTTTCCATTAAGGATAAATAAAGAAGAAAAAGAAAAAGGGTCTTGCTTCAAGTAGCAGTAGGTGTACCAAATTCATTATGTAGTCTAAAGATATTTTGGTTAATATTTAATTTTTTTATTGCATAAAATTGAAAGCACAGAAGCAGAAACTGACTGGTGAGTAACCAAAGGGCTTGGTGACAAATTTAAATATTGAAATAGACTTGTAAAATTGTATTTGAGTGTGGAGGTTGAAAACTATTATATTCTTCACTTGTTGATACTGAATATTATGCACTGTTTCTTTTCTAGGCTGCTTATTTTTTAACATATTATGAATCTGGTAAATATAGACCGTGTTGTCAAGAAGCTTACTCTTCTGCTTTTGTAATGCAAGCAATCCTTTAATAAAAATTTTATCTCAATGCTTACTAGTTTCTGGTCTTTATGTGAATAATATATATCTCATGCACCTTTACACCTAATCTCAAAGGATAACACATTTAGTCAACAACCACTACATTACATTCTTCAATTGATATCAATAGACTAGGTCTTTGTTTTCCTTTTTCTATAGTTTCAGTTATCTTTGTTAACTATCGTAGTTTTTGTCTAAGTTTTTTTCTTAACCTTCTGCAGAACAACTCAGATTTTCAGTTCTTTGCTACAGCCAAGCAATAATTCAGCAGTGTTTGTGTGAAAATCTTTTGGAGCTCCAGTATATATATCAAAGAACTGGATAGTTCTCAATGCAAACATCTCAGAATCATAAAATTTCTTATGGCTCTGGTGGGTTCTATGTTGAGCCTGTGCAAAATTTGGAGTCATATTGCTTACCATCAAATGAGAACATAGACAATTACTCTTCGTCTGATAACAGCAGCCAAACAACTTACCCTTCAGTCCAAACTTTGGAACAATATTGCACCCTTGAATCTGCTTCCACGAGCAACAGTTTCCCTAGCCAAAACTCTCCACCTGCTCTCAGTTTCTCATCTAACAACAATAGTCCATTGTCAAAGCTAGAGTCAAACTCATATGTGTTAAGGCCACAACATTCTCTTGAATTTGCCAGTGGCTCACCCGAGGATGATTCTTACTTGACGCACGACCTCAACGACCTGACACATAAGATAAGAGAGATTGAAACTGCTATCATGGGATCTAATTCAGATTTGCTAGATATCTATGGTGCAATAATTCCAGAAGAGCCTGATTCATTTTTGTTAGAGGCAGAGAAGTGGAAGAAAATGATGGAGATGTCATCTAGAGGGGATTTGAAAGAGATGCTTTGCACTTGTGCAAAAGCAATGGCAGTGAATGATATGGAGACAACAGACTGGCTGATGTCCGAGTTGCGTAAGATGGTGTCCATTTCAGGCAATCCGATTCAGCGATTGGGAGCATACATATTGGAGTCTCTTGTTGCAAGGATGGCCGCTTCCGGAAGCACAATCTACAAATCCTTGAAATGTAGTGAGCCTACTGGTAATGAACTACTTTCATACATGCATGTGCTCTATGAAATCTGTCCATACTTCAAGTTTGGATACATGTCAGCAAATGGAGCAATTGCTGAAGCTCTGAAGGAGGAAAGTGAAGTTCACATAATTGACTTTCAGATTGCTCAGGGATCACAGTGGGTGAGCCTGATACAGGCTCTTGCTCGCCGGCCTGGAGGCCCCCCAAAGATCAGAATATCGGGTGTCGATGACTCGTATTCGGCCTATGCCAGGGGAGGGGAGCTTGACATTGTTGGGAAAAGGCTATCAGCACTTGCACAGTCATGTCATGTACCCTTTGAGTTCAATGCTGTGAGAGTATCTGCTTCTGAGGTGCAACTTGAAGACCTTGAGCTTCGCCCTTATGAAGCTGTGGCGGTGAACTTTGCCATTTGTCTGCACCATGTGCCTGATGGAAGTGTGAACATTCACAATCATCGCGACCAGTTGTTGAGGTTGGTGAAGCAATTGTCTCCTAAGGTGGTGACTCTGGTTGAGCAGGAGCTTCAAACCAACAATGTGCCGTTCTTGCAGCGTTTCGTTGAGGCAATGAACTACTACTTGGCTGTTTTTGAATCAATTGATACTGTTCTTCCAAGGGAGCACAAAGAGAGGATCAATGTGGAGCAGCATTGTTTGGCTCGCGAAGTTGTCAACTTGATAGCATGTGAAGGAGAAGAAAGAGTTGAACGCCACGAGCTTCTGGATAAGTGGAGAATGCGTTTCACAAAGGCTGGATTTACACCTTATCCATTGAGCTCCATTATTAATTCTTCAATCAAGGATCTTTTACAGAGCTACCATGGACACTACACTCTAGAAGAGAGAGATGGTGCACTGTTTCTTGGTTGGATGAATCAAGATCTTATTGCATCTTGTGCTTGGAGATGAAAATCCTGTAACAGTTCATTTTTTTTACTCCAGGCTTCTAGTTAAGTTATGTATCATCCTTAACTTCTTCATACAATTCCTCCTCACTTCATAGCCAAATTACTGTTTTGTAAGAGAGCTTCCTTAATCTTTATGTCAGCAATGCAAGTAATATCAAGATAGACATATACATATATATATATATATATATATATCCTGAAATTTTCTCGAGATGTATTTTAGAGCACGTAATGCTTACCAAATATCAGAATGATGCCAATTTATAACTGCATAGCATGTAAGATGAAATTTATAGTAAAACAATGGGTATGAAACTGGTATTTCTTTGTTCTTACTACAGTTTCTAAGCTTAATCGCATTTCTCCTAAACTGGGTTGGGTCAGATCCTTCATATTCAGCGGTATCACTCAGCTCCTGCAATTATCCTACAAACCCCACTGTTCCTTATATTATTGACTCATTGTGGTAATTTTATACAGTAATCTCCATGCTACTTGAATATAATTGAACATGGGTATATTCTAAGTTGAAAATGAATGGAATTATTTGGCATTGGCGAAGATGGATCACCACAGGTTTTATTAGATTTCTTCATAGATTTCCTTTAGCATTAGCAGCATCAATTTTTGCCATAGAACCATTTTATGTGGGAATATCCAATACTGACTGCTGTCAAAGTTTTGCAATTACAAGGAAGTAGTTTAGTAGCACAAATGAAGATAAGGATAAAAACTGTTCCAAGGATGTGTACAGGACTAACTGTACGGTAGCCAGAGTTTTCAATTTGATGATATCATTGACTCAATTGTCTGTGATCATATTCTTCTTTTTCTGAAACGTAACTATTTCTTTGCTGTATGTTTCTGGCTTCCTAGGAAACATAGCGTGTATGGATTGAACTATATTATCACAAAGGAATGAATGAATTAGTTGTCCCCTATAGTACAGAGATTTCTCAGAGCAAAAACAAAACAGCACACAGACTTTGTCTGTCTGAGACAAGTGCCTACTTTTGACTATCTGATTTATTAAGTACAAAGAGTTCTATTTTTCAATAGTGTTACTGTCTTAGTTTGCAACATTTCATGCCTTTTTTTTTTTTTTTTTGTATATACATTTCATGCCTTTTAGTTACAACTTACAACAACAATATGACATGAGCTAGAAGCCAAGAACACATGATTTACAAAGTATTTATATGTTTACTTTTAAAGCCATGCCTATCTAAAACAAGACACAAGATACAGTCTGCAGTGCACCGCTTGGTCTGAAAAGTTGCCCACAATTCAATGACAGTGAAACATTGTTGTGACCTTTTTGACCTTAAGAGTTATATGTCAGTAAGCATTATATTTTTACATTTACATATATTTGTAGCAACGAACGAAAGAATTCAAACAATCAAACTTTATTTTTCTTTCTATTTGAGGAAAAGAAGAAAAGAAAATGTTGCACTTGCAGTGGCTTTTCCGCAACTTGCGCTATTTATTGCATCTGAACTTAACCTGTAGATTCATGTTTTATTCAATCTACTGAGACTTTTAAGTGAGTTTAGGTAAGCAATTATGAAAATTGATTTTGTAAAATTAATTTTAAAATCAGAAGTGAAAAAAAAAATTGTATCCAATATAAAGTATGTAATATGTATTTAGTGTTACTTCACTTACGAACCAGTGTTAAATCTTAAAATATATGTAAATATTTATCTAAACTCACATTAACGTGAATCCAAACCACATTCAATTTTTAATCTAAAATAAATTCATCAACATGAATTCGTGAAACTAAACATGAAAACATTTTTCTAAATTCACATTAATGCAAATCTAAGCGTATACTAAAGGCATGTTTTAATCTACATTTCCAAATAACCAATCCATTTCTGGCCAAAACTTAGTGAGAGTAGGTTCTACGTCACTTTTGGATTTGAATGAGTTCAAAACATCTATCCAAGCACCCTACAAGTATTTATTTCATATTAAATAGAATTAAATAAGATTTGGTTTTCTAAAAAATCTTCTTTTTTAGTTGGATTTCTAAAATTTTTTTGTATCGTTATAAGTACATGATAAATTTTTATTTTGATCAATCTCAACCGTTAGTTAAATAATTATATAACATAATCTCAACATATATTAACAATTAAAATGATTACATATAATTAATAAGAACTCAATAAAATTAAAATTTTTTAAAGGAGTCAAAACAACACAAGAATTTCAGGTACTCAAACAAAAAAAAAATGAATATATTTTAGTTACTCAACTTATTTAACCCTTCCACAGAATAGTCTAAGAAAATCAAACGTGTACAACTTCAGGGTCAACTCATGCTTTCCATCGAATTCCACTAATATCAAACACAATAAATAACAACTTGATTTGTCATGCTGGGTTTGTATGCCTTTTAACCAAAGCTGAGAAACTCTGGCTACCATGATTTTACAGTAATCCTATGGAATAAAATCCAAGGGTTCAAGAACAGGATAGAAGCTACTTCTTATAAATAGTTGAATCCAAACACTTTTACAAGGGGTTTTTGCTGAAGCAACTTTGGTATAAGCTTCATATTTGTACAGAAGAATCTGTATATAATTATACAAACAGCAATTAGATTTAGGAGTCAACCTGAAGGGGCACAGCTACTAGTAACAATTCTACTAAAGAGCAGCTCTCGTCATATAAGGATATGAACATACAAGAACTATCAGCATTTCCAATGAGAAAATGAGGAGCTATGCCTTTAAAGCTTTACCCGCCAAAAAAGAAAAAGCAAAATGGAATTCAGAATTTCATTTTATTTAACTTTTTTTGTTGTACAATCAATTTTAAGGACCCATTAGTATTCTCCCCATGTTCTGAGGACAAGGATAAGCAGAACGGTTTAAAGATGGACCATCACTTGAATTTTCTTTTGAACCATATGGGTTAGAGTTGTTATTTAGAACACCAAAGTACCCCGGCACCGTTGCAGTATGAACAAACTTGAAATTGGAATTGCTGATGTGAGTTTGACTATCCCCAAATCCAGAAAGCATCATTCTCCCTTGACTGTTCAGTGTGTTTTCAGTAGTTGGGCTAATTCCCATCCCAAGGTCAAGGCTGATGGTATCACTTTCTTCTGGCCTAATTCTTGTCTGTCCACTTGCACTTGCTGGTCCTGCCATGTCATGGCAACTATTCCTTGCAATTGGTACATCATGATTGTGCTTCCCCTCATATGTGGTAATCACAGCTTTTGGATCATGAGATGCCCTCTCCACGTGTTTTCTAACAGGGCAACCGGTGTTCGTGCATTTGTAATAACTCCTGAACAATAAAGTGAGCGTTATAAGAAACAAGATTACGTAAAAATATGTAGCACCACATCAAGGTCACATGTACACACATTTCATTTACATTCCATGTTTTGAAGTTCTAGCCAAAAAACCAACATACCATTACATTACAGTGGAAACATGAGATTATACATTCCGTAGTATTGACAACCATATTAATAATCTTCTCATAAAACAGAAAGGTGTGAGATTTGAGATGTATGCAAGGAGTAACACTAGCATCCAGTTTGCATCTGCAATCTTACAGGTCATTCCTAGGATAACTATTACATCGCCAAAACTGGCAGAACATGAGGTTGGAGGTTGTCTAGCCCTTCTTTACAGTAAGCAAAAGACTAAAATAGTTTAATAATATACATGCCAAAAAGCCTTTGATAAAGAAAAAAAATCATATTAAATTGGATATCATCAATTTTGCTTATGCTGTATAGTCGTCAATCAGAGGACATACCTAGGATTGGGATTGCCTCTCACCACCTTCTGCCCATACTTGCGCCAGCGGTAGCCATCATCCAAGATATCAACCTCACTCAGAGTTTGTACAACAACCCGTGGCTCCCGGATGGGCTTAACTACAGGAGTGATGTCAGCAATTCCAAGTTCCATTTTTCTGTTCAACAAAAAACTCAATCAATCAGCAAATATACATAAGCAGCAGAAAGAAACTTAGAGCTTTGGGAGAAATTGTCAAACCTTCGCTTTGAGAAGGGATCATCATCATCAACCTCATCATTATTCTGGTTTGGCAAAACCCCCGAACCATCTAGATCACCATCATTTGTTGCTACAGGCGATAGCTCTGGTGTACTGTCAGGCTCAGCCAGATGAGACCCCTGGCCACATATATTGGATCCTTTGTCTACAATTCAAGAATTAGAAGAAAAAAAAGCCACATTATTTGGTTTACATTAAGTAGGAATAAAATGGAATCAATAAGAAGCATCTAGCAGGTATTAGTGTATTACCATCTCGGCTAGTCAAAGAAGCTTTATCAGATCTCTCTTCTTGCATAGACATCATAGCTCCAGCAGAGTAACGTCGGTTTGGTTGAGGTTTAGGATGATCATGCGATCCCTTGTAAATTATCTCAGTGATTTGCCCATCATGAGAGCGTTCAAATAGTTTCTTAACCTCACAGTTAGGATGTGTACATTTGTAATAACTGCGCGGAAATTCACTTCCTTTAACATGTTTTTGCCCATATTTTCTCCAGTTGTAGCCATCATCAGATACTCTCTCAGCAGCAACGGAAAGTCCACTACCTCTATTGTCAACTTTTGATGCTTGAAGCCCAGTTGTTATGTTGCTCCTAAGGTTCACTTCATCCAAATCACCTTCAACACGGGCACTAGCTCCTGAGCTATCCATTTGAACAGGTGATGATAGACCTAATTCATTTGAAGAGACTGCTAACTCATTTTTTACTAACAGTGATGAGTCAAAAGCTTGAGCTTTTCCTTGACCATCTACTTGAGTAGATTTTTCACTTGCATGGTTGTCAGAGTCTGCAGGAACCTTAAATAAGTGAATAGCATTGTGTAAGTACCATGCAACCAGTAATTTTCAAAACATTAGACAAAGCGTGAAACATGACAACCAAATCTGTTTCCAGTTAACACTTTAAACCCCTGTGCATCCCCAGCCCCAATAGTGAAAAGATTATAATACTTAGGGACTGATTTAGTCTGGTATGACAGTGATAAAGTGATGAGTAACACCAATATATTTAACTACTTATCCTGTCTTGTTAACTTAGTACACAGATTATGATCAGATATAATTAAGGGAAAAACATCAAAGCCAAGTCCACATGTCCACCTTAGTTGAAAGTTTATATTTGTCAGTTTAACTAGCAGTAACATCAAGTAATTCATTACCATATTTGATCTACTGTGCGGTTTAAACTCAAAGAAGCTGGGTTTTCTGTCATCAACAGTATTGGTATTGAAGCATACAGTGGTTACAGGAAATGTAGTAGATGCAGCAGCAGAAGTCACAGAACCATATGCTGTTTGATGAAGCAAAGAAAGGGATCCTGTAGTAGGTGAAGGTTCAACCTGCAGGGTATACAAAAAAGTAATATATAATCTACAGCCCTACAAGTTGGCAATTGCTGAATCAAAAGAACAATCATAAAATCAAATATAAAAACATATGCACTTACACAAAAAATTATCAGAGCGAAAAAATGAAAAAAGAGGGGGAAAATAGCAGGGAGTTTGAGAAAACACAGTAGCCAATGGACCAAGAATAGTAATAACAACGGAAAGAAAGTACATACACAATCATCTGAGGCACAAAACGAGCAGATTGATCATCTATTTATGCTGAAAGATACAATTACAATTGAGCAAATGCAAAGTTCTTTATTTTCTCTTCATGATAACATCGCATGTTGTTCATTTAGAGTCTATACTAGCCCAGTGCATTATGACATGTGGAAATTATATAAACACAACTCGGAAAAGCCATTCCCACGTCAATATTGCACAGCATTCTGTACAAATTAGGACCACCCAACACTATACATCAAGATTTTACAAAATCTAGATGTATTCTTGTACTTCCACAAAAAAACAAACCTTGACCCACAATCTTTCTGACATTCCTCATACGATTCCCATGTCAAGCCACACAGAACTAAAATGGATCCACTAGCCCTTGGCAATGCATATATTCTTTTGTTCCACACATATAAATAGGGAAAAAGAAAAGTATTTCCAGTAAAATCTGCAATGCAACACCGTTGAAAACAAAAAGGGAAAGCACCGATGCAAATGGAAGATTCAGTATGTGAAAAAACAACACTGACGCAAAAGAAAATGAGAATGTTGAGCGATCCTAAGAGGAAGCCAAATTCCACACAACACCGTATTGAGCATAAAGCAGAAAATACAGAATTCAATAAGAGCAAGCATCAGAATCTCACGGTCCCAACACAAACCAGTAACCACCCATATAATAAAATCCATCAAGTGAAAAAGATCAAACACAAAAAGGGCCAACCCTAATTACAAAAAATAAATTAAATAATAAACAAGCAAAACAAAATTAGGCTAAGCCACCAGATAAAATAAGCACATATACTCACTCTGTCACTCACATCGAATTTTCCATGAAACAAACAGCATCTTCAATTAATCAACATTTAAATCACGTCATATTTTAAAATTATTCCTTGCAAAGCATAATACTGCCCCATATGCCCCATTTGGATGCCCTTGGAATTTACATGAAAATCACACTGAAAAGAACTTTTTTTTTATACGCCACTCACACTGGGTGGACTTCAATTCAACCCACTCGGGTCAAGTAAAAACATTTAAACACACCTTTGACCGAGTTCAACTCAAAAAAAATAAGAAAAAATATATATAAAAAGGCACCAAGAAAACAAAAATCCCATTTTGCCAACGAATTCACTTACCCATTTCTCTCATTATTCTTTTTCGGGGCAATTTAACGGATCAAACCCGAAGCTTGAACCTTGCCCCAAAAATCAGAAACCCTAAAAATAAAATAAAAAATTGAAGGCATTCATTCGCTACTAACCTTCATGTTGGAGAGCAGCACCGGCGACTCGAGAAACGAGGACGGGCTGAGCCCCGGCGGAATGGTGACGCACGGCGAGCGCGAGATCGGGAGCTTAGCTGGCGACATGAGCTTGTACCTGGCGCCTGCGGTGGCCGGAGCAGCATCTGCGGCGGAATTGGGGCGATTCGGATCGTCGGAGGGAGCTTCGGCGGCGTCCATTGTGGTTGTTGAGTTGAGTCAAAGGAGAAGAAGAAGATGGAGGCAGAGAGGCAGGGGCAAAAGGGTCATTTAATGGGAATGAATGAATGTAAAGAGCGAGAAACGCAGTTGACTTGTAAGTATGGATCTCTCTCTCTCTCAAAGTGAATTGTGATGAATCTCAAACTGTGTAGTGTTGTTGTTTTCCATTTTAAACGTTTTCTCTGTCATTCTTTTCTCTCTCTCTCTCTTTCAATCTCGTTCTGTGTGTGTGCTGTGCTTATATGTATGCTAATGCTACCTCCTCAACTCTGTTCTTAATTTCTTAATACTGGTAGGAATACATTTTTTTTATTTTTTCCACCGTACAATTTGATGCATCTTATTTTTTTATTTTATTTAATGAAACTCACGGTTAACTCTATAAGTTTTAATTAACATATTAGAATATCTGTCAATGACATAAATCGTTCCTTTCATAATAGAGTTTAACAGTAGAGAAATGTTTGTAATATTCTCGGACTAGAAAAAATTATCTAAAATCATCAATTTTAAATAAAGGAGAAAAACTTATTAAATATTACATGAAATTCATCAAAATTAAAAATTAAGATATATTCATAAAAATTATTAAATTTGCTAGTTTTAATTAATAATGTGAAAATTTTAAATTTTATTCTAGAAATATTCACATAATTAAATGCTATAAGTGGTGATTATATTTAATGATGTTACTTGTAATTCATCAGAAAATATTGTTTAGGAGCATAATAAAACATATTAGTAATTAATATATTTAAAAATAAGTTTATATTTTGTTTATATTTAGGATAAAAAAAAAACTCTTTATTTCTTATCAAAAGGACTTAAAGTAAATCTCATATAACACTGCGTGTTCAATTCTTATTTAGTTTATTATAAATATAAAAATCACGGAATTAAATTTTATCATTTTTTTATCTGTCTGTTTTTGGAAGATAGAACGTAAATTGATAAATATAATTATTGTTCTTGTTTATGTCAAGCATGTAAATAAAACATAAATATAATGTATCAAAACAAATTCGTGTACCAAAAAAAAAGCATGTATAATATACGATTAATAATTTCCTAATATGATTTTTATTTCTATTTTTTCATTTATGATAGTGTATGAAATATTTAAGAATTATGAAATCAGAGTATAATTAAAAGAATAATAATTAATATTGTTTGAACTTTTAAATGAAAATCCTGTAAAAAAAAAACAAGTTTTTAAATGAATAGATAAATAAAAATTAGTTTTTCTTCCAAAACTAGGCAAATAAAATTAAAAAGAGAACAGAATTTTAGATTTTTCCAAAACAATTTGATTCATTAGTGCTTGGTACAACTCATACATTATATTCATGAATAAATATTTGAAACCTGAATTAATTTAAATTGAGTTGAACAATCTATTCTAAAAGATAAAACTTTCTTCAGAAATGAAATCTTTATTTAAGAAAAATGAATTTCTTATTACTCCATGGTTAGTTCAAAGGATACAATTGCGGTGGAAAATTATAATTATACAACATTTAAAAAAAAACATTAACTATGCTTAACTGATAAAAGTCATATAAGTTTAAATATGAAAATGTAAGATTTTTGTAATGATAGTTTGATATGAGAGAGAAGGAGAAAGGCCAGGGTTAGTGTGGATTGAACTTTTAGACTTTTTAAAAAGTAATGTGGTAGATGATTTTGTCAAGGAATGGTTTCACTATTGGACAAAGATTTCATAACAAAATGATTATTTTCTCTTTTGTTGTTGTTGCTAGCTCTTCTTGATTATCTGTCTGTCGAGGAATAATAAAAAAATGTTCTTTTGATTATCTGATTTTCTGGGGCTAGGTAAGATTTGAAAGGGAAAAAGTGGTGTGCCAAGTACCAACTCTATGTTACTCTTTACCACACAAAAAATAAAAATAAAGAGTTTGAGTGATTGGTGCAGAACAGCAAATCAAATCCCTTTCTGCAAGTTGGAAGTTAAGGCCACACCAAAATTGGTTCCACAAAGGGATAGATTCAAATAATTTATCACCATGGGTAGGAGGGTCAAGCTCAAGCAATCAGATACAAATGCATGATTGTTGTCTTTGTTATTTTTTTTTATATTTTTTTTAATAAACCCTCAATTTCATTCCTAAAGTATTCCAAGTATAAAAATTATATAAATAATCTTCCAAGTATTAGAAGTTATGTTTAAGTAATCTTTTAAAATTGATCATTGAACATTAGTAAAATATATCAGCTTAAGGACTAAACTAACAAATTTCAATGCTTGAGGAGAGACAATTATTATTTAAAGGATTGGTGGTTTGCTCATAACTTCTTCCTTTTTTATATATATATATATTTGTTGTCTATATTATTTGAACTTTGGTCTCTAGACTATAAATCAAATCAAATCAACCAAGCTATGGTTCAAAGGATATAATCTTCGGCATTCCCTTGTGTGATAAGTGTTACAAAAAAGTGTGTGAAGTTGCAAGTTGATTAAATGGATTGAACCAAAACAAAACTAGTTCACAAAAAGTCCTAATTAAAGTAATTCAGGAGAAGCTTTTGGGTGGGGTTGAGAAAGAAACAATGGAAGTTGCGACTTTGGACATTGACTCCAATTTTTATTGCGTCTAAATGTGGCAATTTTTGACCCCTCCTTTCAAATTTGGATATTACTTCAACCTTCAGTCACAATAAATAATAATGGAATGTTGTCAGTTTCCATGGATATTATTATGCCATAAAAAAAACATTGGAAAGAGTGAGTTAATATGTTGGCCTCATCACCCTTTTGAGTCACTTATTTATTGATCAAGAAGAAAATAGCTAAGTTGTTAAAAGTGGTTAAGAAGATAATTTTTAATTTGGTCCACATATATAATGTGTATATGCTTTAATAAAACATGGTCTAGGAAAGGGTAAGCTATAATATTACTACCTGAGAGAGAAAAATGAAAAAGAAGGCTAGTGTGCTTGTACTTATGCCTATGATTAGGCCTTTAACGGCTTCAGAAGTGGTTAGAGTGTATAGTTTTGCTTTCTTTTCTTTAATAGGGTTTGTGGGTATCTATCTCTTTTTTTTTTCTTCTTCCTTGGTGAATTGTACTAATATTAAAACATGTCACATTCAATGCAATTGCAGCATATGATGCATTCTATTTTTATCTGGTGTTGCCTCCATTCTCCCTCTGGTCTTCTCTATATTACTATTTAATAAACTTAAAGCATGAATCACTCATGTACCATACTAGTGCTAAAGTACCTGGATTTTGTCGTGTTTTAAAAGCTTCTGTGCACTGAATACGTAAGATCAATAAAATTATTATATTAATGGATTTTTTATTGCAGGAATTTGATGTCATATTATAAAGAAATCTGATATGCTAAAAGCATTACATATTGCAATTCCATGGTGCCTGACTCAAAATAAACGTATAATTTGAAAATTTCTCACATTAATTTGATTAAGTTGGATTTAACTCTTATAGGATGATATTTGTTGTAAACAGTAAAGTAAAAAAGAAAATTAATGTAAAGATAAAAATAAAGAAACAAGATGTCAATATAATTTATTCTATAATATATTATTATCTGTATTTACTTAAGAAATTTAGCGTATTAAATCAATTGAATGACTTGAACTCTAGTCTTTCCAACTACATAAACTTTAAAGAAAAATAGCATTGACCTACCTTCTTTAATTTATGAGCATGCATGATCTAATATAGCCTTAGGTGAACTAAACTATAAACTCCCAACAAAATGAACTAATTATATTTAAAATAAATAAAAATCATAAGCATACTAAACTTTTTTTTAATAGTTTAATCATCTTCAGCCAGTTAGGTAAGACTGAATTTCAATATCTCAATAATGTTGTCTATGAATGTATCAGCCCATCTTTTCTTATACAATAAATTTCTGAACGACTCAACATTACTCCTTTATCCAAGATGATGAGTTTTAGATGTGATCTAATCCACTACTAATGTGTCAGTACATTATTAAGAGAGTGAAACATTTTAGATAAGTCGTAATAGTCAATTTTCTTTCATAATTGTATGCCGCAATATATTGAGTGTAAAGGAAGATTGTCCTCATGAATGCATGCTTGGTCCCAATACATTTTCAAGATATGCATACTTTATTTATTATAATATGTTGTCATAGTGAAATGTAGGGAAATGTCTAATCACATTCATGTCAAATACATAAATCACAGTGACTTTAAAATTATAGCAATTCATTCCCAATTACAAGTTGGTGTTACACCATTCGTTTTTTATGGATGAATTGTCTATTTTCTTCTGAGTGAATGAAATCCTCACTTCTCAGCCCTCACTCATTGTAGTTAAACACATTTAGAATACGTCACAATAATAAGTGTGGAATGAACATTTCCACACAAAGAAAACAAGGTCTCTCACAGGTTACACTACTGAACCATCACAGAAAAAAAAAGGTTATGATGGTTTGAAAAGGTGAGAGGCGCAATCTATACAACAAGAAGTAGTAATGCATACAAATCCTTTCAAAGGTAAAAAATCACTTTATAGGTAGAACAGTAACATAGTTCTCCAATACATTAACTTTGTTAAGAAGTGTAAAACTCGAGCCGTATCTTTTAATATATCTATCTACTAGTAACTTCCTCTAGTTAGAAGCACCTGAAATGATTATAGCTTCACCATAGAACTAACACAAACAACTAATGCTGAAATTGATAAGAACATCACACTAGTAGTATTCATATAGAAAATAGTAAATAGTTTATGCACCGATAGTTTAAAGAATTTTTATACTATAATTCAATCACAAAATTACAATTTGTGATTGGTTGACAAGATAAAACAATTTAGACCAACAGTGCATAAAAAATAAACTCTAGGAAATAAGTACCGAATACCCACTTTCATAATCACTCTTATCAACCTTGATAGGAAAATTTTCACTATTTTCTATCATTGATGTTCTTCATCCTTTTTACCACCCTCATCAGCTTGAATGATATTTAGATTATTTTTTTCTACCTTTTCATGTCACTTCCTATGGATTCAAAATTAAGGATGCCACTGCCAGCCCATGGTTTAGCAATTTATGACCGATGGGAACCCACACATGTCCCAATTTGGGTTGCTTTTCACAAAAAAGAGACCTCAACAATTATAGACCAAAGCATGCATAACGTGTTTTCCCCAAAAATAATAAAACAGTACACATATCGTGATCCAACTACACATCCCCAGCATTGAAGACAACTACATCAATTCATCTACCACTACAAAAGCTTCAAGTGGCTCAATTTGAATTGGTTTTTAGTCACAAAGAAGCAACCTATAAATATCATGTTTGATGCCAGCAATTAAATTGTTGATGATAGACAATGAGTCATAGCTCGTACAGTACAAACCATAAGGCATAACAAGGACCCCTCACCATTAAAAGCTGTGAAATAAACTCACGATTCCGAAAAGTAGAATACAAATGCAATTGTATGCAATGTCAAATTGGCTGAGTTTTATACAAGACTATCAAATAGCCAAAACAGTGAAAAACAGAAAAACAAGAGACGAGAATCTGCACTACATGTTAGTCTTGCAAGAGAATTCTAATAAATAAGACTGATGATGAAAACGAAAATGAAAAGGCATGAGTAGAAAGATATAATAAATGAAAAAAATACAATAAGAAACATCTAACCAATTGCCATCCAATTTGGATAGTGCATTATGAATCAATACAATAATATAGTACTTTCATCCAATTTTACTTCGGGGCAAGATTAGCAATATAAGCCTCTAAATATGATGGTCTTCATTCAATTTTTTCAGTCCGGGACATATAAAATTGTCTGTTTTTATCAAACTTCACATGGGTCATATTAGGCAGATGCTAACAGCAAATGTAAAACCTTTTTGAATCTTTTATGACATGGAAGAAACAGAAAATCAATTAAAATTGTAGAACACTTGATGAAAATCCTTTAATAACGACTTTGTTCTATAAGTTTTATTAAAAACTTGATAGTTAATAAAACCCATTGATGACTAATCCATGTAACAGACCCACCTGGTACTAGAAGGATACAGTTTGGCTGTTGTCGTTGGACACACAACACCCCCTCTTAGATAATCACATGAATAACAGTAGACTTGTTTAATAACTCATCATTCACACTTGAAACTACAATTTTGTAGAGATTCTATTCCAAATAATTTAGCTCTCCAAATCCTGTCCAAGTCCCATTGCTTACTCAAAACAACAAAGCCTAGGGAATGGGGAAGAGAGAGAGAGAGAATGAGAAGACCAATAACCATGATTAGCCTATAAATAATTTTATAGATACAATTACAAAGTGATTCAAGTAATTAAAATTGTGACACTAAACATTCCCCTCAAAATTCTTAATAACTGAATCTACTTCTTGTCAGTGATCCAAAGTTGCAAACTAACTTTTGATAGCTAAGCAGTCAGCATGTAAAGTCAGGGAGAAACTAGAATATCAAGTTATCAACCCTCCAGTTCAGTACTGACAAATTAAGTGATTTATTGATCTATTGAGGATAATAAGATGCTTGGTAATAATGTTGCAGACCAATACCACCATAAGTAGAGGCTCTATCATAATAACCACCAGATGGCACATGTGGCTCTGACGAGCTAAGATGAGAAACACCAAGACTGGGGTTGCCACTGGGACCCATTGGGAAACCATCATGACCATAAGGCCCAGCTGAAGGGCCTGCATAAGGAGGAACATTTGGGGTAGGAGCCACCATGCCAAATGGCATGGCTGGCGAGCTCATGTATGGATTTGGATGCTCTGGAAACAAACCTGATGGATGGACAGGAGGTTGCTGATAGTGGTGTATAGTTGAACTGACATTAACATTCTTTAGGACAGCTGCAGGGCCAACTGGAGCTGATGCTCGAGGACGCTTGAACCCAGTCTGCTGCTGCATATTTCTCTTTTGCTGCTGTTGCTGTTGCTGTTGCTGTTGTGGCTGTTTATACTGAGGAGGCTTTGCAGCAGGAGCTGGTGCAGCACGTTTATTATTTGTCTTCTGCCTCTTTAATTGCTCTATATGCTGCTCAATGCTAGCTCGTGGGTATTCAGAGTCAAGCTTATAACTCTCAATAATGTTGATCACTGATCTCAGTGTATTAATTTCTCTAGCTGTGCTCTCATTCTGCAAAAATACCTTAATAAATACAGGGTTTAGGGCACAATGCATTGAGTTATTAATCAAGGTGACACACTTACCAATGACTTTCCTTCCTGGAGAAGTCTTTTACCAAGTTTCTTAGCTTCATCCACACAAGCTTTCAGGATAGGAGCAGGTGCAATCTTATCAGCAAGATTAAACTCAAGAATATACTTGACAGCCGGAAGATGTTTGTCCTTATCTAAAAATTTCTGAACAATATCTGCAAACCACAAACAAGCATTTGCCTTACACAACACACACAATCTCTTGCAAAATATTTTAATGGTTACATATCAAAGTTGTTAGTAACACAAACCTAACATTACAGAATTATTGAATTTTACCAAGGGGAATTTCACTAGCTCTTACAATATAAGAAGACCCCTTTCAAACTTAACTTTGTCACAATAAAAGTAATATCTTTAGGTTGCATTAGTTTGTTTATATTTTCTCATTATGTTTTAACAATAATTACAAAAATGTCACATTTTCACCATATTTTCCGTTTACACGTTGTTTCCTGTTTTCATCATTTCTTTTGCAGAATCTTCAAAACAGAAAACAAAGTTGAAACAAGAGTCACATTTCAATTCGAGTTATCATACTTTCACACACAAAGCAAGTGCATAACTCTCCTTACCATTAAAGTCTTTCCATCTCCCTCTTTCATACTCTCATTCATCAACACCAAAGGTTCTAATAACCCAATGCAAGAATATGTGCACAAAACTCAGGTCCTGTCCAACTATCGTTTCTCTTTCAAACTATACCATTATATTTAAAAATACTAAACTCCAATAACATAGCAATGGTATCATCCTCCAATCAACTCATTAAAAAAGGCCAACATCCTTACCAGGAACTCTCTCCGCCAACCCAACCGTCCGGCAAAGCTCCGCGAAGTCATCGTTAGTGGGGGAGGCAACCAACAAGTCAACAAGCTCATCCATGCTGAATGCAGAGACAAAACCAAAGGCAGCAACCAAATGCAAAAGCCCCAATGCTCCAAACAGATTGTCATCATCACCCACCAACCTCTCTTTCCATGCCAAAGCCAACTCCCTGGCTCTTGAACTTGCCTCAGCACTCACACTCAGAGCAGCAACCCTGAACTGCTTCAGCAACACAATGCAAGTCTTCCTAATCCTCCTCAATTCCCATTCCTTCAATTCATTACTACTACCCTCCCCATGATACCCCTCCAATGCTCCCAGCACTATCATGCCCGCGTCCGGCGCGTGCCGAAACGCGCCGGGAAGCTCCGCCTGAACCCTCGCCCTATCCTGAAAGTGGTCGTTGACGTAATTCCTCAACCCTACACAGTCCATTTTCTCGCAAAATGTGACCAATTCGCTCTTGGGCGTGACCGACCCCGGAACGACGTCGTTTTGGGGGGGCACCCCAGTTGAAGATTCGACATGATTCGATGATGGCTCGGTAGGGTTTGATGAAAAGTTCGCGTCTTTGGGGGTTTGGGTCGGTGGGTCGGAATTTGGGGTTAGGGTTAGGGTTTCGGATTGGGATTGAAGAATGTGGAAGCGGTGGGCGAGGGAGTGATGGAGGGTGGTGAAGTGGGAATCGAGATCGGGCCATGAGAGAGGGAGGGGAGAGAGAATGGAATGGAGATCGTCGAATGCTTTCTTCAGATTCTCTTTCTTCGAATCAACCAGGCTCAGTGCTGCTGAGATCGTCTTCAGTGTAGCCATTGTTAGAGCTTTGTGATTTCAGAGCTTTCTAAAATTATGAAAAAACTAGCATCTAATGCCCATTGCCAAAGAACTAATATTTATTTATAAAATTAAAGTTATGATAAATAACACGCATAAAAAAATATTTTTAAATACATAAATTATATTATAATTAATATCTGTAATTAGTAGATATTTTTGAATATATAAATTATATTTTAATTCATAATATCTGTGTTATATTGTTATTTTTAATGATTGAGAACTTTTAAAAAAAATATATTCTTAAAACTAAATATATTCAAAAATAAATATTTAATTAAACAAGATAAATAATTAAGTTAAATTGTTCAATTGATATTAAAAAGATAAAAAGATAATATATTAAATACATGTAAGGAGCGTGGTTAAATTTTAAAAAAATGAAATTAGTTTTTTATTTCTTTAATAACTTGTTAGATATTAAAAGAAAAAGAAAATTTTCACAAAAAATAAAAGCAAAATAAAACATTTTATGAGTGAGTGAAGTTCACCACTTCATGAAATGAAAAAAAAAAAAAAAAAAATATATATATATATATATATATATATATATATATATATATATATATTCAAATGAAACTAAAAATGAGATAAAAAGTAAGAATAGTGGAGATATGAGGAATTAGATAGTTTTAGAACTTTAAATTAAAGGCTTCTTTAAAATAAAAATAAAAAGACTTTTAAAAGGCTAATATTGGCAATTTCACAATAATTAAAAATATTATCTAAACCTAGTTAAGTGTAATTCAAGTCATATTTTTCTTAAAGTTGAAAACACAAAGTTATTTATTCAAATAGAAAGAATTCACATAGTTTTTCGATTTTAAGTTTTGCACAAATAAAACTTTATTTGATTTTTAAAATCATTGCCAAAAGTTGTCTTTTTTATAACTTTTTTTATTCAATGCTTGAAACAAATTTCCACAATCAACACATACAAGTGTCAATTATAGGAGCATGGGGATATATCAATTTAATACATTCTAGAAAGAATACTTTTAAATGGGTGAAGATTTGGAAAAGAAATGGCAGAAAACCCTAGTCTGATGTAGTGTTAAAAAATAAGCTAAAATACATTTTTAATTTTTTGTGTTTCAATTCTATTCAATTTAGTTCCTTAGCCTTAAAAGAGTTTAATTTAATATTTTATATTTTTAAAATAAGTCAAAATAATCTTTTCAAATTAATAATCATTTTTGAATTTGATTGTAGGTCTAACGTGTTTTATTTTTTCGATTTGATAATTAAATTCACTTTTTTTTTTTTATCATATTTATGATATTTTTGTTTAAATATTTTTGAATTATATATATATATATATATATATATATATATAATATAAAATGAAATAAATTTCACATTTCAAATTAATAAAAAAATAATTTAAAATCTTATCTCTGAAAGCAAAAATAATTATTGTTTTGAAAGAACAATTACTTTTTTAACAATAAATTTTAGTGATGGCAATTAGTGATACCTCAACATCACTATTTATAACTAAATAGTGAATAGACATTTCCATCAACTGCAGTGACGGAGCTATGTTGGAGGTACGGGCCATGGCTTTTTATATATTAAAATAATAATAAAATATTAAATAAATATCATAATAATTAATTATATTTTGTAATTAAATAAATATATTGAAGCCGTAATTTTTTTTATTTAATAGTTATTATTATAAAAATAATAATATTTTTTTTTATATAAATATCTTTAAAATAGTTATATTAATATTGTAGATATATTTATACTTTTTTTTACAAAATATTTGAATATAATTTATTTGTTATTAATATTTTTATTTTATCAATTATAATTTTAAAAGTTATGCACAATTAAATTTATATTACTTTATTATTTTTTTTAATAATTTAAATTTTTGATAATTCTTTATTTGTTATAAATCATTATAAAATTAAAATTTGTATTAACATCTTATTAACATGTTAAGCTTAATTATGAAAATTATATAATAAATTGATCCATTAAAGTTTCAAATATACTAATAAATATTTTTTCATTCCTATAATTTTTTTAATTATTATTTATATTTTAAGTGTATTAATACTTGAATGTAATATTTTTAAATGTATTTTGAATTAAATATATACGGATTCAAACACTCACTTTCTATTAAAGTATATTTTTAGTATATAACAACGTTATTTTTTTTATTTTTGAACAAATTAAAAATATTTTTTTTTATAATTAAGGGACTATCATTTAATGACTAACATAATTTAATTTAATTTTTTAAATATAATAATAGTATATTTATCTAAATATTTTAAATTTATCAATTTTTATTATAAATTCATGAAAATTTTAATGATCAAATTTAATATATGTAATATGTAATCTTAAATTTTAAATTTTAAATTTATCTTATATGATAATATGATAATGATAAATAAAAGATATACCATTTTAATAAATTATTATGGTAAAAGATTTTATATACATATTATTTTTATTTATTTACTCCGAGGTGGTCAATCCTCCTCCCTGATCAATTGAATCAACCTTCACCATCATAGGTACCTTTATTTTAAGCTTATGTAATCGTAAGATGCGATAGATTATAAGTGTTCTTTTTTGTAATTATTATTGGTCCAATTAAAATTTATACACTTTAACAATATTTTTACTTGCTTCTAGAAACATAAATGATTAAATTCTTATAATAACATAAAAAGATTAAATTGAATATAATTAAAAATATAAAGAAAAAATATCGTAGCCAAAAGTTTAACACCATTTGTGTTTTAAGTCATAGTAGAAAGGACAAACTTGAAATTTTTTCAACACTTTTGACTAAAAATGTGCTTAGTGTGATACCAATAGTCCAATACCATGTCTCCATGACAGAGACGCTGATGCTGTTAAGCCGTAAACCATGCATGGTTTTGTCTTCCTGAACATCATTCACGTGGAACCAAGAACTATATATTTGGTTTCCATTGAACATGGACGGCAATTGATCGTACCTTAAAAAATCTCAACTGCTCATTATCACTGTATTCTCGTTGGGAAAATTTATAGCTAACTAGCTAGTAAATAGACACATCCATCAATTGATTCAACTTTCACAAGGGATGATAGGTTCATTTGTTTTAGGCTTTTGTATTGTATGATCTATTTTGTAAGCATTGTTTTGAAATCTTTTATTTAAAAATTGATTTGTGTTTTGGGAATGATAATTTAAAAGCGAGGATTAAAAAAATTGTTTGAATAGTAAAATAAAATTACTTTTAAAGTATTACATCTAATAAAGATGATACTCACATTTGATTTCCACACCTTTATTTAGACCACCTATTATTCCATTTTAATTTCATTTTCTCTCACAAATTATTACCCTTTAACGCTGTAAATTACCCAGAACTTCTCATATCTTTCTCATTTGTCAAATGGATGTATGAAGTGTCTTTCTTAACCATAAGAAAAAAGTTAAATTGTTGCCAATTTGATTATTTTTATAGGTTTCCATTAGAAAGTAGTCATAGCTTCAGAAAACTTCATCTTACGTTACAAAATGGGCATACTGAAGATGTGCCATTTCGAAGAAAAGAAGCACAGTCACATTATTCTCACATTGAGAAATCATATATGGTGGATATGAAAAGTTAGTACGCACTATATAGTATGTGACCTCAACTTCACATGCATCACATGCAACACAATTTTCCGTTGAGATATATTATATTTCTTTTAACTAATAATAACAACAACAAAAACTGCATGCAATGGAAACTTTCTCCCACTTGGTTCATTATTTAAAGGATATGTTGTAAAGCCAGCAACTATAATTCCATCTAATCAATTAAGAGCACCAAACCAGGCACACCGTTTTGCCAAAAAACCAGCAATGGTTTCGTCTAGTTGCAAAAGCCATGCAATTAATTTGTTCATATCACATGTTATTTCGTGTATCCATAATTCCATGAATTGCAAAAAGCTAAGGCTAGGATATCACGGGATAAGGCCATGAGTATTAAGATTCATATCTTTTTTCCAGTTAATGCTACACATGTTTTGCAAAGATTCATGCATGGAATAACAAAATACACATACCATTTTCTTCACCCATGACGTACTCATCAAGAAGAATAAATTTTTATGTTTTTATACATATGATTTGAATAAAATGTATACCAAGAATAAATCACTCCATGAAAAAGAAAACTAATTTAACATATATAAATTTAAGTATAAATTATTTAAAATTATGTTGAGAATTTTAAAAAATAAAATAAAATGTTATAATTAAGAAATCACATATACTCTCCATATATTATAAGTTAAAATACACACTTGAAAAGTGGGACTGTCACTTTCCCAACTCTACCAATTTGTTATTTTTAACATTCTTTTTCTTTTCTCCTTAATTTGAAAATGCATTTCACACGTTAGTTTACAACTAGTTAAAAAAATATCTCTTAACTATCTTGAACTACTATCATTTTATCTTTATTTATATATTTGATCTTCTTAACCGTCTATCTTTTTTTTTTTTCTAACTATAAATTTAATTTCAATAATTTCTTAAAAGAATTTGTCAATTACAGCTAAAACTAGCATAATATCACACTTTAAATTGTTCATTAGTTGCAAAACCTAATTAAGTTAATTGTATTTTTTTTAAATAGTTAATTGTAAAAATTGAAAACACCTAAAATTATTTATCTTAATTACTCTTTTAAAGTAAAAAAATACAAAAGTAAAGACAAAAAATGACGATAAATTCCTTTTAATTAATTATAAATTCTCAATTAGTAATAATTATTTTAAAACTTTTTATTTAAATTATTTCTAAAAATGTAATAATATAAAATATTAATAATATAAATATTTAAATTAAAATGTATCAAAATTAAATTAAAAAAATATAACATTTAACATTTTTTATTAGCTAGATACGGTCCCTCTTTTGTTAGGTTTTTCCTTTCCCTTCTTGTTTCTTTATCTCTACTTTTGCTGCAATGCGACAAAAACGCGTTAACTACAAATCTAAAATATCTATATCTATGAATAAGATAGAAAAGACTTTAATTATTCAGAAAAAAAAAATAGAAATGACTTTTCAACTAACTTCTAAAAAAGAATATTAATTTGTAACTCTACTCCTTTTTTTAGTTCCTCTCTCTTTTTAATCTCCCAATTATTTATTTTGTGTGTGATTTTCAATCCTCTTTAATTTCTTAAAAAAAAAAAAACTTTTTTTATCGTTACTTAAAGGAGATTGCTTGTAGGTTGGCATACTCCATAATCTATTTTTCTTAGGAAAAATATGATTATACCATTTCTTTCATAAATTATGTTATAATACAAGTGAGAATGTAATTAAAATTATAGGAGTGACTCCGTATTTTATTTTAGACAAAGAAAGTTGTTAAAATAATTTAAATTTAATGAATAATGATTCACAGAATGATCCAAGTTTTATTGATTCTTAGATAAGAATGAGCGAAGTTATTGCATCCCTGACACATCACCTTAAAACATTTGCATCTAAGTTAATTGTAAAAATGGAAAACACCTAAAAATCTAAAATTATTCATCTTACTCTTTTAAAGTAAAAACTAAAAACGTAAAGACAAAAAAAACCACGATAAATTTCCTGTTATTAATTTGGTTATATATTTCCTCTTTTTAATTTTGTTTTTATCATTTATTGCACAATTTAAAATACTATACTATATAAATCAAAATCCTTATCTTGAATGACTACATTTTTAGGAGCTATTTTTCTATGTGAACATTTTTAAGAGTTTTTCTTAGACGGGCATTTTTATGGATTACTATGAGTCAGATATCTTATCCTATCATATATTGAATATTGAATATTAATTTTATTTTATTTATTCTTTTCAAATATACTCCTTATTAGTGGGTTTTAATGGTCGGTTTAATGGTATGGATAAAGTAGTAAGAATATGGAAATGAAGATAAAGAAATGATAAACTTTATCTATTTAAGTCATTATTTGGTAAGATAAACTTCTCTTATTAATTTATTTATAGTTGATTAATTTAAAATAAGAAATGACGGAAGTAGGTATGGCAGTGGGGGTGTAGCCTCCCAACTCTCGTTCTAGACATTCCAAATAATTATCTTCACCTCTATTTTATTTTTCGTTGGGGCTTAAAAATTTCAGGGATTTGGTTTTCCAACCTCGCCACATCCTTTATACACATGACAATTACAAATCATAAAATAATTTGCATGACCGTCTTAAATGATATGCGTGACACCCTTATATAACACATTTTTATTTCTTATAATAAACAAAATTGTTTCATTTATTTTATCAATAAAAATATTATTTAATAATTTTTTTATATATAAAGTTATTATGTAATTTACTATATTAACAGTTGAGATAGGTGTGGGTGCATGTGTGAGTGCGGAGAAGGGATCATAATTTCCAATCCCAATCCCATCCTCGACCTTCTTAAACAGAAAAACCCAAATCTATACCCATATTCAATCAATTTGGGTTTTTTTTTTTCGTTAAAATCAGGATAGAAATGGTGGTATCCCCTTACTAGTATTGGTTCAATTGACAGATGGATGAATAATTTTTTAGCACATTATTTTGTGATATCATTTCTTTTAATTTGATTTAACAACTAACTCAAAAATAGACTGGACTATCTCAAACAATTCTCATTTTATCTTTATATATATATATATATATATATATATATATATATTTTAATCACTTATCTCTTTAAATCTACTTTTTTTTTATCTTTATTTCTAAATTGAACATTTTTATATTTTTAATTTTTTTTATCAATAGTTAAAATAACCTTACATAATAATATAAATTATTTATCATAAATCTAAAACATAATCTACTTCTATATAATTTTTTTATGTTGTAATACATGATTTTACAAACTAAAAACAGTTGATTTCCTAGAAGCAAAACTTTTATGCTTAAAAAAAAAAAAACCCACAGTTGCTAACTTGACTGTGTCAGCAAATAGCAAATAAAATTAAACCGAAGATTGCATTGGAAAGAAAGAAATTGAAAAGAGACAAGAGAACGTAAATTCAAAGTCACGTGCTAAAATGTAGAAAACAAAATTGCGTAGCATTTTTTTTTTTTGGTGAATAAATTTCGTAGCATTTGTTCCCCCTTTAAATAAATATTTCCGTTACAACAATTTAAAAATGAATCTTCTTAAACAACGCTAGTGAACGTTAGCTTGAATTTGAACAACAAATAATAACTAATACCTCAAAGATAATTAATGTGGATTGTAGATGTTTTTTTTTAATATTTGAGTTGCTCATTAAAGTAGATTAAAGAGATGATGAAAAGTTGATAATGAGATATATAATAACGAAAAGATATTGTAAAGCAGTTCCGATATCTGATCTAATCCGAATCAGATGACACTTTTAACTGACGTAACTACCCTCCTTGATTTTCTGTATATATAGTTTCCAACGTTAGCTTTTCATTTCTTGTTCATGTGTCTCACTCTACTTCTTCTCCACCTTCTCTTTTCTTCAAAAAGCATTTGATTTTTCCTAATGGTAATGATCACTACCTTTCTCTATTCTCTCTGCATTATAATTCTAATTCTGCTGAATGTGCTAAACAATCCCAATAGCCATAAGATTAACTTTGATCTGAATTTCATGCATGCTAATATTCCAGATTTTTTTTTTAATTCCTTGTGTAAAAACAAAATCTTTATATGAATTTTGATGATGGGGTTGCTTACTTTCTTCCTTGTTCGCTGAACATCAGACCTAGAAAGCAATAATTTTTGTTTATTTAATTGGACTTTATTTTGATGGTGCTATGATGTATGTTTTTGGTGGTAGATGCCTTGTGCTAAGCCTGAAGACTCAGAGCCATTTGTTGAAATTGATCCAACTAGAAGATATGGCAGATACAGTGAGCTACTGGGATGTGGTGCTGTGAAGAAAGTGTACAGAGCATTTGATCAAGAAGAGGGAATAGAGGTGGCTTGGAACCAAGTGAAGCTGAGGAACTTCAGTGATGATCCTTCCATGGTGGATAGGCTTTACTCTGAAGTGAGGTTGCTCAGAAGCTTGACCAACAAGAACATAATTTCACTATACAGTGTTTGGAGGGATGAGAAGCACAACACCTTGAACTTCATCACTGAGGTCTGCACCAGTGGGAATCTGAGGGAGTACAGGAAGAAGCACAGGCATGTGTCCATGAAGGCCTTGAAAAAGTGGTCCAAGCAGATCTTGGAAGGCTTGAATTACTTGCATCAGCATGATCCTTGTATCATCCACAGAGACCTCAACTGCAGTAATGTGTTTGTCAATGGGAATACTGGCCAGGTAACATTCTTTTTTTTTCTTTTTTTTTTCCTTATGTAAAGTTTCCTTCAATCACATGTTTTCTTGATTGAATAGTTGAAAATCAACCTCGAGAAAAAAAAAATAATATAGAATTATTAATGTTTATGGTTTTATGAAATTTGCTTTCATTTGATACTAGCGTTCAGTCTCTTAAAAAGAAGAAATTATTAGATAGTCCATCCTTAAGAATGACCTAAGAGAAATTAGTTTTTGGCTCTTAGCTTGATAATACTTCGAATTTACCTGAAAAAAAAAAACTTTTTTGCAAGTCATGGACAAATTAGGTTAGTTACATTTCTTTTTGTTGGTGTTTATTGCATGATATTTTTGTTTTTCATTTGTATTAGGTTAAGATTGGTGACTTGGGTTTGGCAGCAATTGTGGGGAAGAGCCACTCTGCACATTCAATTCTCGGGACACCAGAATTTATGGCACCTGAGTTATATGATGAGGACTACACTGAAATGGTTGACATATACTCATTTGGAATGTGTGTGTTAGAGATGGTGACACTAGAGATTCCATATAGTGAGTGTGACAATGTTGCAAAGATATACAAGAAGGTGTCATCTGGTGTGAGACCACAGGCCTTGAACATGATCAAAGATTCTGAGGTTAAGGCTTTCATTGAGAGGTGCCTTGCTCAACCAAGGGCTAGACCTTCTGCTGCTGAGTTGCTTGAGGACCCTTTCTTTGATGTGCTTGATTATGACGAAAATGATGACTCCAATGCTTCATGACTAAAATCATCTTATCTTAACTTTATAAGATAATATATTGATGTGTTGTTTTTCTTCTTTTTAAATGATTTATCCCTTTTTTGAGTTGATAAGTCAATTGGGGTAGGCTTGATGACTATGTTATTGCGTTTATTTTTGTCTTTGTTAGGGTGTGTAATTGGATAAGGGTTGAACATGAGTGGAGAATGAAGATATGCAGGACAAGTGTTGATATGTGTGCTTCATTGGAGATATTATCATATTGTACATTCAAAATTCTACCAAAATTTAATACTACTATTTTTCAGTAAATGTTACAATTTTATTAAGTATTTACATTCTTTGTTCCCTTTTTTTTTTTAAATTGAATGTACATTTTAGAAAGTTTCAAAAGGAAATCAAGACATTTTAATCATTTTAATCAAGTAGACAATCCTTAACCAATCAGAATCCCATAAACCAAAACACATAATGTAAGTATTAATTAAATCTCTTGTGCTAGAATAGAATCATAATGAGTACTTTGAGAATCAAATGGTATTTCACATAATGAATTCTCTGTTTCTGTGCCTCCTCATCATGATAATCAGATCTTGGAACAATCAAAAGCATTGAAAATTTGAAATATGTACTACATCATTTGATTTTGAAGTCAAACATAAAGTGTAGTCAAATGACTTTTGAAGAAGGGGAAAGGTTCATGGTAAAGGAAAGTTTGTTGGGAAATTATGGTAGTTACCAGCCTCATTTGTCTTTCTTAACAAGCAATGGGGTGTTAGACTTTGACTTTAAAATTTAATTTGATTGCCAAAACAAAGAATTTTCTTTTGATTGGTAGGTTTTGAAATGAAGGTTGCTAATGACAATTTTAGGCTTTTTGGGTACAACTGAAATAGATCCCATTGGCGTGTATAGTGGATTATTCTAATTTAAGATAATTATTCTAATTTATTTACAAAGAATTGTGTCTAATATAAGAGTAAAAAAAAAAATGAAAGTGTCATTGTGTATTCTAATTTATAATTTTGGAGTAGATGAATGACACTAACTTATAATTTTTTCTAATCTTATCTTATACTATAAAATATAAATATGAATCCTCATGTTGAATGAGAGTTTCTGGCAGGTATTTTTAACCTCTTATATTGCAAATTACAATATAGTTTCTAAATCCAATGCACTGGGGGGTAAAAGAAACAATAGTAAAGGCAAAGAGCAAACAACATATATAATTGACAACACATACACACTAGACAGCACTGTCCCACAGTTCAAATACAGTGATAGTAACAAACTGAAATGCATGCCTCTTTTTCGTGCATTGTCTTTTTGGCCCTAACCATGTACTTTCTCTGCACATACCTGCTTTCTTCCACAATCTGTCTGTACCTCTACATTGAAAGAGAGATGTAGAAAAGAAAAAAAAATTATCACTAGCTGTTTTAGTAACAGAGGGGAAAATACTTTTTCAATTTTATATTATTTGATTACGTTTAATTTGTACATTCTTTATGTATTTTTTTTTGCAATCAACACTTTCTTCAGATTCAGTGTTGCATGATTCAGAATGATGAGAGAGTCTATATATTAGTAGATAAGATTCCTTTAATGCTTAGTTTTTAAACTTTAAAGATATAAAAAATAATAATATATATAATTAGAGTTTGTCCCAAGAAAAAAGAAAAACAAGAAAAGAATAAAGCTGAAGATGGTATTTCTAACAAAGTAACCATTTTTTTAATCAGATCATACTAAATTCGTATAATGTTCACTGTAATAATTAATTATGAAATATCATGCACATGTAACTACAATATAACATTCAGAAATTGCACCAAAATAAAAAATATAACATTCAGAAAAAATAAATTGTCACTCATAAAATTGTTTCCGTAATTCCGTATACGTAGAGGATACTTTGTGATGATCTGTAAAAAAAATAAAGAATTATCCCAAATAAATTATTTATCATTTAAAAATTAATAGAAATAAAGTACATAGTATATATGTTGGTGATATGAATGGAACTTCTAACTTGCAACAGTAAAATAATATTTTCAAGTTAAAAATCCTATTTTAGACGGTTCATAAGTCGTAACTATCTATTTATTTATTCATTTTATATATATATATATAAAAAGTTGTCGTTTCTTCAATAAACTGAAGCTCCAAGCAACAGAAGCTTCTCTTTATTATATTGAGAATCTATCACATCCCATTGTCAATACCATTATAATCAACTTTGCCTTTTATACAGGAGACATTGAGATTATTTGAAATACCAAAAGTGAAAGAAAAAGTAAAATATAAATTATATCTTTATCATTATTTTCAAGAGAAGGAATATTTACATATACTTGAACAGAAGTCAACCTGTGACTTGGGACTAGTTCAGTACTTATCTGACTCACTTACATTGAGAAATATCTCAAGATTTTTATTCCCAGCACTAGTTAAGTTTGTGACTTCTTTAAATTATGTCAAATCAATTTCTTAATTCGGTGGAATGCAATGCTCCCCACCTCCCCTCTCTTTTTTTAAGTTTCTTAAATATGTTAACTCAAATTTCTATATGTTTTGGCCCTGTATATATGAAAAACTGACGCACAAAAAGGAATGCAAAAACTAATAAAGGCTATTCTCCACTCAAGTGATTAGTGATAAAGACATATCATAGATTCCAAGTCATATATAAGGGAAAATTATCAAAGACAGAATAAAGGCTTATATATATAACAAAAAGATTAATCACTCAAGTAATTCATTAAGTGAAAAAAAGTAATAGTAGTTGCTAGTAACTCACTTAATTAAAATGGGCCATGCAGTTATCAGTTGGCGCACATGGAGCAAAAATATGTAAAAGACAAAAAGCAAATCATATAAATGTTTCTTCCAAGAGATTTTGAAGATTGTAAATTGCTGGACACAAGATTAAAGATAAACTACTCACGATGATTTTATTAGGAGATGAGGGGGCAATAGATTATATAGCACATGCTTTACCTACTAAGAAAGTCTCCACGTCGCAGCTAGAATAATCAAACCCATGATTTTATGGAATATGAATTCGTTTTTTTATCAACTGAAACAGTAACTTACATGACTGGAACTTTTATTAATTATGCTGTGATAATTTATTTGTTTATTAATATATAATTCATAATCATATGGTATACAACTACACTCAAATAGTGCGCGACACTTTAAATTGCAATAATTTAGATTAGGAATTTTAGGTGAATACTAAGGACACACTTCTATTAGAAGTAAAAAAATTAATCTCTAGAGTGGACTCTATTTAAGGGGGTTGAACTCTTTTAATTATGTTTTTCTATACGTATAATTTGAGGATTGAATATATTTGATTGCATGCTTAAAGAAGGCCATACCTATCAACTAATTAACTATGTTAAACCATGTTCATCCTTAGATTAGGAATAAAGTACTACATTAGTCATTAATTAAAAATAATAATAATAACTAAAATTGTGATAATTTTTTAATTAACAATATATTGTTTACACTTAGAAAAGTCAAATCTAATGGTTTGGAATTGTTTAATGCCTTTTTTTTTTTTTATCGTGATAATCTGCTTCAATATTTCAATTAAACATAATAATTTGGTCAGTAGTAATTATATCTCCCTTTTATGAGTAACGAAATTGGTATGAATTTTCCCGAAGTATTTGTAAGTATATCTTCTCAAGCTGGGGGGCTCTCCTAACTTTGGTAAGTTCGTAATAATTAAGCTTTGTTTTCTCTACATATGCGAATTGAATTTTGTAACATGGCGTGATTCATAGTTGCCCACTTTCTAGCTTATAGATTGGTTTGGTATTTAGGCTACACTGCTTTTTGCACAAAGTTTTCTGTCTACGGGGAATTGCATTTGCTTCTGAGAGTAAAATTGATCTATAAAAGTGCTTCTCATATATTGCTAAGTAGCACAATCTAGGTATGCATTTTTGGTCATTCAAATTCCTTTTGTTTTTTTTGTTAATATATAGGAAGTGATCCGTCTAGATAATTCAATAATTAGCTCATAGATCTCAACTATATCCATTCGTGGTTCTCTTGGATCTTCACTCTCCCACCCCCTTTATATTTATATTTTTAGATTTAAATATGTTTTTTTTCCTTTTTTTTTTATATATATTTGATCTCTAATATAAAAAAAAAAAAAACTTTCAGCCTCTTTTTTTATTTATTTTGTATTTTTTTTCTAGTACGCTAACTTTGTCAATGATCCTAAAATATTTTTAAATTTTTTAGGGTTAAATATGATTTTATTCCTCCAAATATTTTTAGTCTTTCAAAATTTGTATTTCATTTTCTTCTTGCATTAGCATTTAATATGCGAATTGAATTTCGTAACATTATCATTTAAATTCTTTTTCAATTAAAACTTTACAGCATTGGCATTTAATATGTACTTAAAAAATGAAACAATCGTATCATGATCATGTCTGTAACAACTTGAGTCTCAACCACATTATTTTACATCAGGGGGACGTAGCTTACATATAACAGGAAACATTAACATAGTTAAATAAATGACTTAAATTAAAAATGAAGTTTGGAAAATTCAAGTACCAAATATATTGGAATTATTTTTTATATTAAAATTATGATAGATTTCGATAATTTCTCTTAAGCTACATCTAAAACGTACTGTGCTTTAAACATATAAATCCTTATTAAAATAGTATGGGTTCCACCAAACGTGTATGAGGTGACCGATAGTCGTGCATGTTTCACAATGAAGGTTAGACAAAATACTCATATAATCTTCACAAGGTTGACAGTGTTTTTATTTTTTTATATATATAAAAAGAGCAAAAGCCCCATAATTAGAATCCTCTATAAAAAGAAACACCTCGTGGCATCAACCATTAACATCAAAGATAAAAAAAAAAAGAAAAAAAAAAGGCATTAACAGTGTATGTGTGTGTGTGACACGATATTAATCGAGTGTACTGAGTCTTATATATATTACACACCTCACTAGTAATGTAAAATTGTAATTTAGCTAAACTATCTTGGAAATATAATACCAATACATCTCACGATTTTGTAAGAATGTAAATCCATATTTTTAATTGAAATTATTTTATATTAATATCATGATAATAAAAAAAATTGATTAATCAAATTTTTTATTGGTGATTATTTATCAACAAAGTTAATAAACACTTTCTACTAATTATATCATTAAAAAATATAACATAAAATTAAAATTAGTATGATTAAATTGTTGATTATTTATTTATATAAGCTAGTAAATAATTCACCGTACGAAATAAAATACAATTTTACCAAACTCATTAAATTGCATGGTCACTGGCCAGAGAGACTCAGCATTTTTGTTATCGTGTCAATGTGTACGTGTTAAAATTGGATTTGTCTTGGGTCAGATTCTGGATATATTGAGTTTTTTTTGTCTATCTCGGTAGCTTAGTGCATTATCAATTACATGATTAAGATGAGCCTTTTCCAACAACAATTTTTTGTGAGTTTAATTAAATCTTTAATATTATAGAAATCTTTCAACTACTTAATTATTTGTTTATTAATGAAGTCCTGTGGTGACATTACATTATTATATAATAGGGAAAACAAATCTTAATTATACTTTTATTCTCATATTTTAATTACTGGTGTCTAATCTTTATATTTTCTAAATTGTTAAAATTAAATTTCTCCTATTCAAATGTTATATAATAATGAATCAGAATGCAATGACTATGGCATTCGCTTGTACAGATTCATAAAAAAAAAAGATGATTCAATAAACAAAATGCATAATGAGTAAGCTTCTATTTAATAAGAATGCAATCAAGATATTTGCCTCACTTGCATTATCTCCTATGCCTCGTCACGAAGAAAGCACTACTCTACCTCAATGAGGCCTAAGGTAAATTACCATCATTTTTCACACTTTATTTACTCTTGCAAACTTTGAATTGAGTGTCAAATTACATATAGGTATATCTTCCTCAAACTTGACAACTTAGACTTGTAAAACCAAAAAAGGAGAAATTTCATCCTATTTTCCGTATTAGGACATTGTCCTCTTCAAATCTTTCCAACTTCATAAAGTCAATTAAATCCTTCAAATAATTCATTTGCATACAGAGATATTAAACCTAAAAAGTGTTAATGGTAATGGATATTTCAATAGTAACCAAGAAATCATAAGAAATAAGAAGAAAGTTATACGTAATATCTTCGAAGCATGAATAAAATTTTTTCTTTAGACTTAGTATACCTCTGGGAACACCAAAACCTTGGGTGTAACTTAAATTGATAGCAAATTTCTATAGAAGACCCTTAAATATGATTTACACTCCCAAAACTTTAGTCATGATAACAATGATATCTATAAAATAACACTTTTCTTCCTTTTCTCCTCTTATGAAACAGAGATAAAAGTAATAAAATCTATAAGATATTGAGAGAATAAAATAATATAAGGCTTGTGCATGAAGAATACTCTTGTTTATGTACATTTCATTTTATGTCTTATATAAAAAGTCACTGCCTTTTTATTTGTGTTTTTCATTAACATACATATTGTTTCAATTAATGTATATTCATTTATAAATAGTTACATCATTTCACTTGGTATTTATTTGTGTAAAAATACATTTTTTTTAATCATCATCATTAGAATTTTTGGCTCCTTAATAGAATTTTGAATTATTTACACTAGATTTTATCTTTTGGTCTTGTGATAGATTAATCTTTAGATTGAAGTTTAGTCATGTATAAAGTTTTTTCGTTCTTAAATGACATGTTTTTTTCTTTAATAAGGAATTAAACTTACATCTTTTTTTTCTCAGACTCTACATGTGTTATCAACCAAATCATGTTCATGTAGTATAACATATTCTTTCATTTACATGTTTGGCTTGTTGACGCATATGTCTTTTTTTTTTAAAAAAATAAAATAAAATACTCATATAAATATGCATAAAACTATTTATAATTTATAATAAATGTGTGATTTTGAGTTGAGAGCACCACCTTGAAGGGCTCCTAGTGCAAGGCGCCTGAGGGGCGCCTCCTCCATTGTAACCTTGCTTAGAATCGACCTAACCAACTTTGACTTTACCATCCAATTTCATGATACAAAATTCTCTCACTCTAATTTCATCGACCCTTCCAACTTGATCCCCCATTACACTTCCCCGATCCCCACTTAGTTGCTCCCTTTCCCTTTTTCGACTTTGACTTTAACAATTAGATGGTTTCCTTCATCGTTGTCACTAGCACCTCGTCTTGGTATATCAATGTTGACTTTCTTTTTTCCTTTGATCTCAATCCTTTCATTTACCTTTCTTTAGACATTACCGCCATCGCACCAATCCCCTTCCAATCCACTCTAGTGTTGCACTTCTCTTCCTTTGACTTCGACTTCGCACACTCACTTTTGAAACCCCTAACAAAGCGTGTCTCTCTCGTCGAAACAGAATCAAATCAAGCCATAAAATCCCTAATTTGTTTGTGAAAATCCAAGTTAGCTAAGGCCCTTTGGAAGAAGTACACACCCCTGATGCAATCATGTCGGTGAGGGAGGCAATCGATGAGGGAAGCTCCATGACGAAATGAAACATCTACCTTGGAACAATTTCAATGAAATGTGACAAAGTGTTATAATTTTTTTTTTTAACACAAAATTAGAGATGATTAGGCTGACTCTAAACAAAGTTGTAATGAAGGAGACACTATTTTAGGTTGACACCTTGAACTAAAATCCCCATGAAGTAATACCTTCCAACTTAAAATCACCTATCCCTTAAATAATTTAAAATCACTTATCTCTTAAATAATTTTTCATGTATACTTTTCATAATTAATTTGGAAAACATAAACACTGAACTTAAAATAAAAGAATACTCTAAAATAATGTGACCACGTTACAACCATTATTCCAAAGAAAATATTACAAACATCTTAATATGAAATATTATAATTATTAATAATTAATTTGGAAAACATAAACACTTAATTTAAAATAAAAGAATACTTTAAAATAATGTGACCACATTACAACCATTATTGTTCCAAAGAAAAGATTACAAGCATCTTACCCATATAGAAAACTATATTTGAACAATATAGAAAATTATATTTGATAAGAATATTGATATCATATTTGAAAACTAATAAAAATCTACAACCTTAATGTGGAATATTGATCGAAGTAAATATTATAAAATTTTCATGACAAAATAATCAAAATGAAGTTTCCTAACATCCAATTAAAATGTCTATTGAGATTCAACAAAATAATTATATATCTCAATACAATAGAGTTAAATTTAGTACTAATGTTTCCAAGCTACACACTATTAGCATTTACTTAACACCTATATGGAAAAACAAAAATTGTTAAAGAGAAGTCGATCTTTTAAATAAATATTAGTATCTCAAAAAAATTAATCTAAGTCTCCTACTAGGGATTACTAATTTACAAAAGAATAGCACTTCACTACAAATAGACAATAATATAAAAAAAAAACTTTAAACTTTAACTCTATATATATTAAAGTAACTTCAAGTCTTTAATGTGTATGTTATTTATTATTCTCTTAATTATAAAAAAAATAGTTACAAAAAATAAAACATTTCTAAAATAACATCCTATTTTTTTTTCTTCTAAAATAACATCCTTAACTGAGTAAATTCATCTTCCTTTTTAAATTCATTAACATTTCTCTAAAATAAAAAAGAAAAAAGAAATCTGCTGTCATCTCTTGGCTCCTCCAAATTTTCTTGCACCAGAGGATTTGCAGTCTCTCTCTCTCTATTTATATATAGTTTCTCTCCACATGTTAGCTACAAATTCCTTTTCCTTACATTTAGATTAAGGAAGTGGAATAACCAAGAACAAGAGATTTAAAAAAAGAAAAAAGAAAAATAAAAAAGCAGGAGAGAGAGCATAGATAGAGGATGATGATGAGCCCATCCTCTGTTTCCATTCCCAGTTTTTTCCTTTCCTCTTCCTCCCATTGAAGCATTTTTTTCGCTTGCCCATGATTTTTCTGCCATCTCCATACTCACATGGTAAATTTTTCTCATCTGGGTTGCTCGTACTTTCACCGATCTCTCGTAAAGTTTTTGAATTTTGTTGTCTGATCCAGTTCCTTGTTCTTTTTTCCTTGATGGGGTGTTGAGATTAGATTTTCTGGTTCGGGTTTTGATTGATGCTCGGAAGATCCGATGCTGCTAGATCGAATTTGACAAAACCCACTTCGTGTCTGATCGAAGCAACAACTGGGTTCTGTCTGAATTTTGAGACAAGGTATGTTTTTTCTTCTCATCTGCATTTCTGATCGGTTTTTGCTTTGGTAAAAAGGTTGGATTTGTCTGTTAGTATGGAAAACTGTGCATTTAGATTGATTCCCGGGCTTGAATTTTGGCCATCATTGAGTGATTTGGATGTGGATTATTGAATTGTGAACTTTTTGTGCTTTGGATTGGCTTTTGAGATCAGAATTTTGACTCAAAATGTGTGCTTGTTTTGAATTTTGTTCAATCTCAATGTTGGAATCGGTGATTGATGGTTAAATTGTCATGGTTGGTGTTGGAACAGATGGAATCGGATCTTGGCAAGCTCTTCATTGGGGGAATATCTTGGGACACTGATGAGGAACGTCTGAAGGAATACTTTGGGAAATATGGGGAGGTGATAGAGGCTGTGATCATGAGGGATCGTGTAACCGGTCGTGCTCGCGGATTTGGTTTCGTTGTCTTCGCTGATCCTTCTGTTGCAGAAAGAGTCATTATGGATAAACACATAATTGATGGCCGCACAGTGAGTTGTTTCTTTATAGATACTTGGCATTGTGTCAATACTTTGTATATAGCTGATCTGTAATGGAATCTATCTAAACTTTTGTTCGAAATAGAGATCATTGTCTCCCATGCTTAGATTTTCTATTTTGTGGATGATCAAAGAATCAATTTCGCTTTTGTTGCTATTCACTTTCATATGTACATTGGATCAAACTTGACCCTTTTTAGTGTATAAAATAAGAAAGTGAAAATGGCTTGCAGATTTTGATCCGTGTGCTGTTCTCTTAAATTTCAGGTTGAAGCAAAGAAAGCTGTTCCTAGGGATGATCAGCAAAATATAAATAGGCAATCTGGTAGTGCACATGCATCTCCTGGTCCTGGACGCACGAAAAAGATTTTTGTTGGTGGTTTACCATCAACCATCACCGAAAGTGATTTTAAGACGTATTTTGATCAGTTTGGTACAATTACTGATGTTGTAGTTATGTATGATCATAATACCCAGAGGCCAAGAGGTTTTGGCTTCATCACCTATGATTCTGAAGAAGCTGTGGATAGAGTTCTTTACAAAACTTTTCATGAACTTAATGGAAAGATGGTTGAGGTCAAGAGGGCAGTTCCCAAAGAACTTTCCCCTGGTCCCAGCCGAAGCCCGTTGATAGGATATAACTATGGTTTGACTAGGGCCAGTACCTACCTAAACAGTTATGCTCAGGGTTATAATATGAGTCCAATAGGAGGATATGGAGTCAGGATGGACGGTAGATTTAGTCCTCTTACTAGTGGTAGAAGTGGGTTTACTCCTTTTGGCAACACTGGTTATGGAATGGGAGTGAATTTGGATTCAGCAGGATTGAGCCCAAGCTTTGGAGGGACTTCCAATTATGGGAGCAATTTAGGATATGGTCGAATATTTAGTCCTTTCTATAGCGGCAACTCTGGCAGATATACCACTCCTAATCCTATAGGCTATAGTGGGGGTAATGGGAGAAGCGATTCTCTTATGAACTCACCTTCTCGGAATGTATGGGGAAATGGGGGCCTCAATAATGCCAATAACCCCGTCAGCCCCAGTCCTTTCCTAGGATCTGGAAGTGGGGCTTTCGGTGTTTCAATTGGAAATAGTGGCACAGGTTGGGGTCCATCCATTCCAGCCCAGGGTGGAGGGGCTGCTTCTGGCTATGGTACTGGGAATAATGTTTATGAAGGTGCAGATAGCAGCTTTGGATTAGGTGGGGGAGGGTATGGAAGAAACAGCAGTACTGGTGTGACTCCATCCTCTTCATTTAATGTGTCAACTGGTGGTTATGATGGATCCTATGGGGACTTGTACCGCAGTGGCAGTGGTTCGGTTTACAATGACTCTGCTTGGCGGTCTGCTGCGTCTGAGATTGATGGTTCTGGCTCATTTGGTTATGGTCTTGGTGGTATAGCTTCAGATGACCCAGTAAAGAGTTCTGAGGGTTATATTGGAAACTACAATGTTACTAGTAGACAACCTAATAGAGGTAAGATTTTAAGCTACTTGTTTCCAAAAGAAAATTAGATTATTGTTTATAATTTGTTTGCTTTTGATTTCCAATGATGTTTTTCTATACTTCAGAAGATGATTTTTCTGAAGGAACTTCAAAAGGAGATCTTAATTTACTCATTTTCTTTTACCCTTGTTTTTAAGCTCAAGACCAATAGATTTTTAACTGTTATATATTGATAAAGATATCATGGCTGCTTTGTTAATATGTCTTCTTTTAGTTAAGCTAAATACTTCTTGGTTTCTGACTTTTGTTATGCATGTCTTCTAATTTTATATCTTCAGATTCTTGAGCGTTCTCACGAGTGTTTACTGCAATCCAAGTAGAAATATTCCTTGCAACTTCTGTACTTATGTGTAGGTTTCATTATCATTTCATTTAAATTTATTGGAATTTGATTCTCTTTGTAAGTTATATTGGGTTAGTTTGGATAAATTTCTCAATAAACACTTATATAAGAAGAAATTAAAAAAAAAAAAATGAATCAAACTTTTTTCATAAGTTAAAATCAACTTTTACATCTTAGCTTTTGGAAAACTTAGACAAGAGAAAAGTTTCATTTTACCTTTTTTATTTTCTTCTCCTATAAGTAGGTAATGAATAGTTTATCCAAATTGGACCATTATTTAACTTCAAAGATGCTTAAATATGGATAGAGACTATGCTTAGAGCTTTAATACAAGTTAAAGTGCATAAATTAATTTTGACTTATGATGAAGGTTTCATTTTATCTTCTTATTTTCTTTTCCTATAATTATTGAGAGGTTTATCTAAACTAGACTGATATATTAACTTGAAAGATTTTTTTTTTTATAAGCCAATGTTAGTTGTTAGTTTTTTTTGTTAGAATGTTAGTGGTGGGATTCAAATCCATGACCTCTCCCCTCCCCCTCCTCCTTTCAACCCCCATTCTCAACCATCAAGTCAACCTTATAACTTGAAAGATGCTTAAATGTGGACAGTCCACACTATCTCAACTTGAATATCAATGATTATATTGTCATGAAATAGGCACATAAAGGGTTGCATTTCTGTGTTACTTGGATACTTATTCTCTTGATGTAATTCAATTTATAATGATCAAAGACCAAAAGCTTAAATCATTCTACTCATTTATGTTCTCACATCTAGAATCAGTACACCTTTGATTATTGTCAAAAACGAGTTTGTTATTGGTTATCCTCTCTGCCTATTATATTCTTGTTAATTGGTTGACTATTTGGCATGCACGTTACATTTTTATGATGTTCATAGTTAATTTCATTGCCAACTACTCATTTTCTTTTACTGAATCCCCCTTGCTTTCAGGAATCGCTGCCTAGGAGATATATGATAGTTGGAAGTTTCATGGTAGCAGTAGATCAAGGAATACTGGTTAAAGGTTAATGAGGTATTGTGAATTCATACATCTCTTCATCACCTAAGAGATACAGCTCATAAGGAAACTCGTCATATATAGCTAACGGTGTTCTTTCTTCTTTCATTTGAAGTATACATATTCAAAGACAAAAGCAGTTACAAGTGATTTTGTGTAAGGCTTGTTTTTCTTCTTCTTTTTTCCTCCTTGTTTTGGTCCTCTTCTTCATTTTTCAAGACTTAGGTTCTTTTCTTGGAATTGGATTGAGGTGTAAAATCAGATTTGCGGGATATACTCAGGAAGATTTGTTCCATGATAGTGTAATAGTACATCTCTGGAGAGGCGCGTCGTGTCGTCATTAGTTTCGTTTAATTTTAGATTATTAATTTTTGAATTTCTTCTTTCTTTGGCCACTGTAATGCTTGGCATGCAAAGGTGTTGGTTCTTGTCACCATCTTTTTTCTTTCTTTTTTCTATGGTATATGTAACTCTGATAAAATTGTAAGCGAGGTTCAGTTTGATTTATCAAGTGTGAAACATGAGTGGGATGCCTATGTAGGATCCCAGTCAAATAATTAAGTTGTTGAACAGTTTTATTAGTTTTTTGTTACACTTTTGTTGTACAACTTTGCATATGGTCTATTATTGAAGTCAAATTATATGCTCTTGATTTTCAAGATTAGTCAATTCTTACTTCCTATGTGTTGTGGTTGTTGTATGTAGCAACTGTTTGGTGAAAATAACATAACTGCTGTTGAATTTCATAGAACAAAGTTTTGATTGGTTGCATGCAACTAGTGGGTATGTATGAGTCAACATAGAAACTTTTTTGTTTATTATATAATTATTTATTTTTTGTGTAGCTTTGCTTATCAGTTATCAGTAGCAACTTTTATGGCTATTTAGCATTCTGGTTGTTACTTTCATGGGATTCCATCCTAATAAGAATTGAGATTTGGATCTTCAAATGAAATTACGTTACGTCTGGCCATGCTTTTATCTTATCCTTGTAATGGATTAGGATTTGTCTTAACGCTTTTATCTTCATATGAATTTTTAACATCATAATCATTAATCACATCTTGTGCATAACAACGTTACTTTTTGTGCTACGGAAAATGATATTGGCCTAGATTTGATTTCTTGCTTCTTGATTAAATAAACTCAAATATTTCTATTCTCAAACCTTAAATCTTTATTTATATAGTTTTCATGAAAAGTGCTAATCATTCAAAACTTGCTTTTCTAAGTAATGTTTTATGGTTGATAATTTTCCCAAAAGAGGACCAAGAGAGATATTTTAGGGTATAGTATTTGTCAAGATTGATTGAAACAAAATAAAAACATTGTTTTTCAACGGGGAAGAAAGTGACAAGTTATTCCTTGTCTTCCTTTTAAATCTATTTAAAAATACGAAAAAAGGAAAAAAATTATTTGAGCAAAATTTTCAAAATTCTTATTGGTTAAAAGTGTAGTTTTTTTTTTTATACTTAGTCTATAAAAATTAAATTCTCAAACAAAATTGAGAAAGTGCATTTGAAAATCACCTAAATAGAAGCTATTTGCATCTTCAAAGGTGGACTATTTAGGTTTTAAAATAAAAGTTTCTTACAGAGAAAGTTGCAAACCAAATAAAGTTGACAGAAATAGTTTTTTTTTATTATAAATATTTCTCCTTTATTTATTCGTTATTAAGTTTGGTCCACAATCTTTGATTAGAATTAATTCTCGGTTTTATTCTAGTGTTATGCAATTGGGATGGGACCATGTCAAAACGACAAGTTGAGTTGAGAGAACATAAGATACCCAAAATTAAATAAACAAAAATAAAATCCACTCCTGACCTATACTTTTGGTAGTAATAACTCTTTTTTTTTGTGTCAATATCTTGGGAACGAAATTGTAGATTGTGACCGTTTAAAAACTTTTTTTTTATATATATTTAAAAGTATTATAATTTATAATCAAGTAAAATAAATATCTATTTTGCACATAAAATATCAATTTGAAATAAAAAAAAATGACGACTTATACTAAAAAAGAAAGAGTTGGAAAATAAATAAATGAAAAAATGGAAGGGACCACTAGAGCACAGTGAATCAGTGATGTGAGTGTGAGTGGCAGTAAGATCGCAACATTGGGCCCAATCTGTACATAGCAAAGGATTTTTTGTTTTGTTTTGATTTTGAAGATTGAAGATAGAGACTTGTGCAATTCAACCATTTGCCACTTACGGATACGGTTCCTTCCTACTTCCTTTCTTTTCATGTCAATATTATCTTAACTGCTGCAAATTGCAGGAACTACTGTAGTACTTGTAGCATCATACTATTTTCATTCCATTTTATTTTCCTATTAATATTAATTTTAAGAGTGTTTTTGTTTCAAATCTTCTATAACTGTTTTTGGAAATGTGAATTTGAGAATGTAACTCTCTCATGCTTAATCCAAGTAATAAAAAAATCTTTCGGAGACATTATTTATTTTTAAGAATCTATGGAGTATTGTATAAAAAGTAAGAATCTTATATTTTCATGAAAAATGTTGAGTTCTTTCACCTCATTTTACTTTTTAATTGAAACAAATTTAAAAATATTCTTAAAAATTAATCACTTTGTTCAATAATTATAAAGAAATGGAAGGAGTATACTTTTTTCAAAATTACCCCTAACATTAATGAGAGATACTTTTATTTTTTTTAATTGTAATTCTTTTAACCTCTTTAATGATTAATGCTTTAATTTTTCATTGGATATATATAGTACATGTAAATAGTCAAAGTATGTTATCTGAAATGCCTTTTATACAAGACAAACTGACAAAGCCAAAGCCTATTAAGGGTGGTTTTTAGTGAAATTAACAAGGTATATTCTTTTGGAACTAAATTAATTCCTTAATGTTTCTAACTAAATAAATCAACTTTAGATGTGAATTAATTAAAAGAATCTTATATTTAGGGACAAAATTACTACTGTATATAAGAAGAAAGACAAGATTATAAATTTTAAATATATATAATTAAAAAGGTGCATGAAGTATTTTATGAGGTGCGAGAAGCAAATGTCAAATTGATTAATTTCAGCATTCCAAAGAGAGATCGCTTTGCAGTTTCAACAAGGGTTGTTATTCTCACCCTAAAATTGCTATTCTCACCACTTACATGTGACTTTTAACTGATTTCCAACAATACCCTTATCACAAAAGTATTACAACATAAACATGTTTCTGATGTACCAATGTACCAATGTACAACGAATCATACTTCTGTTGCATGTATTTGTTTCTCACCATATGAATCATAACGGAATCATGATTTTATTGTGTGTCTCAACACAAACACTAACAAAATTATGATTCTGTTGATTTTAAATGAAAAAAAAAAAAAAACCTTGGTCATACATTTACTTTGTGTACACGGCAGAACTATGAGGAGCTTATAATGAAGGAAACCTTTGCATAGTGCACTGGAAGTGCCTTATTATATCAATCAAGTTTGAAAGATGTTTGGCTTGGATGTATTGGAATTGGAGAAGAAAATCATGGTGCTGATGCATTATCAATCAAACCTTTAATGTTTTGTTACTTTGAGAAGCCTCCTCCTCCAGTGGCTCATAGGATTCTAGTTGTGGAAGGTGTATGATAAGGCTGTACACCTTATATAAACTAATCTAAGGGCCGTTATTAGTGGTGCATGTGGACCTATTAAAGATTTAAAGTTAAGTTGTAATTGATTGTCTTATACAGAAACAGGGTAATTAGTTCAAACTGCAGAGGGTTAATTAGTTGTACTTTAAAACTTGAAGAGGTTAATTAGTGGGCATAACATATATGAACTTTTAAATGTCACATTTGCGCCTAGGGTCCATCACAATATCACACGCGGTAAAGCACATTGCTCCACAATATCCGTTTAACTTTAACACAAGATCAAAGTCAAAAATAGTTTTTTTTTCTCACTCCTTGATATGATTGTCAACTTTGTTTTACGTGATTAGTTTATATTAGCTACATAATAATGGGTAATTCAAAAAGCAAGCGTAATTAGACAAAGACAAACACAGGATTTCTTCACTGCTAGGATCCTTGAAAAGTGGTTAAACTTGCACACTAACTCACCTTCTCTTCTCTTCCCTACTTTATACTTTATAGGATTCTACCATTCTATATGTTTATTCTAATGAGAATGAGGAAGAAAAGAAGAAATCATAAACTTTACACCGTACCTAAAGGTCAAAAAGCAGATACCCCCACAATCACCTATGGGCCCCACATGCACCCACGGTAGATTTATGTAAAAATTAACAAAGTCTTTTAATTTTTTCTTCTTGTTGAAAAATGATGTCAGGTTGGTGAGACTTCTTTGTTAACTTCATGAAGCATGCATAAAGAGGCTTTTCACATTGGCAAGTATTGAAATCTTGACCATGGTGCAAAGGAAATAGCTACGGTACGTGAAGAATCAATGCCGGTGGGAACATTTTTTTGCTATAGAAAGAAACACCATCAAGGCAAGTTAAGAATCAATCACAAACGGTTCTTATATTTTTAACTCATAATGGAAAAAGTTTAATGCATTTTACCTTCTTATTTTCATTTCCTATAACTGTTTATGGATTATTAAACAAACAGGACCCTAGTTCCTATGATGGACTACATTGTCAAACATTTGTGCATTATCTTCCAGAGAAGCTTTTTTTGAGTTTAACATTGTTGTTGATGTTCTGGTAAGGACACAAGTTGATGCAACTTTGAAAGAGTTTCTGAAGTAGTGATGGCATCAAACCAGATCCTGAAAGAACTACAATGGGCTCAGCAAGCAATCAAATCTGAGGGCCTAAATCTGCACAGTGTTTCCTTCTACCTCTCCCAACCAACCTCAGGATGTTTTCAAGAAACAGACAACTCCATAAGCATAAACATTTCCAAGGAAAACCTTCCATTCTTTTCCAACCTCTTGACAACTCTAGCAGCACCTAGGAGCCCCCCCAACTCCTCCTTGAGAAACTTGGAGTTCCACAGAGTTGAATGGGACTCACAACAGGTAAGAAATCTTGGCATCTTGCTTGGGAATAACCAAAATGTGCAACAAGTGGTTTTTAGAAGAAACAGGTTCAATGGAAAAAGTTTGTCAGACCTTTCTGACATTCTGAAGGCAAATAAAGTGATCAAAGAGATCATGCTTTCAGAATCAGGTATAGGGTCTGTTGGAGCTGGACTCATTGCTTCTGCTCTTGTGGTGAATGATAGTTTGGAGGAGCTGCAGATATGGGAAGATTCAATAGGGTCAAGAGGTGCTGAGGAGCTTTCTAAGATGATTGAAGTTAACTCAACTCTTAAACTTTTGACAATTTTTGACTCAAATGCCATCACAGCTACCCCTCTTGTATCTGCAGTTTTGGCAAGGAACAGAAGGATGGAAGTTCATGTTTGGAGTGGAGAAAATGGGGACAAAAGTTCCAAGGTGGTTGAGTTTGTACCTGAGAACAACACACTTAGAATTTACAAGCTTAACCTCTCAGGAACTTGTAGGGTTACTTGCTCTTTAGGGATGAACTTCACGGTGAAGTCGCTTGACATGACCGGAGTCAAGCTAAAGTCGCGGTGTGCTAAGGAATTTAGGTGGGTTTTGGAACAAAACCAGACCCTCAAAGAGGTAAACTTGTCCAGAACATGCCTTAAAGACAAGGGCATTGTGTATGTTGCAGCTGGCCTCTTTAAGAACAGAAGTCTGCAAACCTTACATCTAAGTGGAAATTGGTTCAGTGGAATAGGTGTGGAGCATCTACTATGCCCTTTGAGTAGATTTTCAGCACTGCAGATGCAAGCCAACACTACTTTGACATGTGTTACTTTTGGAGGAGGGAGAACAAGAATAGGAAGGGATGGTCTAGCTGCTATTATACAGTTTCTTATAACCAATGAAACAGTGAGGAAGTTGAGGATTCATGATGATGAGAGTTTGAGATCAGATGACTTTGTTAAAATCTTCAAGAGTTTGGAGAAGAATGCTAGCTTGAAATGCTTGTCTCTACAAGGCTGCAAACGCGTGGAGGGAGAGACATTACTGCAGACAATCATGGAGACACTACAGATAAATCCTTGGATTGAAGATATTGATCTCTCCAGAACACCTTTACACAACTCTGGAAAGACTCGGGGGATTTATCAGAGATTAGGCCAGAATGAGAAGACTGAACCAGAAATGGATTTGGTCAAGGACATGCCACTAACAGAACCCAAGAGTTGCAGAGTTTTCTTTTGTGGCCAGGAATGTGCAGGCAAGATTCAGTATAATTAGTCATCTTTAACTGCATTGCATGAGGATATAAAATCTTAAAAGTTAAATCATTCCATAATGCTTCATATAATAAAATTAAAATGGGAGACACTAACCATCTTAGAATAGATTTTGATGACTTGAGAGAGATATAGCAAATTAGTAATTATAAATTCCTTTGTACATTCAAATATATTATTAATCTCCATTCTTTTCATATCTGCACAAGCTACTGAAAAATCCATAGTTAATAGTTTAAATTCATATTTTTCAGGCAAAACCACACTTTGTAATTCAATATCACAAAATTTATCTGCTTCATCACTTCCCTACTTGGATCAAGTCAGAACAATTGTGAATCCAGTGGAGCAAGCTGTCAAGACAGTAGGCATGAAGATAAAAACTTTCAAGGATGAGGATACAAGGATTTCAATATGGAATCTTGCTGGTCAGCATGAGTTTTTATCCCTCCATGATCTTATGTTCCCAGGTCATGGAAGTGCATCATTTTTCATCATTATATCTAGTTTATTCAGGAAACCAAACAACAAAGAACCAAAAAGCTCAACTGAAATTGAAGAGGACCTGCAATATTGGCTCAGGTTCATAGTTTCCAACTCTAAAAGGGCAATACAACAATGTATGCTACCAAGTGTCGCTGTTGTTCTCACACACTTTGATAAAATCAACCAACCATCACAAAATTTGCAGCACGCAGTAGATTCAATTCAGAGATTGAGAGACAAGTTCCAAGGCTATGTTGAATTCTACCCAACTGTATTCACAGTAGATGCAAGATCATCAGCATCAGTTAGTAAACTCACTCATCATATCCGAAAGACAAGCAAGACAATTCTCCAAAGAGTGCCGCGAGTTTATCAACTTTGCAACGATCTGACACAGATTTTATCAGACTGGAGATCTGAGAACTACAACAAGCCAGCAATGAAGTGGAAGGAGTTTGGTGAGCTATGCCAAGTTAAAGTCCCGTCATTGAGAATTCGATCAAGACATGATAATAAAGAGAAGGTAGAAATGAAGAGAAGAACTATTGCTACATGTCTTCATCAAATTGGTGAAGTTATTTACTTTGATGAGCTGGGATTTCTAATTTTAGATTGTGAGTGGTTCTGTGGTGAAGCACTTGGTCAGCTGATAAAGTTGAATGTTAGGAAGCAACACTCCTCAGAAAACAATGGATTTGTTAGCAGGAAGGAACTGGAAAAAATCTTAAGAGGGAGTTTGCAGAGCCCTATTCCTGGTATGGGTTCAAAGGTATTTGAGAACTTAGATGCTAGTGACCTTGTGAGGATGATGCTAAAACTTGAACTCTGTTATGAGCAAGATCCATCAGATCCAAATTCTCTGCTATTGATTCCTTCCATTCTTGAAGAAGGAAGAGGAAAACCTCAGAGGTGGCAGCTAAGCATGCCAGACTGCGTTTATACAGGACGCCATCTTGAGTGTGATGATTCAAGCCACATGTTTCTCACTCCAGGATTCTTCCCTCGTTTACAGGCAAGAGTTTTTGTTCCACACCTCTATACAATTGTTTCTTGCAACAACTTCTTTTCCCTGAAATTATTCCCTGCACTTGATATCTCAATGTTTATCTAGTGTTGGTTACTTTCTCATGGTGGATGGCCTTAACTCAAATGAGGTTTCACAGCAAAAGCATATAAAACTTGGTTTGCAAAGAAACATAATTAGGACCACCTGCTTCAGTTAATTGTTAGAACACAACATACATAGTATCATTAGTTATATGGCTAGAGATGAGTTGAGTTAAGTTGAATTTGGTTTTGCTCAACTCAACTCGATAAGAATTGATTTGGTTCAAAACTTGACTTGAATTAGATATGAATCTTTTTTTCTAGCTTGAACTTGATTTGAGTGCAGCTCGTGAATGACTAATCAATAGCTTGAATCAATTTAAAATTATGATTATGTTACCTAATGTTATTTATTTATTTCATACAAAAATATAATTAATTAGAAATTTATATGAATTTGTTCCTTTGGTGTTGCAGGTGCACCTTCATAACAGAATAGAGGCTCTAAAGGATCAACATGGGGCAACTTACAGTCTTGAGAAGCACCTCATTTCAATCAGCATTAATGGAATCTACATAAGAGTAGAACTTGGAGGACAGTTGGGTTACTATATTGATGTCCTTGCATGCTCCACCAAAATCTTGACTGAAACTTTAAGATTCATTAATCAACTTATAATCCCTGCAATCCAAAGCGTTTGCCATGGGATAACCTTGACTGAGAATGTCATAAGACCTGAATGTGTGAGAAAACTGACACCCCCTAGATACAGAAAAACTCAACTTGCTTCCCTTCAGCAACTGAAACAAGCACTGCTTTCACTTCCAGCAGACAGCATGTATGATTATCAACACACATGGAGTCCAGTCCTAGACTCTGGTAGGCCAATTCTCCAAGATGGATTTGATTTTGCACGAGACCTTTTATCCGATGATGACTTCCGGGAAGTGTTGCATCGAAGGTATCATGACCTTTATGATCTTGCACAAGAGCTGCAAGTCCCCCCTGAAAACAACAACCCTGAAGGGCAAGGTCAATTAGCTTCAAGTGACGAAGCTGCAAAGATTGAACCAACCTTTGGTGGCATTGCGAAAGGGGTTGAAGAAGTTTTACAAAGACTCAAGATTATTGAACAAGAAATCAGAGATTTGAAGCAGGAAATCCAGGGTCTGAGATACTATGAACATAGACTTCTCCTTGAGCTTCATCGCAAAGTGAACCACCTGGCAACCTTCAATGTCCAGGTTGAGGAGAGGAAAGTCCCCAACATGATCTATTTTGTGAAGACAGAAAACTACACAAGGAGACTGGTCACAACCATGCTTTCTGGCATGAATGCTCTCCGGCTTCACATGTTATGCGAGTTCCGGGGACAAATGCATGTTGTTGAAGATCAGATGGGGTGTGAAATCATGCAAGTTGATAACATGGCTGTGAAGTCTTTGGCTCCATATATGAAGAAGTTCATGACATTGGTAACCTTAGCTCTTAAAATAGGAGCTCATCTTGCAGCTGGAATGGGGCAAATGATACCGGACTTGAGCAAGGAAGTGGCTCATTTGGCTGGCTCTTCAGTTCTCTATGGTACAGCTGGGGCAACTGCAGCTGGTATTGCAGGTGCGGCCGCTATGGGTCGCAGAAACAGGTCCATGGAAGGTTCAAGGGACATTCAACAAGACTTAAGAGCAGCACAGCAATGGGTGGTTGATTTCTTAAGGGAAAGAGAGTGCTCCTCAGGGAAGGATATTGCAGAGAAATTTGGACTGTGGCGAGTAAGGTATAGGGACAATGGTCAAATTGCATGGATATGCAGGAGGCACATGTATGCTAGATCTGCAGAGGTAATTGAAATGCCTGTTTGAAACAGTTGAAATCCTTATGTAACACTAGGAACCTTGGCTTCCAAGTTTCTTCTCTTTATTGTTGTGTGTTTATATTTCCACTATTAATATGGCATGTAATGATGTTCTCCAATACTTTTAAAGGAGCACAAATGTTGGTCTAGTCAATTTTAATTCCTAACATGACGGAAGCTCGTACACTAGCTTTTCTGATATAGCTACATTATAAGTGCGTATTTCAAATTCATTAAGAATGAGTTTAATTCATGCACTGTTACAAAATTATCATTAATATGTTTTTTAAATTTGTTAAAAAGGTCAATAAATTTACTATTCATGAGTCATGACGACTTGAGATTCAATGATAGTATAAAAACTTTTATACTATGAGTGCATGTATGAATAATTATTGACCATTCCAAAAAGTTGTTGAACTAGGACAAGGAAATACGGGCTGACAAAAGATAAAGATCTACGATCCTGTATGGTATGAGCTTTTTCATGCGAAGTAAAGCAAAGTTTTGTAGATTTTGCTTCATCTACACTTTGGCTTTCACCGTATGAATGTTGGGACCACAGTATTACTAGTGCTTATTGATTAATGATTATACATATGATTAATAATATCTTGTGAGATGAAATACGATTTTCACAATTATTGACATCCAAAATTAAAAGAACCGCAAATGAAGAAGGTAACACAAAAGTTCATGTAGTAGCAGTTAAGATAGCAACAAGCTTGTGAGAGTACAAAGTTATATTCCCTGTAACCTACAACCAACATTATGAAATACAGAAGGGGAAACCACACAGAATAGTACATTATTTCACTTCACTACTAATATCAGTTTTCTTCTAAAATCTACAGTGGCTGCCCGTATTCCCTTGAACGAGGGAAGCAAAAGATCAGAAGAAAGCTCTGCTGCCATAAAACACACGGGAATTATTGCTCTTTGATGGCTGCAGTTTCTGATCAGTGGTTGAATTTCCTGAACTAGTTGGTTCACTTTCCAAGTCCATAGGGAGCTTCATTTTTGCTAGTGACTCAGTGAATTGCTGCATGCTTTTCATGTACATGTCTACTATATCCTGCTGCACCACCTTTGGCTCAGGCTCAATGTTCACACTCACAACAGGCTTAGGGAATAATGAGTCACTAGGAACCCCACTTGAGGAATTACTCTCACCATCTTTGGCATTCACATTTTTGTCCTCTTTGGTGCCTGAAACTTGCTCCTGAATGGGAGACTTAGAAGCAGCAGCATCAGATGATTCTATTTCTGAGCTTGCAGGCACTGAAGGGGAATAAACCCCATTTGTTGACACACTGCTAGGAGGGGAATCAACCTTAGTTGTTGGCTGAACAGACTCAACACTGCATGCTGAGAAGCTTTCCACAAGCCGAACACCACCGGCTTCAGAACTGTGGTTTTCAGCATCAGATGTAACAGCCAAGCTATCAGAACACTGAGTCTCCTCACATGGAATGCCGAAGTATTCTGAAACCATCAAGTGGTCTTCATTCACAATCTTTGGATCCGGGAACTCAATTCTGTCTAAATCCCGGGCCAGTGACTCGGACGATTCTGAGTCCTGCACTGTGGCGGCATCCGTGGCCACCTTGTTTGGCATTGCAGGAATTGCCATAACATCGGGTGAAGCACCAGTGTAAGAGAGCGACAACTGAACAAAACCTGAAGGGGAATGGAACAGATCAGTTGAAGAAAGAGAGAACTCTTTCTCAAGTTTCCCATTCTGCTGGACTAGTACTTCAGACAAGGGTACCAAAGCAAAACCAAGCAACTGGTCTTCAAGATAGTTCTTCACCCTGCTAAGCATCCATATCTCACACTTGAGAGAAGCATCAACAGTCCTAACATCGATACGAAGATTGTCATTGAACACAGGGTTCCTTCCTCCTCCATTGATGGTTTTGGTAGACACAGTGATCTCAGGGTTACTGGTCAGGCAAATCTTAGCATAAACATCTTGCTTGTGGTATATGCAAATGTTCTGAATGTCCCTGGCTTGATGTATGTAAACATCAAGCACTCCAAGAAATTCTTCTACATTAGACATGACAACTTCCTTCCCATTCACTTCAATGTCCTTGGACAAAGGACTAGAGTTTCCTGAGAAAACATCAGACTTGTGCTTCTCACCCTCACCCAACACTGAGCTCCTGAAGGGTGACACAACAGATTGTGGAGAATCCATTATGCTATCACAGTAACTGGCAACCTGGCAAACCACAAAGAGCTACAAGAAAGTCAATTCACCCTAAGTTTAAAGAAAACCGAGATACAAGACACAAATGATTCTTAGAAGTTAAATTCCCAGAGCAAGAAACACGTGCTACAACAAACACTAATTATCAACTGAACAACCTAGTACTAGCTGAAGAACACAAAATTCACTAATCCAGAACCTAGCTCAACCAAACACAAACATAAACAACTACCCCAAAAACCTAGGCTAAAGCAGATCCAAAAATAGAAACAAACTTCACTGCATGTAAACCAACATAGAAAGGGGAAAAAAAGAAGGAAAGAAAGGCAACACTCAACCCCAAAACTTGAGACAGAAGTAGTAGGAAGCTTGAACTTGACGACTACTTGAGTTCCCTCAAAAGGCAACTCAGAATTAACAAAACAAGAAGCAGATGCCCCCCAAAAATTGAAACTTTCCAGTGAAATACTCGAAGACCCAGAACCGGCCAAGCTTAAAAACTAGCAAGAGCAATAAAGGGTAGTGCTAAGTTTCATCTAATTCCAATAAAGCGACCAACTTTATCTGTTTTCCTGCACAGAAACACTACCAGCGGAATCCAAGGGAGGGCACGGTGACCCAGGACGCGTTAGTCACAGAATTCCAAAACCAAGCCACTTTAAAAAAAATCACCTTCAAATCACACACCAGCACTAGAAAACAAAAGAGAATCCAGGGAGAAAAGAAAAACAAAAACAAGATATTCAAATAAAAGAGAGAAAGAAGGAAATATGTATCTAAAAAAAGGTTATAAAAAAAGGAAGATAGATAGATGTGTGTGGGAATATAGAAGATGATGAAATGGAATTTTGATTTGATTTTACCTTGGCTTGCTCTCTTTTTTTGGGCTGAAAGTCAAAGTAAGTGGGAATCTTGGGTGTGGGGTGTGGCTCAAAATGAAATCCAAACCACAATCAGAGGATGACCCAGTTCGTGAATCGAGGTGAAAGAACAAAAAGCTGTGAACTTTGGGGTCTTGTGGAAAGGAAAGAGATGTTGCTTAGTAGTGAGTGCTGACTGCTGCTGAGAATGAAAATTGTCTACAGGAGTGTGTGTGTGTATGGATCCGTGTAGGGAACATGCTCGCAGAAACGAAGTGTGTGTATTTCCAAGAGTATATAATAAAAATATGGGACATGATAGCTGCAGATGATGAAAATGAGTAAATTATTACTATATTTTTTTACGTATAACAAAATCAATCATATGCTTTTTTTCTTTTTTCTTTCTAATGTACAACTATAATAATGGGCAACTATGACGTATGGATACATAGGTAGTATTTGATACGGTAATGCGATTATTTTAAAATACAGAACATTATAAGATACATATTTAAATATGCATAAAAAATCATAAAGTATAACAATAATTATGTAAACCCAACTTAAGACCGTACTTTTAAGAGATTAGTTAAAACTATAAATCATTATTATTCTAAATCACTTTCTAGTATCTACAAATGGAAACAGTAGTAACATCATTCTTTTTCTTAAATTTATCAAGAACATTGCTAAGATGTCTTTATATTATATTATAAATAAATGTTTCAATGTATCATGTATCATGGTTTGTAGTTGTAATACTTTAATTAAATTTATTGCTTGATAAGTATACAAATAAATTCTGGTTTTGTAAGAGAGTCTCATCTTTTCCATTTTATTTTTATTCTATTGAATGACAATTTAAAAGTATGAGAACATGAGCAATATTTAACTCAACAATACATATATCTATCTGCTTTCTTTCACTCATTATCTACTGCATCAATCACCGGCTTCTCCAAAGAAACAGACCGTTGGTGAAAAGAACATGAAATATAAAATAATATTTAGTCCATAGCAGAGTATGGGTAATGGGATGGGACACACCGTCCCACGCCATGGCCCCATCTCCACATAGACCAATCAGAATGCATTTGAGTGGGTTTTTGCAAGTGGGACATACATGCATGCTTTTACAGTCCCACCTCTTTCAATTGAACAACGGTTATGTCATGTTTCTTCAGTTTCTATATTCCACCACTAAGAAGGGACTCTGTTTTTCAATTCCTTCACTTCAACACCATGTGCTAACTCATTTCAACCATTAACTCATAATTCATGCATTTGTACTAGCTTTCTGTGCTAGTTCCAACTTCTTTTAACTAGCTTTAATTTTGTGGCTGAGTAACATTTTTCAATCTTAAACTTTTAAGATGTCAAAAATCTTACATTAACTAAACGATACATAGTTACTTTAGTACAATGGAACGATATTGCGTGCACAAAAATTATGGTGTTAATTTTAGTGTTTCATTATAATTATTTTGATGGAGTATTTCACTACATAAAAATTGAAATTTGCGAAAAATAATTCATTAAAAGATTGTACTATTCGGATCCTGTATTAAATATTTAATTAATTTAAACGAGTCAGGTAAAATCATTGTCATGTAACCTTACTACAAATTTGAATTAAGGTTATCATCATTTAAGGCCCAGCCAGTTTATTTAATAGGGCACTTTAGCTTTAAAGAGATACTAGTAACTAGCTCACTTTGTCATGTTACTGATTAAAGTCAACATTATCATCTAAATACAGGGAAATGAACGAAAATTTAGAGTAATTATCTTCTTTTTATGAATTTATTTAGCAAATATTCTCAATTGGCACTCTTTATATTTTATTTTTCTCTAAACATAACTTGAAATCGTGATCTCCATGAATCATTTTTTTATATTCAACAGTTTGCCTCTTTTGTAGTACTCTATCATATTTTTATGAAATGCTAATGGGAGAGATTAATCTCCCAGAATATAACGAACCAAATTGGAGAAAAAAATGTCTATTTAATGTTTGGCCATGCCTCAAACAGTATTGCTTCTAAAGGATATAAAAAAATTATATGAACTTATAATAATGCTTGGTACGGATAAACAATAAACAATAAATAATTGAAAACAAAGGCATAGGTTGCTTAGAATTTACTCTACCATCCGATTCAGATAATAATGGGCAGTACTCAAATAAAGCCAAACTAAGCATTGTATAATTAATTAGCGGCATCACGATTTTCTCAACCCTGAATAAAATATACTATGCCAAATTTGATTATACAAAATCGTATGCAAGGAAAAAGAAAAAATGATTACTTCGACAAAAATAGTGTAGAACTCGAGAGATTTCCTAGATCAGCATTAAAAATCACCCACTTATAACACAAAACAAGAGCTTTTGCGCTTTAATTCTAGAAGTGTTCCCTTTTTATTCATGCATTGGCCCCCAAAGCATCTTCTTCGTTCGCCCAAGGTATCGTCCAATTATTTTGCACCATGTGTATAAATTATGCATACAAAATCATCACAAGATTAACTATGGTGGGGTCTTGTGTTTTACTTTTAAAATGAAAAAGGGAATGATCGGATTCATTTTACATAGAAGCACATGGTTTTAAATCTTCGGTCAGCTCCGTTAATAAACAAGTTTATGATTCAATAGTTTATTAAATTGAGTAACGTGTCATATTTTTAAATGTGATTTTTATTTTATTTTTTTATATGTAATAAATAAATAAATAAATAAAATATATGAATGAATTAATGAAATACGTTATATTTATATCAAAATTATATCATTCATTAAAGAAAAAAAATATTTTAAGAATAAAAACCAATCAAATAAAAATATTAAAAAATAAAAATAAAAATATTTAATACTCTATAAATAAAATCATATTTTATCCTAAAGATTTTATTTGTAAATATATATCTCATTATCTCTAAACTCATTAATAAGTCTCGAGAAATATCCTAATCTAAACGAAGAGAATTTCCTAACTTTTCCATAAAAAAAAAAACGAAAAAAAAAGTGTCAACGTTACACCATTCAATTAATGAGTCTTAGCTATATCTTTGAAATGTTTAAAATTCAATCCAACGTAGGCCTCAAGATTCTCCTATATATGGCCTACTGCTGCTGCTGCTAACTTGTCCTGCCTCTTAATGATAGTTGCAAGAATCGGTTGGGACTAGTTATTAGTTATTCGGACTGAAAAACACAGTCACTGCCCAATTTGATTCAAGATTTTGACTCTTTTTTATTTATTTATTAAACAGTATGTATTTTTCATCAAAAGAACAATTCTGATATATGGGGGATTAGTTCTTTAGTGAGAATATTTTCTCTTCATGAGGTTTAAACTCCATAGTTAAATTAAATGAAAAATAAATATGTACCATTTACATAATATCATTCATTAGTAGACTCTAACTATCTTTAAAGTTTTAATAATTTGAAGCCATTAACTCATTAAAACCTACTAGTTTAAAGATAGTTAGATTTTTTTTTCTCTGCAAAAGATAATGAGATAAGAAAGAATATCGGTACCAGAAGTACCAAAACATAAATCAAAGTTTTATCCATTCTCACCTTAGGATGAAGTGAACAACTCTGTTACAAAAATTCATGATCATAGTCTCACAAGGGATAGTCAGGGACAACAAAGCAACTATATTTAACTAAATCGATTACAACAAAAATAGACCCAATAACAATCTATCTCACACACAATATGTATAATCCTATACATCCCCTGTATCCACCATGAACTATACACGATTCTTATGAAACCAAAAAGTTATCCAATACCCACAGTAAACATATCTCATGCACCCAAAAAATACCCATCAAAATTAATGCACCACTGTGTGAGAGACAGAGAGAATAACAAAATGATTCATGATATGCTTTTATCCAATTCCATGAGTGAAATAGTACCTCTTGTAACAAGTTTTGTAAGTTAAAAATCTTATTGTTAAAGGTAATGTCATTTCTATTTTTCCAAACAATCCACACCATTATGCATCAAAGGATTTTCCATCTCATTTGCTTATTCTTGTTGACTTCCAAAAGATTATGCTGATAAAAGTGGTCATCGGCCAAACGAGAGAGCATCATAGATAAATGTACCCACCCATAACAAGTGTTTAAAACCTCTAAGATAACTAGACACCAAAACAACAGATGATCAACAGTTTTAAGATTATTAAGACAGAATTTACAATTGTAGTTTCTTTGACCTACGCAAATGTTCCTATGCAACAAGTTGTCACTTGAGGGTAAACGATTCCTAAACACCTTCCACAATAAAAAATGAATCTTTATGGATACCTTCATCTTCCAAGAGACCAACAAAATACAATTCTTTGAGTTTTCACCAAACAATTCAGTGATACCAACATATGCTGATTTTATAGAATAACGACTATTTGATTCATTGTGCCATAACCAAGAGTCCTCCCAAAATTGTTTCATATTGTAACCATTCACATAAGAAAGTAACATATTCAATTGTTCCGATTCTCAAATAAAATTTTTTCTATGTCACTTGAGTTTTTAGGACCACACACCGCCACTCCGCTCACCCATCTCACTCACTTTTTTTCTCTCTCTGAGAAGAAGTTATAAACAAACAAGGATATTTAAAGACAATAGATTCACTCCTTACCCATGTGTTACTCCAAAAAAGTGTTTTGTCTCTAAATTTGACATTTTTCACAATCAACGAATCAAACTACTTATCAACAATTATTTCTTACAAATCTTAAATAGACCACTCCACCATGTAGAGTAATAGGTATAAGTCACCTTGCTAGTCAACCCCCAAAAACTTAGACTCTAATACACTACACCACAAACACTCATTTTTCTCTATGAGCTAGATTAACGTCTTTTTGAATTATCCTTATTAAAAGAATCAATAGAAAAAACAATTTAAAGAAATTCTTATTAAAAGAACATGTATGCAAATTTCTCAAAATGATTTTATTTAAAACAACAGATATGTAGTATAATTACTGCATTTAAATCTTTCAAAATAATAAAAAAAAAAATAGAGTAAGAAAAGGAAAGAGTAAAATATATAATAGTAGTTTTAAAAATATTTCATAGAATTATTTAATATTAAAATAAGAATGAACACCTTTTATCATATTAAATCATATAATTTGATGCCCAATAACTCATTAAAATAATGAACACTTTTTTTTTTTACCTTCTGAAGTTGATACGAGACCTTTGAGGAGAAGGTGCATGTATATGAAGAGTAGTTTCAACTTTCATGTGCTTTTTCTACGTATATCGATTCCGCAGTTTGCGTGTGAAGACTTCGAACAAAATTAGACAAATAGATCATCAGATTCCAACTTTCAAGCTCTTTGGGAGAGTATTTACTGTTTAGGTGCCAAGTGATTGGGACTTAAAATGTTGCAAACTTTCAATTTGTCAATATATTTATTGGATATTGTCTCTTCAAGAACAAGAAGATAAGTAGTAGTTTGTGATTTGGTTTTGTTAGGGGAAAAGTAGTTACAAATGATAATAATATGTCTTGCATTTTAACTAGGTATGTTCACAAACATTACTAAGAGATGTTAATTTTAAGAGTTAAGATCCTAATTTCTTGGATTCAACAACCGGATCCTCCAAATAATTTATTATCTTCTACGTACGAGGTTTAAACTAATTAATTCTCTGTAGTAATATATTTTGGCTTATCGAAAAAAACATGGGACCAGCTCTTCCTCTTGTGTGTTTCTCCTCCATATATAACTCTGCGGTGGAAGAGTTTTTAATTAGAGTACGATTGCCCTGAAGGTCATTAATTTTTTTTTTTTGAGGAACTGAACTTAAAATTAAAATATGATATATTTTTGTTTTACACCAGAGGTTTGAAAATATATTCATAGACCATCATTATAATTTATACTAAAAATGACATCTTATGTTTTGTTTGACTTTTTTTTTTCTTCACAAAAAATATATTCTTGAGCAGGCATTTATTTTCACAGGTCCAAGTTGTTTAGAAACTGTGTGAAAAAAGAAAAAGAAAAAAAATTGGCTTTTAGCCATGGTGTAGTGATGTAAAATATAAAAAGAAATTATTAAAAGGGTTATTAGACCGTGTTAGCTAATGTCCATTTCTTCATCTTTTTCTTTTGGAATTATAAAAAAAAAAAAAAAAAACTAAAAAAATTGCCATGCAGTAGCAGAAGTTTCCTTCTGAAAATCAATCATAAAAAAAATGATTATTTAATAACAAGGCAATGACGCAAAGGATGATTGCATTCTTAACTAAAGAGAGTCAGCAATCAGCAACTATTGACTATTATTGAAAGTTGAAACCATATGATATTATTGTGTGATTACTTGAAGAATCAACATGGTTTGAAAAAATGGCATTCCCATGACCCTTTTCATGTTTGACTTAGAAAACTCCGTGCCTGACATGGAACTTACCTACTCCCTCATTACTCATATTTCTTGATCGATCGATGTACAAAACAAAACAAAACAAAATACGTTTGGAAAATTCCTGACCCTTTAGCCACCATAGGGAGTAACAGCAAGGTAACGGTGTCCAAATTTTCCTTACAATATTTCTCTTGATCCACATCTAAGAACAAGCTATACCTACAATAGTTTTTGCTCTCAAAATTAACGTGGTTTTCAGAAATACATACATTGCCATATAACATGTTTTCAAACACACGTTCTTCTTCTTTTTTTTTTTTATCACTCATTAGTTGTTAAATAGTATGAGTCTTACCAATAATTTTTGTTAAACTTAGTTGCCTCTCTTTTCACCTGAGATTTAATGAGAGATTATTGAATAAAAGCCCTTCTAAAGTTGTAATCATGAGCAAAATGCTAAATTATCATTTTTTTTTTGTCAAAAATGAATTAATACCAACGGTCCATAGCTTAGCTACTATTTTAAATTATACACCAATATTGAATGTTGACAGATTCTAATTGAATTTGTCTTTTGTTATGCCGAATCACTATATAATATATAATAGTTTAAACAGGGTATGGTCCCCTTCAGCGTAGTTGCACACTTGCACTCCTTTATTGAAATAATTCCTTATTTTAAAGTAGCCAAAATTTAAAAGACGTACTTGAGCATATATGACAGTCATGAAATGCTGTTCCCTGATTTCGTACTACATATGTATATTTCTTACACACAAACATGAATATTGAAGTGTTTCTAAGAGCCATAATATATAGAAAGACAGAACAATTTTTTTCTGTTTTCTCTTTTGAGATAAACAGAATGACATATGAATATGTATAAACATTCAGTTAACTATGAGCCATAATATATAGAAAGACAAAAGGCCTTTTATTTTTTTTGTTTATTTCAATTTGTATATCTATATTTTTTTTCCGACATTTAAATATTTAGTTGTGCATACAATAAAAACAAAAAAGATACAATTTAATCGGGCTATTGGTCCAAAACGTACAGCTTCTCATGCTTTTGTTTTTGCTGTCTTTTTTAAATGCATCTTTTGAGTTGGACTCAATTGGTCTGTTTTCATTTTTTTTTACTAGATGCAAAATAAAGTTTGAAAAACCAAATATATATATATATATATGAGCCAGAACATACTTGGATCATTTCCTTTAGATGCAAGTAGTTTCGGGAAAGAACAGCGTGGAAAAGTGTAGCATCATTGCATGTCATGTGGAGGATGCACGAGTGTACAAATGGTGTTATTGGAGGCTAATGATGAAGAAATGGGTTTTTTTTTTTGGACAGCGAAGAAATGGGGTTGTTGAATTTACGAGTGGATCATATACTAGAAAACGAAGAGGGCACGCAGCCTTTTCTAACCCTCCACTTCACATGATCATGTTGGGATGATCAAAATGGTTAATTAATCATGTTTGTTTATAAATAAGCATCATTTCATTTATTAGGTTATAAGGTTGGCTTGATGTTAGAAGCACAAGAGAGGAGACTACAGAGTGAATTTGAATCCCCACCAATAAAAATTAACAAACTAATAATTATAGTTTTTTATAAAAAAAAAAAAGTTATATAATGCGTGAAGTTAGGGTTCCTTGTATTGCGAAATGTCAAGTATTAATGTTGTCTTAACATGCATTGGTGTATTAGTGGAATGTGTATCTATATATTCACTCAGACAAAAACGTGCGGGCATACGCAATGCAACGAATCCAAAGGGCAAGGTAGTGGTGGAAAAGGATAATGTGAAAATATTAAAAACTATGGGGTGAAGAGGTAAAAAATGAAAGTGCATCAAACAATTGTCAAGGCTCAGGAGCTCCAGAGCCCACCAAACATGATGCTTGACCAATTTTATTCTTATTTTTTTTTACCAATTTTATTTTACTCTTAACTTCTATATTTATGTCAACTAAATTATATTGGTAAAATTTGTAAATTTTATAAAAAAAAAAAGGATAAAATGTCCCAAATTAATTAAAAACTTTTAAAAAAATGGCAATAAGCTTTTACTTTTTTATACGTAAATAAATTCCTCTCATCATTATAATCATTGTTGAAGACGAGATGAGAGAAACGGAAGCTAAAGTCAGTCTTCCTCCCACTGGCCTCAACGACTAGTTATTTGAATCTAATTTTCTGCATGGACAATTTTGTCCCTCGGTGGCTCGGTGCCTCATCAGTATCTTGAAGCGCTTTTTTGCTAACATTTTTAATTTTCTCATAAACCAAAAAGGACAATTTAGGGATTTAAGTTGAAAAATTCATAACGTTCATCTTCGCTTCCCTTTCAACTACTCCAATTCAAACACTCTTCATCTCCACTTCACTCTGGCATCCAACGTTTGAATCCAAACTCTCTCTCTCTCATCCTTCTGAGCTCTCATTTGCCAAAAATGATGAGGCAAAAGACCAAAAAAGCAGATTCTAGTGGTTTCTTGGGAACCATTTCTTCCAATTTTCTCCGATCAATCTCTTCTTCCAACCACAAACCCACTTCTTCTTGTTCTTCAAACCCTAAACCCCCAAAATCTGACGCTGAAAACACTCCCCCTACTACCCATCCAAACATTCCCCTCAATCTTCAACACCAATCAAAGCCCAATGACCCATTTTCCCACAGTGACTCACATGTGAAGGCAAGTTCACAATTTGCTTTCTTTTGGGTCACATTTCAATATTCAAGCTGTAATCTGTAACCAGAAACGAGTGTGTAAAAAAATGTTTTTTTTTTTGGCTTATGATGTATTGTGTTGTTTTGGAGCAGGTTGTGGTGAGAATTAGACCTGAAAATAGCAATGGAAAAGAGGGAGATTCGAAAATTAAGGCTTCTTCTGATGCCTTGTGTGTTGGGGACAGAAAGTTTACATTTGATGAAGTTTTTTATGCCAACTCCAATCAGGTAGAGGAACCTCACTTCACTGTGTAATTGTGATTTGTGTTTTGAATCTTCAATTATTTTGCCTGATGTAAGAAAAAGGTAATTTGAAATTACATTCGTTTGCTGTTATAATGAGGGAATGAGGACTTTACCTTCTTTGATTCAATGTTGTACTTTGTTGCTTGGTTTGCATAGAGAAGATTAATCATGAATTTGATTTATGAGCTGTTGTATGTCCAGGAAGATGTTTTCAAGTCAGTGGGTGTTCCGTTGGTTAGAAATGCTTTAGCTGGTTACAACACTACATTACTGTCATATGGCCAGGTACATTTTGATGCTTGCTATATTTTTTATCTTCTTAGTGACAAAATGTGTAGCACTTTTGATGATTGAGGGTTATTTTTTCCTTCTCACTTGTGTTGTACTTCCTTTCTAGTCTGGAAGTGGAAAGACTTATACAATGTGGGGTCCCCCAAGTGCCATGGTTGATGAGTCCTCACGTTCTAGTCAACAGGGAATTGTTCCTCGACTCTTCAGAATGTTATTTTCTGAGCTTGAGAGAGTATGTTTTATTTCCAACTTTAATTACTAATTCAAGTAATTTTGCATCATTTAAAAAAAAAAAATGAATGATTGAGTTTTAATTACAATATTAGGAGAGACTTACATCTGATCAGAAGCAGTTCAACTATCAATGTCGTTGTTCATTTCTTGAGGTAAATTTGAACTTGAATTTCTTTATAAAGCTTCTAAAATAGCAATGAGCTTGTCACTTAATGTTTCTAATGTGTTTCTAATTGTTTCGTTCTGTGTTTAAAACAGATATACAATGAACGAATTGGGAATTTGCTCAATCCTATCCAGCAGAACCTTGAGGTAGGCATATGCTGCCATCCTCTATGTTACAATTTCTTACTAATGTATTATTTTATGTTTCTTTCGTTTCTAGTTTCTACATGCTTATTATAATTATGCCTTGGTAAAAAATTATTGCAGATGAATGATGATTCCAGAAATGCACCGTATATTGAGAATCTGATCGAGGAATACATCACTGACTATGAAGATTTGGCACGAATTCTGATTAAGGTTGGGAACCATCAAAGCATATATTGTTGAAAGATTGATATCTATATGCAATTAATGAGAAGCTGAATCCTTGATTTTGTTAGCTGATATTTTGGTTTAGCAATTGAATACATTTGTCTGTTAATGACTGCAGTAATTTTAATTTTATCAGTTAAGTTTGTTTGTTTATAAATGCTGCAGGGACTCTCAAGGAGAAAAAATGGAGCAACTAGCTTAAATTCTAATAGCTCCAGATCACATATAATTTTCACATTTGTCATCGAGTCTTTGTATAAGGTATTGCCAAATTTTGTAATTCTATCAAACATTACCAGTAGTTGTATATGGAAACTGTTGATTTTCTAAGATTGAAAAGGTAGGTTTACATTGTTAATTTTCTCAATTAGTTTTGTTGCTAAACATGGTTTTCATAAATTGATGTTGCAGGGTACCTCAAAGGGTTTCAATAGCTCAAAAACTAGCAGAATCAGCCTTATTGATCTTGCTGGACTGGACAGGGATGAGGTTGATGATGGAGGTAGCCAATGTCCAAGGGAAAGTGGAGATGTTGAGAAATCATTATCTCAGCTTGAGTAAGATGCCATGACTAAATTACTTTGTAGGGTGCGTTTGAGTAAACAACTTAATTAAGTACTTATTGAATAAGTGCTTATCTATGAGTTGTTTCTGATTACAATGACTCTTGGAGTAACTTGAAATAAGGGTATACAATTTTGCAAGCTATAAGTTGTTTTCATAAGCTATCCTGGAGAGCTTATTGAAATAAACTAAAAATAACTTAAGGACACATCAATGACATCATAGGCTATTTTCATAAGTTCTCACAAATATTTACACAAGTGCTTATGTCATAATATAAGCTATAAGTTGTAAATAAGCTCTTCCCAACACAGACCCTTATTCTTATTTATAATTTCTACAGACTGATTGGGTGGGTATTGCTGTTCCATATATTATTATGATTTTTTTTTTATTCTTTGAGGAACAGTATCCTGGTCCTGTTACTTGCTTGCTCTTGTTGCTTGATGCTTGTATCACTAACTAATGGCCAAGTCCATAACCATGTTTTTTTTTTTTTTTTTTCTATTTGTAACTACTGTTATATTTCATTGGTGTAGGCATTTAGTGGATGCTCTGATTAACAAATCTCACTCTGGAAAAAATGAAGACATTCCACCCAGCGACTCCTGTTTAACACGCTTACTACAAGAATCACTTGGTGGAAATGCCAAACTTTCAGTAATATGTTCCATCTCCCCTGATAACAGGTATTTTACCTGGATTGAAACCATAATTTGTTCATGTGTAGAGTATAGTGGGAGGGTAATTTTTGAGCTCTAGAAATAAAGATTGCGTTTGTTGATTGTTGTAGGAGTAATGATGAAACACTGCGCACACTCAGATTTGGGGAGCAAGTAAGATCCATAAGAAATGAGCCAGTTATCAATGTAATAAAGGAGGCTGATGTTGATTTGAGGAATAATATCCGACACTTGAAGGTATATTCCTGGATTGTTACTGGTAGTAGTTATTAAAAGATTAAACATATGCAAATCTTTGAATTACAATGTGTTTTCTATGGTTTAGGATGAACTTATTAGAGCAAAGGCTGATGTACATAGCTCAGCTGGGAGTAAAGATGGATACTTCCAAGGACATAATGTGCGAGAAAGCCTGAATCAGATGAGAGTCAGCTTAAACCGCTCTCTTCTCCTATCTAACATAGATAGTGATACTGATGAGCATGTAAATGTCAATGAGGATGACATAAGGCAATTACGCCAGCAAATTGATGAATTGGATAATTCATCTGAAGGGAATCCAAAGGACATATCTGTCGATGAAGATTGTGTCCAGTTTTATTCTGATGAGGAAAATTGTGATGCAGACACCACCAGTGGTGAAGTTAAAAAGGCTGAAATATACTGTGGAAAGACATTGAGAAACCCCTCAAGGGAAACTACATCTACATTCAGAGATAGCATTTCAGTCAATTCATGCAATCATTCTCCAACACTTGCCGGACCACAATTGTCCGAGTCTCCAAAATTCAGCAAAACTCAAAGGAAAAGTGTGGCTATTTCATCAAGTCATTTGGGAAGTTGGAACAATGTGGCAGAGAGTTCAACTTTCAGTAACAATGTGTTGAGCAAACCATTTGAACAGGGTGAGCATGTGCAATCCTCATCACAGTCTAGCAAGGCTGAATCCTTGGCAGCAAGCCTTCACAAGGGATTACAGATTATTGACTATCACCAGCAGAACTCAGCATTGAACAAATCTTCAACTTCCTTCTCCTTCGAGCACTTAACTTTGACACCATGTCTAGACATTAACAAGGCTGAATCTTATGACCAAACAATACAATGGAAAACTTCCAGTGATGAAGTAACTGCTGCTTTCCTTTGTGCATCTTGCCAGATGAAAATATCAAATCTGGATTCCATTGAGGTCCAAGTGGGAAATCCTGATGGAGTGACAGATAAAATTCCGAAAGTGTGTTTCTCAAATATCTTTTTAAATACTTTTTCTTGTCTTGACCTTATTTCTACATTTTCTCAATTTCAGCATTTGGAGAATGTAATGGCAAGGAGAATCATGAAACAGAAGGAGCTTGAGAATGTTTGCAAGGAGCAAGCAGCTAGAATTGAGCAACTAAATCAGTTGGTATTAATATGCTTCCGATCTTCCTTCATAAACTGTGTTTTGGATTTTACATTTATTGACGACAATACGTGTCTTATCTCCAGGTGGAGAAATTGAAAGGAGAGAAAGAATTGAACTCCGTTACTGTGTACAACTCAATGAATGATGAAGAAAAGGTCAGTTGAATGTTTTATAATTTATAGTTTATAAATATAAAGTCTATCCAGTCGAAAGTTAGTTTTCATTTGTTTTGGCTGATATCATTTGCAGCTTCTAAGGGGAATTTCCTCAAGTGGTCATTTACCATGTATTATTGAGGAAAAATGTGAAATTAAAGAAGTCCAGGAAGAGTTAGCCCAAAGAGACATCTCTTTTGATTCAACTGAGAGGGAATCACTTCTTAAGGAAATTCAGAATCTAAGGAGCAAGCTGCAATTATGTAGTGATGCACCAGTTAAAAAGTCTACAGACAAACTAAGGTCTTCTTTGGTGTCAAGATCCATACAACTGCAAAAAAGTGGTGTGTTTTCTTGTGATAATGGCAATGAAGACCTAGAGAATGAAAGACAGAGATGGACAGAAATGGAAAGTGAGTGGATTTGTCTGACTGATGAGCTTAGAGCTGATCTGGAGTCCTACCGTCATCGTACAGAGAGGTTGGAGATGGAACTGAAATTAGAGAAGAATTGCACAGCTGAGATGGATGATGCACTAAAGAGAGCAGTTATGGGACATGGTAGAATGGTAGAACACTATGCTGATCTACAAGAAAAATACAATGACTTGGTTGCTAAGCATGATGCTATAATGGAAGGGATAGCAGAGGTGAAGAAGGCAGCAGCAAAAGCCTCAAAAAAAGGTCATGCCCGCTTTGCCAAATCTCTTTCTGCTGAGCTTTCTGCATTAAGAGTGGAAAGAGATAGGGAATCAAAATTATTGAAAAAGGAGAACCAGAGCTTGAAGATTCAACTTCGAGATACTGCTGAAGCTGTTCAGGCCGCTGGAGAACTACTTGTTAGACTAAGAGAAGCTGAACATGCAGCAGCTATTCTAGAGGTACAATTCTGTCAATGCACGTATTATGAGAGGGTCTTAATTTTGGTGTTAATTTGGGATGGTGTTTTCTTTTGTTGATCGGAAAATGTTAATTGTTATTTGGGATGGTGTGTTGACACAGGAATTACCAAATAAATAGGAAAAAGAAAGGGTCTGGCATAAAATAAACAGGAATTGTTATCATTACTTATTTCTGGTTGAGAAGATTTAGCATATGTTCTGTCCGAACACATTTCTGATTACATTTCTTATTTTATACAGGAGAACTTTGCAAATGTTCAACAAGAAAATGAAAATTTTAAGATGCAACTTGAGAAGCTGAAAAGAAAACACAAGACTGAGATTAATACTATGAAGCAGTACATTACAGAGACCAAATTACCCGAGTCTGCACTGCAACCACAATATAGAGAGGATTCTGATGTGGCACACAATGGAACTTCCTCCTATATGTATGATGATCAGGCATGGAGAGCAGAATTTGGAGCAATATATCAGGAGCATTACTAATTCACTTTAACTGTTGGTTTAGCATTTGATAAATTTCTTTCTTGGATCAAACTCCAAACAATTTGTCTGGCATCAGATCCTACTTGGATCAAAGGGCATCTCTAAATGCCACTATTCTTTTTGTGTATTCCTATTTCCTAGAAATTCATTGTATTTTTTTTCTATGCTGTGATCATCCAACACTTGTTATGGAACTGCAACAGTTGTGGTCATTCATGTTGTGTGCTGATATAATACATAAATTCATTGTTGTACCATTGCATTCTTGTTCTTACCCCTAGATTTTTCCTAAATATCCCAGAAATTCAAATATTACATGCATGTTGCTAAAACTTTTCACAAAATGCAATAAGATTCAGACCTGGCAGACCCCTATGCTGACTTTTGTGAGAAAAATGATAATTTTACACTATTATTTAATCATAATTCACAATTAATAGTTTTTTTTTTTACTTTTGTGTTAACTATTTTACAAGTCATATTAATAGTTTTTTGTGACTGAATGACGACAATATAAAATTTATTTTGCATTATTAGTGCAGGACCATTAGTTAATCTCTATAATAAAACCATTTCAGAAAACATAGTTGCAGTGTTTTATGAGAGACAAAATATGTTTGCCATTCGTTGACTCAACAACTCTTTTTTCCCAATCGAAAACCATAAATCTTTAGAATTTCTCAATTAGTGGAATCAATTTTTTTTTTATCAGCAATTAGGGGAATCATTAGGTTGAAGAATATTTAAAATTTCATAATTCTTGATATTTATTCCTACAGTATCTTCAATCTTGTTGCTTTATATCCTATATTCAATCCCAATTTCAATTACCCAATTGTTAATACTTAATAGGAATCTAAGATGAACGTACCATAGTGACAATATAAAATGAACTTACAGTTACAGATAAGAATTCAAATTACATCAAGTTACGGTTGAGATTCCCCATCCCCTAACTACAAATATTTTAAGTACACATTTTGGAAAAGGGGAAACAGAGAAAGAGAAAAAGAAAAAGGAAAATCAATATGATGAATCTTGCACTTTGATGCCTCAAATTCCCCATTTGAAGGGCCACAAAAGAGAGAACTTGATTAAATCTTCAGTTTTCAAGTTGTCAAAAATTGTCTGCATGTCTACGAACACTATTTACAGCTTCTTCGTACAATGGAATCTTCCCTCGGAGCCTTCCTAAAATTCATGATTGTACAAAGTGAGTCAAAACTTAACATTAAAAATAGCATTATAATAGTGAGACTCTTATAATGAGGAAACCGTAACTATGATATGAGTGATGTTGCAGAGAAACAGTAAAATTAGGATTATAATGGTGAGCCTCTTATAAAGGTAACTATGATTGTTTGTAGGCATGTACTTGTTAGACAATTATCCCTAACTTGTATGAATGATGTTGCAGAGAAAGAAAAATAAAAAAAGCAACTACTGGTTATATCAACAAGCAGAAAAAAAAACACACCTTGTATTTCTAACTCTGTAAGAGATGACTTCTGTTGATTATATCAAAATTAGGTTCGTCAATCGTCAGAATACTATACGTAAAAGGGGCACATGTTGGATGATCCAGTGGTCTTGTCCTCCATTGGAAGCAATGCGCTCCTCAAATTCAGCTAGCATGAAACTGATAGTGAGAACTTTAAGTTTCTCCAAGTGTTGAATTCCAGCGGGCACTGTTTTCAGTTGGAAGAGGCCTGATAATTCAAAACTTTCCAAAGAACGCAGTGCTTCTTTCTCGATATCTATGGATTTCAACTTATCCAAATCTACGAGATTCAGTTCCTTTAGTTTCTGAAACCCTCCACATTGAAAATGCAAAGTTTCACATTCATAAGAATCACATCCCAGAGTTAGGGACATCAACCTTGGCATATCTTTTAATGATTCCAATGGATCATCAGTTAACTTGGAATGCTCCAAAGACAAATTCACAAGATTTTGGAGCTTTGGAATCCAATTTGGCAACCTTTTTAACTTCATGCACAGGGTAAGCTTCCTAAGGGTAGAGTTAGGTGACATAATAATGTGCAAGTCAATTACTTCAGTCAAATCCATTGCACCAATATATAGTTCCTCCAAGAGTGGCATCTCATTTATTGAGGAAAATAGAATCTCTTCGTGTTTTCCGCTAAAACACAACAACCGCAGTTTCCTTAACTGCTTTAGCTTTCTTAGCTCTCTACTGACCATTACATCATCGTCTATAGGCACCGGAGGTATCTCTTGTAGGGATGCCATGCCTCCAATATCCTTCCACTGAACTGAATATATAAAGTCATTTAGAAGATGACGTAACTTTCTGAGCTTCCAAACCTCCTCTGGCATCTCAGTTACAGATGTATCTCTTGTATCCAAGGTCTCCAAGTTCTGGAGCCTACCAATGGATTTTGGTAGACTTTTTATGCTTGTATTTCTGAAGCTTAGATACTTCAAGTGGATTAAATTACCCAAATTTTCAGGAACATAATATAATCTAGCATCTTCAAAATCAAGTACCTTCAATGGTATGCCTTTTTCAGTGATCCTATTGATCAAGTTTTCAGATAATTCTTTTTTTGTGAAAAATAGAATTGAACGAATGTGTGAGCTTTCTATACTTCCACTTAAATCATTGGTTGCAATTGTTAGGCGTCGAACAACACCACTTGACACAGATTGGTCATGCTCACCAATAGACTGACAAAACCCTATATCCTTGGCTTTTCTAAGGATCATGTCATGTATTAAGTCATGAACACGACACCTTTCAATTCTTCTGCGATCAATGTTCAATGGAGATACTATGTTCAATGAAGATACTTGCACCAAACTTCTACGGATCAACCCTGATAGATCTTGTTCTGCAACTTCTTCTGGTGTTTTTCCAGTTTCAGGTCTCACAAATCCTTCAGCTATCCATTGCCCAATCAATCTATCAGAATCAATTTCATAGTCTTCCGGATACATTCCAAAATACAACAAACATGATCTGAGATTGTTTGGCAAATCATCGTAACTCAAACCTAGTATTTTTGTTATACTATTTAGCTCAGAATTTCTCTGCAACTCTAAACTAAGATTTTGACTGAACCGTTTCCATTCGGGTGCACTCTCATCTTTTTGTGACAAAAGACCACCAATGGAAACAATTGCAAGGGGTAAACCTTTACAGTTTCTAACAATTTCAAGACATATATCTTTAAGTTCTTCTGGACAACGTCCATCAGAACTATACAGAAATGCCTTCTTACAGAACAATCTCAAAGATTCTTCTTCACTTAAAGGTTCTTCTAGTTTATGCACTTCAATAAAAGAAGATTTCTTACAAAACAACGCAACCTTCTCATATCTGGTTGTGATTAATATCCTACTTCCATTTTTATCATCAATGACAGCAGATTCAATCTCATCCCAAAAATTTTCATTCCATACGTCATCAAACATGACAACATACCTCTTGTTGTGCAAGCGATCTCTGACTTCTTCTATCAATGAGTTTCGGTCTATTGTCGAAACATCCCGGGGAGGATCCTCCTTTTTTTCTTTGCAGAGCTTGTGCAACATGTCCCTCAGCAGTCCTTCTAGATTGTAGGATTGAGACACAGTGACCAATGCATGACAATCAAAGTGTTGATGGACCTGGTCATAAACTTGCTTGGCAAGAGTGGTTTTTCCGACTCCTGGAATTCCTACAACAGAGATGACAGTGCGTTCTTCTCTTCCCTTTGTCAACATTTTTTTCAAAATATGTCTAGGGCCATCTAGCCCCACAACATCATCTACCTTAATAAAGAGAGGAGCCCTTCGAAGGGTATTAGAAGGATCATTTTGATTTCCTCTAGAAGTGGTTGGTCTTTGTTCTAAAGGAAAATGTTTTTGGAAAGCATCTCTTTCAGCACCAACAAGTGATTTGACATCCTGAATCTGATACGCACTTTGAAGGCGAAGGATCTGAGTTTTGATGAAGTCAACAGCCTCACAGAGTAAAGCTGCACATCGAGGAGGATCATCAGGTTGAGCTTGGTTTTCCTCAATGGAGATCATATATGCATCGATGATATCTTCCATGCGAAAAGCTGCTTCTCTAAGCCGCATCACCCTTCTTTTGATTCTATCATGCTTATCATCATCCTCCTCAGCTTCAGCCACTTTATCAGCACAAATGATGAAATCATGAAAGCTTTCAAGTTCATCAGTAATGTCTGCAACTTCTTTTGGGAGATCTTTCAGTATTTTGACAGCTTCCATAATTTTTGGAAGCAAATGCTGACGAGCCAAGGATACTGCAACGTCTGCCATTTTAGTCTATGTCTGTTTTGTTTGCTTTGTTGTGAGTGCAAAGCTTTACTTTCTTCAACATTATATATGACTCTAATAATTAATATTTTTTAATATTAATCATTAGAGTCATATATATCTTCACGAGTTTTGTCTTGATTGATTATCGCATATTCTCTCTACTATCCTTTTATTAAAAACCATAAGACATCATACTGGGATGACTTTGAGTTTTCCAGCGTCTTTCTTAAATATTTTTGTGATTTTTCCCCTTTCTTAAATATGCATGTGTAAATGTGATTAATTAAACAATGTTAATTGTATTTGTCCGTGTTAGTTGTACCAATCAAAGGTTAATAAAAAAAATGTGTTTGTCTAATTATTTGTCATGCACGTATAATTTCAATTTGATTATTCATTTGGCTCTATTATTTAATGTTCACATGGAAGAAGACAAGAAGAGGTTTTTTGTTTTTTTTTTTTTTTTTTTCAACCATGGGAAAGATGTAATTTTTATAATTGAATTTCTTTATGTATTTTTTCTTTTTTTTGTCCCAGATTATTTTTTATCTCTGTGGTTGTTGGAGGAGATTGAGCAACTATCTTCATTAGTTAATTTTAGTAGGTTTGCATGTTTTTTCGATTAAAAAAAGATATAAATAAGAGTTCATCCTAAGTATCATTATTTTATAAGTATATCTTATTATAAATGAAAAATTATAGTTTATAATTAAGTAACAGTGTAAAATAGTTTTACATCAAAATGCATAATATTTTTTCTCTTTTTATATATAAAAAGCATGAAAGAAGATGTTCTCATAGCAATTAACGTTAACCATATAATTAATTACAATAAATTATTTAAAAAATATAAACAAAATAATCATCTACTTATATTTTAATTATATTATCATGATTAAATTGTGTCGGTTATCAAGTTCTCTCCCATACATCCTCTTTATCTAGAATTTAGAAAAAATTATTGTAATATCTATGATTAGTCGAAGACTTTTGAACTTTCCAGCATTTTTCTTAATTGTTTTCCAAGTAAATTATAGTTTTTTTTTTCCCTTTTATTTATGTAGTATTAAAACCAAGTTGTGAAATTGTGATTTAGCTAATGTGGAAATGTGATCAAACGATGTTAATTGTATTTGTCACTCCTGTTAGTTATACCAATAAAAGTTACATAAAAAAAAAAAAACTACTAGCTTGTCAAATTATTTGGCTTGTGCCTTTTTTTAAAAAAAAGTATTTGTCTTGTATGAACAACCTAATTTTGACAAAAACAACTAAAAGAAGTTACCTGGATAACAGGTATTTACTTGGAATGAAACCATAATTTGTTCATGTGTAGAGTGTAGTGGGAGGGTAGTTTTTGAGCTCTCGAAACAAATAGTGTATGTTCATTTGTTGACTGTAAGAGTAAAAATGATGAAACACTGAGCATTGTGACTAGTTCATCAGGTCATTTGGGAAGTTGGAACAATGTGGCAGAGAGTTCAAGTTTGAGTAACAATGTGTTGAGCAAACCATTTGAATAGGGCAAGGATGAATCCTTCAGAAAGGATTACAGATTATTGACTGTCACCAGCAAAACTCAGCATTGAACAAATCTTCAACTTCCTTCTCCTTCGAGCACTTAACTTTGACACCATGTCTAAACATTGACAAGGTTGAATCTTATGACCAAACAATAAAACAGAAAACTTGCAGGGATTTTACATTTATTAACTCCAGGTGGAGAAATTGAAAGTGAACTCCGTTACTGTGTACAACTCAATGAATGATGAAGAAAAGGTCAGCTGAATGTTTTATAATTTCTAGTTTATGCAGCTTCTAAGGGTAATTTCCTCAAGTGGTCATTTACCATGTATTATAGGAAAAATGTGAAATTAAAGAACCAGAGCTTGAAGATTCAACTTCGAGATACTGCTGAAGCTGTTCAGGCTACTGGAGAACTACTTGTTAGACTAAGAGCAGCTATTGCAGAGGTACAATTCTGTCATGAGGGTCTTAATTTGGGATGGTGTTTTCACACAGGAATTACCAAATAAACAGGAAAAATAAAGGGACTGGCATAAAATAATAAAGAATTAATTGTTATCTTAAACACAGATTTATATATTATTTATGAGAGGAATCGTGCTGGATGCTTATCAGCATTAGTTGTACCAAGACAATTAATTTAACGACCCTGCAGCTTGTCAACTTACTTACTTGCCTTTAAGAATTAATTAATTGCTTTTCAATGTATATGCTTTTGAACCTTGCAACTTGAAAGTTTAAACGAATAGAAAAGAAAAATCTTTGTAAATGTCTTGAAGGAAACAAACATATAGTTTAAACAACTTGTTAACCTTAATTTATATGAAAGAAGAGGTCTAGTAGCCAATTTTTGTGAGCCAGCTGATATAGCAGTACTATATATCAGCCAGGACACCAACGTAGTTCACACAGACACAACACAGTTGATTATAATGTATTGTATTTTTCCATATTATGTTCTAGAGGACTAGGAAGCGTGTAAGATTATGTTCTCAGAATTAATCATAACCATATAATAATTACAATAAATTATTAAAATTAAATCCATCCATCCATGTTTCGAAAAGTTCATCAGCATCCTTGTTCAAAATACGTACAAGGGGGACATGTTGGATGATCCAGTGGTCTTGACCTCCATCGAGAGCAATGCGCTGCTCAAATTCAGTTGGCATGTCCATGATAGTGAGATCTTTAAGTTTCTCCTTAGAGCCACCCTTGATATCTGACGAGCAGAGAGATTAACCGAAATAAAAGAAAAACTTAATCTATATTTCTACCCGAAGGATTCTTGAGTTCTATTACTAATAGAGCCGAAACTAAGGAGAAAGACAAGAATATCCCTGGTAGCGAAATAAAAAAGTGTTGAATTCCAGAGGGTACTTTTTTCACTTGGGTGAGGTCTGACAAACGAAAATGTTCCAACGAACGCAGTGCTCCTCTGCTGCACCTTGAATATTCCTCTGACTTTTCAACTGAAATAACTCACTGTGTAACTTTTTAAATTTCAATAAACTCTCAATTTTGGAATCCTTTTATTTTTTTCATCTCCCTAATCATTCAGCTGTAATGGGTGCACATAGTTCATTTTCAGTTTGGTATCCAGTGACAGTAATTCCATGCATTCAGATGCATCTCTTTTGGTTGTGAACTAACGGCTGTTGGGTTGGCTTAGTACTCTCATCCTGTCTTTTGAATGCCAACAGAGTATTAAATAATTGAAAATCTAGTCAGATAAAAAGATTAGTACACATTAATTAATTAATTAATTAAGTGAAAAATAATAAATAAAAAAAGAAAAAAAAAGTTATATGTCTCAAAAAAATTATCTTATGTATAATAAAAAGGAACTTGCTCGAAAAATTATTGGTGTGATGCTAATGATTGAATTCTTAATTAGCCATGGAGCAGCAAGCAACAACAAGTGTGAAAGTAGTTGAAGTTATCCAAGTGGCACCAACAACCAATTCCAATTCCTCCACCACCACCCCAACAATATCCCTGCCTCTCACCTTCTTTGACATAGACTGGCTAATGATTCCTCCAGCTGAGAGTGTTATGTTCTATGAATATCCCAACCTAACATCTTCCTTCTTTGAGTCCTCCATTGTTCCAAATCTCAAACACTCTCTTTCTCTCACACTCCAACACTTCCTCCCTATTGCTGGATCCATCATTTGGCCCATTGACTCACCCTACCCCATCATCAACTATGTCCCTGGCAATGCTGTTTCCCTCACTATAGCTCAGTCCTCCAACATCGATAATTTCAACACACTTTCTTCCAATACCTGTGTGGCTTCTCAGCTTGATCCGCTCATACCCCACTTCACTACTTCACATGAAGCAGCACCTGTGTTGACCCTCCAACTTACCCTCTTTCCTAGCTCTGGCTTTTCTCTTGGCATGGCCACACACCATGCTGCTGTGGATGGAAAAACCTTTGCTTTGTTTCTCAAAGCATGGGCTTATTCCTGCTCCAATTACAACCTCACAGAAGAATCTTCTTCATTACCGAAACATCTCACACCCTTCTATGACAGGTCAATGATAAGAGACACCGCAGGGATTGGTGCTAAGGTACTGGAAGATTTGTTGAACCACGGGGATAGGAGCGTCAAGTCATGGGATCTTCCTAGTACGATGTCAGCCGAAGCAGTTAGAGGGTCCTTTGAATTAACCTCCTCAAATATCCAAAAGCTTACGGAAAATACAAAATACAAGCTCAAAGAGAATATCAATGATGCTCCTCGCTTCTCAACATTTCAAGTTACACGTGTTTATGTTTTGCAGTGTTGGGCGAAAGCAGAACAACCAAAGACCAATGGAGTGGGTTTTGTGTTCACTGTGGACTGTAGGACTCGCTTGGAGCAACCTATTCCGTCCACATATTTTGGAAATTGCGTTATTGGCCATAAGGTTATGGATGAGACTAAGAATTGGTTGGGGGATGATGGTTTCATCAATGCTCTTATGGGGATAACTCAAGCTTTGAATAGATTGGAGGATGCAGGAGTGCTGCTAAGTGGTGAAGTAGTAACTTTCTCTACAATGAAGCAAATTTCAATCGACTATAAATTAACTTCCGTTTCATGGTCACCACGGTTTGGTGTTTATAGTATTGATTTCGGATGGGGAAGGCCCAAGAAGATGGATGTTACCTCTATTCGCAAAAATGGAGGATTTTGTCTTTCTGAAAGTCGCAATGACAATGAAGGAATAGAGATTAGTTTGGTGTTAAACAGGCAAGAAATGAAAACTTTCACGGCTCATTTTACTGAAGGACTTAAATCACTTTCATGTTGTTAAACTTTCACGTTTCAAGGGAATTTATGTGTAGATCCAATAACATTTCATTTGGGGAAATACGAATCACTTGAAGTAATGCGTTTTACTTTTATTTTCATTTCATGGTATTTGGCTCTTTTTGCTGCAACAAAGAAGGAGCTTGAATAAATGTACTGCATTGTTGTTTTAATTTTAGTCTTCTTCTGTGACGTGATTTAGCTATATTTAGGTACTTTCATATAATACTATCTTCAGCTTCTTATTATCAGCAATGGTATATTTGTTTTTATCCAAAATAAAAAATTATAGATGTTCTCTAATCCACACGATGAGATACTAATCTCATTCCTTATCTAGTCACCACTTATCCAATATTTTTTTACATACGAATTCTCCTTCAAAATAGATATTCTCCAATGTATAAACTATGAACGCAACACAATCCCTTACACCATATTGCGTTAATCCTTTTGTATCAATGATATTATATTTTACACAATCACTTATTGCTTGTATATGGACTAGAGATAGTACCTCATTCGTAATGTTATCGTGCAAGATCATGTTCTCTCAATTAATCTTAATCATATGCTTACAATTATTACTTGCAAAGTTTGGTTTACACATCTCCTCTCCAAATTCACGTAATATTTATATTAGCATTAAAGTGATATTAAAATTAATTCAAACTACATCAATCCTAACAATTAACTCATATAGTGAGAACTAGTTCCACATCATGTAGGTTTTCTGTTACGTGTAGGATTTTTATGAAGTTGTGCATGTTATTGTGGTTGTAGTTCATGTCCTTCATCGTGAAAATGATGTTGGTTTTGATTCACCGTTTGCTTGAAATTATCCTCATTGTAATTTAGATCATAACTTGGTCGAGTAAAGTCTCCAATGTTTGGTGTTGAAGAACTGTCACCCATGTTATGATGAAATGATGGAACATTGGTTGTATACATATATATGGATATATGCATTAGCTGACTCAGGTGTTCCAATGTGTGCACCAAATAAATTATTGACAAATTGGTCTGGAGTGCATTCAAATGATTGTGAAGGATTGTCAAAATAATGAGGATTTTGTTGGGATGGAGTGAATAGAAATGAATGATGAGACAATCCCATGTCTTCATTCTCCATGGTGTCTGCAACATGCGAGTTAGGTTGTGAAGATGTATTCCCCATTTGTGCACATTGTTGTGTTGAAATTTTCCTTGGGTTTTGTAATTGTTGTTGCACAGATAAGAATATATGTGAATTTCCACAATACCAATCTAGGTAATTATGGTGATGATGAGGTGAACTGTTAATAGGTTGCCCTACTAAGGCCTTATCTTGTCGTTCATTCCAAATCCTAATCCATTTTGCATGCTTTTCTTTCCAATTTTCGCCAGTTCTCCTTTGCATGTCGATTTTATGTAGTCGATCTAGATTATGAGGTGGGTTGGGAATTTTTTGCCATAGTCCAAATTGGAGCTTGACTTTGTCTATTTGTTGCCATTCTACAATTGAGAAACAAATTAAAACAGTATATGCACTCCAAATTTTGGAATCATTGAATGCATCTCTTAGACACAATTGTATGATAAGGGACATATGGCATCCACAAGAACTGTAAAATTTAGCATAGTTAGTATAATAATAAGACATGAATTGAAAATAAAATTAATCCATGACTAATGAATTAGTTTTTAACCTCTTCAGAATGCATGTGATCGATTCTTGATCTGTACCCTATAAGATCACCATGTAGAGTTTTAGAAAACTTTAGCTCTCTTTTAGTCCATCTAGAAAATGTCAAAGTTAGCATAAGTAATGTATATGTATGTACAAAATTAATAATAATTTTTATTACCTAACAACAAATGGATAAGTTGGGTCACGATTAACCATTGGTGCAACGAAAGACATGCGATACCATGCCCAAGATTGTAACAATGATACACATCCACCCATTGTTTTAAAATTTGGGTTAGTAGCCTTGCACATCTCTTTGTACAGAGTTGCTAAACAAGCAGAACCCCAACTATAACGTTGAGTATGCTCAAGATTAACCAAAAAAGGTAGATACATTAAATGAACTTTGTTTCCTATTTTATCAAGCATCAATACTCCCCCAATCAACCCTAGTATATACGCTCTACAATAGGCTTCTAACTGTTGTATTGTTGGTGTTGCTGGAGAGGCATTATATTCTGTTGTAACCATTTAAGTTTAAGTGTCGATCCTATTAATGCTTTCCCCTTTGGCGGAACTATGCCCAAATATTTTTCACACATATCTTCCCAATCAAATAATGTTAGGCTAGTAATTGGTTTTCCATCAACCTTTAAACTTAATTGTAGTGCCACATCTTTTAAGGTTATTGTGCATTCACTAATAGGAAGATGGAATGTGTGTGTTTCAGGTCTCCACCTTTCAACCATAGCAGTAATCAAATGATGATCAACCTTATGTCTAATTTTTGCAACTTGGGCAAATCCAACTTGTTCCAACATTGGTTCTATTGCTGGATAGGGAGCGGGCATTGAATGACAATATGATTCAATTAATTACTCATTAGTTTCCTATAAAGAAAAACTTATATTTATTAACCAATAATCTATAGACATTTATAAAATGTGAATGTAAATAAAAGTGGAGTAAAACATACCATATTATGTATATGCCCAGATCTATGTTGATGTTGTTTCCATAGTAAAGGTTGAGGTTGCATTGTAATGTTGGTAATTTACAATAAAAATAATAAATATATTTAAATAGTTAGAGAAGTTTGAAGTTGAAGATGTGAGTTGCTGTGTATTTATGTGCATTCAAAACATATTCATTTATAAGAGTTCTTATCTATTATGCATTTAGAATTGAGCCTTGACAAAACATGAGTAAGTGTGTTTGTCTTTAATGCATCTGGAATTGGGCTGTGACAGAGCATGAGTAAGCGTGCTTGTCTTTTGTGTATCTGGAATTGAGCCATGACAGAGCATGAGTAGGCATTCTTTTTGGAATTAAGCCTTGACAGAGCATGAGTAAAAGTGTTTGTCTTTAATGCATATGAAATTGGGCCATGACAAAGCATGAGTAAGTGTGCTTGTCTTTTGTGCATCTGGAATTGAGCCATGACAGAGCATGAGTAAGCGTGCTTGTCTTTTGTGCATCTGGAATTGAGCCATGATAAAGCATGAGTAAGCGTGCTTTCTGGAATTGAGCCTTGACAAAACATGAGTAAGCATGCTTGGCTTTTATGCATTTGGAATTGAGCCTTGATAGAGCATGAGTAAGTGTGCTTGTCTTTAATGCATCTAGAATTGGGTCATGACAGAGCATGAGTAAGTGTGCTTGGCTTTTGTGCATCTGGAATTGAGCCTTGATAGAGTATGAGTAAGTGTACTTGTCTTTAATGCATCTGTAATTGAGCCATGAGAGAACATGAGTAAGTGTACTTGACTTTTGTACATCTGGAATTGAGCCTTGACAGAGCATGAGTAAGCATGCTTATCTTTAATGCATCTGGAATTGGGCCATGATAAAGCATGAGTAAGCGTGCTTGGCTTTTGTGCATCTAGAATTGGGTCATGACAGAGCATGAGTAGCGTGCTTGGCTTTTGTGCATTTAGAATTGGGCCATGACAGAGCATGAGTAAACGTACTTGTCTTTTGTGCATCTGGAATTGGGCTATGACAAAGCATCAGTAAATGTGTATGTTTTTTGTTCACTTAGAACCAGGTCTTCACAGAGCATGTATACATATATATGAGTAGTATGTTGAAGCTCAAAACACAACACAAACTTTCTTTCAACATTCTTTTAAGCTTGATTCATTCCAAAACCTCTCTTTATTGTTAAATCTTCTCAAATCATGGCCAGTTCTAATTCCAATATGATATCTTTATTTATCAACTATAATGGAAACATGCTTTTACATGAAAGTGTTGGGGTAGTGTATAGATGCTCTCGACCAACGACATTTTCTGTTAAGAAAAACATTTCATTAAGTATCTTGAAACAAAAGATCCAACAATGAATCCACATTGCTACACACCAACGAGTTGCAACTATATATTTTCACCACCCATTATCCATTGGAGATGGTTATATTTACTATGTATCGTCACCCCTTTATGATGATGACGACGTCTGTCATATATTTACAATTATATCTAATTACCATTCTCTTCATTCAGTTGAACTATATGCAGAGTTGGAGGATATTCTTAAGGAACCATATTATCAACTTAACCATTGTTCACAAGGGTATTATTCTTTTCAACCTAATTATTCTTTTGAACCTATACAACCTGAAACATTCCAATCACTTAACTTAAACATACCCTTTACTCAAATGTCGGCTTCATCATCAAATGATTTTCCTTACATTATGTCGCCTCCTCATTCTAGTTCACATCAATTCGAGCCATTACCAACACATCAATCTACCCCATCAATTCATCAACAGTTCATAGATCCAATGATTGGAATACATCAAGAATTCGTAGGGTCATTTAATGAACACGAAGATGACATATTGTCTGCCCATGCTAGTGAAGAAGATGACAACAATGAGGCTAGTGCAAACCCCTCATTTACTCCATTTGCCCACAACACATGCTTGCTTTAAACTTGGATCAAACTGAGGAGGATGCAGAATACAATTATTTCTTTGATCGTGAAAGTATTCTAACGGAGCCAACTGGTACACTATGAGTTGGGATGCAATTCCTAACAAAAGATATACTTATATCTACAATCCAAGAATTTGCCATAAAGGAACATGTTGAGTACAAGACATACAAATTTGACAAATCATGATTAATTGTGTATTGTCCCAATGGTTGTGATTGGTATTGTAGAGCACACTTTTTAAAAGAAGACCAAGGTGTGGAAGATAAAAGAGTTGACAGGTTCACATGAATGTGTGACAAAAATACTTTCTCAAGATCATTCTGAGCTTGTCTCCAAGAAGATTGCAGAACAAATCTTGTCATTCATTAGCGAAGATCCAACCATTTCAATATCAGTGTTGGTTGAAGAAATAAAAAAAAGTATATGGCTACACAACCACCTACAGAAAAGCATGACTGGTAAAACAAATAGTAGTCGAACAACTATATGGCAATTGGGAGGAATCGTACAAAGAGTTACCAAGATGCCTTCTAGCAATGGATAAAAATCTTCCTGGAACGATCATACGTTTTGAGACACAACCGGTGATTGAAAATAATCATTTTGTTCCTGGTAAGGCAAAATTCCATCGGCTTTTTTGGGCTTTTAAACTATGTATCAAAGGGTTTGCATACTGTAAGTCAATTGTCCAAGTTGATGGAACCTGGTTGTATGGAAAATATAGTGGGACTCTATTGATAGCTGTGGCACAAGACAGGAACAATCACATATTTCCAATTGCCTTTGCCATTGTCGAGGGTGAGATGGCAGAGGCTTGGTTCTTCTTTCTCAAAAACTTAAGAACTCATGTCACACCTCAAAGTGGAATCTATTTAATGTCAGATAGACACACGAATCTATCAAAAGTGCCTACAATCAAGAGGATAGTGGGTGGAGGGGACAACAAACAATGCATGTGTATTGCATTTGACACATTGCACAAAATTTCGTGAAGAAGTTTAAGAATGTTGAAATGCACAAACAAGTTGTGAAAATGGGTAAGTCTTTTTCATGTTAATTACATATTTTTCCTTTTATATGTACCAAACTTGACAACTTAATAGTTTGCACTATATAACCTCTCAGGATATGCATATACGGGGACCATGTTCAATCGTCATTATAATGATCTTCGGTCAAATAATGCAGAGGTTGCAAATTGGCTTGATTGCATCCCAAAGCAAAAATGGGCTCAGGCATTTGATGAGGGTCGTCGATGGGGACACATGACAACTAATCTTTTTGAAGGGTACACGATCTTTACCCATAACCAAAGTGGTCAAAGAAACATGTTGGAGGTTGGATAAATTATTTGCAAGGAGAGGGATGGAAGCACAAGCAATGTTGACATCCAACCAAGAATTTGGGAAAATTGTCACAAAGTCTATCAGTGAAGCTGTGGCAAAATTTACCACTCATCTCATTGGATCGTTTGATTGCCAAAATAAAAAATTTATTGTCACTAAAACAATAAACCCACGTGAATTTGGACGACCAACAAAAACATTCAAGGTCTTCTTTGAAACACTAAAGTGCGATTGTGAAAAATTTTAGGCATTACACTTGCCTTGCACGCATGTCATTGTTGCTTGTGCACATGTTCACATAGATCACAAGTCATTTATGTTTCCCGTCTACAAGTTAGAAAATATTTTCAATGTGTACAAACATTTGTTTAGGTTACTTCCTGATGAATTATTATGGCCAGAAAATATCAGAGATCAATGTTGTCATAATCCAGAGATGCACAGAGATCTTCGTGGTCGTCCAAAATCAAGTCACCCAAAAAAGTGTAATATTTGTTGAATTGTTGGTCATTCAAAAAACAAATGTCCTAACAATGCAGGAGGACCCTCAAGCCAACAACATTAAATTCTCTTATATTATTATATGTATATTTGTTATTTATTTTCTTCTATTGTATGTTTGTTTATTTATTTAATTTCAAGTAATTCTCTTATATTGTTATATGTATGTTTGTTATTTATTTTCTTCTATTGTTCTATTCTATGTTTTATTTATTTATTTAATTTTAAGTATGTTTGTTATTTATTATCTTGTATTTCTTTTATTTATTTAATGTGTGTTTTTTAAATATATTTTCATGTGTAATAATACAAATAATCATAAATAAAAAATAACAATAGATAAAAATAATAATAATAATAATAATTTAAAATAAGTTGGATATATTTTTTTTTTTAAAAAAAACAATTGAAAATTTAAATTTGAATAAATAAAAATGTAAAACTTATACTATTAAATTACACTAAAATTAAAACTATAAAATATCATAATTATAAAAAAAATATTACACAAGTCTCTTTAAAAAAAATAATTAAAATTAAAATAATTTTAACAAATTTAATTTTAAAAAAAATCCATTAAGAATTCGAGTTTTAAAAACCCAAATTCTTAACGGTAAAAAAATTAAAAACTTACTAAATAATAGGTGTGAATTCGGCTCTCAGAAACCAAATTCACACCTTCAAAAAAATAGTGACATATTTATATATAATGTAGTGTGAATGGTATTCTGCATATAAAAATTTTTATAATTGTGCAATAGAAAAAAGTCATGCATTTGTAGGTTCATAAGCTTACTGTGAGCCAAAATGACAGCTAGAGTCACTACTTTCCTAACTCGTTTTCTTTGTTGCCTATAGCCTCAATTATTGCAAGGGAATAATCTAGTGGCATTAAGTAGTAAGATCCCTGAAAGCAACACATCAAAGGGAATCCACTCTGATATGACATGGTGGGGGCATTTACGTCACATAAGGGACCCATGCCATGACAATTATTAACACTTTTAAGGACCAAAATGATCATTTACTCTTTCTTTTTCCCTGTTAGATAATTTTATCTCTAACTTGTATGAGTGAAGTAGAAAAAGAAAAAGAAATCATATACTAGGAGAAAAAGTATGAATGTGGAAGTTCTTCCATCTAAATGGAGTCGGCATTGACTAATTGGTTCCATCTGTCCATAAGGCATCCAACAAACATCATCCAAGCACATCTCCTAAGAGTCCACGACTGGCACGAGGATCCAGCTGATTGATCAGTGTATTCTGCAGACAGCTGATAGGAGCCAATCTGAGGGAAGTGCTCAAAGATCCATGTCTGTATCAACATTAATGCATGACTCACAAATTAGTTTTAATAAATTCCTAAGCAATACACAATTTTTTACATTATATTCAACACTAAAAGTTCTTCACCTGTGAAAAGGTCATGAAGGTGCTGATACAAGAATGTCAAAGCAGCTGCACCCCATGCATAATCATTGCACACATTGAGACGTCATCAAAAAATAGGTCCAAGAATGCTATGTCCACATTCGACCCACTCTTGTTTGTAAAAACTGTGCAACCAACCATATCTGCAAGTGTAGAAGAGTGATGATCATCTCTTCTGTTGGCAAGTGGAAGTAACTGCTATTTAGTTTTTGTCCATGATTGATGACCTTAAGTTTGCCACGATCCTGCCTCTGCATATGAATTCAGTGTCACACAGCAATGTACTCAGAATTTCACTATATATTGCTAAGCCCGCCAATCATATCATATAATATTACAAGCAACACCATGTTGATTGTTGAGGACATGACTATCTGGATAATTAAGATACCCATGATTGAGTTTCATCAAATATATCAAATCATATATCTTAGCGATATGTTTATTATTTTGCTCTAGACTTTTATAACATCACTTTCTCGCTTCTTTTTTGTTTTACATGCTTATGGTAGCTCGATTGCAAAGCCCATTGAGTTGAAACATAAGGTTTACTACTAATAGCATGCATTTTCTTAATCTGGGTGGTCTTCTGAATGCTTACTTAAGCAATTTTTGGCATAGGTTTTCTTTTTGTTTAAACTTTTAAATTCAGTTTCAATTTTTCAGATTCTAAGAAATTGTTACAGATTATAAACAGATAAAATAAGTCAATCCACCAGACTACAGAATACATAATACACAAAGCAACATATATGATTAGATCGATGCACCAATACGATTCCAGATGACCTCAATGTGAGAAAATTAAAACTACAAATTCTTCAATACACCACTCATTTGAAACAAAATTAAAAGAAAACAAGTTTCACAATCACAAAACCTGTCTCAATTTTTAATTCAAACTGATTGCATGCTATATGAACAAAATTATTGAGTTTAAACAAAGAACATGCATTCCACGCCAATGAGTAGTAACATGCAATCAAATATACGCACTTGCTGCAACGCAATCAGGGAACCAACACTGAAGCATTCATCAATCCAACACCAACTTGAACTATATGCATAGAATCATAGATATCTATATGCTGAAATAACACTAGAATGAATTGAGAAAGGTTTCGAATTTCAAACCTTGCTAACACCAGCTGCTAAGAATTCAATAATCTACTTGGTAATCACTGTTATCATCCCACAAAGCATCTACGGCCATACTGTGGAGTGAAGAAAAATGTGTTCGTAAGAAAACGAGAAGAACGATCTCGGAAGAGAGGGTGTGATGTACAGAAGAACATGGTGCATGTTTGCGGAAGCAACAAGAAAGTGGGTGCGAGGGAACAATGTTTATTTGAAATGAGGTGTAATGCCAATAACCACACAACCAATGAATAGAAACATGAAAAGCTGATATAAAATGTGCAACCATGAAAAAAAAGACCATAAGACTGAATTACCTAGGTTGTCTTGTCTGTGCTCAAAAGAAATCATGGAGCCACCCATTTATTCGACCCAACGAGTTGGGTAAGCTGGAAACTCTATACGCACGTTCGGGAAAATACTTATATGGGCCACATGTTGGATTGTCCAATGCTTTTGTCCTCCATCGGGAGCAATTCTCAGCAGAAACTCACTTGGCATATTCACGACAGTTAAAACTTCAAGCTTCTTTAAGTGTTGAATGCCAGAGGGTACTGTCTTCAGTTTTGGGATTTCCTTCAACTGAAACTTTTTCAAAAAATCCAGTGCTCCTCTATCAATAATGATGGAATTCAAGTTATCCAACCCTTCGAGCTTTAGTTCCTTTAGTTTCTGAAACCCTCCATTTCGAAAATGCAAAGTTTTACCTTCATACGCATGGGACTTGATAGAGAGGAACAACAAATTTGGCATATCTTTTATTGGTTCTAATGGATCATTAGTTAACTGGGAGTACTTCAAAGACAATTTCACAAGATTTTGGAGTCGTGGAATCCAATTTGGAACATCTTTTAACTTCCCATGCAAGAAAAGCTTCCTGAGTGCAGACGGGGTTGACATGAAGTGCAACTCAATCACTTCATCGTAATATAATGCATCAATATGTAGTTTCTCCAAGAATTGCATCTCATTGATTGAGGAACATAGAGCACTTCCGTGTTCTCCCTTAAAATTAGTGATGATCAGACCCCTTAACTGCTTTAGCTTTCCTAGTTCTCTAATCACCGCTCCATCGTCTTTGTCATTGTGATCGTCATCATCATCCATTCTTAGTGAAGGTATCTTTTCTAAGGATGTCAGGCCTCCAAGACTCTCATTCATTTCAATGGAAGATATTTCATTGGCTAGAAGATGACGTAGCTTTCTAAGCTTGTTAATCTCCTTTGGTATCTCGGTCATTTTTGTTTGTCTTACATCCAAGGTCTCCAAGTTTCGGAGCTTACCAATGGATTTTGGAAGACCTTCTATCCATGTGTTCCTGAAGCTTAGATACTTCAACTGGATTAAATTCCCCAAGTTTTCTGAAACATGGAATAATGGGGCACCTTCAAAATCAAGTATCTTCAATGGCATGTATTTTGCAAGGATTCTATCATAATCTATTGACCGAAATACAACTGATTTCTTTGTGAAAAATAGAATGGACCGAATGTGTGATATTTCAATTTTATCAGTTAAATCGAAACTGGAAATCATTGCTATTGTTAAGCGCCTAAGGATCCCACTTGAGTCTACAAATTGATTGTGCTCATCCATATGCTTACAAAACCCTGTATCCTTGATTTTTCCAAGGATCATTTCATGTATTGAGTCATGAACACGACATCCTTTAACTTTTCCATCTATGGTAAATGAAGATACTTGCACCAAACTTCTAGCTATCAACTCTTCTAATTGCTGTTGTGCTACTTCTTCTAAAGTTATTCTGCTTTCATGTTTGTCCACAAACCCTTCAGCTATCCACTGCCTAATCAATCTACCAGATTTAACTTCATAGTCTTCTGGATACATTCCAAAATACAATAAGCATGATCTGAGATTGTATGGAAGATCATCATAACTTAGACTTAAAATTTTTGCTATACTATTTATATCAGAATCCCTATTCAACTCTAAACTTAGTTTTTTACTGAACAGTCCCCATTCAGGTTCACTTTTATCTTTTTGAGATAAAAGACCACCAATGGCCACAATTGCCAGAGGTAAACCTTTACACTTACTAACAATTTCAAGACATATATCTTTAAGTTCTTCCGGACAACGGCCATCAGAACCATACTTAAATGCCTTTTTACAGAACAATCTGAAAGATTCTTCTTTGCCTAAAGGTTCTTCTAGCTTATGCATTTCAATGAAAGAAGATTTCTTACAAAAGCCCGCAACCTTCTCATACCTGGTTGTGACTAATATCCTACTTTTATTTTTATCATCAATCAAAGCAGATTCAATGTCATCCCAAAAATTTTCATTCCATACGTCATCAAACAAGACAACATACCTCTTGTTGCGCAAGCAATTTCTGACTTCTTCTATCAACGATGTTCGATTCATCCTAGAAGTATTCCTAGGAGGATCCTCCTTCTTATCATTGTAAAGCTTGTGCAACATATCCCCCAGCAATCCCTCTACGGTGTAGGATTGAGACACTGTGATCCATGCATGGCACTCAAAGTCGTTATGGACCTTGTCAAAAACTTGTTTGGCAAGAGTGGTTTTTCCAACTCCTGGAATTCCTACAACAGAGATGACAGTGCGTTCCTCTCTACCATTTTTCAACAAATTTTTCAAAATATGTATAGGGCCATCAAGTCCGACAACCTCATCTTCCTTAATAAACAGAGGATCCATTCGAAGTTTGTGCCATGTGACATTTTGATTTCCTCTGGAAGTGGTTGGTCTTGGTTCTGAAGGAAAATGACTTTGGAAACCATCTCTTTCAGCACGAACAAGTGATTTAACATCCCGAATCTTATACGCTATTTGAAGGCGAAGGATGTGAGTTTTGATGAAGTCAACAGCCTCACAGAGTAAAGCTGCACATCGAGGATCATCAGGTTCAGCTTGGTTTTCCTCATAGGAGATCATATATTCATCGATGACATCTTCCATGCAAAAAGCTGCTTCTCTCAGCCTCATCACCCTTTTTTTTATTCTATCACGCTTATTCTTATTTTCTTCAGCTTCAGCCTCTTTATCTGCACTATAGATGAAATCTTGAAAGCTTTCAAGTTCATCTGTAATGTCCGCAACTACTTTTGGGAGGTCTCTCAGCATATTGACAGCTTCCAAAAATTTTGGAAGCACGTACTCACGAGCCAGGGACATTGCAGTTTCTGCCATTTTGGTGTAGCTCTGTTTTTCGCTTTGTGGTGAGTGCAAAACTTCATGTTCTTCAACATTATTTATAGCCATTAAATTAATGTAGTTAGCCAAACGATGACCCGTACAAACAGTTTATTATAATATATTGTATTTTTCCATATTGCCTCTTATTATATGTAGCAAGCGTGTCGTGTAACAACATATTGATATTGATACCATATTTTGTATTCATGCTAGTGTTCACACAAATTTAATGCAGACTAAGACTTTGAGCTTTCCAGTGTCTTTCTTAAATGTTTTGTGAGCAAGTTGTGGGTTTCTTTTTTCCTTTTTATTCTGTCTTACTACAGCAAATAGTGATATTGATTATGTGAAAATGCGATTAAACGGTGTTAGTTGCAGTTGTCATGTAGTTGTTGTACCTATAAAAGTTAATATAAAAAACCATGCTTGTCAAATTGTTTGTCTTACAGGAACACTTTCATTTTAATTATTCATTTGGCTCTATTTTTTTCTTAAAAGGTTCATATTCCCGTTAACCACTTTTCACCCTCAACAGTTTGTATGTGAGATTTCAACTAATAAATGTAGTATATAGATGCCTTAAAAAAAGTTTGAGCAACTTGTTAACCTGCTACCGTGAGAAGAAAAGAAATTGCTAACCCACATGGAAGATGTCTTTTTTATATCAATCATGAAAGAAGATGTAAACTGGCCACATTATTATAATTCAATTCTTTTTGTTATTATTTTTTTTGCCTCGGCTCTTTCATCGCTTCCATTATTGGTTGATTCAGCAACTCTCTTCATTGTTATTCAATTTTACTCTTTCTTTTTACTTGTTATACAATTTTATCTCTAACTTCTGAGTGAAGTATTAAGAAATCATGTTAGTTATTACATTAATCCTTTTTGCCAAAATTTGCAACTTAATGCAATTTTAGCTTGGGGTGGATATTTGGTTTTAGTGTGTGAACCTAGTTGAAATACTTAAACCTTTTTCTTTTTCCTAGACTTCATTTTATAGGAAAAAAAATTACAATTTAATGTCGTCAGACATTTAAAAAAAATAAAAAAGCACATTGAGATATTTTAAAAAATAAATTACTTGATTGAAACTTTCTAAAATAAAAGGACATGATTCAACATTACAAATGATCGAATTGATAATTAAGCCTATAATAAATAATCTTATGATACTCTCTGTGTGTGTTATCGTTTGGCTAATGTATGCAATCCACACAGAATTGAACTGGGGCGAGGCACCTGCTCTGCTTTAACAGCTGGATCATAAAAGATTGGTCACTTCACCTCTTCTTTGGTGTAATGGATCACACAGTACATTTTCAATTTTTTCATCTTCTTTGACGGCATTGACTAGTTGTTTTTGTTTTTTCATCTTTCCAGTCATTCAGCTGTAATGGATCACATAGTTCATTTTCAATTTTTTATATGTAGTGAAAAGTTTGATGATTGTTCATTGCTGTTATAAAAATATATTGGTTAGTGTATCATATTTTTAAAGGAAAAAAGAGTACTAAGATAAGACAAAAATATATTTTATGCATTTATTAAAAAAAGTATATAAAAATAAATCTGATTTCTATTATTGCTTTTAAAGAACCAGTACACTTTCCAAAGTCTCATCAATGATATATAAATCTGATTTTTGCAAATATAATAAACGGATACAAATGGTGTTAAAGAAACAGTTTGAGAAGAGGTCAAGTTACCAAATTTGGTCCACAAAGAAGAGCTAAGTTTTGAGACAAATTTACTCAGCTGAAGGCTCCAAAAAAGAGAAAATTACTGAATTGATTCATAAAAATACAATTCAATCACTACTGGTATTAGTAGAATTCATTACAAATTTAAAATTGATTTTGTTAGACTTGCTTTTATTCTTGTCATTGACTAACTCACTTTTGGGGATATTTTATCATTGAAAGGATAAATAAATAAACACTAAGCAGCAACCAGAGTATGCATAACCCATCATCCAAGAAAGCAAGTGTTCATTCTCATCTTTTTGTGGCAAAAGACCACCAATGGAAACAATTGCAAGGGGTAAACCTTTACAGTTTCTAATAATTTCAAGACACGTATCTTGAAGTTCTTCTGGACAAAGTCTATCAGACCTAAACTGAAATGCCTTCTTATAGAACAATCTCAAAGACTCTTCTTCACTTAAAGGTTCTTCTAGTTTATGCACTTCAATAAAAGAAGATTTCTTACAAAACAACGCAACCTTCTCATATCTGGTTGTGATTAATATCCTACTTCCATTTTTATCATCAATCAAAGCAGATTCAATGTCATCCCAAAAATTTTCAATCCATACGTCATCAAACAAGACAACATACCTCTTGTTGCGCAAGTGATCTCTGACTTCATCTATCAACGAGTTTCGGTTCATTGTAGAAACATCCCATGGAGGATCCTCCTTTTTTTTCTTTGCAAAGCTTGTGCAACATGTCCCTCAGCAGTCCTTCTACAGTGTAGGATTGTGACACTGTGACCAATGCATGACAATCAAAGTGTTGATGTACCTGATCATAAACTTGCCTGGCAAGAGTGGTTTTTCCAACTCCTGGAATTCCTACAACAGAGATGACAGTTCGTTCTTCTCTTCCCTTTGTCAACCAATTTTTCAAAATATGTCTAGGGCCATCTAGGCCCACAACATCATCTACCTTAATAAAGAGAGGATCCATTCGAAGTTTGTGCCATGTGTCATTTTGATTTCCTGCAGAACTGTTCTTGATTCTGAAGGAAAATGTTTTTGGAAAGCATCTCTTTCAGCACACACAAGTGATTTGACATCCCGAATCTTATATGCTATTTGGAGGCGAGGGATCAATGTTTTGATTTCCAAATTAAGTTGGACGCTTTATGTGATTTCTAACTATGTGAGACCTAACTTCTGCAGAATATATTGAAAAGTTCATCAGCATCCTTGTTCAAAATACGTACAAGGGGGACATGTTGGATGATCCAGTGGTCTTGACCTCCATCGAGAGCAATGCGCTGCTCAAATTCAGTTGGCATGTCCATGATAGTGAGATCTTTAAGTTTCTCCAAGTGTTGAATTCCATAGGGTACTTTTTTTACTTGGGAGAGGTCTGACAAATGAAAATGTTCCAACGAACGCAGCACTCCTCTGTCGATATGGATGGAATTCAAGTTATCCAAATATTCAAGGTGCAGTTTCTTTAGTTTTTGAAACTCTCCACTCTGAAAATGCAAAGTTTCACCTTCATAAGCACTGTTACGGAAAGACAGGAACATCAACCTTGGCATATCTTTGAGTGATTCCAATGGATCATTAGTTAAGTTGGACCACATCAAGGACAATTTCACAAGATTTTGGAGCTGTGGAATCCTATTTGGCAACCTTTTAAACTTTGCTTGCAGGATAAGCTTCCGAAGTATAGGCATAGGTGACGTAATGTGCAAGTCAATTACTTCACTCTTTTCAGCTGCAACAATACGTAGTATTTCCAAGAGTCGCATCTGGTTTATTGAGAAACATAAAGCCGTTTCATGCATGGTTTACCCTAAAACGCACTAAGCACAGTTTCTTTAACTGCATTAGCTTTCCTACCTCTGTAATGCTCACTCCCAGGCACAATCTGCGCTACTTTCAGAGACACGTGACATGTGAGAGCATGCGATGCCAGTAGTCAATTTGCAATCTGTTAATGATCTGATAAAAAGTCGTCGCATCTGACTACAAAAACTGTTTATGGTTCCATTTGGATCTGTTTAAATATACAGTTTTAGACACCATTCAATGATCTGTGAAAGTTTGAAAACTAGTTATGGTGTGAATATTGTGAAATAGCTTATCTGTTGATGTAATTACACAAACAAAGTTAGTTATATTGTTTATGGAGAACGTGTTAGATGCTTGTCATATTAATTGCCTTTTTGAAATAATAGCGTTTGAATGATCTATGATGTATTGGCTGTTTAATTTTAGGATCATACTTTGGTTAACTTTTTTTTCTGAACAATGTGCAGTTGAACTTATTTGCAACTACAAAGTTTAAAGGAATAGAAAAGAAAGAGTTTAAACAACTAGTTAACCAGATACAGTGAAATCAAAGAAAATGTTAACCTAGCCACAACAAAGAAGAGGTGAAGTGACCAATCTTTAATGATCCAGTTGTTAAAGCAGTACCAGCTAGCAGGTGCCTCGGCTCAGTTCAATTGTGTGTAGTTTAATTGCATACATTGCCAAACGATGACACACACTGTGACAAAAGTTACTAATTATATCCAAATATATATACCCTAATACCAGGGCTGGACTAGGGCTTCAAAAAAAATTAAAGATGGAAAAAAATCAATTAATTATTAGTATTATTTTTTAACATTTATTCATCTGACTTTTCAACTGAAATAACTCACTGTGTAACTTTTTAAATTTCAATAAACTCTCAATTTTGGAATCCTTTTATTTTTTTTCATACCTGTGTGGCTTCTCAGCTCGATTCGAATCAAAGTGATTGGAAATGTTTCAGGTCAGTTCGCTGCAAATATTTCTTATTCAAATTCCTGATATTTTTAATAAAAACTAATAAATTAATATTTATTTATAAAAAAAAAACAATATCATTGTTGCACACCGGCGACGTAATAGAAATGGGGATAGGTATAATTGTGTTAGGTTTGTGAGGACGTGTCACCAGCAGAAAAATAAATACAGTATCTTCTTTTCAGCGATTTATCATTTTCTTTCTCAGAAAAACAGATTTAAAAGGATATATTTTTTGGATACATTTGAAAAGATTTTTCTTTTATATTCTCTTTTAAAGCATCTGTATACAATTATTACTTGCAAGTTGCAAAGTTTGGTTTACACATCTCCTCTCCAAATTCACGTAATCTTTATAGCTTCTATGCCCTGAGGTCCCATCCCTAATAATTAGGTACATTCAAATGCATTTTGACTTCTCCAATATACTAGTATTTCATCTAACTTTTTCTCAATCTCATACACGGTTTTGCACGTCCTCACAAACCTAACAAAATCATACCTATCCCCACTTCTATTACGTTTTGTACCTAATTATTAGGGATGGGACCTCATGGTATAGAAACTAGAAAGATCACGTGAATTTGGAGAGGAGATGTAAACCAAACTTTGCAGAGTAATAATAATTGTATACAGATGTTTTTAAAAAAAATATAAAAGAAAAATCTTTTAAAATGTGTCTAAAAAATATATCTTTTTAAATCTACTTCTTTGAGAAAGAAAGTGATAAATCGCATGAAAAGAAGATACTGTATGCATTTTTCTGCTGGTGACAATTCTTGCCTCCTTTACTACCAATTGTTCTCCAGCAAATTTGTTTTTTGCCAAACACTTCCCAATGCAAATTTGACAAAATTTTATTTGATGGGACAGGCACATGCATTGTTCCTGATGGCACACATCGTATTGATTTTGGTACAGGCTTTAGAGAACAGTCTGCTTGAGATCAATTAATTGTACTAGTGTTATATTAATGTGATGTTAAAGAGAAACCAGTCATTTAATTTCTTAAAATAATAAAGGCTAAATTATTTTATTATACTTTAAATTTTTTTGTTAAAACAAAGAAATTGATTGGTTTTCTTATCTTAAATTTTTGGTGTACATGTTGATATATATATATATTCCAATTAACGGACCTAATTAAAAAAAAAGTTTAGAAACCTAATTAAATTTTTGAAATAGTTCAGGACCTTATCATAAGAATCAAGATTTTGTTCAATTTATGGTTTTTACTGTGCATGCAGAAAATCGATCACTAGCGGAATCCAGATAAAGAAAGTCCACTTAGCCGCCATCTTTTACAGTTGTGAGAAATCAATAGCAAACAAAATGAATAATGGAACGCCTTTAATCATGTGAGCTTGTTAGATGAATTATTTGACTTTAAATAGAGTTGTTGAATTGTTTTTATTATTAGAGTAATCGATATGGATATGTTTATTATTAGAGTAAATTTTTGAATAAAAGATTTAAATTTATTTGAAATCATAATGTCTATCAAATTTATCTAAATAATTATATATGATAAATAATTAGTTAATTTATAATTTTGATTCTCTTAATTTCTTAAATAGATAATTTTGGTCATCTAGTTTAAAATTGACAATTTTGATCCTCAAGTTTTAAAAATCAACAATTTTGATCATTAGATTAATTATTAATTAATAATTGTAATCAGTAAAGTTATTAAGTTAACTATAAATTTATTAAAAAATATTAATTATTTAAAGAGGTTAAAAATAATTTTTATTTTTATTTTTATTATTAAAAACAATTTTTTTATGGTGGGTAATTAACGATTTTTTTTAATGTTAAAAATGATTTTTTTTTAATTTTTTAATTATTTTTTCTTCGTATAAAAAATTATTATAATTTTTAATTAATTTAATAACTTTATTAATTATAATTATTAATTAATAATTAATTAAGGATACCAAAATTGTTATTTTTTAAAATTAGAGGAACTAAAATTATCATTTTAAAATTAAAGAGAAAAATCATAAATTCAAGAAAGTAAGGAATAAAAATTACAATTAAACTTGAATAATTAATACTGCTTTTTAAAATAATTTATGACATGAACCAGCTAGCTATTCCGGTAGTAGAAGATATATTTGGGTTATTTAATTCAACATATATTATTGCTAATCTCTCAACACACCTAAGTCTAATTAAGACATACAGTATAAGCACATATCTAAGGTAATCTAGAGTACAAAAACTAGACATAACCTTAGAAACTAAACTGTTTACCAACCAAAAATTAGTTAATCATTATAAACAGCAACGCATTAGAAAAAGAAAACAAATTATTATAGGATCTGACGATCCTATATATGATTATTTATTTCTTAAATTATTTTCATAAGCAAAGAATTGTTTAAGACATAAAGCAACACTGAATATTTTGATAAATTATTGACTTGATACAAAGCACCGAGATACATCTATAAATAGATAGAAGGAACAAGAGAAAAAAAAAAAAAATATCTTGAATCTAGAATGCAGCGATAAACCTGATATTGCATATGCTATGATACAGCACAACTTGCATAAACCTGATATTAAGTCGAGGATCATTTTCGATGATGTGGATGTACATTTCATATATCATGATAGAAGAATCTCTTGAAAAGTTGCATATCTATTGTTTGGAAATTAGTGGTGACAACAACACCGTTCCCATCTGAGCTTGGCATAATCACTGCCCTTTCTTCACGAAAATCACTTCCTAAACCAAAATGCACAGGCTTTCCCCAACCAAAATCTATTTCATACACCGGCATGTTCGTCCACCCTGCAATCACAATGCTATGATTCCCAGGATGTGGGAAACTCATTTGGATTCCTTTTCCTGAGAAAAATGCCCTTATGGAATCCAATTGCTCTTGACCTACAATAACATTTAATTGTGACCTTATGTACTCATCTATAACCACATTAACTGCATCCCTTATCTTTTGAGGTGACACAGTTTTTACCAAAGCATTCCCAACATAATTCCGAGGGAGAGGTGGATTCAATAATTTACCACGAATATCAACAACAAACCGAGTCACAGTTGTCTGGTTCTCACCACATTCACGAGACTTTGATGCACATCTCCACATATGAGCACCAATAGCTTCAAATCTACTATAAGGTCTTACCCCCGATTCTTTTGAAGGTTGATGATCATTGGCCTTGTTTTTAAGCTTCTCTACCTGGCTTGATGTGAGTTTTAACAATTCAGTTGCAACATGGGAGTCGAAGCCAGAGTCGAAGTTGTCTAATACTTGTACTGGTCGTAGCTTCGATTCTGCAGAGAGATCAACACATGATGCTGCTGCTGATGGCTGCTGGTGCGGGAATTTGAGTATTGTTCGATCAAGATATGGCAATTCATTAGGCTCTAGTGCTTCTCCTCGAGCCAGCTTTGCCCACATATGCATGAATTGAGCAGCGGAGACCCCATCAAACAAAACATGAGACTTAGCAACTCCAATGGCAAAGCCTTCACCACCATGGAACCTTGTTAGTTGCACTACCAGTAGGGGAAGCTCCTCTATAGGCTGAGTATAATCAACTTTTGGAACAAGTTCCTTGGTGGATTCGGAGGGTGAAAAGTCTCCATAATCACCAAATGTGTTTGTGGTTTCAGCTTCAAGCAATGTTACCCCCTTTGAATTGCAATCTATTTCCATTAGACCATTTTCTGTCAACCTCAACCTGCCAGCTACTGAATAGTAGTACACTAAAATCTTGCTCAAAGAGTTCCTCAACTCTTCAATATGGTTGCCATTAGGTTTTGTTATGTAAATGTACATAGTGGATACGTGACCTAGGAACATTATTTGGTCACTAATGGATAGCCATAAAGGATTCTTCGGAGTTGATTGATTTGGAGTGACATTATAAGAAGCAACAACGCTTAGCATTTTTTCTGCTAGAGCTAGACTAGAAGGGTTGAATGTGCTTAAGGTGTATATGCTTCATGTTGATGCAATCTATTTCATGCATTTCCAAATTCCATTTGGCAGAAAACAAATTTACAGGAGAACAATTGGTAGAAAAGGAGGCAATAATTGTTTTTTCTCTTCTTTCAGGATTCACCTGCAGAAAAAGACATATCTTCTTTCATGTGATTTATCATTAAAGACGTGTTTGTTAGATAGTTTTGAAAAGATTTGTCGTTTTTTTCTTTTTTAAAGCATCTGTATACAATTATTACTTGCAAAGCGTGGTTTACAGAAAAAGGCAATATGAAAAAATACAATATATTTTTATCAAAAAACAGTGTCTGTCATTGTCAGGACGGAGGCACGTTGTGACTTGGGGGCCTTGGCCCCTGATTTTTTTATACTTTAATTTTTTAGTATATATGTATATTTTTTTTAAAATTAAAATAATTATTTTATTTTAAAACTATTAAATAATAGTATTTAAGTATAAATTTTCTAAATTTTGTAATAATAATATATCATTTTTATTGTAAAAATAATAATACTTTTTGTATTTTTTAATAAATATTCCATTTTTTATAGTCTTTTATAAAATTAATTATACTCTTTTTTTTTAATTGATAAAATATTTGAATATCATTAATAAAGGTTTATCACTTATTCATATTTTTTTTAGGAAATTGTTATACATATGTTAAAGCCTACAAATAATTGCATTTATACTATTTTATTAGTTTTCCATTTATATTAATTTAATAATAAATAATTTAAGAATTAAAATTTGTCTATGAATAAAAAAAATTATTTCTTAATATTTGTCAACAAAATAAACTTAAGACACGTTATAAAATTTATTAATATAAGTATCAATTTTTTTTTGTAAATTTATGACTTGTTTTTTGTGATATGTGAAATTGATAATTGATATTTATAATCATAATGTTTTTTAAGAAAATAATTTTAGTTTATTTTTTACTTGAATATATTTGTAATTAACCTTTTGATAAATAATAATATAATTAATATTTTAGATTATACGAAGATTTAACCTAAAATTCAATATGTAAATGCACTTTAGTTTTTGAACCTCCCTAATATATTGGGCTGGCTCGCTCCGTCACTCGTCATTGTTTGGCAATCACCATCACATGACAAAAAAACATAGCTAGCTAGACTAAAATGGCAGATACTGCAGGAGACTAAAATCTTAGATTAAGAATTATAAAAAGAATAAAATTACAATTTAACCCTGTTTTAAATTGGTTTACAAGGTGTCTAGTGTCTCGCAGTATATATCTTCTATTATTAGAATAGCTGGTTCATGTCCTAATCAATCCATCAAATCATAGTCTTCCGGATACATTCCTAAATATAATAAACATGATCAGAGATTGTTTGGAAAATCCTAATAACTTAAACCTAAATTTTTTGTTATACTGTTAACTCAAATCCTCTCCAACTCTAAAACCTAAATGGCAAAAAGACTATATTAGAATAATCAATTAGAAAAATATAAAATACATGAATCATAGTACATCAACAGGAAGCTCTGATCCAAACCGTTCCAGCTGATCAATCAGTGCCAGCATCTCATACACCTCATCTAGAGAATCGATTAATCCCACCAGGAAGAGCAACAGCAGCAGTCTTATCAAATGTTGTTCTTCACTGTTAAGTTAAAACAATATAAGCAGAAAATTCCACTCATATCAATAGAACAAGTTATTGAGCAAAGCTATTAGATTACCTGCATGTATGCTATGTATCGATGAAAGTTAGATAGATGGTGTCCATTCCCCGGCTTAATTTTCTTTTTGAATCCACCAAACTGGTTTTCCTGCTACTGCTAGCATAGCACCTTGAATAAGAAGTTGTAACTATTGGTGTTGTAAGCATCTACTTATTACACTATTTTGTCCCTAATTTCTATGAGTGATGCTGTAGAGATAGGAAAATAAAAGCAAATACTAGAAGAAAAAAGGAGGCAAAAGTAATCATTTTAGCCCTCAAAACTCACAATTGAACGATTCATCATTTTTTATTTATTGAGAATCTATTTATAAGAGGTCAATTTTATCTAGTCGAATGACTCCCAAACCACGCTCTAGGAAGTTGTCGAGTAGAAAAACGTGGTTCGGTAGAATATTTGATTTTGTGTCCTGTAAATAAGTCTTCTTATACTTAATTTCAGACCACACAATCAATCCAAAATCAAACCTATTTTACTCAATATACGCTTTATGTCTTGCTTTAGATTACAATTTTCTTTCCGTGCTTTCATTTACAGTCCTTTGTTTATAGCTTTCGATCTTTATTTTCACGCAACTCTTCAACCTTTATTATTTTCACATGATGATGAAATACGGAGTACAAAGGTATCCCATGCCAATCTAATTACGTCAATGAGGTATTATATTATGTTTGAAGTACCTAAATATTGCTAAATCACATCACAAAAAAAAGACCAAAAACAACACTGCAGTGCATTTATCTAGACTCCTTAATTACAGCAAAAAGAACCAAATAACATGAAATGAAAAAAAAAAAAAAAAAAAAAGCAGTACTTCAAGTGATTCAGATTTCTCAAACGAAATGTCATCACTGGAAACCTTACCATTCCCTTGAAACCTGAAAGTTGAACAACATCAAAGGGATTCAAGTCCTTCAGTAAAATGAGCTGTGAAAGTTTCCATTTGTTGTCTGTTTAACACCAAACTAATCTCTACTCCTCCATTGCCATTGCGACTCTCCGAAAGACAAAATCCTCCACTTTTGCGAATAGAAGTCATGTCCATCTTCTTGGGCCTTCCCCATCCGAAATCAATACTGTAAACATCAAACCGTGGCGACCATGCAGCGGAAGTTATTTTATAATCGATTAAAATTTGCTTCATTGTTGAGAAAGTTACTACTTCACTACTTAGCAGTACTCCTGGATCCTCCAATCTATTCAAAGCTTCTCTTATCTCCATAAGAGCATTGATGAAACCATCATCCCCCAACCAATTCTTTGTCTCATCCATAACCTTATGGCCAATAACGCAATTTCCAAAATATGTGGACGGAATAGGTTGCTCCAAGCGAGATCTACAGTCCACATTGAACACAAAACCCACTCCATTGGTCTTTGGTTGTTCTGCTTTCGCCCAACACTGCAACACAAAAGCACATGTAACTTGAAATGTTGAGAAGCGAGGAGCATCATTGATATTCTCTCTGAGTTTGTCTTTTGCATGTTCCTTAAGCTTTTGGATATTTGAGGAGGTTAATTCAAAGGACCCTCTAATTGCTTCTGTTGACATTGCACTAGTAAGATGATCCCACGACTTGACGCTCCTACCACCGTGGTTCAACAAATCTTCCAGTACCATTGCACCAATCCCTGCGGTGTCTCTTATCATAGACCTGTCATAGAAAGGTGTGAGATGTTTCGGTAATGAAGAAGATTCTTCTGTGAGGTTGTAATTGGAGCAGGAATAAGCCCATGCTTTGAGAAACAAAGCAAAGGCTTTTCCATCCATAGCAGCATGGTGTGCTGCTATACCAAGAGAAAAGCCAGAGCTGGGAAAGAGGGTAAGTTGGAGGGTCAAAACAGGTGCTGCTTCATGTGAAGTAGTGAAATGGGGTATGAGCGGTTCAAGTTGAGAAGCCACACAGACACAGGTATTGGAAGAAGAAAGCGTGTTGAAATTATCGGTGTTGGAGGACTGAGCTATAGTGAGGGAAACAGAATTGCCAGGGACATAGTTGATGATGGGGTAGGGTGAGTCAATGGGCCAAATGATGGATCCAGCAATAGGGAGGAAGTGTTGGAGTGTGAGAGAAAGAGAGTGTTTGAGATTTGGAACAATGGAGGATTCAAAGAAAGAAGATGTTAGGTTGGGATATTCATAGAAGATAACACTCTCAGCTGGAGGAATCCTAAGCCAGTCTATGTCGAAGAAGGTGAGAGGGAGGGATATTGTTGGGGTGGTGGTTGGTAATGGTGCCACACGGCAAACTTCAACAACTTTCACACTTGTTGCTGCTTGCTCCATGGCCTCACCACTGATTATTTGCCTTGCAGTTGCAGGTATAATATTCATTGGGCTCTATTTTTTAATGTTCAAATTCAAGCTCAATTTCGACGCAATTACGGAACTTGATTCTGATGCTACAGTGCGCACGTGACGTCACAGAAGTGGGGATTGAGACACTAATTAGTAATTAGTAATTACCTACTCTTTTAGCATATGTTGACAAATACAATTAACATAGTTTAATCACATTTCCACATTAGCGAAATCAGAAATTTACAACTTGTTTTCAATACTACATTAATAAAAGGGAAAAAAAAATGACAGCATGCTTGAAAAATAAACAATTAAGAAACACGCCGGAAAGTTCAAAGTCTTCAACTAACCATAGGAAAGGGGTTAGAGAGCGACTACACTCTTTGAACGTGGTTCTGACGTCCCTGGTAGATCGACAATTATTGTAATTATAACTTCATTTCTTGGGTTGGTATTATCGTACTATTCAAATAATCTTCTACTCTACATATTCCATAAAGCATATACAAGCTCCTGCACATTCAAGCCTTGTAGTCTAGCACAGAAAATGATAACTGTTGTTGCTTCTTATAATGTCACTCCAAATCAACCAACTCCGAAAAATCCTTTATGGCTATCCGTTAGTGACCAAATAATGTTCCTAGGTCATGTATCCACTATCTACGTTTACAAAATAAAACCCTACGACACCCATATTGAGGAGTTGAGGAACTCTCTGAGCAAGATTTTAGTGTATTACTATCCAGTAACTGGCAGGTTGAGCTTGACGGAAAATGGTCTAATGGAAATAGATTGCAACGCAAAGGGGGTGACATTGCTTGAAGCTGAAACCACAAACACATTTGGTGATTATGGGGACTTTTCACCCTCCGAATCCACCAAGGAACTTGTTCCAAAAGTTGATTATACTCAGCCTATAGAGGAGCTTCCCCTACTGGTAGTGCAACTAACAAGGTTCCACGGTGGTGAAGGCTTTGCAATTGGAGTTGCTAAGTCTCATGTTTTGTTTGATGGGGTCTCCGCTGCTCAATTCATGCATATGTGGGCAAAGCTGGCTCGAGGAGAAGCACTAGAGCCTAATGAATTGCCATATCTTGATCGAACAATACTCAAATTCCCGCACCAGCAGCCATCAGCAGCAGCATCATGTGTTGATCTCTCTGCAGAATCGAAGCTACGACCAGTACAAGTATTAGACAACTTCGACTCTGGCTTTGACTCTCATGTTGCAACCGAATTGTTAAAACTCACATCAAGTCAGGTAGAGAAGCTTAAAAACAAGGCCAATGATCATCAACCTTCAAAAGAATCAGGGGTAAGACCTTATAGTAGATTTGAAGCTATTGGTGCTCATATATGGAGATGTGCATCAAAGTCTCGTGAATGTGGTGAGAACCAGACAACTGTGACTCGGTTTGTTGTTGATATTCGTGGTAGATTATTGAATCCACCTCTCCCTCGGAATTATGTTGGGAATGCTTTGGTAAAAACTGTGTCACCTGAATGTTATATAGGAGATATCATATCAAACCCATTATGTTATGCTGCTCAAAAGATAAGGGATGCAGTTAATGTGGTTACAGATGAGTACATAAGGTCACAATTAAATGTTATTGTAGGCCAAGAGCAATTGGATTCCATAAGGGCATTTTTCTCAGGAAAAGGAATCCAAATGAGTTCCCCACATCCTGGGAATCATAGCATTGTGATTGCAGGGTGGACGAACATGCCGGTGTATGAAATAGATTTTGGTTGGGGAAAGCCTGTGCATTTTGGTTTAGGAAGTGATTTTCGTGAAGAAAGGGCAGTGATTATGCCAAGCTCAGATGGGAACGGTGTTGTTGTCACCACTAATTTCCAGACAATAGATATGCAACTTTTCAAGAAATTCTTCTACCAGGATGTATGAATCGATCATCGGAACGGATAGTATTTGCATCTCAGTGCTTTGTATCAATTCAATAATTTATCAAAATATTCATTATTGCTTTGTGTCTTAAGCAACTCTTTACTTGTTAAAATAATTTATGATGCCAATAATATAACGATTTATTTTCTATTTCTAATGCGTTTCTGTTTATAATGGATTAACCAATTTGGTCGGAGACTTTGTGAATAGTTTAGTTTCTAAGTAATTTCTTGGCTTTTTTTCTCAGGATGATGACCAGGTAATTTCTGGCATAGACTGGAGCACAACATCAAATAGAATTGTTACTGCATCCAATGATCGGAATTCGTGACTGGATGGCTATGTGATTTAGAACATTAGACATATCACCCTAGGTCTTGGTAACTTTAACATTGCCTTTTATATTTATACATGTACACACACAATACACTAACAAATTATATGTCTTCCTCCATGATTCACCAGAAAAAAAAAAAAGACATCTTCTTTCATGTGATTTGTCACTTTCTTTCTCACAGTAGCAGATTTAAAAAGACGTGTTTTTTAGACAGATTTGAAAAGATTTGTCTTTTTCTTTTTCTTTTTTATAGCATCTGTATACAATTATTACTTGCAAAGCTCACATTATACATAGTCTTAGAGGGAAAAGTGGTTTAAAAAAATAGTGGTAAAAGAACATGAAGTGTTGCTCTCACCAGTCACCACCACATAGCAAAAAACAGAGATAGGTAGACTAAAATGGCAGATAGTGCAGTGTCCTTCGGTCGTGTCCAAAAACCAGACTAATTTAGACAAACGATAACCCACACAGACAGTTTATTTATAATATCTTGAATTTTTCTATATTGTCTGTGTCGTGTAACATGATGTTTGTCTCGGTTCCTGCCAAAAAAAAATTTGTCTCGATTATCACGTTCTCTCTAATAATACACCATTTATCTATATAATATTCATCCCATATTTTGTATTCATGTCAGTGTTCACACAAATTTATATATTCCAATGTCTGTGTGCAGACCAAGACTTTGAGATTTCCAGTGTCTTTCTTAAATGTTTTTTTGAACAAGTTGTGGTTTCCTTTTTATTCTGTCTTAATACAGCAAATAGTGATATTGATAATGGGAAAATGCGATAAACAATGTTAGTTGCAGTTGTCATGGTAGTTGTTGTACCAATAAAGGTTATATATATATATATATATATATATAAAACCATGCTTATCAAATTGTTTGTCTTACGGGAATGCTTTCATTTTAATTATTCATTTGGCTCTATTTTTGTTGTAAAATTTCGTATTTCCTTTAACCACTTTTGTCCCTTAATAGTGTCTCTGTCTTTTTTATTTAATAGTCATATTTCAACAACTCATTTTTTTAAATATCTCACTACATTTATTATAATCTAATTTTTTATGTTATTGGTTTTATTTTTTCCTCGACTCTTTCATCTCTTTGTTATTGGCCGATTCAGCGACATTGTTAATCATTTTGTAAATGTTTGGCCATTAAGCTCTGTTTCCAAGAAAAAAATATACGGAGTAGGATAAAAGAAAAATTAAATTATCACACTTTTTACGTATTAATTAAAAAGATTAAATCAGAATTTTCGTTTGGAGTAAATTATTAATGGTTTACACATTTAAGAACCAAAATGATCCTTTATTTTTAATTACACATGAGATCACCTTATAAAGATGGAAAGCTTTAATAGAAGTGAGTAAGTTCAGTGACTAGACAACTTAATGACTGAATTTGAGTGTTCATCCAAACATGATCACAGTTGCATTTATAGGTTCATAACTGTGAGCCAAAATGACACCTAGAGTCACTACTTTCCTAGCTCCTTTTCTTTGTTGCCTATAGCCTCAATTATTGCAAGACAATAATCTAGTGGCATTAAGTAGTAAGACCCCTGAAAGCAACACATCAAAAACAATCCACTCTGATATGACATGGTGTGGGCTGGGCATTTACGTCACATAAGAGACCCATGCCATGACAGTTGTTAACACTTATTGAAGGCAATCTTGCAATAATCTATTAGCATTAAATAGTAAGATCCCTGAAAGCCACACATCAAAGAGAATCCACTGTGATATGACATGGTGGGGGCTGGGCATTTACGTCACATAAGAGACCTTGCTTCTCTCAGTTGCAGCCACTTTATCTGCATCATTGATGAAATCTTGAAGGCTTTCCAGTTCATCTTTTAGTCCTCAACTTCTTCCTGGAGACCTCTCAGTCTCTCAGCATATTGACAACTTCCAGAAACTTTGGAAGCGCATGCTGACCAGCCAAGGATACTGCAGTTTCTGCCATTTTAGTGTATAGCTCTCTCTTTTGCTTTGTTGTGAGTGTAAAGCTTTATTCTCTTCAACATTATATATAGTCAGAGTATATGGAATGGATAGACTAAAGTATAATCCATCTGTCAAAAAGCACATGGTTGTTTGACTTACACAGACATGATCTGCCAGTATTGAATTTGATAATGTTAATTAGTTGTCACCATATCAAGCTACCCAATTTTTAAATTAGTTGCACCTATGATATTAATATATTTAAATTTCATCTCATCTTATAAAAGTATGGTTCGATCCAATTCAATGAGTATGCAGAACATGCTTGATGCCTGTCGCTGTCAGTATTATTTGTAACAAAAAAATTTAACGACCCGCCTGCTTGTCAACTTAATTTCCTTTTTGGAACAATAGAGTTTGAACAAATTTTTGCCGCTAACTATTTTTATTAACAATGTTCATTTGAAATTTATCACTACCAAGTGTAAACGAAAAATAATTAAAATGCTTACTTACACAAGAGAAGAGGTGCAGTGTTAAAGCAGGGGTCTCGGCCCCGTTCAATTGTGTGTAGATTGCATACACTGGGACGTTTTGCTTTTTTCTTTTGATTTATATTAGACTATAAAAAAATTAAGTAATTTGATTGGTATAACCTGCAAGTTATTATCACCCCTATAGCCCTGTCTTCTTTAAGTCATGGACACAACACTGTTTAATGCTTCCATCTTATATTAAATATTGTTGTGAAACTTCTTCCAAAATTTTTCTGCTTTCATGTTGAATAAATATACATGAACACTCGTATTCTAATATATACTTTGTGAGAAAAAGAGAAAAAAGAAATAAATGTAAGTATGATAGGTGATATGATTTGATAGAAAGAGAGAGATAGAAAGAAAAATAAGGTGTATAATAAGTATTTATAATATTGAGGTTTAGAAATATCAGTATTCTTTCATGTTTACCCTTACCTAATTAGTTAAGTACAACAAGTTTTTTTAATCATTATTATATAATTTAATTTTTTTTAAAACAATATGTACCTAAAAAATATTTTTTATTATAATTTTTTTTAAGTTAAAATTTTAATTTATAAAAAAATTAATTAAAATTTAAAATATGTATAGTATAAGTTTGATAACATGTGCTTGAGTATTATTTTAAAATATATATTATTTAATTTTTAACAAAATAAAAATATTATATTAAAACAAAAAGTTTAATATTCATACATTATTAGTATAAAATAATTTTATACTCTTTTCATGTTAATTACATCTCTTATTAAAACATGTAATTGACTTAAATAAAAAAAATTAATAAAAATGACTACAAAAATATTTATATTGAAAGTTTATATTTTCAAAATAATAATCTATTTACTGATAAATATATAATTTCAAAATAATAATACGAATATAAATATACAACTTGAAAATCATTTTTTTATTCATAATCTTTTTTATTATATTTGTCACATTTAATCTTTAAATTTGTTATATTCATAAATTATAATTTTTAAATTTTTTATATTTGTTAGATAATTAAAATAATAATATTTTAAAAACGTCATAAAATAATAATAATAGGACAATTTCAAAAATTATTTTTTATTTAAATTAGATGATAAATTTTGTTTAAAATAATATAAAATCAAAATTATAACTCTAAACGAAATCAAACTAACAAAAGAACAAATATTATAATTTTAAAACAATTACAATGATCCTAAGATAATAAAAAAACATGATAATTTTAAAATAATTACATTAATCAATTAAAAATCATAATTTCTTTTTGAATTATATGATGTCATATTAATTTTTTTAAAATCTAGTTAAAAAAATGAAATTAATACCAAATGATTGATTTATATTTATATTTATTTAAATTTAAATCAAATTAGACTTGTTATATTCATAATCGTTAAATTTGTTATATTCATAAAATAATTATAATTATAACTTAAAAGTATCATAAAATAATAATAACAGGATAAATTATAACTTAAAAATCATAATTTCTTTTTGAATAATAAGATCTCAAACTATTTTTTTTTAAATCTAGTTAAAACAACGAAAGTAATACCAAATAATTTATTTAAATATAAATTAATATTTATTTTAATTAAAATCTATTTAGACTTGTCACATTTAATATTTAAAATTTGTTATATTCATAATTTTTAAATTTGTTATATTCATATGATAATTACAATATTAACTTAAAAACATCATTAAATAATAACAATGAGACAAATTTGAAAATCATTTTCATTTAAATTAGATGATAAGGTTTATTGAAAACAATATAAAATAAAAATTATAACCCTAAACGAAATCAAACTAACAAAAGAACAAATATTATAATCTTTAAACAATTACAATAATCCTAAGATAATAACAAAAATTATAATTTTAAGATAATTACATTAATCAATTTAAATTACTTCATTACAATTTTTTCAATTTATTTTTAATTATCAACTATTATTTAAAAACTATAATTTCTTTTTGAATTTTAAGATGTCAAACTAATATTGTTTTTAAAAAAAAATGTTGTTCAAAAAAATGAAATTAATATAAAATAATTGATTTAAATTTAAATCCATTTAGACTTGTTACATTTAATCTTTAAATTAATTATATTTATAAAATAATATTAAAAATAACATAAAATAAAAATATAACCTTAGACGAAATCAAATTAACAAAAGAATAAATATTATAATTATATATAATCCTAAAACAACTACAATAATCCTAAAATAATAACAATTATAATTTTAAGATAATTATATTAATCAATTTAAACTATCTCATTACATTTTTTTCAGTTTTTTTATTATCAACTATTATTTAAAAATCATAATTTCATTTCAAATTTTAAAATCTCAAACTAATATTTTTTTAAAAAAAATATAGTTTAAAAAAATAAAATTAATATCAAATAAATGATTTAAATTTAAATTGATATTTATTTAAATTTAAATCCATTTTGATTTATTACATTTAATTTTTAAATTTTTTATATTCATAAGATAATTACAATAATAACTTAAATATTATTAAAAATAATATAAAATAAAAATGATAAGGTTAAACAAAATCAAACTAAGAAAATAATAAAAAGTATAATCTTAAAACAATTATAATAATTCTAAGATAATTTACAAACATTATAATTTTAAGATAATTACATTAATCAATTTAAACTACCTCATTACACTTTTTTCAGTTTTTTTTATTATCAACTATTATTTAAAAATCATAATTTCTTTGTGAATTTTAAGATCACAAATTAATATTTATTTTTTAAAAAAATCTAGTTAAAAAAAAAACAAAATTAATACCAAATAATTGATTTAAATTAGATGATAAAGTTTTATTGAAAATAATATGAAATAAAAATTATAACCCTAAACGAGATCAAACCAACAAAAAAATAAATATTATAATCTTAAAACAATTATAATAATCTTAAGATAATAACAAACATTATAAAAAAAATTAATACCAAATAATTGATAAGACTTGTTATGTTTAATATTTGAATTTGTTATATTCATAAGATAATTACAATAATAACATAAAGTATCAAACGGGACAATAATATAAAATAAAAATAATAATTTCACACGAAATCAAACTAATAAAAGAACAAATATTATAATTATAATATTAAACATTATAACCCTAAACGAAATTAAATTAACAAAAGATCTCTCTTTATTTCAATGATTAATGTAGTGATGGTTGATAACTGGTAACATGAAACTACAATGTCATTGGTAAGGTTTGTCATTGTTGCTGCGTAGGATGTCCATCATTAACTTTAAAAACTTGGAATTCCCTATTGAAACAAAAGAAAAGAAAAGAGAATGCAAAATATGAGTTAGAAATGAATTAGAAAAAAAGAAAAAAATATTGGAGAAAAAAATGAAGAAATCTTAGTCTAATCGGTGTAGGCTGGTAGCATAGAGGAAGAAAAACATGAATATACAAGCAACTGAAAAGAAAAAAAAACCTATTACATAGAGGAAAAAAATGAATATAAAAGTACAATTGATGAGTGAAAGAAATAAAAAATTGTAGAAGAAACAAAAAAAGAAAAAAAATAGAAAAATAGAAAAGAATGCACAAAAAGAGAAGAATAGAAGAAAAAAAAAACTCGGATGGACTGGAAAGAAAAAACATGAATATATTTGAATTTATAACTAACAATGTTAGTAGATATAAATAAATAATTTTAATAATAATATTACTTTGAATATTCAAATTATTTTAAAAATTGAATAGATTAATTTGTTAAAAATATTTTTTTATTTAACATAATTAAATGTAGAATTAATATAAGACTGTCACACGTGACATCTAGCAACGTGACAAAACCTTCTTTTAGAATAGATAATATATATATATATATATATACCTCAAAAACTAGTCAAATGTTAAGTGGCAAATATGACACCCAATGACAAAAATTTAAACTTAAAACAATGATTTGTGATTAAAAAAAAAATGGCACTTTGAAGACAAAAATAAGTAAAGAAAGTTGGGAAATAAAACTCAGAACAGTAGGGATATAACAATTACTCAATTAGAGAAAACTCATTTCCTTTTACCACTTTATCCAAATCACAAATGTGATTACAGATGAATCGTAAAATACATTTCGTATGCAATCAGAAGTTGCCACTGCACATGCCAAATGTCAACCATAAAACATGGAGCTATTGCAAAAGTTCAGGAGAATATTCTGCAGAGTTCAAGCCTTCTATTAAAAAGAAAGGAAAGCAAAATTCTTATGAGGAGGGCGATTCATTCCTGCTATACAATTTAGTTACATTCTTACTTTTATTACTAGAAGAAATGGAATAGAAATCATCCAGGTATGCCAAAGCTTCTGTGTTGCTGTTACAAACCTTCCACAATGATGCAATCTCTCCTTTGGAGACAGTTCCCCAGCCCTCACAATCATTTAAAAAGTCAAGCAGCTTAGAATAAAATGAATCATAGTTCATCAAGAGGAATGGAACAGGAAGCTTTGATCCAATCCGTTCCAGTTGAATCAATGCCAGTATCTCAAACGCCTCATCTAAGGTACCAATCCCACCAGGAAGAGCAACAACAGCAGTCTTATCAAATGAATTGTTCCTCACTACAGCGTCCACTAGCCCGTGCTTTCTTGCAGAGAAAAATCTGAGCACAGAAGTTAAAACAATCTAAGCAGCCAATTGCAGTCATGTTAATAAAACAAATTGAGCAACACTTGTAAATTACCTGCAGGTGAGGTAATTTTCTGATGGTAAGTATGGATGAAAGTTAGACGCGGTCCACTCCCCGGCTTCTTTTCCTATCTTGAATCCACCAACTGGTTTTCCTGCTAGAATAGCACCTTGAGTAACAGCATCCATTAGCCCTGGTCCAGCCCCTGACCAAGAAGTGCAGTCCAAAAGATTTGCAACCTGCGCAGCAAGATAATCATTACATTAAGATCCTTGTCACTATCACCGTTGTTAATGCCAGAAACAATGATATTAGGTAACAAATGAATGCAATCTTATATATTACCCACCAGCATGTAAGCCGGAAAAAAGGCAGGAAGCTATTGTAAGAATTTACTTGCCTCTTTAGCCAGCCCTTGTGCTTGCAGGTAATGTGAATGCGTGGGTCCCATCCTTGAAGAACCCAGATACAGAGCTCCTCTCCCTAATCTGTGTATGAGTTCGTAACATTTTTTAATCTCTTCTCTAACCTGTAATATAGAAAAACAGAAAAACAAGTGAGGAGTCACTTTCCTGGATTTTTCACTGGAATACCAAAGGTATGAAGTTAAACAAGATGGAACGAGTTAACAACATAGAAAAACTCTGTGCAAAGGGATTTTCCAGAGTTCATATATATATGTAGGATCAGCCCTTGCCATTAGCAAAAGCTTGAGCTATTATTCCTTTATTGCTTCATAGAGATGCATCAAACACCAAAGGGTTGCACCAGTTATAGGCAAAAGAACAACAACAACAACAACAAAAGAAGAAGAACTTCTACAAAAATAATCAATTTACATCAACAAATCGAAAAACCTCCAGAAAGAATACAAATTCCTAGCTTCCCATCACTATAAAACAGGAAACTCTTCCATAACATAGTAGCTATTAGTTGTCACTTGTCACCCCCCATAGTTTACATGGATTTGGTAGCTACTCTTCAAGCAATACAACTAAACAGAAACTTCCATAACAAAAAGAGCTTCCACTTTCACCAATTCCCATCAAATATATGCACCAAGAAAAAAGAAAAAAAAAAGAGCAAAAGGCACTAACTTGAACAAGAAGATGGCAAATGGTACCTCATCTGGGCTCTTCCTCTCATCCGACTCAGCTGACTCATGCTTGCTGACAAAACTTGCTCTTTGAATGGCCCTGTGCTTTGAAAACTTGAAACCAATTCTATTATTCTGTTCTTTTCTGCACAAAAATTGGCACTTGATTCTAGTTTCATGAGTGCTGTCTCTCAGCACAAGATGGTTACCCAACGAAGCTGCCACTGAGAAACCCATCCTTGTGAGATTCCTAAAGGCGTCAACTTCAAGCCTTACAATAAGAACCAACAATTCAAGCTCTGAGCTTTTCTAGGAACACAAACAATGTATGCTCATCGCAGGAAACGGAATCAGTGAGAACAAGACACAGTTTTTTTTTTTTTCTTTTTGTCGCCACAAGAAAGCAATATTATGCCCTTTGGGCTTTGTTTACGATAAATACAAAGTGGGCCTGGATTTGTAGGTGTAGTTCAACCGCGGCCCAATTGGTTCTTAACCCTACCTTTCTTCTTCTTCTTCTCATCCCTGAAAGTGAGTCACTAGTCAGAGCTCGCAGCAGCACCACCGTTCTATTCTTCTTCCAAAATGGGTACGTTCTACGTTCTCTCTATCTCTCTCACACACGCAGACACTTTCTCATAATATGATGATGCTGATTCATGTGAATTTCTGTAGGTATCTCTCGTGATTCCATGCACAAGAGGCGCGCCACCGGCGGCAAGAAGAAAGCTTGGAGGAAGAAGAGAAAGTAAATTCTTCTACCTAATTTCTATTCATTGCCAAGTAATTACATTACATTTTTAAACAATTCAATGTTATGTGTTTTATATCATTTGTTTGGATCTAACCAAAGTTATAGTTAATTCAAAGTCAGCATTTCAAGGTTTATCAGAATGAAGCCCTAGTTTTAACCAAAAAGTTACATTTCTTTTTTATTATTATGCTGCTATTCTTTTTTTTTTTTTTTCAAATGATTATGATTATTGTGTTTGATGTTCTGTTTGTTGTAAAGGTATGAGCTTGGGAGGCAGCCAGCAAACACAAAGCTATCAGGCAACAAGACAATTAGGAGGATTAGAGTTCGCGGCGGGAACGTGAAGTGGCGTGCTTTGAGGCTTGATACTGGGAACTACTCATGGGGGAGTGAGGCTGTGACCCGCAAAACAAGGGTTCTTGATGTGGTGTACAATGCATCCAACAATGAGCTTGTTCGGACTCAGACATTGGTCAAGAGTGCCATTGTTCAGGTCGATGCAGCGCCCTTCAAACAGTGGTATCTGCAGCATTATGGCGTTGAAATTGGCCGCAAGAAAAAGAACTCTGCAGCTCCTGCCAAGAAGGAAGGGGAGGTATAACAAGCTGAATTGAACTTTGTGCTAAATGCTAATACATGTTTGCTTCTTAGGTGCAGTTTCCCTTTTAGATGCTTTACAAGATGAATACTGTGCTGTGACATTAGAATGGCTTTTGTGAATGTTGGTTGTTGGAACTTGGAAGCTTGAATCTTTTGCTTCAATTTCAATTATGTGCATTGTGCACTTTATTTGGTTATGATGCACTTTTTTCTCATTCCACTAATTCTCTATATTTTATATGCACTACTTTTTAAACCAAACATCCAATGAAATTTGATCATTTTACCATGTCATATTTTTCATTAAATGTTTTATACTGACTGCATATAATTTAACTCATTTTGTAATTCTAGTTTTGAATTATTCAAGGGCTGTAAGTCTTAATGCATGAAAAAAAAATCTCGAAAATGAGTTTTGGAACTGGGTTGCAAAGGCTATATATGAAATGGTTTATTTTTTAAAATTAGAATAAGATTGTCATTTTTATCAACTCTGGTTTTTTATTTATTCAAATTCTGTTTTTCTTGCAGTTTTGATGATAACCTTATTTCTTCCATCACTCAATATTTCTGTTTTAACAGGATGGTGAAGCTGCAACTGAGGAGGTGAAGAAGAGTAACCATGTTTTGAGAAAATTGGAAAAGCGAAAAGAGACCCGGGTGCTTGATCCTCACATTGAAGAACAATTCGGAGGCGGTCGCCTTTTGGCTTGTATCTCATCTCGACCTGGTCAATGTGGTCGTGCTGATGGGTATGTTCCTTTTTACTCAATTAGCTATCAGAGATATATCAAGTGCATGCTTTCCTGCATCCAGTTAGAGTAAATTTTAGATTTGCCTTTCATAGTTAGAACAATCATCCCATTTGCAAGAGCATATATTTGTTGAGCTAGAAATTAAGTAAAATGATAGGTCCGAAGATAAGGGATTTAGTTTGTCAAATGTTAAAAAATTATGGTTGACTTCAAATATAGATCAAGAGTTAATCAGAACTTGTAAAGTTCATTGGCAAAAGAAATTATGGTTGACAGTATTGCCAAGTGAACAATATTATGTAATTTTAAATTTAATGGTGCTTAGTGTTTTCTGATTTTTTTGCAGATATATATTAGAGGGCAAAGAGCTGGAATTTTACATGAAGAAGCTTCAGAAGAAGAAGGGCAAGGGTGCTGCTTAAGACATTGTCTCTTCCTACTCGTTGCATCAGAATTTCTTGAAGCTCTTAACTACCCACCATCAGATTATCAGTTTTGCTAGGAAGTCTACTTTCTTGGGGAGGGAGGGGCTTATGGGTGTAAACATAGCCAAGAACATTTATTTGTTTACTTAGTGAGTCCTGTTTAAATTGATTATTTCAACATTACAATTTTCTAGGGCATTGACTTTCTTACTTTGCAATTTCGCATTTCTTTAGAGCAGACAGAGAGTCCTTAGAATTATTTTCATTTGACGTTTATAAGTTTAACTGTGTCCGATGAGTTCTTAAAATGAGTAGTTCTTTTGATTTCTGACCTTCCTATATTCATGGACTATGTTATGAGTCTCATGTTGAGTGAGAAATAACAAACTCGATATGGTATTTAAGTTATGAGGGTTCTTATTTTTTATTTATTTAATAGATTTAATAGACTAGTCTTTTTGGATTTAGGAACCAAACTTGCAGATTAAACAAATTAGGAGACCAAATATTTTAGTCATTAAAATATTACTTATGATGTGATTTGTGACATAACTGAGTAGTTGAAGTTGATTCTATCTTTAATGTCTCTTAGATCATAAGATTCTTTAAAAAAAAAAAAAAAAACTAAATCATAAGAGTTTATATAGTAGTCATTTGCTAATTGAATAGCATATACCATTTACGAAATTATAAGGAGATTTATGTGACTTGATAAAACCGAACACCGTATAACTCAAAATTGAGAAATTGACTTGCATAAAAAAAATACCATTATTGAATTAAAAAAATACAATTAAGAGTGTCTACATGTTCTATGTATTTATAGAAGTTATTTTGAGATTTTTTTTTTTGAGAGTTCTAGAAGACTAGTTAGTCTTTCCAAAAGCAGTGTAGGCAAATTCTATTTTCATTGCAGTTCACTGTTGCAAAACCAACTTCCCATTATCATACTCAAGAATAACAATTCCAAAGGCTGGTGAAAGTGCCAAAGCTAAATATAAACTCTCTGGAACAACACAAAAGCCTTACCAAAGACTTTGAGGATGGTATATGCGAGAACCATAAGTTGATATGATCATTTGTATGAACAAGGGAAGTTGAAGCCTTGCAAATAGAGCAATAGGTACACATGCCAGAAGAGCAATAGGAATTGCCACCCATTTCAGTCTCTCCCTTAGCAGCAAATCCAGGGCTGCACCAAATGCTATCATTGTAGTTACTATAGAAAAGAACAAAGAAGCCAAACCCAATATTATTCTCTCAGGCAATCTCCTGAGAAAATCTTCTTCCGCGTAATGTGCCATTAGGATTGATAAAAACATCAGTAGAGAAACCATGGAGGAAAACAAAGCTAATGTATCTGACACAACAAACACCATGAATGTGTTATCTGACAAGTATATTGGAAATCCTTTGTCTTGGTTGTTTCCACCAGGTACAGTTATAGAAGCAGCAAAGACAACTGTTGCAATGAGAGTAGCCACCAACATGCAAGAGTTTGATGTATCCTTCATCCAATTCTTTGCTTCTTCAAGCAAGGTCTTATGCTCTTCTCTGAACAATTGCCAAGGTGTTTTACCATCTTGGTTTTTAACTTCTTTATGAAGAGGGTGATCCCATTTCTCTACTTCCTGTTGGATATTACACAATGTTATCATTATTTTAGTGTAGTTGGACTTCAAAATAACTATTAAGGGGATTTTGTTACGAGACTAAACAAACCTTAAACCACTGTAACTCTTTTTGCATTTGAAAGGCTGCACCAGAAATTGATGCCAGCTGAGGAGAAGAAAACCTTGCTGCTAAATGGGATGTGGTGGTATTCTGTGATTCACCTAATGACAGGATTAAAAACTTGCAAACTATAGGCATCTTGCATATAAGACTAAAAACCTTTTCTTGCCGCTTCTTGATGGAAATTTGAGCTACAAATCCTTCATTTGGCATGCGAATCCAAACCAAATCAGGAAAGAACTGGAAACAAATTCTTAAAACTTCAACTATGCCAGATGATGCGGCATTGAAAATAATGTCTGCACTCATTAAAGACTGCCAGAATTCAGGGTCATCTTTGGTTGAAGCCTGTGTGCAAACAAATTCCACCAATCTCACAGCAGAAATGTGTCTCAACTTTGTCTCTCTGACTAGCTTTATGCCAGGAACTGCATATGAAGTTTTGTATTTGTTTTAATGAAAATTAAAACATAAAAAAAGAAAAGGAGAAACCAAGAGTTTAAGGATATCTGGCTCTTCTGGTCAAGTACAACATACCAATACTCTGAATTGCATTCCATATTGTACTACTAAAATGAGATTGGTGATGGCTTGAATTCCCATAAGAATCTTTCAAATTTCCTCTCAGATGACTTGGTGGTAAAAAATCAAGTTCATCTGGCACACCTAATAAAGTCAAAGAGGAAAGCTTAATTTCATCAAGGCAGAAATGTATTGTAATGAAGCATGGTAAGAAAAGAGAATAATATCTAAAGAGGGTACTACTTACACTGGTAAATGCATCTTTCCCCAAATCCAAGCTTATTTCCACTTTGGAAGTCCGAGGGAAATTTTGACAGAACATTAAGTATAATGCTTCCATTTGAATCTGTCAGAGTAGCCAAATTTGAGTACCGCTGGAGAAGATACATAGTGATATCTGTACATGGGAGAACCAAAAAAATAGTTATATAAGAACATAAATAGCAGGGTATGAGCAAAAAAATACAATTTTTTTTTGCTTGATACTCTTCCTACAATACCCTTCCTTTCTAAACAAGTCAAAAAGTTTTCAAAAGCTGAACAGTATTTTCAAGGGTAATATAAGAAGAAAATTTGAAATTTAAGACAATAGAGAACAGAGGAAGTACTATTTAGCAAAGCATTTAATTTACCATGAAATCCTGCAGCAGTAAGCAAAGTGACAAGTTGACCAGCAGATGGACCAGAGAATGGACAGCCAGGTTCTTCATCTGTAGTATTCAATACAAAGTACCACACCATCTCTTTGCATCTAGAAGATGTAATACTATAGATAAGTGGTGTGAAACTTTTCTTGTCAATAAGTTGTGTCAGAAAAGGGTTTTTAGCCACCAATGCCTTGGCAGCACTTGTGTTATCACCCATTGCAACATAGTGCAAACAAGTGCAACCCATCAAGTCCAACGCTGAAAGTACTTGTATAGGCACATGTTGCACCAACTTCTCAACAATTTGCCATTGCCCTCCTATTGCTGCAGCATGAAGTGCAGTCCCACCAATTGCAGTGATCTTTGCTGTCAATGCACTTGGATCATTGTCAAGAAAAGCCTTTGTAGATTTCCAATCTCCTTTTAGTATAGCTATGTGCAACGGATGGTAGTATCTGTGATTAAATTCCCTAGCTTTGGACAGTAAATAAAACAATGTGAATTTCTATGGAGGCGTGAAAACATGAGAAATGCTAACAATACATTCTCTCTTGACACAGTCTTTTGAACACACTTTTTACTATTGGTTGAAATTTATTAAGAATCACAAAATTGTGTTGGTCTCACACCTTATCTACACTCATGATTTTTAATAAATTTTAACCAACAAGACAGTGTTAGAAAGAATGTGTTGTTAACACATAATGAATAAAAAGTAAGAATGCTACAGCATTTATTTGCAAAAGACACTTATATTGCTTTCATGTGTGTTTTCAATGTGAATGTATAAACAATGAATGCTTATGAAGAACATTTGGGTATATCATGATTTGAAGCAAGGTTACACGTAGAAGAGTTGAGGTTTTTAACAAAGGAAAACTAGACAACAAATTATAAAAAAAAATCGGTGATTCATGGATTGATCAACGATTCCATCGATCATCCATAGCATAGAGGGAAATACAACCTTGGTGAGCTCCACATACTTGTCAAGTAGCAGTGAGTGTATGGAGTTTGGATGGAGAGGGAATTATATTTTCTCGTTAAACTTTAGTCTAGTCTTTTGCATTTATTTGATCTAGTCACTTTCCTTTTAGGTTTAAAGTAGATTTTAGTCATTCTAATTTTCATTAATTTTGGTTTTGGTCCTCATTATATCTCTCTTGGGACCTGCTTTTGATTTTGGTCCCTATCATAATCATTAATCTGAGTATAGTCCCTTTTATCGTGAAGAAACCAATAGTCAATCTATTCAAAATTCTGATAGGGAAGATGAATAAATTACAACGGTAAATATAATTAAAACCTTACAACAAAAATGACATGTTAAAATCGTTCTATAAGAATAGGAAATACATTTCATAAATAATTTACAGCATTAGTAGATTATGGTGTTAATCTAAACTGTATTAGAGAAGTGATAATTCTTATTAAATATTATGAAAAAATACAGCAAAAATTATTCACTACTAATAACTCAAATTTGCAAGTCCAGTTTAAATTACCAACAGTAAGTATTTGTAATAAGGGAAGATGTTTTAAGAATATATTTATTCTATCAAATCATATATCGGAAGAAATGATTTTAGAAACTCCATTCCTAACACAAATATACTCCTTTGAAGTATCTAAGGATTAAAACAAATGAAATACTGTTAGAATTTATAAAACTACCAAAGAGAAAAAAGATCTTGAAAATAAATGAAACTGATTTTCTTAATAAAATTGAAAGTAAATCAAATCAAATAACCTTCTTAAAGCAAGAAATTCTCTATAAATGGATAGAGGAACAATTAAAAACAGAAAAGATAAAAACACAATTTAAAGAATTAACTGAAATATTTTCCAAAGAAGTTTGTACAAATGTTCCAACCGCCTTCTGGAAAAGGAACTTGTTTATGGTAAATTTGCCTTATGAGGAAGACTTTCATGAAAGTAAGATTCCCACAAAAGCTCGTCTAGTTCAAATGAACAGAGAAACCCTTGACTATTGTAAAAAAGAAATCCAGGGTTTCATCGATAAAAGACTTATTAGGCTTAGTAAGTTTCCATGGAGTTGTGCAACGTTTTATGTGCAAAACGCTTCAGAATTGGAAAGAGACGAGCCTAGGATGGTTATTAATTACAAACCACTTAATAATGCTCTAAAATAGATTAGGTACCTTTTACTTAATAAAAGAGATCTAATTGGAAGGCTTCACCAAACCACTATCTTCTCTAAATTTTATATGAAATCCGGTTAGTATTAAATAAAGGTTAAAGAAGAAGATAAATATAAAGGTTATTATCAAATCAAGGTTAAAGAAGAAGATAAATATAAAACAACGTTTACATTTAAGGATTTATTGGCTACCACCTTTTATAATATTTAGTAGGAATTAACCTTTCTCTAATGCAGTTTAGATCAGCACTAGAATCTACTAGAACATTAAATATAATTGATGAAGAAGCTCTTGGCAAAATAATAGGGGCAGTGGACATAATTACTAAAGAAGATGATCTTCTTGGCTATACCATAATATATACCAAGGGTGGTCCCAGTAGTAAGTCCTAGAGTGAGGTAGTAAAACTGTTGGTTTAGCTTGGTGGACTTTGCTTTAGTCTATTTAGATGATATGTTAATTTATTCCTCTTCAGTAGAACAACACATAACTTGAATTTGATCAAATGTCACTTACATAAATATTGCTTCTTGATAATCAAAATAATTAAAGGTAGGAGGAATGAAATACCTAATGAAAATAAAAAATATGCTTCTAGAGCAAAAAGAAGAAGGAAGTAGTAAGAACCAGAATAATTTTTAGGGTTATGACTTTGCAAAGATATTAAAACAAGTTGAAAATCAAAATAAAAGGGTTACTATACAAGATCTATAGAATGAAATAAAAGATATAAAAGAAGAAATTAAATCAATAAAATTAAACCAAAATTACAACGGTAAATATGATTAAAACCTTGCAACAAAAATAGCATGTTAAAATCGCTTTAAAAATAGGAAATACATTTCATAAATACTTTACAACATTAGTAGGGTTAATTCTTACTAAATATTATGAAAAACACAGCAAAAATTAGTCACTGATAATAACTCGAATTTACAAGTCCAGTTTAAATTACCAACAACAAGTATTTGTAATAAGGGAAGATGTTGGTTTTCTTGACCCAATTATTACTTATGAGACTACTTGATGCAATATTTGATTGGTATAATTTAATTGTTGGTACAAATTTTTAATGTCTTTTAAGGTTGGATTTTCGATTTTTATTCTATCTACACTAATCATCTTAAAAGGTGAAGTAGTTACTTCATTATTTTCAATGTTAGCAAGCTAATTTCTTATAAAGGAGGAATTTCTCCTTCGAAAGTTTCTTTAGTAGTTTTTCAACTTTTTTTTAACACTTTTAATCACCTTTATTGAGAGTTTATCTACACAATTTTGTTTAAACCACTCAAAAAAAGGTATTTGAGTTTAAAGTCCTTCTAAATTTTTATAGTAATTTTCTCTATAATTTGCTAGTTCTTGTTGTGAAAAGGTTGCAAAGAAGTAGTCTTTCATTTTCTTGTTTTCTTTACTAAGAAATTCTTTTCTTAATAATTATTTATTTATTTGGAAAACGCTTATCATATTTAATTGACTAAATTCTTATGAAGTTGGTGAATTGTGAGTTCTGGCTGACTCAAATTGTATTGAAGGGGGAAATTGTTATTCTTCATATTCTGGGACAGGTATAGTTGGATCTGTCTTAGTTCCTTTGAAATTTGAAACCTTGGATTTCTTTCTTACAATAGTCAAGGGTTTCTCTGTTTATTTAAACTGGATGAGCTTTTGTGAGAATCTTACTTTTATGAAAGTCTTTCTCATAAGGAAAACTTACTATAAACGAGTTCCTTTTCTAGAAGGCGGTTGGAACATCCGCACAAACTTCTTTGGAAAAGATTTCAGTTAATTCTTTAAATTATGTTTTTGTTTTTTCTGTTTTTAATTGTTCCTTTACTTGTTTATAGCGAATTTCTTACTTTAAGAAGGTTATTTGATTTGATTTACTTTCAATTTTATTAAGGAAATCGATTTCATTTATTTTTAAGATGTTTTTTTTCTCTTTGGTGGTTTTATGAATTCGAATAGTATTTCATTTATTTTAATTCCTTCCTTAGATACTTCAAAGGGGTAGATTTGTATTAGGAATGGAGTTCAGGTGTGAAATTAACTTCTACTGCCCTTGAGTTATATTCTACTATGCTATCCAGCATGGTAGGTACAAGGTCTTCTGGGTTTAAGAGATCTTCCAATCTTCATTTTAGCCTACTAGTTATTTCTTTATGTTTTAATGTTTTTTTGGAAGTGATACACCTACCTTTTTTGGGTTTACTAATAGAAGGGTTATCTCATTAGTAAGAGATAATTGCAATGCCTTTGGGGCAAATATAGATGTGTTTAGACCTTGTCTAAACAATGGTTTGATTTCTATCTATATAGACCTTATATGAAGGTATCTATAATTCTTAATGTGGTTGGCAATTAATTGGTTTTGTTAAATATGTGCCTTGAATATAATAGCATTTTTTTATTATAAGTAATTTAATAGAAACCATGCATGTAAGTTAAAGGTACATGTTGCTCGCATCCTAGTATAAAAGGATCATTATGCTCTGTAGAAATTCATCCCAACAAGAAATAAGAGGAGAGTCAATTGTATGAGACATTAAGAATTCAGAGAGAATTCTTCTTTGTAGTTATTTTCTTTTCTCATTAATAAGAAAGATTCTTTTTAGTGTAAATTCTTGATGTTAAAGACGATTTGTCACAACAAACTGATATTAGAGCTATGGCATCTATGAAGTTTGACGTTGAGAAATTTACTGGCAAAAATAACTTCAACCTGTGGCGGGTGAAGATGCTCGCTCTCCTCACGCAACAAGAATGTGAGTTGGCATTGGAAGGAGAAGAAAAGTTTCCAGCTAAGCTTACACCTACACAAAAGAATACGATAATAAAAAAGGCACATAACATAATATTATTATCGCTAGATGATGAAGTTTTGGGAGAAGTCTTTGGAGAAAAGACTACCAACACGCTTTAGGCAAAGCTTGAAAGTTGGTACATGACAAAGTCTCTACATAATTATCTCTGTTTGAAGAAATAGTTATATACCATGCAAATGCATGAAGGCGAGTCCATTCATAAACATATAAACAATTTTAACTAAATTGTTCTTAGTTTAAAAAATATTGATGTTGCAGTGGATGATGAGGACCAAGTTGTTCTTCTCCTTAGTTCTTTGCTAAGAGCTTATGAAAATTTTGTAAACACAATAATTTTCGAAAGAAATTCACTATCAATGAAGGAAGTAAAAATGGCCTTACAGTATTAGGAATTAAAAAGGCGAATTACTGATTCGTATGGTGGTTCTAGCTCAGGTGAAGGTTTAATGGTAAGAGGAAGAATGAAGGAAAGGAAAAAGAGTTTCCAAAGAAGTCATTCTAAGTCACGCAACAAAAATAAGAATAATAACAAATGTCATAACTGTCAAAGAGAAGGGCATTGGAAAAGAAATTGCCTAGAGCTCAAGAGAGAAACAACAAGTGTTTTAGAGTTTGGTGGAGCAGATATTGCCTCAGAAGAATCAAATGGTGGAAATGTTTTCTATGTTTCCTCTAATGTCAATGATGATGATTGGATTCTTGATTCAGCATGTACTTTCCACATGACTCCTAGCAAAGATTAGTTTGTCACATATCAAGATATTGAAGGTGGCAAAGTTCTGATGGGGAATGATGGTGCTTGTAGCATAGTTGGTAAAGGTACAATGTAAATCAAGATGATTGATGGTATTGTGAGAACATTAACTGACGTGAAGTATGTCCCCGAACTTTGCAAGAATTTAATTTCTTTAAGAACTTTAAACTTTCTTGGTTGCTCATACTAAGTTGAAGGTGGAGTCTTAAAAGTTTCTAGAGGTGCCTTAACAGTTATGAAGGGAAAGTTAAACAATGGATTGTATATCTTGCAAGGTAGCACGGTGGTAGGTGCAGCCGTGGTTTCTTCAATTTCTGATCTTGATCAAACTCGTTTGTGACATATGAGGTTAAGCCATATGAGTAAGCATGGAATGGATGAGCTTAGCAAAAGAGGCTTGCTTGGTGGACAACGGACTAGAAAGTTAGATTTTAGTGAGCATTGTGTTTATGGAAAACAATGTAGAGTAAAATTTAGCATTAGAGTTCACAAAACGCAAAGGACTCTTGATTATATCCATTCAGACTTATGGGGCCCGTCAAGTGTTCCTTCTCATGGTGGAGTAAGGTACATGTTAACTTTCACTAATGATTATTCAAGGAAAGTTTGGATTTTTGTCTTGAAACTAATGCCCTTGAATGGAATTTGGAAGAGACACATGATGAAGTCACAATAACAAAGCCTGAGTATATATTGGCTAGAGATAGGCTAAGAAGACAAATCAAAGCATCAGAAAGATATGATAATTTTGTTGCTTTGGCATTCAATATGGCAGAAAGCATTGATGAAGAGGAACCTAGTTCATTTCATGAGGCAATTAATTGTGATGAAGCATCACAATGGATTGGTGTCATGAAAGAAGAGCTCAATCCACAAGAATCAGACTTGGGAACTTGTTGAGAAACCAGTTGCTTAAAAGATTGTGGGTTGTAAGTGGATATATAAGAAGAAAGATGGGACAAGGTTCAAAGTAAGGCTTGTAGTAAAAGGCTTTACACAAAGACAAGGTATTGACTTTAATGAAGTTTTTTCCCCTATTGTAAAGCATAGTTCCATTCAAGTGCTTCTTGCTTTGGTGTGTTTGCATGACTTGAAGTTAGAACAACTAAATGTGAAGACTGCGTTTCTCCATGGTGATTTGGAGGAAATAATTTACATGCAACAACTAGAGGGGTTTGTTTTACCTAAAAAACAAGACCATGTATGCTTGTTGAAAAAGTTTTTGTATGGGTTGAAACAATCACCCAGACAATGATATAAATGATTTGATTCGTTTATGATTGATATTGGGTATACAATAAGTAAATATGATAGTTGTGTTTATCCTAAGAAATTGTCTGAAAACTCTTATATTTGCTTGCTTTTTTATGTTAATGACATGTTAATCGCATGTAAGTACCCAAATGAGATCAATAAGGTGAAAGGCACAATTAAGTGGTGAATTTGAGATGAAGGATTTGAGTCCAGTAAAAAGAATCCTTGGTATTGAGATCATACAAGATCGAAAAGCTAGAAGATTGTGTTTATCTCAAAAGAGTTATTTTGAGAAAGTTCTAAAGAGATTTGGAATGCACAATGCAAAAGCAGTTAGTACACCTTTTGTGACTCATTTTAAGTTATCTGCAAATATGTCACCACAAACAAAAGAGGAGGAAGAGTTCATGTCTCGAGTGCCTTACTCTAATATAGTTGGGAGTTTGATGTATGTCATGGTTTGTACTAGACTAGATGTTGCACATGCAATAAGTGTTGTTAATCGTTATATGGCTAATCTAGGAAAGGCTCATTGGCAAGCTGTAAAATGGATCCTCAGATACTTGAAAGGTTCAGTTGACATAGGACTAGTATTTGGCAGAGGAATAAATGGTGTTAACAATTATGTCATTGGATTTTGTGATTTAGACTATGCAGGTGATCATGATCGTAAAAGGTCTTTGACTGGTTATATTTTCACACTTGGAGGTAGTATTATAAGTTGGTGTGTGACTTTACAGTCCACTGTTGCCTTGTTGACTACAGATGCAAAATATATGGTAGCTACAGAAGCGGTGAAAGAAGCTTTGTGGCTCAAAGGTCTTGTTGGTGATCTTGGTGTAAGTGAGAAGGAAATTATTGTACATTGTGATAGTCAAAGCGCAATTCACTTAACCAAAAACCAAATGTACCATGAAAGGACAAAGCACATAGATGTAAGGATACATTTTATTTGTGATGTAGTAACACAAGATGATATGTTGATAGAAAAGATTTTTACTTCTGATAATCCTACAGACATGATGACAAAAGATCTTCCAACGATAAAGTTCAAATACTGTTTGGACTTAGTTGGAATTACAACTTAATACTAGAAGCAAGTGGAGCAACACTACTACATTGTGAAAGTTGAATGGCATAAGAAATTCAAGTCAAGGTGGAGATTTGTTAAATATGTGCCTTGAATATAATAGTATGTAAGTTAAAGGTACATGTTGCTCGCATCCTAGTATAAAAGGATCATTATGCTTTGTAGAAATTCATCCCAACAAGAAATAAGAGGAGAGTCAATTGTGTGAGAGATTAAAAATTTAGAGAGAATTCTTCTTAGTTATTTTCTTTTCTCATTAATAAGAGAGATTTTTTTTAGTGTAAATTCTCGACGTCAAAGATGATTTGTCACAACAATATCAAGGGTATAGTCTCATGACTATTTTTAAGATCAATTTCTTTTTCAACTGTCTTAATGACATATTCTCTTGTGTAAAAAAAATAGATCAATTAAAATTATCTAAAATTAGTACTTTAACTAAGAAAACTAAGAAAATGGCAAAAGAAAATAATAATGCGACAACTACCTAACCCCTAAACCGAAAATATATATCTCTACTATTGTTAAAGTAGAAGGAGATACGATTATACCTGTAATGGTAGAAACACTAATTGTAGCAATGATTCAAAATTTTATTAGAGATACTAAACTTTTCAATGAAAGGACTTCAACGCTGTTACATAATTTGAGATGTCCTACCTTAGGAAATTTCAGATGGTATACGGATAATTTTATGGCAATGGTTCTTACCAGAGAAGATTGTAAAGAACCATTCTGGAAAGAAAAGTTCATTACAGGACTTCCCCAAGTCTTTGCAACCAAAGTAAAAGAAAGATTAGAATTAGAATATCCTAATTTATCTATCCATGAATTATCATATGGAAGAATAGCTTTTGTTGTTAAAAACATAGGTTTAGAACTTTACAATAACTTAAAACTAAAAAATAGAATAAAAAAGAATAAAGCTAATGGGGTTAAAGAACTATATAACTTTTGCACCCAATACGGGTATGAAAAACCTTCTCCTCCCTCCACTACCAAAAGAAAACAATTTAAGAAACAACACTATCATAAGTCAGATAGAACAACCTCATTTAAAATAAGAATATTCTCTAAAAATCCTAAATATTTGGTAGAAAAATCTAAGGAATAATCTAAATAAAAAATAATCTGCTACAAATGTGGAAAAGTAGGACACATGAAAAAGGATTGTAAAGTTAAACAAAAGATTAATGAATTAAATATAAGTGAGGAATTAAGAGAACAAATTGCTAAAATTCTCTTAGAAGACTCAGATAATGAGTCAGAAGAAGAAGTTCAGAATTTTAGTGATATCGAAAATACAAGTACTAGTTTTGAAGAAGATGAAAATTGTGATTCTGAAACTTGTCAGTTTCAAATAAATATGATTAAAAGTGACACCAGATTAACTTTAGAAATGATTGATAAAATCCCAGATGAAGAAGAAAGAATGAAATACTTAATGAAAATAAAAAATAGAGCAAAAAGAAGAAGGAAGTAGTAAGAATTAGAATAATTTTCAAGGTTATGACTTTGCAAAGATATTAAAACAAGCTGAAAATCAAAATAAAAGGGTTACTATACATGATCTACAGAAAGAAATAAAAGATTTAAAAGAAGAAATTAAATCAATAAAATTAGACCTTCAAGAACTAAAAGGTCAAGTACTTGAAGAAACCACTAGTTAATCTACTCAAAATTCCGATAAGAAAGATGAAGAAATTACAGCGATAAATATGATTAAAACCCTTTAACAAAAATGACATGTTAAAATCTTCCTAAAAATAGGAAATACATTTCATAAATACTTTACAACATTAGTAGATTCTAGTGCTAATCTAAAATGTATTAGAGAAGGGTTAATTCCTATTAAATATTATGAAAAAACACAACAAATATTAGTCATTGCTAATAACTCGAATTTGCAAGTCTAGTTTAAATTACCAACAGTAAGTATTTGTAATAGAGGAAGATGTTTTAAGAATACATTTATTCTATCAAAGGATATATCAGATGAAATTATTTTAGGAGCTTCATTCTTAATACAAATCTACCCGTTTGAAGAATCTAAGGAAAGAATTAAAACAAATGAAATATTGTTCGAATTCATAAAATCACTAAAGAGAAAAAACATCTTAAAAATAAATGAAACCGATTTCCTTAATAAAATTGAAAGTAAATCAAATCAAATAACCTTCTTAAAACAAGAAATTTTCTATAAACAAGTAAAGGAACAATTAAAAATAGAAAAAATAAAAACACAATTTAAAGAATTAACTAAAATATTTTCCAAAGAAGTTTGTACGGATGTTCTAATCGCCTTTTAAAAAAGAAACTCATTTACGGTAAGTTTGTCTTATGAGGAAGACTTTCATGAAAGTAAGATTCTCACAAAAGCTCGTTCAATTCAAATGAACTGAGAAATCTTTGACTATTGTAAGAAAGAAATCCAGAGTTTCCTTGATAAAGGACTTATTAGGCCTAATAAGTTTCCATGAAGCTATGCAACGTTTTATGTACTGTAATTTTCATTCTTCAAAAGCAAATGTTTCGTACCTCTAATGCTAAAGTTTAATTTATCAAGATATTGGACTTGTATGAAACTATAGGGACATATATACTAAAGAAAAAAATTACATGTATCAAAATCTAAATATACGAAAACTATAAAAATATATATAGCAAATAACATACCAAACTCAACAGCCGATTAAAAAAAACAAACATACCAAACTCAATAACAGCAGCATTAACATCTTCGAAAGACATGAGTGAACTTGATTCTGCAATGACTTTTTTTACTGAAAAACTCAGTAGTGTTTTGCAAGCTGATTCAATGGTTAATCAGTAGTTGCAGAAGATGAACGGAAACATGCACAAGCAGGTTGGTTCATTCTTCACATCCACATATATGAGTTGGAGATGCTTTGCGTGAGGACAAAGCAAAGTGGGAAGCTCTTCTTTACGATGCTACAATATTGCAACAGTTTGGAAATCCTATTTTTCACATTTAGAATGAAAGAGGAAGAAATGTAACACTTCAAGTAGCGGTTCTGCCAGTTCACACAATATATTCTTACTTTTCCACATTTGTTTATGTACTATTAACTGTGCAGTATTAATTTATTCAAATGTTAATGTTAAATTAGATGAACATGTTACTTTTTTAAAAGACTTGAAAAAGTAGAGTACTGTTTTCTGATTCTCACTTCCACTACCTCACTCTTTCTTTTATCTTTCTCTATGTGGTATCACTAATATGGACAATATGCTTTGCCTAGAAAAGAGTAAAAGTTATACATGTCTTCTTATTAACAAATTTTTCAATCCTCGAAAATATGTGAATTTTGGTTTTGGTTTTTTTAAAAAACTAGTATTTTATCGTGTGTATGGTATAGAATAAATATTTATTTTATATGATTAAAACTCATTATAAATAATATCTTTAAATATATGAATTGTTGTTTGACTTTTATAATGGATAATATAAATTGTAACGTGAGATTATCTTTAACTTTGGCTGCTCCTATTTATTTTCTTCTTAAAGAAGCTTCAAAATTGGATTTTATTATTTTAAAACACTAATAAAATAATAGTGTTTGCATGAAAGGATTTGAAGAAAAAGAAACAGAGTTATCAACGTGGCAGAAACTCATCAAGTTTTAAAAGACCCTCTGCATTAATAAACTTGGAGCCAAAAATGAGAATTTTCAGAGCAGAAGCAACTATAAACATTGCAGGAACTCATGTGCTGTTATAATCATTGAAGATGTGCCTGCTGCTAGCATTAACAATAAGCATTCATTCTTCATTGATTTATGAATCACACAAAAAGAAAGAACAACTCAAAGAAACAAGAATTGAAACACAAGCTTTCAGAATCCCTCTTCTATTTTTTAAATCCAATGTTACTAAAAGTCTCTTTGACCAAATCATTGCGAACCCGAGTATAATTCTCTTTCGTGGAGGATTTCTGTGATCTCTCGTCAGAAGAACCATTGCGAACCAATTTATCGTATGGGGAAGTATAGCCATACTTCTTTTTCAACGTCTCCATGACAAGATCATCGCGAGCTCTGGTTCGAGCCTGCTGGGGTGCAACATTGACATAAGAAAGGTGCACCCCAACAGCTAAAATGGCAGCACCAGAGAGGAAGCATGCTATGGTCATGACCAGTTTCTTGGGTGTTGAGGGAAAACACAGCACCATTTGTCCAACCACCTATCAATCACATAGGTCATCAATTATGAATACGTAAACATACATCAATAACTTGTAGCACACTGTAAGGATTGAACTCTAGAACTCTTAATGCTACCCATGAATCAACCGTTTCAAAAATTTATACCATGAGAATGCACAAAAAAATATTATATCACCACATTTGATAAAATAAATGCACTTTTTCAGTAGAGCATAACATTTACTCGGAATCAAATATTGTAATTGGCACTCATTCACTAGTCCTTGTTTTAAGGTTTTAATTAATAATTATAATTTATTTATTTATTCTTTTAAGAATAATAACAGGAAGAAAATATGGTGGCAATTTTGTAATTATAAAAAATGAAAATAGAAACAAGTCAATCACCATGTTGATATTCAAATTAGAGGGCATTTTATCAAACATGTGGAGTGCATCATCATAGAATTAGAGCATAACCAGCGTGATTCTACCAAACCATAGGCGAATTTAAAATGGCTTCACTATGAAAATCAAATGTTTAGGTTTATGAATCAAAACATACAGAATCACGTTTTGGCTTCTGGGTCTTGGTAATAAGCACTTCTATTACTAAACGGTGGTTTTGACAGCGCTTCCTTGTCTTTTTCTGCCTCTTACTTGTTACTGAACGTATCTACACTCTACAACGCTCCCTGCTTCCTTCGGTTTTAATTAGGGATGGAATTCTTAACAGAGCTTCCTTCAATTTTAAAAAAAAGTTTATTTCATATTAAAAATTTGACTTAGATATATTTGTCTCTAAATTTTTATCTTTTTCAATCTCTCAAATAAAATTTACTTCAAATCGGAATATTATTTGAGAAAAAAAAAGTTTATCACTGTATCCCGATCACATATCGTCATTTATGGCAAGATATTAAACTCTTTATTTTCTCACCTTTCAGATGTTATGTTTCTCATACATTCACTTAAAGGATTTTGTTGCTTATGCCCACTATAGTTACAGCAGTACTATATTAAACTACCAATGATTAAGAATATGAAACAAAAAGCATAGTGAAGTAAATAAAACGAACATGCATTTATTATCTGAAAATTCCAAAAAGCATTTAGTACTTGTTCAGTTAAGATTATGTACCATGCTATTTTAAACTCTGAATATAATCATGGCATACATCAACAAAACCCTAATAAGAAAGAAATCACAAAAAAAGAAATAATCTGTCTCTCCAGAAATATTATGATATCAGCCAAAAGTTTAACTCGCGTACAAATGCACTTTGTATGTGTTACCTAAATATTAAGTAACATAATACATGTATCAAAATTAGTCAGAGAAAAGAATGAGCTAATGGAAAAACCTATTGTACAACAAAGCCATTTAAGTGGGAAAAATCAATATACAAATAAAATAAAAAATGAGACCCCCTTCACTATACAAACGTTGGACAAGGAGCAAGTGAAAGAGAAGGAAACAAAATCCACTGCAAGATGCCACATACTGTGCCAGTAGTCACCATCCAGCATGTATATAAACCAAGACAAATGGACCTTTCTCTCATGGCTTTGATTCTGCACCTTCAAGGGTATTGTAGAATTGTTAAGTTAAATTCAGTTTAGAAGAGTTATGCTATTTTTGCTCCAACAGATATCAGCAACTTTGAATTACTATGTAGTAACCAAACTGGCTGCAATTAAAGGTAAAACATTCACCATATGAGATGTGAATCAGAAAATTAAAAATCACCTTCAACACTTTTAACCCCAAAACACTCAACATCCAAGGCTTTTCATTATGTCAACCAGCTCTTTGATCACAGTTCCAGGATCAGCATGTGATCCAGCAAGGTTGATTGCATGATACTCCAACCCTTTCCACCGTGCAATATATGCAAAATGGGGGCGTCTGAAAAAGCTGCTAATGATCTCCAGAATGACAGTTTTAGGCAATGCAGATACTATATGAGTAAGACCAGCACCATGTGCACCAATGATGACCGATGCATCTTGAATGGCTCGTACCTGGTCCTTCATAGACATGTGTGCGAACAATCCATTGACAAGGTTAATTTTACATCCAGTATAATTAGATGCCCAGTTCTTCAAGGAATCAAAGACTTCTAGCTCATTACTTAGTCGTGATTCAACTTTACCACCATGACGTGGATGAGCTAAATAATCTTCGCGACGAACAAAGAGGACGTTGTGTCCAAAGAGTGGTGTTCCACCACAGTGTACATTTAAAGGTAGCCCAAATGCTGCTCTGATCATTTCTCCAAACTCAGAAAGGCGTGCAGTTTTGTGGTCATCGGGGGTTTTCCATAGTTCTTGGGCAGGAGCTCCATAACAATCTATATCTTCTGTTAGTCCTTTAAACAATGCTGTCTCATATCCCAAAGGTGAGAGAATAACATGACGAAAACAAACTGAACCACTGAAGTTTTTAGCATATTTAAGGCTTGAGAATAAAGCTTTCCATGTCTCTTCAAGAGGAGCCTAAATTTTTTGGAGGAAACTAGTAAAATTTCCATATTTGTTAACAAGGTAAAAAACTAACCAATAAGCATAACATAGTACATGTGTGTTCATATAATTTATGAAGAAAGATGAAGACAGTAGTTATATTCAAGCAACATAATTAACTTGCAAACATCAAAATGCAAAAGAAGCCAACACTTGTCTCCAACAACTAAAAACTACTAATAATCTTCTTGTTGAGATTTCACAAGAGGTGTTGTAGAATTGTTAAGACTTGGAAGTTTAGAAAATTATACTTCGAATTGAAAATGCAAAAGAATAACAAAATATCAAAATAATTGCAAAGGCTTTGAAAATGCAAATAAAAGGAAAAGCTAGAAAAGTTAAAAAAATTAGGTCAATTTAACATCAATTTTTTTATTCTAATGAATCAATATTTAATCTAAAGTTTCCTACCAAAAATATTCAAGAAAACCAAAGATATACTTCAACTATTGATTCTTTTTATTTAGATCTGGAAACCCAGCTTGGTCCAATCAGTCCCTTTTATGGAAGGAAGCAAAAAGCATCCAGATTCTAGAAGAACATCCAAGTTATCAATAACTACTTGTTAATTTCAAATTGGGTTACAAAAATTATTCACATAGTTAATAGCCTCTTCTTAATTCTTCACATCTCAACATCATATTCAAATTTTGTATTTCAAAATCCTACATTTCACCTCCATAATTTTTGGGTGCTTAATCTAACAGCTAAAGCCAAAAATTATTTGAAGATGTCAAATGTGTGCAAACCAACAGCACCATAGATACTGCATGCTTTACACTTTCTATATTTTCATAGGATGCAAACCAACAGCATAAGAATGTTGAAATTAAATGAAACAAATCAACAAAACTGATCATGCATACCACACAGTGACCGTCAACAAAGATCAAATGTGGTCGATTAGGCAGACCAGTGACTCTAGAAGAAACATAAGCACTGTACCAGTCTGTAACAGTGTGAAAAAGATTAGCATACTCAAAACGTGTCACCAGAAGTGCTGGTTCCTCAATCCACTGCAAGTAGAAACCCTCTTGTCAAACACACAGAAAAACAAAAGTTGTGCAAAGAAAAAGATAACAACATACAATAAATTCTGTCAAGAGAATGCAATTGTGAAAATTAAAAGCTAAATCAAAGGGAGAAAGTATACAAGGAATGGTAGGTTTTATCAATTGAATATCTAATACACATTTATAGAAAGAGAATAATGATCTCACCTCTAAGGAAGTCTCTTAGGCCTAAACTTGACATAGAATAAAGCTATATTTATGGCCATTCTTTCGTGTTGTGTTTATGGTTTTCAGGGGATTATCAATCTCCAATAAGCAGAAAAATTGGGCAGCACCTGCTGGATTCTTAATGTGTTCGATCATTTTTGTATACAACTTTTTCTATTTTGGAGAATTTCTCATCCTCCACTTATCTCTGAAAATTAATTACTTCCCTTTCCTATCCTATAACTGATCTTACCCAATCATTGCATTAACCCCCCCACCCCCACCCACTTGATCAGTAAAAAACAAAACACACTTATTTCCCCCCCTAAAAGTGAACTCAATCTAATGAATCTTTTAGAAACAGACACAGTAATGATAAATTAAAAACGAATCACCATAAAAAAAAAAGACAATTAAGAATCATCAAAACAAGGAAAACCAACACCCAAAGTCATAAACTCCACAATAACTCCCACTCCCCTCATCACACTCAAAATCCTTCCCTCCCATGATCCGAATCTTGCCAATCAAGGTGTGTCTTGTAACATCACTCATAAACACCCACATCACCAGAAAAGCCACAAACAAAACCCAGAGAAAGAAAAAACTCGAACTTTCACCTGAGTCCAACATGATCAAAACCATGAAAATTCAAACTTTTCACTCCCTCATCACACTCAAATTCCTTCCCTCCCATGATCCGATTCTAGCTTATCAAACACTCACATCACCAAAGCCACAAACAAAACCCAGAAGAAAAAGAATAATAGAAAAAAACTCAAACTTTCTCCCGAGTCCAAAATTAGAAACCCTACGACTAAAGTTTTAAATCAGTCCGTGACGGGGAGTCTGCAACCGCAACTGTGACCACAATTTAAAACCTTTTACACAAAAAACCAACACCAAACCACACATACCCACATGATAAAAAAAAAAAAAAAAAACCATAAAAACTCAAACTTCGCATTCCCCTCACCTCATCACATTGAAAATCCTTCCCTCTCACGATCCGAATCTTGGCGATCAAATCCCGCATGGTGTGTCTAGCGACCTCTCCTCTAGGCACATACTGGTCCAAAAACTCTCGGTCAACCAAAAACTCTCGGTCAACGGCTTCACCTCCGTCAACCTCAAACGCACCGTTTTGGAAAGTCGGAAGCTCCTCCTCCTCCCTCCGGCCAATAACCGCCTCCAGAGGCTCCCCGCCCTTGGTCATGGCGAGCCTCTCCGGCACCATGCGGAGCCTCCCTCCCTCGCAGACGGAGCTCCGGAGCGTGTCACTGTGGCGGCACCGGAACCACCCAGCGCCGGCGCGTGGTTTTAGGACGTCGCGGCGGCGCGTGAAGCCGTTTCCGAAGTAGGCCTCGCAGGAGCGGAGAGGGGCGGTAGTTGAGCTCTGCGGCCACGGGAGATAAGAGGAAAGAATAGGCCATGGCTTTGAAAAGTGCGTTTGGTGGGAAAGTTGTGTGGGATAAGTGTGAGGTAACTGAGGTTTGACTTGTGATGAAGATAAAGAAGAAAAGGGTTTGTGTGTGAAGTAGAGGAAGAGAGAGAGGGAGTTTAAGACGAAGAGGAACAAGATGAATAGCAACGTAGTTCTTCTGTTCATGGCTTCTTCTTCTTCTCTCTCTTCCCTTCTGAAACGGAGTAGTAGAGTAGGTGCGTGATTTTCTCAAACGAAGACAAACCAATGGGGGCATGCCATGTATCACCTGATGACGTCAATTTGGACCGTCTTCTCTTTCTTCGACCGTCTTCTCTTTCTTCTTTCTTCTTTCTTCTTTCTCAACCTTTTCTTTTCTTTTCTTCTTCCTTCATGTTCACTTCTAGTTTACTAGGGAGATTTTTAACAAGTTAATAAATACAGTATATTCTATCCCGTTCGATTTTATATTACGTTTTATATTACTCATCATTAATTGACACACAATCAGAAAATATGAGCTCGTGGAAAAACCTATTGTACAACAAAAGTATCTATATCTATACAAATAAAAAATTCTGAGACCCCTCTTCTGCATAAAACTTGGGACAAGGAGCAAGCGAAGGAAAACAAAATAAACTAACTCCAAGATGCCATATACTCTGCCTGCATGTTTCTAAACCAATACAAATGAACCTTTCTTACATGGCATTGGTCCTGCAACCTTCACCAGCATTGTAGAATTGTCATGTTAATTATGCTATTTCTGCTCCAACAACTTTGAAGTAACCAAACTGGCTGCAATTAAAGGAAAAAAATATTGCAAGCCACATGAGATGTGAATCAGAATATTAAAGATCACTATCCATTCCACCACTAGCATTTTCAACCCCAAAAACTCAACATCCAAGGCTTTTCATTATGTTGGCAAGTTCTTTGATCACGGTTCCAGGATCAGCACGTGATCCGGCAAGGTTGATTGCATGATACTCCAACCCTTTCCATTGCGAAATATATGCAAAATGAGGTCGTCTGAAATAGCTGCTAATGATCTCCAGAATCACAGTTTTAGGCAATGCAGATACTATATGAGTAAGACCAGCACCATGGGCACCAATGATGATCGATGCATCTTGAATGGCTCGTACCTGATCCTTCATAGACATGTGCGCAAACAATCCATTGACAAGGTTAATTTTACACCCCTTATAATCAGATGCCCAGGTCTTCAAGGAGTCAAAGACTTCTTCCTCGTTACTTAGTCGCGATTCTGGTTTTCCACTGTGACGCGGATGAGCTAAATAATCTTCACGACGAACAAAGAGAACGTTGTGTCCGGTGAGTGGCTTTCCATTGCGATGTGCGTTTGAAGGTAGCCTGAATGCTGCTCTGACCATTTCTCCAAACTCAGAAAGGCGTGCAGTTTTGCGGTCATTGAGGTTTTGCAGTAGCTCTTGTGCAGGAGCTCCATAACAATCTATGCTTTCTGAAAGTCCTTTGAACAATGCCGTCTCATATCCCAAAGGTGAGAGAATAGCATGGCGAAAACAAACTGAACCACTAAAGTTTTTAGCATATCTGAGGCTTGAGAATAAGGCTTTCCATGTCTCTTCAAGAGGAGCCTGGATTTTTTTGGAGGAAACTAGTAAATTAACAACCAGTTTCCATATTTGTCAATAAGGTAAACAAAACTAACCAATAAGTAAAACATAATACATGCGTGTTCATATAATTTATGAAGAAGGATGAAGACAGGTATGTTTAAGCAATAGTTTCATACCAAAAAGGTTCAAGAAATGCAAAGATATACTTCAACTATTGATTCGTTTTATTTAGATCTGGAAACCCAGCTTGGTCCAATCAGTTCCTTCTATCAATCAACAACTAGTAATTGTTAATTTCAAATTCAGTTACAAAAATTACCCATGTAGTTAATTAATAACCTCTTCCTAAATTCTTCACAACTCAGAAATCCTTTTCAATTTTTGTATCTCAAAATCTTTACATTTTACCTCCATTTTTTGGGTGCTAAATCAACAGCTAATGCCAAAAATTCTTTGAAGAGGTCAAATTTATGCAAACCAACAGAACCAAAGTAACTGCACCCTATGCATTTTTTATGTTTTTATACGATGCAAACCAACACCATTAGAATGTTGAAGGTGAATTATGAAACAAATTAACACAAGTGATCATGCATACCATACAGTGGCCATCAACAAAGATTACATGGGGTCGATTAGGCAGACGGGTGACTCTAGAAGAGACATAAGCACTGTACCAATCTGTAACAGTGTGAAAAAGATTAGCATACTCAAAGCGTGTCACCAGAAGTGTTGGTTCCTCAATCCACTGCAAGTAGAAAACCTCTAGTCAAAAGCACAGAAAACAAAAGCTGTATAAAGAAAGAAGCTATACAGGGAATAATAAGTTTTATCAATCGAATATCTCTTACACATTTATCATAGAAAGAAGAGAATAATTGCATCTCTAAGGATTAAGAAAATCACTTAAGCATGATATAGAATAAAGCTATGTTTATGGACACTCTAGGTGTTCTGTTCATGGCTTTTTCTGGGGAATTGTTATCAATAATGAGCAGAAAAATTGTGCAGGATTTGCTGCATACTTAATTTGTTCACTAGTTAAACTCTCCCTCTTATCTCTCAAAATAAAATAACTTCAGTTTCCTAACAATAACAGATCTTACCCAATCAATGAATTAAACCCCCCACTCGTATATAACAAAACACATTTATTTCCTCCCTAAAAGTAAACTCAATTTACTGAATCTTTTAGACTCCGACAAGGTGATAAATTAATAACGAATCGCCATAACAAAGTCCAATTCAGAATCATCAAAACAAGGAAAACGGAAAACCAACAACCAAAGTCATAAACTCCACAACAATTCCCGCTCAACCCAAGCACCAGTCATAAACACTACATCGCCAAAGTCGGAAACAAAAACCCATTAAAACCTCAAACTCAGAAACCAAACTCCAAAATTAGAAACCCTACCCCAAACCACAAACACCCACAGGATCAAAACCATTAAAATCCAAACTCCCTTCAACTCATGACACTCAAAAATCCTTCCCACCCACGATCCATACATTGCTAATCAAATCCCCACATGGTGTGTGTCTCGTAACATCACTCATGAAAACTCACATCACATCATCAATGACAAACAAAACCCAGAAAGAAAAAAAACTCAAACTTTCTCCATAGTCCAAAATTAGAAACTCTACAACTAAGTTTTTAAAATATCGCAGCCGCATTGTCAAGGTTTTTCAACTGCCCGTGACCACAATTGAGTCCACATCAGTTACAATTTCCTACAATATAACTAAGAAAAAACGCAACTGCGACCACAATCTAAAACTTCGTACACAAAACCACACACTCATGATAAAAAGTTAAAAATCCAAACTTTACACTCCCCTCACCTCATCACATTGAAAATCCTTCCCTTCCACGATCCGAATCTTGCCGATCAAGTCCCTCATGGTGTGCCTATTAATCCCTCCCCGCGGCACAAACTGATCCAGAAATTCTCGGTCAACCAAATACTCCCGGTCAACGACCTCACCCCCGTCAACCTGAAACGCGCCGTTTTGAAACACTGGCATCTCCTCATCCTCAGTGCGCCGCATAACCGCCGCCAAATCCTCCCCGCCGCTCGCCATCGTGATTTTCTCCGGCGCCATTCGGAGCCTCCCGGCCTCGCACACAGAGCTCCGGAGCGTGTCGCTGTGCCAGCACCGGAACCACCCCGCGCCGGCGCGGGGGAGGAGAACGTCGCGACGGCGCGTGAAGCCGTTCCCGAAGTATGCCTCGCAGGAGAGGGGTGTCGCGGTGGAAGCAGTTGTCCAGGGGAGGTAAGAGGGGAGAATAGGCCATGGCTTTGAAGACTGAGACTCTTGTGAGAAGGGTGTGAGGTATGTGTCTTGTTTTAGTTCAGAAGAAGAAGAAAAGGATTTGTGAGTGAAGTAGAGGAAGAGATAGATGAAGTTGAGGACGAAGAGGAACAAGAGGGTTCGAACAAGCAACGTGCTTCTTTTGTTGTTCATGGCTTCTTCTCACTCTCTCTCTCTCTCTCTCTCTACGGTAACGACTAACGAGAGAGTTGTGTTGGTTGTGGAGCGAAGTGGGAAGGAATGAACGAACGAATGAAGACTGGCCAATGGGGGAGTGACATGTGGCACGCGAAAAACGTGGAATTTGGTCGTCCCTGGTTTTTCTTTTCTTAGTTTTTTCCGAAAGGTTTTTTCTACATTGGAATTTGGATTCACTTCTCGCGTTTACCGGAACTCCGGAAGAAGACATTGCTGTGAATTGAATCAGTAATTATAAATTTTACGTACCTTATACTTCCTATACAATAACTTTTGGATCCTTACACAAATTTTCACAGTTGGTCCTCTCTATTTTGTAACAACAATGATCAAAAGAGATGTTTTTAAGTGTAGAAATTAAAAGGTAAGTTTTTACCCAAATAAATAATCTTTTCTTTTAATTTTCAAAAGCTATGCATTATACCGTTGAATTACTATTGTCTGAGGTGCAGTTATTTTGGTACCTTTTTTTTTTATCCAAACTTGACATAATCCAATTCCCATGTAACAGGAAGAGAGAGATTTTTATTTTATTTTTTTATGTGAACGCACAACTGGTCCTCTTTTTATATTAACATTTTATTTGGGTTAATAGGAACAACAAGGGAAAAGAAGTCTTGAATAATTTAGTTGTTACTTAACACTTTTCATTACTAGAACTTGGAATCAGACATCTTTCCTAAACTAGTTATCTTTTTAATTGAAAAAAAAAATGAAAATTCTTCATCTGATATTCTGATCATTTAAATAAAATACTTACGCTACATATATATGAGGGTTAGCAATATTTATTCCCCCTCACTCCTTAATGATTAATGCTAAAAAATCAAGATGAATTAATTTCGGTTTCAGATCTCCAGTGTCTAGCTTTCTCAAATCCGTTGGCAAAGTTCTCAAAATCATCAATGGTTTGGTCAATCTGTTCTTGTGTGTTCATGACAAAGGGTCCAAGTTGCACTAGAGGCTCCCCCAAAGGTTCTGCTCCAACCAAAATGAACCTAAGGAGCTTAGAAGATTTGTTCCATGCCTCTAGGCCATCCCCAGGACCAAGAAGAAGAATGTGGTGAGAGTTTGCAGGCTGAGATTTCATGTTTCCAAACACACCCTCTCCTTCCAATACATACACAAAAGCATTCCAAGTTTTTGGTATAGGTTGTTGCAAGTGCCCTCCAGGTTTGAGAAAGAAGTCCAAGAACATGGTTGGTGTCCTTGTGTTGATTGGAGACTTTATCCCTAGTGCTTCCCCAGCTATAACTCTAACTTTGATACCATCATCATCTTCAGCTTCTGCTATGTCCTTACTCAACACTTCTTGATACCTTGGTTCAATCCTATATATAATAGCAGTGCAAATAAAAAGTTATACAAGATTAGCTTATCTGTTAAGAAATTGCTTTTAAAGGGCTAGGATTCTCTTATATGACAAAGTGCTCTTGTTATGAAAGAGAAAAAATGTACATGGAAAATTAATGAAGCCTACACAAGTAATTGTAGGTCCTACTATAATTATTTCATATCTTTCTCATTTATAACATGACCAAAATAACTAACATGAGAGAATCCTAATCCTTTCTTAAATATGGCAAAAAAGCTATTGTGAAAAAGTAGAGCATATCTATATTGGGTCATTCAAAACCTGACAAACTTTGAAACTAGCAGTGGCAATATATGTTGCCTTTATTATTGAAGTTACCATCATCACAAGGAATATGGATGAGAGGCACATATGCTTGCCATTTCAAACCGTTATGCACACTTGCATCATGTAGCTACTAGCTACTCAAAAGCACTTCTAGGAAATGGTCCATGATGGCATGGGAATCATGAGATAAAAGTGGCATATGAAACTAAGCAAGGTATATATTAACTCCAAAAGTTAAAAAAAATTATATTTGACTTTTTTTTTTTTAAAGAGAGGGAATCACTTTTTGTCTCATTGATGGTAAGCATCATCCGAATTGAACGATCACTCAAAATGACATAATGATGATGACCAATGACGCGAAAAATATGTCATCTAGCCCTGAGGCCAAGGCAAAAGATTGTTATTTGAGTAATTGAGAAAACAGAAAAGCTTAGAAGTCTTGATGATTACCTTTAATACCCTTATTGAGGGATCTTTATTATTCAAATCTTATTAAAGGTCTGCTAGGTAAGATTAATGAAACATAAGAATGCCCTGCTCAAAAACCAATACAACAATAACAAAAAAGTTTTATCTCACTAAATAAATTTCACTAAGTAAGGTTGACTGTATCAATCACAGACACTTCGACTCGATTAAAGATCAAGTTTTCAAAAATACCCTGATCAAAGTCCAATGAATAAATAAAAAGGAATTTAATTTAACTAACTTACATTTTATATTTGGAAGGAAGGTTGATCCACAACTGTAGACCCTTTTGGGTTCCTTGAGCTGCAGGCATTTCTGAGTGAACTATCCCTCTCCCTGCAGTCATCCATTGCAAGTCACCAGCTTCTATTGTGCCCTTATGCCCTTCAAAATCTTCATGCACTATAGCTCCCTGAATGAGACAAAAGATTGTACACTTTTAATATAAAATATATGCACAGGCACAGGGGAAGGGACTTACATAGCACCTTCACAACTTTAGGTACAAGTTGGTAGTAGTTTAGTTGGTATTCTAGAAGCAGATGTAGGACATTAACATGTGGGGTCATTCTTGTCTTCTTTGCTTATGTAACCAGCTTTTATGGGCAACTCTTTCGTGGTTGTGTTTTGATGTTACTGATTAATTAATATGGTTGATTTGGCAACCGGACATCAATTTTTAACTTATTTACTGCCATACCACCCGCACACAATTTGCAACCATGTATGACAAGATATATCTGGTTATACTTTAAATCAGAAAACCAAATATTTTAGGCTTGCTTCTCTAACAAGTTGTGTTTTTTTAAAAATAATCATTCATCTGAGTATGTTTGAAAACTGTTTATCTCTTGAGCACATTTTTTCTTTCTAAAAGTTGATTCTTTAGGCACTTAAATAGAACACTTGAAGAAAATAGAAGAGAATGAAAAAATATCTCTCATTTGTTTCTATCTTTTGGTTTTAAAAACACATTATAAAACAATTTTGAAAACAAGAAAATGAGAAGGGTATTAAACATGGCATTAGTTTCCATTTATGTATCATTTTATAACCATCAGTTTTATAATGGCCATTAGTCCATTAAAATAATATGTTTCCAACTTTAAAAAAAAAAGGATTTCAACAAAAGTCAAATATCCAATAAAAAGATTTGTCCAATGATGGCAAACAGTTATAGAGGCAGCATGAGATGTTGTTTGCCATAGGAAAAAATGAGCATGAGGAAAAGCCTGTGAATTGAAACATTCAATTTTCTCTACCTCCAACATGTATGTGACCGTCTCAAAGCCTGTTAAGAAAAGCATTTCAAAGAATGAACAATTAGTCAATATATCTCATCATAGAAATTTTTCCCAAGAACAAAATAAAATGAGAAAGAAAAGGCCAATTTTCAAACCTCTATGGGGATGATCAGGAAAACCAGCAGGAGCAGTAACTGCAATGTTACAAAAATTTCACATCCTTAAAAAACATACAAACAATGTAACAAACACATACACTTTCTTCCCCTTCAATAAAACAGAGCAAAAAAACAGAGACTCTCACCTGAGAATTCATCCAACAAAATGAAGGGATCAAAGTACTTGAGCTCAAACCTGCTCAAACCCACTTAACAAATCAACTCAAAGATCTCAACTTTGCAATGAGTGCACTTTTAATGCAAATTGAAAAAAAGGGTCTTGAAATTATTATTTTTTGTTAATTTTTTCCATTCTCTCTTACTATTACTACATACCTTCCTATGCTTCTTCTAACAACAGCCCCAACACCCTCAATCTGAGGCCGTGCCAAGAATTTCCTAGCAACAAGACGAGGCTCATTCAGAAAACTGCAACCTTTTCTCTGTGGCATTTTGTGAAACTGGTGCAAAACAACAATCTTTTGATTAATGAAAAGTGTGAGGAACAATAGAAAATGGTTGAAGGTATATATATAGGAAAGGTGGCGTGAAGAAAAAGAGAGAGAGAGAGAGTTACCCTTTGCAAAGGTCAAATGAATGAGAATAAGAAGTGTAGTGAAGGAACTTTTGGTTTGTTTGTTCTTCTGAGAGTTTCTATGAACGTCAGCATAACGCAGTGATGATGCGCAGTTCAGGGGATCCATCTCAGCCATTACATGACTGCCACGTGGATCACTGAAAAGGACCAAAAACAAAAAAACTACAATAATGCTGTTTATTTGGCACGAAAATGAATAGCACCAAGCAAAGTGTAAAAGTTTAATGGGAGTATATAGTTATTAACCAATCAGAAATTAATAGATTTACTATGATGTTTTTAGAGGTTAAAAGTTAAGTTACAGTTAAAAAAAAAAAAGAGTTTTAAATCTAAAATTTAAGTTGTCTTTAATTTTTAACACTCAAAAAGCTAGTTTTAAGCTATAATTTCGTAAGTGATATATTCTTAAATGTTTTATATTTGAAATAAAAAAGAAAATGAGAAATAGAGGATAGAATTTCTTAAAAAAATTGAAGATATTTTTGTCTATATCAATTAAATATTTTTTAATTAGTAATATGTCATATCCTTAAAAAAAAACTGTTATTTTAGATTAGAAGGAGTATTATTGTTATTGATATTATTAGCAACTTTATTACTGAAAAAAGAGAGGAATAGAAGATGTCGTGGTCATTATTATTATTATTATTCAAAGAAGAGAAAGAAAGAAATAAACATATCTATATATAGACTACGTACCAAAATCCTAAATTCAAGACCATTGGTTAATTAAACTAGAACCACTACCTTGATTAATTTATCCATATGGCCGGTGATTCATCCAAATTGTATCTTGGAAAAATTATACTAATTGTGGTTTAATTTCTTTATTTTTGTATTAATCACAAAAAAATGTTTATTGTTTATGCACATCATCATAATTCATAATTAATATGACAAATAATCTCTATCATATATTGTTAATTGGGTATACGTTTGATTAATAATTTGTTATAATGAGATAGATGCAGCTTATAATGAAAAAGTTAGGAATTATATATGGCAGTCACCTTCAATTAGTGATATTTACATATCAAGAATTTACAACAAAACGAAGAAAGTTCTTAATTTGTTTTTGTCCAGTGAATTAACTGGACTCATTTTGATAATGTATCTATCTCTACCTAAATTCTTTCATTTCATATGAATTGAAATGAGAAGTAGAACTGTGACAGTAAGCTGACGTGATTATTGTGGGGCTGTAGGGTGTGACTGAAGATTTTTTATTTTTTTTTTCATTTTCATAATCGATTGAAATTTTGTAGGCGTTAAATATTATAATCGAAGAATTATTTTAAGAAGTTCATAACTCTTAACTTATGTTGTTTCATACACATGAAATTGAACATCAAATCCTAATTCAATCACATCACACCAGCTGTATTTTTTAAAAATTATCTTAAAAACAAGTTTATAGCAAAATTTAATTATAACTTACTCACGAAAAAATATAAAAATATTTGAACTCTCTACAATGTGCACTTGCGGCACGCAAGTACTTAAACAAATGTTGAAAGGATTTGCATTCAATGAATATGCTATTCAAAATTAAAGTGGAAAGAATTTCTATCCAAAAACATGTTGTTTTGCGTGGTCAAGGAGGTTGGCATGGAAGTCAATAAATGTGCTACCAAGCATTCTTTTGTTTTAGTTTTTTTTTTTTTTTTGAATTTTAGAGTAAATTTATTGCATTGACTTTTCTTATAAAATCTCTCAAACTTGTGTTATTATTGAAATAAATATATTTATTTCATTAATTTCTAAATTAATTTATCATTAACGGGTGAGAAATATGTACCCTTAATCCTTAAAACAAATTAACTCAATTATCATGATGCTAAGCCAAAAAATCAAGCAGCTTGATGGAGAGAAGATGAACTCCTTCAAAGTTCAAATACAGCATTGGAGTTTAATTAATGACATCACTGGAACAAAAGCATGACAAATAGGGAAAGAATTGCTCAATTTCTTTTGAGTCAATTAATTTCACTTCATAAAAAATCTGACATTATAGTTAAACATAAGTAACAAAGCTGGGATAAAAGTAATAATCTTAATATTCAAAATTGCTATCCATTACAACCTTAAATTATTTTTGATGTGGAATTGTGTAGATTTTTTTTATTATTATTATTTCTCTGTCTCGCATATGTTTGTGGGAGTAGTTCTTTAAAGGATAGGAAGGAAGAAAAAAGATGCATATCTTAAAATTGTGAATAATTACTTTTTAGTTCACTAGTAAATTAAATTTCTTTTGTTACTAAAGATTTTCTTGCAGATTTTGGTCTACAAATAGTTCTGTTGTAGATAACAACTTTTTCTACACAAGTATTTCTTCATAAAGGGTAGTACTAGTACAATTTACTCTTAAGGATCTAAATTATCAGAGATTAAGCGAAGACATGATAACAGATTTTCTACAGTCCAATATAAAATTACTTACAGGATTTAATATATGGCACTTTAATTAATTAGAATCAATAACTATGGTAGAAACTGGAAAACATTGAAACCATTGTTTCCAACACCAGCCAAAGTTGGATTTGGATTTCTTACTTCCCAAAAGTTGTTTCCTACTCCAAATGCTACTGCTACTGCTACGACAGAAAGAGATTGGAGAATAGGGACTATACATAGCTACAGCAGATAGTCGAAATCATTTACTAGTGCAAGTAAGAAATCAGAATAATTCAAGCAGTCTGAAGTCAAAAGCTTCATTCAGCTTAACCCAGAAATTAAGGTAACTAAGTGACTAAAGCCAGTAAAACCAACCCTTTCTTTCTAGTTTTTCTCTTTTTTCATTTTAATGGGAATTGGGAAGCCAGAACCACTCAAAGCAGAAGAGAGGCTACAAGCACAGTCAGAGTGGACAAAAAGAAGCAGACAGTGACCTTAGCTTGTGCGTTTTGTGGCGGTTGTGCTCCTCGTTCAGTCTCAGAAATAGGGCTGGATGGGGCTATTTTAGAAATAGGAGGCAAAGGGGATTCTGCCACTTCAGCTTCAGTCAGGGGAGGGACAGGAGCCAAAGCCGGAGGCAAGGAAGAGTTGTCTATTTGTTTTAAAAGGCCACCAGGTTCAACTGGTTCCATGTAAAGAGGTGTTCTGTCACCCAAATTTAAGCATTTGTTCCCTGCAGTAGGAAGAGGAACAATCATATCAGTAATCAGATGTGAGGCTTCATTGTAGTGCTGAATTTGACATGAAGAGAAAACCAACTTCACTAGGAAAACTGTATATTATATGGTTAAATCTACAGGAATTGTAAGGGAAAATTTACTACATTCAAATAAAGTATGGAAGAGAACTGGAGGTAAAAAAAAAAAAATGTCTGAACAGAAAATATTCAAAACCAAATAGTGCCAAAATTGCACCTTTAATTCCTAGAACAAGAAATAAAGGTTTTGTATGCACTTACTTCTGTATCTATTAGCAGTTTTTGGGAAGTCTGTGATGACACCATCAATTCCGGCTTCTTGAACAAAAGTGTTGATCTCCACAGTTGCATCTGACGTATAATCCCATGCCTGAGATGCAAACTCATTGCTGAATGTTTCTACGTAAACAGAGAGATTAGAAGATTTGAACTTTGGCACAATCTTTGTAGAGTTAGTCAAGAACTGTTCTCTATCAGGATATACAGAGGCCTTTTGGATAACCACAGAATGAGCAAATATTTTGATATCCAAAATAGCTAAATCGACAGCATCACGAACTATCTCATGAATCTTGTAGACAAGCTCATACTTGGTTTTCTCCTTGAATTTCAGTAGTACAGAACTATTAGTGGATTGAATCATAACTTTTGGAGCCCCTGGTTTATCATAACCTGCTTTGCTCAAAGTATCAATGACTGCATCAGTCACACTTAAGTTTTGTTTCCTCGCAAGATAGGCTGCATTCTGACAATAGTAGAAAACAACACAATTTCAATAAAATATAAGATTTTTTTTTATAGAAATTCATTATCTTATCTGATGACATGTTAAGAATGCTACATTCTTCTAGTAATGCTGCCAACAATTGCTTGACTCCCTTCTCAATGTTACCTTGGTGTTTACAAGGATGATACTAATGCCCCCAATGAATCATGACAAGTCATTTTTTTACGTTTTACCATATGGCTTACAGAGCATAACCGCTGTTTACCAAAGATGCTGCATGTTCACATAATCTGCAGCTAATGGAATGAATTGAAAGCTGAAATGATAGGCATAAGCAGAACGCACCTCAATGATGATCACAACACCTAATAGGGAAGTCTGACCTTTTGTCAAGTTCAAGAAATCTGACAATGTTAAAAATTTCCCCTTCTTGTTATATTTTGGGTTCCTATACAAAGAGTTTCTATAATACAGGTTCAACATTGAGGCTGCAGGGTAAAGGAAGAACAGAAAATCACAGACATATACTTATAATTTTTTCGTATTTTCATAAAATGTAAAATATATTCACAGCAGAGAGTGAAGAACAAAAAGAAAATACAAGCAGAGAGTGAATAATTTTTTAGGTATATTTCATTTAATGTTTGATAGGTCTTTTATATAAACGACCTGAATGAAGATTATTGAACCATTTGACTTACGGGGCAAGCTTTTTATATCATCCCAAGCCATGTCGAATGTAAATATTCCATTGCTAGATTTGATCTCTGGGATAATTTTGCTGAGTTTGCTAAAACTTGATTGAGCAACATTTGTGCTCTCTAAAAGATCAATAGAACTTAAGCAAAATGGTATTCCATCCCTTGACATTTGAACAGGACAGTCAAGAACATCCACACCATCTGAAATAGCCTTTCCATAGGCCAAGTTGGTACAAGGAGGGTAATCTCCACTTGCTCCATATTTTGAGATGATCAAAGTGTTAACTGAAACATTAACAGAATGAATGTATCTGGTTAATGGCGATATAATCTACACCAGCACAGAAGTGTCATACAATGAATCAACCAGGGATAAACTAAAGAACAAGATGAGAGTACATATTCATAGAAGAATAACAAAGCATTGATTCTAATGTACCTTTCGTTGTTGCATTGAGGCCTACGTGAGCAAAGCAGTCTGCATAATAAGAAGAGCTTTCAATATTTACTCAAGGGGAGAAACTGTTGGTTATTTAGTTTCTTAATTCTCTAATTTATTTTTTAGATTCAATTTGGTTAAATTGTTGAACTAACAGTGTTTGGAAAAGTGTGCATCATGCTAACGTCATCTTATTAAATTTTCCTAACACCGTTAGTTCAATTTAGGCTGTAGGACCGAATTGAACCTATTTTAAAAAACAGAAAACCTAATAGGACCCGGAAAAAACTAGAGGAATAAATCAAACCTAGAAATTAAATTAGAGGACTAAATACCTAATTTAACCAAAATTGTTTACTCATGTACATGTATTCTGAAGTTAGTCAGCTTGGGATTGTTAAGTTATGTAGAATCCACATGCAACTAAAATCAAGCACTGAAGTACATACACATTTTTAGAAGATGCAGAACCATAGTAAATCGTTACAGAAAATTTCAATTTGGAAAGATAACCACATGCAATACTTAGAAGAAAAAAACATCTACGTTTGTGTTAATGCTGTAAGAAAAATGAACATCATGTTTTTTTCCAATAGTTGGCTAAAGTATATAGTTGGAATCTTCCTAAAGAAGAAGCCTAGTCTAAAATGGACCTTGCTTAAAAGGTGGAAGCATTAGAAAGGAAGTGGTAGACCGTAGTGGTCGGCTATAGAGATTTTTAGCATGATTATGTGCATGCAGTAGTATCAGCATTAAGACATGAAATCCTATAAGTAATGGTAATTATAAATTCCACCAGTGTTGTTTCTTTGGTAAAGAATTCCATATGGTATAATGAGTAGAACCCTCATGGAAATGCTATATACCCTTACCTTGATTTGAAAATGAAGATAAACTAGCTTACACTGGTCTCGGAGTTCCAGCATTATTCAAAATCAGGCACGGTGATTCAAACTATAGATCCTTGCTTTAAACAGACATGGGAGCTTAAAAAATTAACAAAGTAAAACTGCATGCAAATGCTGGAGAAACTCATTTAAGGTTCATCAAAATGCTATGCACATAAGGCCAGCAGTACACTAGTAACCAGATTATAGCTGCATCAACCCCATTAAGTGAACAAATACAATCTCTCAGTAGAAAAAAAAATTGATAACAGAAACAAGATTTGATTAATTAAAATGCATTATATTAATGGAAGGACATACTAACAAAATGGAAAAAGACAACTTACCTATAGCTTCAGAAGGTGTTAGGGGGAAGTCAGTCAATACACCATCAACAGAGAAGTTTCCATTGTCAATGAAATTGAGGTACTCAGCAACAGGGTCAAAACTGTAGTTATAGCTTATTGGCATATCACTAACAAAATCTGAAGCAAAAACCTCAAGCCCCAGCTTGTGTGCATCGGAGACCAAAGATGTATGTGGTAGTAGATAAAGACTTGTTGGATCTACGGGCCATATGTATCCTTTGGGAACAAGTATTCCTGAAGCAAATGTCTTGATAGATGTTAGAGTTTCTAACAGTGAAGCATAAGTTTGGTTGGTTGATGGATCTACTTCATCTTTTTCCAGAAACCTGAAGACCAGTTTTGTTATTCTTGGGTTGATGTGTGCTCTTATACTTCTTAGGAAACCAGCTTCAGGTGATGAGATATAACTGACATTTACGGTTCTGGAAACAGAATGTATGAAGTTTTTCATACTCAAATTGTGTTGTGTGTAGAATGCATCGTACTGCAGAATATCAGGAAACAAAAACAGTCTTAGCCCGGGAAAAAGTAGAATACTGAGAGATGAAAATGCATTATACCTGAATATTCAACCACAATCCTGATGGGGCCGCTATTTCGGGGACTTCATTCACAGTAAGAATTCCAAAAATGTTATCAAACTTTGGAGATCGAGCGAAATTTCCCTGAACCACTGTCAGTTATCCGAAAACAGTCAGCAACTAATATACCATTCCATACTTAAATATAATAAGGAAATGTGGGTATTATATATAACTCAATCTAGCAGGGATAACCCAAAATGAATTAAGGACTGACTTGATCTAGCAGGAATATAACTTCTTCATCATAAATTTTGTATTTTCTTGGGGATAACCTTTAATGCATTCAGCAAACAATCTGATGAATTAAAGACAGCAGAACTAACAAAATGATCTAAAATTTTAATATAAGGTTGATTATATATAATATATTCCTTAAATTAGCAGGAATTATCCGTTTTAAAACTTGAGAGGCATATTTTGTTCCAGTTTCTTCCACTTTTATATTTGGCAGTACAGTATCTCAGTAATTTGATAGCATGATTACTAAGTACGATATTTAGGCCTTCCCATTTAGCTTATATGGAGTTTTGCTTGGAAATTATTTGCAAGTTATTAAATCCAAGGTTCAGAAGCCCAAGAATCCTAGATGTAAACCTCAGGGTATTCCTACTCATTTTTTCTTCTTCTCCCCATTCTCTCTCCCTCTCTCTCTCTCCCGTGTGTGTGTGTATGTGTTCATAGATCCTACCATGAATCTTAACAACAAGAGTTACAAACCTAAATTGAAGTGTTTGTTACTGTTAACTTCTAAATAATGAAAAAACATAAATGTGTTAGCGTTGATCTATTGAGAAGGGAGAAAAGAATCAGTTAGTCCATCAATTACTGTAAGTATGTAACAATAAAATCACAGCTTTAACATAAGTTGAATTTACAGAAGACATTGGAAAGCAGCTCCTTTAGGGTGTAGTCCACAGCAAAATAGGCACTGGTTTGTACACCATTAACTGAGTAAGTACTTTTGTTTTCAAAACTGCTAGAAATGTTAGTAGAGTTTTCAAGCTTGATGTTTGAGATGCAGATTCCCTCCCTATCTTTCGTCAATTGCACATCACACCACACAATGAGATTTTTTAAACTAGTTGGTACTGCAAATTGGTAAGCATATTCACTGGAATCAGGAAATATCCCTGAAGACCCACCACGTGCTATGACCAATGGTGGACTTCCTGCAACAAAGAACTTGTCCAAGTGAGTTTCAAGAAACAAAGTGCAGAGGAAAAGTTTTTATAAAAAAAAAAGGAAAAAAAATAGTGCATAAATCATTCAAGTACATATCAAATACTATTGACAGTGGTTTCTTATCTTAATTTTTACAAGTAAGAAAACTCTAAGACTTAATAATATCTAGAGTTGTATTCATTGTTGAAGGCCTCTCCATTAATACCAAACAAAGATTTGAATTTCTGGAATTCAAAAACAGTCTATTTTTCTAAAAAGTAAATATATAATTTTTCTAAGCACCAGAACACTGAACACAGTACACTACACTACAGCATCTCAAATTTCAGTCCTCAGCCTCATCTACTTCCATTTTCACAAACAAAATTTAAATCAAAGTTGACATGCAAGAAATGCACCGATCATTTGATTAATACCAACGTGTAATTAATTAACACCAACTCTACTAAGAAAAGCGAAGGAAAACACTCGAGCAAGATAAGCTATGTTTCGAACAGTTTCTCTTCTTTTTTTTTTTTTTGTCATCAACACGTGAAGAAGCGAAAAACACAAGGAATAGAAAGAAGAGTGAAACGAAACAGTTACCGGTGAGAGTGTTCCAAGTGGCTCTGTTGGATCCATGAGCGAGCACTGAGTGAAGAAGAAGAAGCAGAGAGAACGCGTGGGGGAAAGCGCGTGAGTTCAACATTCCGGTGATTGGTGGAGTGTATCAGTTTCCGGTAAAGAGACGAGTGAATATGGCCAGCTTTGTATGAGAGTAACAAGCTTGTTATATAGGGAAAGAGACGAGTATTTCATTTACTATGCTGGACCCACTTATTCTTTCAATATTTGGATTTTAAGTTACACGTTTTAGCTGTCAAAAAACAAAAGTAATACACGTTTTTAACAATATTTTATTGTCCGTCAAAAAAAAATAAAAACAAACATTTTATTATACTTTGTTGATAGTTACAAAATAAAGAAAAAGGACATGTATTAGTATTTAGTAGCTTAAACCAGTCGTCAGACTCGTTTAATATTTATTATGAAGTGAGATTCACAAAAAACAATATATTATTTCTGGTTTTTGTTATCTAAAATCCAAATAACTAACTCACCGAATTTTTAAAAAAATGTTAATTAGTTAAAATATTAAATTTGTCTTAAATTAATTTTTTTTCCAAAATCAAACACTATGATTAAAACTAACGGATATACTTCTTTCACTATTACTCATTATAGAGACATCTTTGTAAAGAAAATAATAATTAAAGCATTTAACATTTTAGATTAGGACCTGTAAAAATGACAAAGTTATAACTTTTAGAAAATTTCATTTAATCAGAAAATATGTTAAAGAAAGTGGTAAGAGTATGTGTTACTAGCTTTTTTTCATTTAACAAAAAAAATATAAATTATATAATGTGTGAAAAGGTTGTTAATTTTGATAATAGTTTTCCTAAAAACCTAAAAATTACATAAAAAAGATTTTTATTAGTTTATATGCAACGTAGAAAAAATATATTAATATTTACTAAACTAATTTTATTTTATGACCCAAAAAACTCTTCCAACTTTAGCTTTGTTTTATAAATTTCAAGTTTTAATTATTTTTTAAAATTATGATTTTGGTTTTGATACTTATATATATTTTTTTATAATGATTCTTGTAAAATTTATTTTTTAGTTTGAGTTCTTATTATTTTGGTTGCTCACTTTTTATTCCCAATTTTTATTTTACTATCAACTTTTTTTTAAACTCAGATTTTTATCTTCTTTTGTTGAGTTGACATAGCAGCATACTAAATAATTACAATTTCTACTCTCAACATTTTGTTTTTTAGCAAATTTTACCGATGGATTTAGTAAAAAAAATATTTAATGATAAAAAATAATTTTAACTTGTATCAATGTTAAACCGTGAAATTTATATATAAAGCTAGGTATGTTTTTAATTTATAAATTTTAGGTAAATTTGTTTCTGGTTTCTCAAATAAAAAAGTATCTTTTGTTAAATTGTAATTTTTTATTTGTGATTTTGGGTTTTTTTTTTTTTGTGATGTTAATCGCCATATTTTAGAAATTTTATAACTTTAGTTCCATCTTCAATTTTCTATACATTTTATTCTTTTCATTTTTGGTCCAATTGAACCCTAAGTCTAACATAGTCATTTAAGGTACCATAAAAAACAATTTAATCAATCAAATATAAAAAAAATTAAAGAAATAAATATATACAAAATTAATAATTAGACTAAATTTGCAAATTTTCTTAAATGTAGGACTAAAGAAGACGAAAATCGAAAATTAAAAATTAAAAAAAAAATCAAATTTATAATTATAATTTTGCCAAAATCTTTTTAGTCATCATAATTTGTGTTATAAAAATATTTTAATGCCTATCTCCAGATGATGTAAGTGGTAATGTGGTATGGCTTACACGATTATCAACTATCAAGTACTTTCACTTCAATTCAAACATGCAATTAAAACCCAATTTAACTACCTTCATATGTTCTACACTGATTAATTCAGCTACCCTTCTTTAATCACAGATGTTGAATTTTCTATAAATATATATACTGATAATTCATCCGTACACTACCTATCCAAGTATTTCAGGCTAAACCAACTCACTGAGTAAATATGTTTTACAAGTTAGAACAACAGAGAATACAGAAAGCTCATCTAAATGATTTCAGGTGAGATATGTACCCGTAATAGTTACTGCTACAACAGAATGAAATTGGCGAAGGGAGAAATAATTTACTGGTGCAAGTAAGAAATAAGGATTATTCAAGAAATCTGAAGCCAAAAGCTTCATTCTACTTAACCGAGAAAGAAATGGGGAAAATAGAGGGCTAAAGCCAACATAACCAACCTTTTTTCTTTATTTTTTTTTCCCTATTTAGTGGAAAGTGGGAAGCCTTCACAACTCAAAGTAGAAGAGAAGCTACAAGCACAATCAGAGTGGACAGAAAGAAGCAGACAGTGACCTTAGACTGTGCATTTCGCGGTGGTTGTGCTCCTGGTTCAGTCCCAGCAATAAGGCTAGATGGGGTTATTTTAGAAAGAGGAGGCAATGGGGGTTCTGTCACTTCAGCTTCAGTCAGGGGAGGGGCAGGAGCCAAAGCTGGTGGCAAGGAATATTTGTCCATGGCAAGTAATAGGCTACCTACTTGAACTGGTTCCATGTATGGAGGTTTGTTGTCACCCAAACTCAAGCATCTGTTCCCTGTGGTAGGATGAGGAACAATCATATCAGTAATCAGATGTGAGACTTCATTGTAGTAATGAATTTGACATGAAGGGAAAAACCAACTCTACTATGAAAACAAAATGTGAGAACCAGTCAAAAATATGAAGGAAAGAAATGAAAAGGAGAAAGTAATTGACTGTTTGTTATAAGGTTTCTATTTTTTTATTAGTAGGAATCGAAACATGTATCAGTAGGTTTACAGTAATTCGCTTATCTGTTTAACCAATTGAGTTTGAACCCTTATGATTATCTCTACATTCTACCAGAATTAAGGGAAATTTTACTACATCAAAACAAAGGATGGAAGAGAAGTAGAGAACTGGAAGTAATAAAAAGTGCCTAAACCCTAAAGGGATTAAACAGAAAATATCAAAACCAAATAGTACCAAAACTGCTCCTTTAATTCCAAGAACAAGAAACAAAGGTTTTGTATTCACTTACTTCTGTATCTATTAGCTGTTTTTGGGAAGTCTGTGATGACACCATCAATTTCAGCATCTTGAACAAATGTGTTGATCTCCACAGTTGCATCTGACATGAAATCCCATGCCTGAGATACAAACTCATTGCTGAATGTTTCTACGTAAACAGAGAGATTAGAAGATTTGAACTTTGGCACAATCTTCGTAGAGCCAGTCACGAAGAATTTACTAACAGGATATACAGAGGCCTTTTTGAGCACCACAGAATGAGCAAATCTTTTGATATCTGAAATAGCTGAGTCAACAGCATCACCAACTATCCCATCAATCTTGTAGACAAGCTCATACTTGGTCTTCTCCTTGAATTTCAGCAGTACAGAACTATTAGTGGATTGAATCATAACTTTTGGAGCCCCTGGTTTATCATAACCTGCTTTGCTCAAAGTATCAATGACTGCATCAGTCACACTTAAGTTTTGTTTCTTGGCAAGATAGGCTGCATTCTGACAATAGTAGAAAACAACATAATTTCAATAAAAAAGAGAAAAAATAGATTTATGGAAATTCATTATGTTAAGAACACACTACTATTATCATTCATCCTCAAAAAATAGAAACCACATAACTCTCTCTCTCTCTCAATGATTTGAAATGGGTAACTGATGTAGGGAATGGGGAGTGCAGGGATTAAATTCCCCACCATGAACTCCAGTCTACTTGTGACCAGGGCAGGTACTACAAGGTCTAAGCCATGGACCCCACAATTATTTGTTCAAAGTACTTCAGGGGCACATAGAGAAGAAATATTTAATGTAAAACCCCGAATGTGTTTCTAGAGCTAACAATTCAAAACCCATTGTTTTTATTATTGTTTGGTATGGCTTACAGTTTACTGAGCAAAACTGTTTTTTTTACCAAAGATATTACATGTTCACATAATCTACAGCTAATCAAATGAATTTAAAACTTAAATAACAGGCATGGGCAGAAGAACGCACCTCAATGGTGATCTCAACACCCAATAGGGAAGTCTGACCTTTTGGCATCTTTAAGAAATCTGACAATGTTAAAAGTTGCACCTTCTTGTTATATTTTGGGTTCCTATACAAAGAGTTTCTATAATACAGGTTCAACATTGAGGCTGCAGGGTAAAGGAAGAACAGAAAATCACAGACATATACTTATAATTTTTTCGTATTTTCATAAAATGTAAAATATATTCACAGAAGACAGTGTAGCACAAAAACAAAATACAAGTAAGAACAAAATGAATAACTTTTTTTGTGAGATTAATCTTCCATGCAGCTATAAATAACTTGGGATTTGTCCGAGCAGGGTTCTGGACACCTCTTTCAGGTCCATATTCAGCCTTAAAGCATATATTTTACACAAATAAAAACACCAAAACAATTATGATAATACACCTGTAAGCAAAATTGATAATCCAGTAAAGCAATAAGGTCATTTTTGTCCTAATTATTCCTAACATATGATTTGTTTGTATTGTGTATATGTATCTCACTCAACATGAATTTCCTCGAGGTATATATTATTTAATGTTTGGTAAGTCTTATATATAAATGACCTGAATGAAGAATATTGGACCATTTGACTTACGGGTCAAGCTTTTTATATCATCCCATGTCAACTGGAATGTAAATATTCCATTGGCAGATTTGATCTCTGGGATAATTTTTCCAAGTTTGCTGAAACTTGATTGAGCAACATTTGTGCTCTCTATAAGATCAATAGACCTTAAGCAAAATGGTATTCCATCCTTTGACATTTGAACAGGACAGTCAAGAACATCCACACCATCTGAAATAGCCTTTTCATATGCTAAGTCAGTACAAGGAGGATAATCTCCACTTGCTCCATATTTTGAAATGATCAAAGTGTTAACTGAAAGATGAACAGAATGAATGTATCTGGTTAATAATGATGCAATCTACACCAACATAGAAGTGTCACACAATGAATCAACCAGGAATAGACTAAAGAACAAGATGAGAGTGCGTATTCATAAAAGCATAACAAAGAATTGATTTTAATGTACCTTTCTTTGGAGCATTAAGGCCTATGTGAGCAAAGCAGTCTGCATAATAAGAAGATAATTCAATATTTATTTAAAGGGGGAAAATTGTTTACCCTTGCATACACGTATTCTGAAGTTGGTCAGGTTAGGATAGTTAAGTTATGTAGAATCCAATCCACAAAGAACTAAAATCAAGAACTAAAGTGCATATATATTTTTAGAAGATGCAGAAGCATGGTAAGTTGATGCAGAAAAATTCTGTTTGGAAAAAAAATAGCTTGCAATAGTTATCGATATTTGTGTTAATGCAGTAAGGAAAATAATTATCATTTTTTTTTACAATGGTCACCTAAAGTATATATAGTTGGAATCTGCCTAAAGAAGAAGCCTAGTCTAAACTGGACTTTGCTTAAAAGGTGGAGGCATAAAAAACGAGTTGGTAGTGGTCAGCCAAAGAGGCTCTTAGTAAAGATTATGTGCATTCACTAGCACCAGAATTAAGACATGAAATCCTGTATGTAATGGTCTGTATAAATTCCACCAGCACCATTTCTTTGATCAAGAATTCTATATGGTATAACTATCTGAGTGGCAACCTCATGCAAATACAGGGGAGACTCATTTAAGGTGATTCATCAACATGCTATGCACACAAGGCCAGCAGTACAATAGTAACAGGATCAGAGCTGCATCAACTCCATTCCACTGAACAAATACAATCTCAGTAGAAAAGAAAAAGTGATAATAGTAAAAAATATTTGATCAGTTCAAATGCATTATATTTATGAAAGGCCATTCTAATAAAATCGAGAAAGACATAACTTACCTATAGCTTCTGATGGTGTTAGGGGGAAGTCAGACAACACACCATCAACAGAGAAGTTTCCATTGTCAATGAAATTGAGGTACTCAGCAACAGGGTCATAACTGTAATTATAGCTGATTGGAACATCATTCAGAAAATATGAAGCAAAGACTTCCAGCCCCACTTTGTGCGCATCAGAGACTAAAGATGTATGTGGTAGTAGATAAAGACTTGTTGGATCAACAGGCCATATGTATCCTTTGGGAACAAGAATTCCTGAAGCAAATGTCTTGATTGATGCTAAATTTTTTAACAGTGAGCCATAAGTCTGATTAGTTGATGGATCTACTTCATCCTTTTCCAGAAACCTGAAGACCAGTTTTGTCATTTTTGGGCTGATGCGTGCTCTTATACTTCTCAGGAAACCAGCTTCAGGTGATGAGATATAACTGACATTTACTGTTCTAGAAACAGAAAGTACAAAGTTTTTCATACTCAAATTGTGTTGTGCATAGAAAGTATCATGCTGCAAAATATCAGGAAAAAAAAACTTAGTTCTGGGAAAACTGGAATACAGGGTGATGAAAATGCATTATACCTGAATATTCAGCCACAATCCTGGCGGGGCTTCATTTTTAACCAAGTCATTCACAGTAAGAATTTGAAATAAATTGTTATCGAACTTGTCTGATCGAGTGAAATCTCCTTGAACCACTGTCCAGTAACCATTAATTAAAGTGTTTGTTACTGTTAATTTCTAAAACTATTAGAAAACATAAATTTGTTAGTGTTGGATCTATTGAAAAGGTAGAAAAGATGTTAGTCTATCAATTACTGAAACTGAAAGTACATAACAATAAAATTACAATTTTAACATAAGTTGAACTTACAGAAGACCTTGGAATGCAGCTCCTTAAAGGTGAAATCCACAGAAAAATAGGCACTGGTTTGTACACCATTAACTGAGTAAGTCTTACTTCTGTTTTGAAAAACTTGAACAATGTTAGTAGCACTTTGAAGCTTGATGTTTGGGATGCAGATTCCCTCCCTATCTTTCGTTAATTGCACATCACACCATACAATGATATTTTTCAAACTAGTTTGTGTAGCCAAATTATAGGCAAATTCACTGGAATCAGGAAATATCCCTGAAAACCCACCACGTGCTATGACCAATGGTGGACTTCCTGCAACAAAAAACTTGTCCAAGTGAGTTTCAAGACACAAAGTACAGAGCAGAAGTTTTTTCCTAAAATAAAACAGAAAAAGAGTGCATAAAATATTCAAGTACATGTCAAATGCTATTCACAGTGTCTTCTTAATTTATATAAGGAAAAAAACGTTAAGATCTAATTATATCTAGAGTTGTATTCATCGTTGGAGACCTCTCCATTATTACCAAACAAAGATTTTAATTTCTCAAATTCACAGACAGTCCATTTTAACAAAAATATGCTCTTCAAACTAATTTCCCCTTGTTACATACTATAAACCTACAAGTTTTTTCTTTTTTTAATTTCCTTAAATCAAAACTTTGCTATATACAGAAAGCGTTGAATATCTCGAATTTCCACTTGTTATGTGCTTTCAAAGTTTCCATTTATCACATGCAAGGTTTTAAAAACACAGACTGTAACCACGATTTCAGCCACAAGTCACAACTTGAAGGTTTTTGAGGTCTCCACCACTGTAACTGCGGTTACACTTGTCTGCAGTTTCCCGCAATATAAAGGATCACATCACAACAACCAACCCTGACCGCAATCTAAAACCTTAATTGCATGCAAAAACAGATTATCCAATTTTCTGGTAACAACTCAGCCACACCAACTTCAACAAGTTAATCCCTGCTCCCACTCTCACTTCCCAACTCACTGTAATTCCAAATACAAATACATAATTTTCTAAGCACCAGAACACAGTACACAGTACAGCATCTCAATCCTCAGCCTCATTTATTTCCATTTTCACCAGCAAAATTACAATTGAAGTTTGCATGCAAGAAATGCACGATCATTTGATTAATAACAGCAGCGTGGAATTAACATAACAGAACAGTGACTCCCCGAAGAACACTGTAGCAAGCTAAGGTAAGCTTCGAACAATTCCTCTGTTTTTTGTTTTTTTTTTTTTTTGGTGCATTTTCTCAGCAACAGGTGCAGAAGCGAAAAACAGAAGGAAGAAAGAGTAGAGTGAAAGGAGACACAAACCGGTGAGAGTGTTCCACGTGGTTCCATTAGATCCTTGTGCAGAGACCAAAGCCAGCACTGAGTGAAGAAGAAGGAGCAGAGAGAACGCGCGGGGAACTGCGCGTGGCTTCCACATTACGGCCAAGTTTCAGTTTCCGGTAAAGTTTATACTATGCCTGGTGGAGAAAAAAGACAAGTGAATTTGGCCAGCTTAGTGAAAGTGTCAAGCTTGTTATTACTATTACGGAGAAAAGATAGAAGCACTTTCATTTATTAAGGAAGGCCCCACTTATTTTTTTAAAATTTATTTAACATCTCTGACACGCTTATTTAACATACTTCTTTTTGCTATGTTTGGACTTGGAGGCTAGGAAACAGAAAGCAGATTTCAGCAAATTCTAAAATTTATGTTAAACTATTTTTAGACTTTAATTTGAAATTAATATAATTTTGGTTTCCTAAATTTTAAAAAATTAAATATATTTTGCTTTTTAGTAACTATAAAACGTATTTAATCCAATAAAAAAAATCATTTTGCCTTCGTCCCGAACCAAGTCACCGATGGTGACGACGAAGCCTTCGTTGCCATCTCTGCTGTCTCTTCACAGTTACGGCGGTGTTTTCCACCTCACCCCACTTTAGTTTTGTCGCTTCTAGAATCGACAATTAAGAGAGTCCTGAATGGGTTGTTGGATGTTTGTGGTGGTGCAAAAATGTCAACGGTTCCAACATACTCTAATTTCGCCTTTTCATAGTGATGAAATCAGCAATAAAAGGATGGTGGGAGAGCAATAGAGTCTAGAACCACTCACTGTAAATATATGTATCTTACAAGTTACAACAGAAGAAATAAATAAAAAACTGATCTATACCCGTAATAGCTACAGCTACAATACAACAGAAAGAGATTGGAGAAGGTGGAATATCTATACCTAGCTAGCTACAACAACAGTTGGTGGAAATAATTTACTGGTGCAAGCACTCAAAGTAGAAGAGAAGCTACAAGCAGAGACAGCGTGGACACAAAGAAGCAGACAGCAACCTTAGCCTGTGCATTTTGGGGCGGCGGCTGTGGTCCTGGTCCAGCCCCAGCAGTACCATTGCCAGATGATGGGGCTATTTTAGAAGCAGAAGGCAAAGGGGGTTCTGTGATTCCATCTTCAGTCAGGGGAGGGGCTGGAGCCACAGCCGGTGGCATGGAATATGTGGATATTTGTTGTAAAAGGCCACCTACTTGAATTGCTTTCATGTATGGAGGTGTCTTGTCTCCCAAATCTAAGCATTTGTTCCCTGCAGCAGTTGGATGCGGAACAATCATATCAGTAATCAGATGTGAGACGGAATGAAAACTGAGAGGAAACAAAAATACACTTTTAAATAGCTGACTTTTAGAAACAAGTTTTAAATTTTCTTTCCGTCAATTTAAATTTCACATTTTTCTTTCTTCTCTGCCAAACCTAAAGGAAGGGAACCAAGTAAAAAATACAATGGCAAGAAAACGAATGGCGAAAGAAAGCAATTGACTGTGAGTAGTGATTTACTACATTAAAATAAAGCATGGGAGAGATCTGCAAGTAAAAAGTGCCATACCCTAAAGTGTTTAAACAGAAAGTAACAAAATCAAATAGTGCCAAAAATTGCACCATTAATTCCAAGAACAAGAAAGAAAGGTTTTTTTTGTATGCACTACTTACTTCTGTATCTATTAGCTGTTTTTGGGAAGTCTGTGATAACACCATCAATTTTGGCATCTTGAACAAATGTGTTGATCTCCACAGTTGCATCCGACAAGAAATCCCATGCAGAAGATACAAACTCATTCTGGAATGTTTCTACGTAAACAGAGATATTTGAAGATATGAACTTTGACACAATCTTTGTAGAGCCAGTCAGGAAGAGGTCATTATCGGGATATACAGAGAACTTCTTGACAACCACAGAATGAGCAAAGCTTTTGATATCCGAAATAGCTGAATCAACAGCATCACCAATTACCTCATCAATCTTGTAGACACGTTCATAATTGGTTTTCTCCTTGAATTTCAGTAGTACAGAACTATTAGTGGATTGAATCATAACTTTTGGAGCCCCTGGTTTATCATAACCTGCTTTGCTCAAAGTATCAATGACTGCATCAGTCACACTTAAGTTTTTTTCCTTTGCAAGATATGCTGCATTCTGACAATAGTAGAAAACAACATAATTTCAATAAAAAACTGAGAGAAAATTACTTTATAGAAATTTTATTATCAAATGTAAAGCCCATAATGTGTTTCTAGAGCTAACAATTGAAAGCCATTGCTTTTATTATAGTTTAATCAGGATAATTGTGAAGGAGGCAAGGATAACCATTAGAGATCTTAAAAATGCAGCAAAAGTTGTCATTGGAAAAAAAAAAAAAAAAAAAAAAAAAGAAACTCACCTATGGCATACCCAGTTAACTGTGCATGACTGCTTTTTACCAAAGATATTACATGTTCACATAATCTATAGCTAATTAGGGAATGAAATGAAGACTGAATTACTGAAATAACAGGTATAAGAAGCAGAACGCACCTCAATGATGATCACAACACCTGATAGGGAAGAACGACCTTTTGTCAAGTTCAAGAAATCTGCCAATCTTACAAATTTCCCCTGCTTGTTGTATTTTGGGTTCCTTAACAAATAGAACTTTGAATACGGGTTAAGCATTGAGGCTGCAGAGAAAAGGAAGAACAAAAAAATACAGACGTCAAATAACTTAGAATACTGTTTGATAAGTTTTTTATATAAATAACCTGAATGAAGAGTATTGGACCACTTGACTTACGGATCAAGGTTTCTATTTCATCCCATGTCAAGTCAAATGTAAATATTCCAGTGCCAGATTTGAGCTCTGGGATAGGTTTGCCACGACTTCTGAAACTTGATTGAGCAACATTTGTGCTCTCTATAAGATCAATAGAGTTTAAGCAAAATGGTATTCCATCCTTTGACATTTGAACAGGACAATCAAGAACATCCACACCATCTGAAATAGCCATTTCATATGACAAGTTGGTACAAGGAGGATAATCTCCACTTGCTCCATATTTTGAAATCACCAAAGTGTTAACTGAAACATGAACGTAAACATGAACAGAATGAATGTATCTGGTTAACAAAGTTGCAATCTACACCAGCATAGAAGTGTCATACAATGAATCAACCAGGGATAGACTAAAGAACAATATGAGAGTACATATTCATAAAAGCATAACAAAGCATTGATTCCAATGTACCTTTCTTTGAAGCATTGGGGCTTACGTGAGCAAAGCAGTCTGCATAAGAAGAAAAGAATTTAATATTTATTCAACGGGGGGAAAATCGTTTTCTTATGCATACACTTCAAGTTTGGAAAGCTATTAGCATGCATAAACTTCATTCCAATGAACAAATACAATCTCGCAGTAAAAAAAAATGACAATAGTAAACAAGATTAGATCAGTTCAAATGCATACCTATTGCAGCAGATGCTGTTAGGGGGAAGTCAGTCAACACACCATCAACAGAGAAATCTCCACTGTCAATGAAATTGAGGTACTCGGCAACAGGGTCATAACTGTAATTAAAGCTGATTGGAATGTCATTCTGAAAATCTGAAGCAAAGACTTCCAGCCCCACTTTGTGCGCATCGGAGACCAAAGATGTATGTGAATTTAAATAAAGACTTGTTTGATCTACAGGCCATATGTATCCTTTGGGAACAAGTATTCCTGAAGCAAATGTCTTGATAGATGCTAGACTTTTTAACAGAGAACTATAAGTCTGATTGGTTGATGGATCTACTTCATCCTTTTCCAGAAACCTGAAGACCAGTTTTGTTTTTCTTAGGTTGACCTGTGTTCTTATGCTTCTCAGGAAACCAGCTTCAGGTGATGAGATATAACTAACATTTACTGTTGTAGAAACAGAGACTATGAAGTTTTTCATACTCAAGTTGTGTTGTGTGTAGAATTCATCATGCTGCAAAATATCAGGAAAAAATGGTCTTAGTTGTGGAAAAAAATTTAGAATACTGGGTGATGAAAATACATTATACCTGAATATTCAACCACAATCCTGGAGGGGTTGCTCTTTTAACCAAGTCATTCACAGTAAGAATGTCATAAAAATTGCTGTTGAACCTGGTCGATCGAGTATAATCTCCCTGAACCACTGTGCAGTAACCAAAAAAGAGCAATCAATGTGTGTCTCTCTTTCTCTTTATATATATGCACACACACCATCTCTCAATAGAAATTGACATTTTTAGAGGCCTCCGAAGCTGTAATTTTCTATTGACAGATAAATTTCTATTATTAAGATATGTAGCACTTTTAGGAGAAAAAAATAAGAAAAAAAATAATTGAACTTCTTCAGAAGTTAGAATTAGCTTCTACATTAGCTAATTTTTTTTTATAGAAATCACATCATTAACGTAAGTTAGAACTTACAGGCGGCATAGTAACGCAGATCCTTTAGGGTGTAATCCACAGCAAAATAGGCCGTGGTTGGTACACCATTAACTAGGTAAGTCTGAGTTCGATTTTGTAAAGCAAGATCAATGCTAGTAGCATTTTCAAGCTTGATGCTTGGGAGGCAGATACCCTGCATATCTTTCGTTAATTGTACATCACACCATGCAATGAGATTTTTCAAACCAGTGCTTACTGCAAAAACATAGGCAACGTCACTGGAGTCAGGATATATCCCTGAAAAACCACCGCGTGCTATCACCAATGGTGGAGCTCCTGCACCAAAGAAACTTCTCTAAGTGAGTTTCAAAGACACAGCAGAAACAAGGAGTGGCTAGCTTCTTAAATTATATAAGGAAGAAAACTTTAAGATCTAACTTCAAGAACTTACAAACTTTTTCCTCTTTTAATTTATCTATATTAATAATTCATAATTCATAACTTTGCCTTACTGAACCAAGGAATGCATGGATGATGGATCAACTAACACAGTGTTGTTCCAGCTTAACTAGTGATCTTACTGGAATGAGAATTTTGTGATTCATAATAGTCTTACTCGACTCTGCCATGGAAGATACCCGTGGTGGTTTTGTACCAAAAAAACTTTGCTATACTAGAAGCCTTGAGTATCTTGTATTTCCACTTGCTGCATACTTTCATAGTTTCCAATTTCCATTTATACCATACAAAACAGATTTTCGAAATTCCGATAACAACTCAGCCACACCAACGAGTTGATTCCATGTTCCAACTCAAAAATTCTCAGTTTCCTACTCACTCTAATTCTAAAGTCTTCAAACATAACTATATAATTGTTTAAGCACTAGAACCGTACAGTATATAAATTCTCAGCCTCATTTATTTCTATTGCCACCAATCAAAGTTTATATGCAATAAATGAACAGATCTCCCTCTCTCTCATCCAAATTCTTCTTCCATTTATAACTAACTTTCCCTTCTCCTTATATCCTAGCAGTTAAGCTTCGAGCAGTTCCTCTGTTTTTTTTTTTTTTCTTTGTGTATTTTCTCAGCAACATATGAAGAAACCAAGAACAGAAGGAAGAGGAAGAAGAATGAATGAAACGAGACAGAGACACGAACCAGTGAGAGTTTTCCAAGTGGTTCTATTAGAGCCTTGTGCAGAGACCAGAGCCGGCACGGAATGAAGAAGAAGCAGCAGCAGCAGAGGGAGCGCACGGGGAAGGGCGCGTGGCTTCCACATTCCGGCAAAAGTTCTGTTTCCGGTGAAGTTCCGGCTGAGCCTGCCGGAGAAGATGAAGCCGAGAGTTTTAGCCAGCTTAGTGGAAGTGACAACTAACGAGGAAGTTTAGTTGTGATATATATAGAGAGAGAGAGAGAAAAAGGGAAGAGTTAGTTAAAGTGAAATAAAGAGAAAATAAATTAGAAATTTTAAAACATGTATATACTTTTTATATAAGATAAAAGAAGAATTATTTCTTTTCCCATTTTTGTTATTCACCGAGATGTTCAAAAGACAACAAGAGAAGACCTCGATGTATAATTGGAGTCAATGAGTAAACTTATAAAAAAGAAAAAAGTCACATCCTTGTCTTCCCTAGCTACCATCCATTCTTCCATTTTCTTTTTTGATAGTGACTAAAAATAATTTTAAAAACCGTTTGAAAAGTCATGCTCTTTTGATAATGATATATAATAACTAATAAGAAATCTAAGTAATAGTAATAATCACAATTTTTTTTTAATAATTATTAAAATTCAGCTTTCTTGAAATTTTAATTATATTATACAAAGTTGCACTACAGTGAGAATTAATTAAACATGAGACTTAATATATATTTCATTTAGGCAATAACAATTATTAAACTATATTAATTATAATACTTCTTATTTTTTATTAGAGACTTGTTAATCGGTGAATGCAAATAATATATTTGAATTTGATTAGCCTATATAAGTTCATGGATATTTTAGTTTCGTAGACTTTGAGTAGTCTACTATAAAAACAAAAGCAGGAAACATATCAATTCATATACGATAACAGTGATTTGAGTTAATATGATCAACTTGCACAAACCTTTTGTTTTCTACTATTTAATTGGTATTTATTTTCTGAAGGAATCAAATTTATGTCTTTAGAATGCATTAGCCTATGACTATTTCAAAGTTCAATTAGGTACCATTTTAAGTTTATCCCAGACACATGATTATTGTTACTATATTCATTTTGATTTGATATTTTCATAAAAAAATATTTAAATTAAATATAAAAATAATATATAATTTAACATATTTGCATATGTAAGACTCAAACTGATACTGAAATGAGTATTTTTATACGACTTCTTCTAAATTTGAATAAAATCGATGATTTCTTAATTTATTTTTATACGTCTTCTTCTAAAGGTATTTTCACACGACTTTCAATTTGAGTCATAATTAATCCTTAAAAATGATATTTACATAATTATAAGAAATAAAATATAACAAACCAACCATAAAATTATTTTAAGCAATCAAAACATAAAACAATTAAGAAAAAAAGAAATAAATAAGTCAAAACAAAAATTTGTTTTTGTTTTTCCTTTAATCAAATATATACTAATATAAGGTATTTCTTCCTTCTTGTCCTTTAAACTAAACAGTTATTTTAATCAGTAGATAAATTAATGAACACTTTCTCAGCAAAAGCTGAAAGAAATTAAAGATAAAGAGTTCTACGAAGAATGATTTTCATTATGAAGACAAGTTGACCAAGTTTCCCAAAATGGTGACAGTGTCAGTCGTCTTAAACCAGGAATATATCAACATACAAAGTCATCACAAAGTTACTGAGAAAGTAACAATATATCTAATACCTATGAAAAAAGAGGCTGTTTAATAATCTCATATAATGATATATATAGAGAGAGATATATGATCAACGTTAACTTTTGATTTTTGAAAGATCTTAATTTGTACCTTTCTATTTTCTTAAAAAAATTCTATGACCAATTCAAAACTATTGACGAACAAATCCATGGATAATAACTAAGAAAATATGTTGAGAAAGATACAAAATATCATATTGTCCTTTTGTTATTATTTATTCGTTCCACGAGCCATATGTTGATAAAAGACTTATTCAACGATTAATTTTCCAAAAAGAAAAATAATATATTCGTTGAAACCAAACTACTTTTAAATGTGTGTTGTTTTTATTCAAGAACAATCCCCCAACGAAATATCCATTATTTCATATTTTCATCTACTTTATTGACCGTCATGTTACTTCCCTATTAATTTCCACAAAATGCACTCAAAATCGGAACTAATGGCTTGAATATGAAATATATATCCACGTCTGATGGCCATTAGATAGGGATAGGGTTGACGACGTTGACCTCATATAGTCATATTTAATTAAAGAATCAAGACTAGTTAACTACCGATATAGTTTCCACTTTCCAGTGGCGGTCCATATATAATTTGGATAAAGATTGGAGTAATGAAATAATACCTTTAAATTTAATTCTTTAGTGAATAAACTATTCTTGAAGTTATAGTAGGACAAAGATGAAAGTGGGTTCCTAATTATTGTAGTTTGGATAAGAATTGATGGGTGTCTAGGCATTGCATCTTTGCCATTTGTTGGATGTTATTAATCTTTCATTTACAAATATTTTATTGTCTGTTTTTATTGTGTAAAAAAAAAAAACAGTCATACAAAGTAGAGCGGTATACGAACAGCCTAACCTAAAATGGATGGTATATATTATTGTGTATTTTATAGGTTAAATTAATCAGTGTCTTTAAATTAACCCAACAGAAAAAATGTAGTGTATGACTATATATATATATATACTATTTGAGATTTGCTTCAAGATCAAATGTTGTGTATTGTAATTGTTTTGCATTTTATAGAAGCAGCTAGCAAGAAACAAAAAATGATCTCTACAGTCCAAATGAATGTAATTGATAATGAAAAAACACAAAATGGATCATCACAATAGCAACTATATATCTAATGTTCAATTTAATAAAAAAATACATCTCAGAGAAAGAAATCCTTTAATTCCTTTTCCAACTATGGAGTTGAGTTCACAAGGTAATGGCATGCATGAAAATGCCACACTTGGTTTTCTTGTTTACTTTTTCTTTATGCTGTGATGGGGGCTGGAGCTTTTCCAGAAACAGCAGGCAAAGGTGGCTCTGTCACATTAGTATCAGTCAAGACTGGGAGTGGAGGGGGAAGTGGTGGAAGGTACAAGTTAGAAATTTGTTTAAAAAGTTTGCCAGGTTCAATAGGGCTCATATAAGGTACTTCGTTGCCATGCTTTAAACACAAGTTCCCTGTAACAATTATAACAACAATCAAGTCAGCAATGAGGGCATAATAGATTCATACAAACAGTTATTAGTTCTTTCCTAGAGAAACAGAGAGTGTTAGAGAGTGTGTTGCAGAGTTCTGCTACCAGTCTACTAAAGTATGAAGAATTAGTATTATCACTGATGAGCCTAGTTCTCATCAGTATCATGTAAAACAAGTGTGGATTTGAGAAAATATTTTCTGTTTTCATTTCTTATTTTCATAAATATATACAAAATTGTTACCTTATTTTTGTTACTCTTTATACAGATCTTTAAAAACAGGAAATAAAGTGAACATAAGGTGACAATTTTGTAATTATTTATGAAAACAAAAAAGTGTTTTCTTAAACCAAATAGACCCTGAGGTTTCAAGTTCTAAACCAACACAAATAAAGAACTAAATGATGTCAATTTTCCAAAATCCTTGTTCAAGAAGCAAACGTTGATATAAAAGGTTCAACTTACTCCTGTATCTATTTGCTGTCTTGGGGAAGTCAGTAATAATGCCATTAACCTTGGTTCCAATGACAAATGAATTTATCTCAATAGATGGATCTGAGTAGTAGTCCCATGCTTGAGATACAAATTCATTGCTGAAAGTTTCTACATAAACTGGGAGCTTAAATGATTTTAGCCTTGCAACAGTGTTTGTAGAGTTAACTAGAAAGGCTGAAGCTTCAGGAAAAGCAGATGCCTTTCCTATCACCACAGACTCAGCAAATGTTTTGATGTCCTCAATGGCTGAGTCAGCCACGTCGCCAATGTTCTCTTCAACCTTGTAAACCCTTTCAAATTTTGATTTGTCTATGAATATTTTAAGCACAGAGCTATGAGTTGACTGAATCATAACTTTGTGAGATCTTGGTTTTGCTTTCTGTAATGCATCAAGGACTGCATCGGTCACACGTAAATTCTGCTTCTCTGCTAGATAGGCAGCATTCTGATAACAAAAAAAAAAAAAACGAAAATGGCATTAACAAAGCACAAAAGGAATTATTAAAGGTGGAAACAATTGTTATGTGTTGCTGATGAACTATCCAATCATTCTTGATAATAGTGAAATACAACATTGTCTAAGTAGCAATCACTTGGACTTCACTTATTCTAAAGAACTGGGGTTTAGTCAAGACATCAGTAATGTGAAATTTCACATGAAATTTTCAAGCAGCAAGCTCCTGGTCATGTTGCAAGAATTATAGACAGCAACTAAAGACCAAGTACCATACTACTGCTGTGTAAATTGTTTTCATTATTACAGAATAACACTCATGTCTTTTAAGTTTTAACCCCTATATAAATATGATCCTTTATAGCGTTTATAAAGATACTTTTCTTTCTCAAACAAAATATTCATCATATGATCATTTAAACATGAACAATCCTGAACAAATAAGATGGAAAGGGAAGAACTCACCTCTATGCTGATCAAGATGCGAGAGCCTTCAGTCAAGGATAGAAAGTCAGACAAGGTTATGAGTTTTCCTAGATTTTTGGATTTTGGATTCCGGGTCAATATGTATTTCTCATAAGGGTTCAATATTGAGGCTGCAATAAAAAAGCAAAGAATAGCAAAAAATGAGGGATGTAGGCATTTAATAAGAACAAGTTGCATTGCATTCTTTTTTGTTCTTCCCTTGCTCTAGCTAGTGGAAAAAAAAAAACTAGTAGAGAGAGAATGACTAAGCAATACCACACGTAGATAATACGCATTCATAAACATCATTAAACTTACGAGTCAATGTTTTGATCTCATCCCATGTCAAACTGAATGAGTATATGCCACTGCGATATTTAATCTCCAGAATAGTTGTTGCACGATTTTTGAATTGTGTATCAGCAACTGTTGTGCTTTCTGAAAGATCTATAGAGCTTAAGCAAAAGGGTGTTCCATCCTTGGACATTTGAACAGGACAGTCAAGTACATCTGCTCCGTCTGATTTAGCTTGGTTATATGCAAGGTCAGTACAAGAAGGATTGTCTCCACTTGCTCCATATTTTGTGATAACCAAAGTGTCAACTATAGCATGAAAAATATGAAAGAAGAAGGAACAGATCAATAAAGACAACTTAAATATTATGTTCCCACAGGACATGCTATAACTTGTTAACTACAAAGTAATGTGTTATACATCAATAGAGAAGCAAAAAAATATACCTTGTTTTTTGGCATGTTTCCCCAGGCCAGAAAAGCAATCTGCAATAGGGGATGAGATTTTAGAATCTGAATGAGATGCTAATTGCAATCTTAATTGTCATGTCTCAATTCACAAAATAGAAAGAAAATTGCATACAACTCAGTCCCCATAAACTACATATATTCATCAGTGGCTTGCTTAAGTCTTCCATACTTGCATGGATATGATGAAAAATAGCAAATCCATTTAAGTTTATTTAGGGAATACATTAAATATCTTAATGGAAGGTTAAAGATAATTCAAGTCTCATTTAAAGGTTGTAGCATTAGTTTGAAAAATAATTATAAAACACCTCTGTAGAAATGTTTAGACTCCATACAAAGGAAACAATACTTACTTATGGCCGCAGATGGAGTTACTGGGAAGTCAGACAGCACACCATCAACAGAGAAATCATCACCATCAATGAAAGATAGACACTCAGCCAGAGGATCATAGCTGAAATTGTAGCTAAATGGAACATCATTAGTAAGGTCTGATACAAAAACTTGCAGCCCTTCTCTATGAGCATCTGAGACAAGAGGAGTATGTGGTTGTAGAGAAAGGTCTGAGTCTACTGGCCATATATAGCCCTTGGGAACAAGAATTCCTGAAGCAAATGTTTTGATAAGCGTGAGATTTTTCAAGAGTTCACCATAAGTCTGATTGGTTGTAGGTTCAATCTTGGACTGCTCCAGAATCCTGAAGATGAAGCTAGTTGGTCCAAAACTAAAGCTTGATTTTACTCTTCTTAAGAAATCCACATCAGGTGATGAGATGTAATTGACAGGTACACTCTTAGCTGGGAGAGATTGTAGAAAATTTTCTACACTCAAGTTTTGCTGCTTGAAGAATGAATCATGCTGCATTGTATTTTAGAATGCAAAAACAGGATGAGACAACAATAGAAATTAAAGTCAGACCCCAAATGCATAAATTCAGGACCTGCCATGAAACAAATACTCTTCCACTTACCTGAACATTTAACCACAGGCCTTTAGATGGTGATTTTATTAATTTAGCTACGTGTTCAACAGTGAGAATGGGAAGCTTGTTGCCATCAAACTTGTTAGTCCGAGAGTACACTCCCTGAAAAACTGTTCCAGTAACAAGAAAATTATCAGTGATTTCAAGCAAATAACAAATCAAAAGGGGCAAGGATAGTTGAACAAGTTTCCCACTTCTTAGATCAGTTAGATGTTATGATCAAAGGCAAGCACCAAGAACTAGTTCCATGAATAAGTCAATTTGGTTCTCGAAATTATCAAATCAGTCAATTAGTCATTGAATTAGACAAACATTAGCCAATTTGATTCTTTAATTTTAAAAATCAAATTGACTAATAATTGAAATAATAAAAAAAGATTTTGTCATCATCCAAACAAGAAATCAAAATGTTGAGGTCTTGAGATAGATTGAACTCACCAGAGACATTTGCTAGTTCTGCAAAGTTATAGTCCACAGAGTACCATCCCCTGGTTGAGACCCCATTAAGTAAGTAATCCTTTGCCTTTCCTGGATAAGCCATGGAAATGTCAGTGGCATTGTCCAGCTTGAGCTCTGGGAAACAAATCCCAACTCCATCCTTTGTCAATTGCACATCACACCATAGAGTCACATTTGGACCACAAGTATCTAGTGCCAAACTATAGGCAAGGGAACTTGAATCTGGAAATAACCCTGAAAATCCGCCACGTGCTATGACCAGTGGTGGAGATCCTGCATAGAAGATGAATTTCTATTACTATTAAATACACATGGTCCCAATTTCTGAATACACATGATGTCTAGAAGTGAGATAAAAGTTGGTGTGCATTTATGTATACACGTTCACACACAAAATTGAATTTCTAACATTTGTTTATGAATATGAAGAACGAAGAGATGAAAACCCATTGAGCAGTTCACATTATCAGTTTCTGGATCATTATCTGTAGTTCATTGCCTTGTCTCTATGATGTAACTTGTTGTGTTCTGACTCTTCTCATTTGTAGGTACTTATCAATCACAACAAAACTAGCATTTTCAAGACTTGTTTGAGCTTAGATATACTTTGAAAATGTGTAACATCTATAAATTCTTTGTTATATCTATTGATTTAAGAGTTTAATTTCAATGTATAGTCAACCAATCAGAATTCAATATAGATATGATTTTTAAGGTACTTATTGTAAAAGTCAAACTAACCACTGTTCATGACAATTGTGATTGGATGATAGTGAAAAAGTCATTTACAGTATTAGTGCATACATTGCTATTATTGACTATTGATTCAGGGTTTACTTCTTATTTTCTTTTTGAGATAGAAAAATTGATGACTATTCATTGCTGTGATAATTGCAGAAACACTACTAACATATATCAAGCTAAAAGGTTGATATATTAAGTAGTTCACTAAAACAAGACTCAAAGTCTCAAACTATAGAAAGAATACCAAATACCCAATTTCCTCCCAACCATGAGGGTCAGCAACCACACAAAAAAAGCTAATAGGAAGATAAATGAGGATCATAGGAAGCATTAGAAGACTAAATGGAAGCAGAATAAGGAACACACCTTGCAATGTTTTCCAGCCACTTGGTTTTCCAGCTGAAGAAACCAGTGCTACCAATGAGTACTGAAGAATGAGTATAGCAAGTACACGAGAGAGAGCCATGAAGTGCCACACAGGTTTCAAATCTTACCAAGAAAATCCTTTTTCCGGGATTTAATAACTTTAAGGAGGTACCAATAATGAGAACTGTGCAGTTCTAAGAAAGATGATATGATAAAAATGAATGAACTTGAAATGTTCAACTAGAGGAACTAGGCTATGGTGAATTTGAATTGTTCAACTATATAGAGGAATAATTAAAGGCATAGGACAACACCCTTTACACAATCTTGGCTTCTTCTATGATCAAGTCTACTTTGAAGGCAGGGTCAACCATACAGCTATTTTCCAAGTATATATATATATATGCGTGTGTGTGATGACTTTTTATCCAGTTATATGCCTCAAATGTTACGCAGGATTTAAGCTTGCATCTGCATTGACTAAAATAAATAAATAAATAATAATATGGATAGGTAGAGAGAAGATGAATGGAAAATACACAAAGGTGAGACACAGAGGAAGATAACATTTCTGTGTTATGTAGCACTATACTGTAGCTTCTGCTATCTAACATTTCTGTGTTAATTAATGTCTGCATTTAATGATCACTGCTGCATGTCCTCTTCTGTATCAGATAATAAAGCAGGTACCAGAAATTTCTTCCAAATGCTTATTTTGTTTTTATATATGCATGTATTTTTCCTTTTAAGGATTTTTTTTTAATGTATGTTATCAGTTTGCACGATATCATATTATTTAAATAAGTCTAAGTCAAGCTGTGAATGCCTTTGTTTTTTTTTTTTTTTTTCAAGTTAGACATATTTCTCTGTCTATTTAACCAAAGCCTAATCTTATTCAGATGTGATTGTGGTTGGTCTAATACAATTTTAAACTAATAAAACCTTTTCTGCGAACGGGAAGTTACACTTTGCTTAATCTTTAATCTACTACACATAAATTATATTTTATTTTATTGGGATTTATTAGTAAAAGATTAAAACATCGATGCATTTGTGTTATGCAAAATTTCCAAGGACATTGTTTAAGGTCTACAACTATATATCTTGTTCGGTTAATTTTATGCCATAATATCGCCGTGCAATTTGGTGTTACCCAACTATATATGACCTGGTGGTGATGCATTTCTTTAAAATCTCAAATATTAAAATAGTTACAAGATTTAATATTGAAAAAAAATGTTTGTTTGTGGGATTCACATCTCGTGACGTTGGTGTAAATTTAAGGTTCCGCGTAAAATCTCAACTATGTCTTTTTGTAACAATCTCTCTCTATCTCCATCCACCCATGTGTCTGTAATGTAATAATGTATCATATTTTCTTAATTTTTAATTTGTGAGCCGGCTATTATTAGTTTATTAAGTAAATTATAAAAGAAAAAATTTAAGTTTAAGATATGTCATAGAACTTGTTATATACGTGAACTGTGTATATTCTTGCAAGTGGAAACACGTCTAGTTTTTATGCTTTGAAATTCAACGATAACTTCAAAAAATCATACATCAGAAAAATGCAAATATTTTTTTAAAAAAAAATGCACAAGAATAATTAGAACAAACATGCGCTATTGCTCTTGCAGGCGATGCTCTCACGTTTGCTTCACTTGGTCAAATTATTGAAATTTACTTTTTAATTCTTTATGAATGGGTCATCTTTTTTTTTTTTTTATCAATCATCTTGAAACAAGCTCCTTGAGCTCTGCGAGAATATAAGGATCATTGACCATTGTCCATCTTGAGTAGGTGTTGTACAAAAAGGAGTTGAAACTATCAAATTTATATAATACTCCTAAGCTTTTACATAACATAGTTTATTTATAATATAATATATTATATGGTACACATAAAATTAAAAACACAATATTGATCATCATCTTAAAATAAAGTTTTAATTAATCTCTTGGTCCCGGTATATGCGCCAACCTTTCATTTTTAGTTGTTATACTTAAACACTCTAGGTTTTAATCTCTATACGAACAATTTCCTTCTTTTTTATGTTTTAGTCCCTGCTATTAGTTTATATTAGAGGCATCAGGCATGAGGACTAAAACATAAAAAAAATTTCTCATGTAGAAACTAAAACACAGTAATTAGACCTAAAATAAAACATCTCATAAAGAACTATGGAGTTCACAAGGTAATGGCATGCATGCATGCATGGATACGCCACACTTAATTGGTTTTACTTGTTTACTTTTCTCTATGCAGTGATGTGGTAGATGGAACTTTTCCAGAAACAGCAGGCAAACATTAATTAGTATCAGCAAGACTGGGAGTGGTGGAAGTTACAAGTTAGAAATTTGCTAAAAAAGTTTGCCAGGTTCAATAGGGCTTCGTTACCATGCTTTAAGCACAAGTTCCCTGCAACAATTATAACAACAGTCAAGTCAGCAATGAGGTCATATAATAGATTCATACAAAACAGTGAAACAGATATTAGTTCTTTCCCATAATTCTTTTTTATTAGGCACATAATAAAAAGAAGTCAAAGAAAAAGTTGTAAAGAAAATTGTCAAGTGGCATGGTTACTTCTCCATTAATAACCAAAAAACCATGCTGGCAATAGTCAATGAATTACGAATAATGTTGATCGATTACAAAAAATTGCATTACATCCATATAAAATCATTAATTAATTTGCACTTTGCATTGTTCATAGTTCGGCTACTAGCCTACTTTATAGTATAAATAATTAATTAAAATAATAAATAATTTTGTCGGTTTATTATCGGTCCAAAATATTTCTAAATATTATTTACAATGTTCGTTTGAAGTTGTTGATGGTGTCTTGTATCAATCATAGATGTTGAGAGAAATTTGAAAAGCTTTACTGGTAAAAAAAAATAAAAAAAAAATTGTAATATATTCTTTTTTAGACTAATATTATGTAAAAAAAAATGCACAATAAAAAAATAAAACGAAATATTAATAAAAACACGAGAAAATAAATAAATAAAGAATTTGAAATATGTTTAGAGTGAAAATAAAAGAAATTTAAAAAATTGGAGTTATGTAAAAAAATATTAGTGTCCTCTATTTAATTTATAAAAAGAAAAGAAACCATTACAAAAATTTGAAAAAGCAAAAATCATTTTAAGTTTTTACTTTATATTATTTAAAAATTGAAGCAGCATTGGTTCTTGAATGCTGCAAGGTGTTTTGTACGGAAGCAATCTTCAAGTTGGTAGTGTGAGCCATATATAGGATCTTATCTTGATTGTGAGAGTGCCACGTTACCTCTTCATGCACTCTCTGCTACGTGTCTTTCCTTGTTATCACCGCTACACGCTCTGATCCGTGGCATGTTTGATTCTGTTTGCATTGTTTCACATCACCCAGATTCAGCATTCAGCAGCATATATGCATTTATTAAAGTTAATTAGAACAAAACAACAACCTTTGATCAGTTCATGAGTTCTCTGACGTTTGATTTTCATCAACATTATAGCTTTTATTATTATTATTAATTAGAACTTGATTAATTGTTAATAGTATATATGGGAATGGTGCCACTGAATTTGATTTCTGAGGTAGTGAGGAATTTGGCTCATGAGCACGCACAAGTTGTGCCCATATCACTCTTTGTGGCTGTTCTCTGCTTCTGCTTGGTCATTGGTCACTTGCTTGAAGAAAATCGATGGGTTAATGAATCCATTCTTGCCATTATAGTAGTATGCTATACTCTTTCTACTCTCTATTTTAATCACAACGTTCATTTTTCTCCATATATATCCAAATCCATTATGCAGGCACCATTTGTTGATACAGTTACTAGGGAGAGTAGCACTGAGGGTTGAAATATATATGTATGTCAGTACTAATGAACATTTGGAAAGGCACTAAGAAAAGAATATAACATGGGGTGTTCTAAAAAATGGAGTTGCTCTTGAGTTAAAGTGTGGTTTACTTAATTATTTTAGATTAATTATATGAGTGACTGGGTGAGTGAAACTAATTGCCCTCAAATACAATACATTAATTATATGAATTTATGTATTGGAAATTAATCAATAGTATATGATGATGCTGAAGTATTGGATTCCAAATGGAAATGCCTCTCTTTGAATTATATACATCCTCTTCAATCTTCATCTTGAATTAGTGTTAGATTACCTTATTTACATAGTTGCAACAATGGCATGAAGAACATCAGTTTGAGTTTCTATGTGCTTTTTGGCTTTCCAGAAAAAATTCTCCCTCATTATTTTTATCCCCATCCTTAACAGGGTGATTTTTTTCAAACGACCATTCAACACTAATATTTTATGTATAGTTTTGAAGGATTACAAAAAGAAATTAATGTCGAATACACTCTTTCATTGGTAGGGATTCATTGCTGGAATTATACTGTTATTAGTCACCAAAGGGAAGAGCTCTCACATCCTTACATTTAATGAAGAACTATTCTTCATATATCTCCTTCCTCCCATAATATTCAATGCAGGGTAAAAAAATTGACCTAAAGCAGTATTCTTGCTTCAATTTTTTTGGTTTATGTCTTTAGTTAACCCTCCTAACAGATTTCAGGTGAAGAAGAAACAGTTCTTCCATAACTTTTTGACCATCATGATGTTTGGAGTGATTGGTGTTTTTATTTCAGTGACGGTTATTACATGCGGTAATGATACAATATCTCATTGTTTTTCTTTTCCTTGTAATTTAGCACTATGAAAGTTTGCCTGGGAAAATTCACCCTTAAGTCTTTTGCATTTGGTTCACCTAGGCAGCTGGTGGCTGTTCCCCAAGTTGAAGTTGCTTGGCCTAACAGGGCGAGATTATCTCGGTGAGGACATTGCATCATCTCAATACCACACAAAAACACAGACAATGTATTATATAATGGTCCATGTACATAGATATATTGGATTTGGATGATAATTGGCTCATCTTGAATTGATTCAGCTATAGGAACAATTTTCTCATCAACGGACACGGTTTGCACACTGCAGGTTGGTTAGATTGGTAAATGATTTACTTTCATTTAGCTCTCTCTGCTTGCTCTTATTGTTGAACAACACTGCATCTGGAATCTGTTGTAGGTTCTCCATCAAGATGAAACTCCTTTACTATACAGCCTAGTCTTTGGGGAAGGAGTGGTAAATGATGCAACATCAGTTGTCCTCTTCAATGCAGTGCAAAAGCTTGATGTTTCAAGATCTAGTAGCAGGACGTTTAGTGTTATTGGAGATTTCTTGTATCTGTTTATAACAAGCACTGGTCTTGGAGTTCTAGTGAGTTCCTTTAATGAAAACTGTATGCGAAATTGACCTAATAACTTCTTTTCATGTGTTATCAGATGACTTCATGTCTTTCTATAAATTCTCTCTAGCAATTGGTGTTACTTTCACATGCATCTTATACCTACTTTCAAATTTCACACTGCCACATAATTCTTAGCCACCTTGTTTATATAAAATCTTTGAAAGATGCTAACCAATAAAAACTGCTTCAAGGTAGAAGGACACACCTAGTGATCTTGGAAAAACTATGCAAGGGAATTGCAAGCTGTTTCCATGCTTCACTTGTAATTGGATATGACACGAGAGGTCGAAGTCTGACGTTATATTTCTGTTTATCCTGTTAATTAAACACCATTGTCCTTACACAAGACATTACTTTAGAAAGAGCACTGGAATTATATAATTTGATTGTCAAGCAAGAGATTTTGAAGGTTGGGGAATAAGTAAGAAACTGAAAAGGGGATTTCCAAGAAATTAAATGCATTTTCATTTCAAACTAATTTTTAAGTAGTGTTATTGGTACAAAGCACAGAACATTCCCCCCCTTTTTTTTTCCTTCTCCTGTCATTTCATTAAATAAATGCATAATTTATGCAGGCTGGCCTTCTCACAGCATATATCTTAAAAGCCTTAAGCTTTGGAAGGTATGTATTGTTTGTTCTCTAAAAATTCTCACAAAATGGAATTTTCAAAATGGCATGAAGTGGGAATATCAAAGTTTTATAATTACATTCATATCACGAGTTAGAAGGTGGAATTTTTAGTACACGTTAACAAGTTTGCCTCTACATATGCGTGCAGACATTCAAGTGTTCGTGAAATTTCATTGATGATCTTAATGGCATACCTATCCTACATGTTGGCAGAGGTATTGGAAGGAAACTCAGAATTTTTCTGCTATTGATTTGACATTAGTTGCAAAGCTATAGAACTAAATGGGTGGTTTGGGTTGAGTTAGCATGTAGGTAGCTAAAGCTTACAGAGATTTGGGCTTTGTAAAGGTTTCTTATGATTTTCTCTCTCTTTCTTTTTTTCATGGAGCCCAATTTAGTGTAAAACTTAGCATATGATTAAATTTTAACCGAAACCTTCTATGTTTATTTAATGACAGTCTGTTTCTGTCTGCAGATGATGAACAGAACTAGATGTCTAGAAATAACTAACTTCCTTTTTGTTTTGACCATCCATCTTAATTGCAAATTCTTATGCAGTTATTTGATCTAAGTGGAATCCTCACCGTTTTCTTTTGTGGAATACTAATGTCACATTATGCTTGGTATAATGTGACTGAAACTTCAAGAATCACAACCAGGTATTGATTAATCCATCAAAGATTTCAGTAATTTACAGGTTAATGGTCTGAGATTTCTAATTTTGTTTCCCTTCTCCAGGCATGTGTTTGCAACAATGTCATTTATTGCAGAAACCTTCATATTTCTATATGTGGGCATGGATGCCCTTGACATTGAGAAGTGGAAAATGACCCAATTAAGGTCCTAATCCTTTCTATAACTCACTGATGGCATGTTATTTATGGTCTAATGCATGTCCTTGTATGGTGCGTTTACTAGTTACCGTTTTCATAGTGTCACTACTTACATAGACAAGCTAATGTGACTTTCAACAATGTCCAAAATATTTGCTGAATTATGACATCATTGGATTATGATAAAGAAAACATTATGTTTAATGATAAAGTGTAATCTTCTTCTAATTTGTCAAACGATCAATAGTAATTGGAAATGCATAAAGCTAATTGTTAGCTACCTATTTTCTGCTGCTCAAAATTGTTTTCAGATGACACAAGATCTTAAGTATTTGTTTTGCAATATTGCAACATATCACCTTGGTATAAAGGCTAGCCTTTATTTCTTCTAAAAAGGCATAATGTCTTCACTGCAGTTATGGAAATTTGATGGGGATATACGGTTCCTTAATCCTATTGATATTGCTTGGGCGGGCAGCATTTGTGTTCCCTCTCTCTGCTCTTGCCAATTATACGAATACACGTGCTACTTCTGACCAAGCATCAAGTATCACATTCAGACATCAGGTTACTAAACATGTCTTTATATGATATTCACATACTGTAAATGTTACAGTTAATTGTTGAGAAAATTATTAGATACCAATCATTCTGTTACAATTTCAAATTCATAATATTGTTAGTTGTTATTTTATTATCTTGTTAGTTGTTCGGAGCACATCATTAGTTACATTCGAATTATTATTATTAGTTTATGTGTTCTATAAATTGGAACTCTCATTCAATAATAATATTCAGTCAAGGTTTCATATTCAAAAACCTTCTCTTATAAAAATATCGTCAATTATTTATTGGTATCTTAAGTTTGGTAAACCATCCAGATAATCATTTGGTGGGCTGGGCTAATGAGGGGAGCTGTCTCCATTGCTCTGGCTTTCAAACAGGTATATGCATGAAATTCAAATTTCAAGATACTATAATTTATTAAATGAAATTTTATTAAATAAAATATGAGTGTTAGTCAAAAGACTTGCAGTGTTGGATATTCCTATTGCAACCCTGCATAATTTACCAATGCATTATGTATGGACATTCCTCCCAAAGTTATGCAACAACCAATGGCTCTGGTACCTTAAGAAAGAGTTGCCACTGAATTCCTTTCTTTTTATTTATGCAGTTCACATTTTCTGGAGTTACTACTGATCCAGTTAGTGCAACAATGATTACAAACACTATTATTGTTGTCCTTTTCAGCACACTGGTAAGTTTAGGCATTTCTTTTATCTTGAAAGTAACAAACAACAACTTAGAATAGTTCATGTCGCTCAAAAGATTAATTTCCAAATGTTGTCTTTAAGCCAAGTGAAATCACTGCCTGCAGCTGCTGTATCCAGCTTTTGATCACACACAGCTTGGTCATTCTTATAATTTGGTCTAACCTTTAAATAATTGATATAGCTACAATATCATTTCAGGTGTTTGGTTTTCTCACAAAACCACTAATTAGATATCTGCTTCCCCACAGTGCAACAGGGAAAACCATCAGCCGTGTAGAATCAGGTCCATCAGCCGACGACTTGCATCTTCCTTTGCTATCCCTTGAGGAGTCAGCATCAACCAACATCAGCCGTGCAAAGCAAAGTTTGTCCATGTTAATAGAAAGTCCTGTGTTCACTATACATCGCTATTGGAGGAGGTTCGACGATGCCTACATGAGACCTATATTTGGAGGACCTCATGGTAACCAGTCACAGTGCTAGCAAAATAGCAAAGATATCCCGGTGATGCACTTAACCGTTGGAATACAAATGATGATCCACTTGAATCCAATATTGAAGATGAGCAGCTGCCATGAGGATTCATTGCAACTGTTTTTGATGCTCAAGTGAGGAATATAGTAAGTAATAAGGGACAAGATGTCTTAGAATATCACACAAGAGTGTGAACTTACTTGAAGCTTTAAAGAAGCTCATATTTTCCTTTGGTCATGAATGTTGTGGCAAGTTTGGAAACATTTTGAGTTAATGCATCAAGTTGATTAAAGGAGTTTTATTGAGTTAATTTCATGAGCAAGTGGATTTGTGCATAATGTCTTATTTTGGATTGTTGCCTTTAGATAGATGCTATTGGGGGATGCATTGCATTGAATTCATTTAAATGCCTCTTTCCTAATCCATTTACTGTTTTGTGCATTCAATTCAGAAAACAAGAAACAAGCATTTTATTAGACTACTGATTGAAGTGGCATGATACATGATATCTTTGAGTAGTATTACATCAAACACCTTTGTTGACTAGATAGGAAACTGATACATCATACACCTTGCAAACATGTAAGGAAAAGACATTGAAAAATAACTACACATTTATTTGAGAAGCACAAAATGTAAAAGCTTCTTCAGTCTTAAATGGCTGTGACTCTGTGCAAGAATTGCTTCAAACCACTGCAAAATGAAGAAGATTGAGTCAAGAAACACTATCTAGTCAAAATACAATTCTTAAATTGTATTTATGATAAAAAAAAAAAAAGAAAAAAGTTCCATTCAGGCTTAAGATGATTACCTCTACATTCAGGTGGTGTTTTCAGACCACATTTACTGGGCAAGGCCAAAGCATAGGTGGGGTTGATTCCAAGTGCAGGCAGGATAGACTTGTAGCTGCAAAGGCAAGGCAAATTGGCATCTTTAACAACTTCACAGCATTTTTTATTTGGTTTTTGAGGGTGGTTCCCAGTAACTGCAGCATAGCATAAGCTTAGCTTGTTTGATTCCATGTCACATAAATCATAAGCTTTGGCAGCACCCAACATGGCAATGAGCAATGCTGCTACTAGCCACTGCACCAAAGCATTGCCACTAGTCTGTGCCATACTCTCTCCTTAACCAAGTTACTAATTAAGCAGCTAGGTCTAATCTAAACTTCTCTTGGTATAATCTAAACTTCTGTGGTTATGCCTTAAATGTTAATTTATACTGGATTTGGAGTGTAGCAGCTAGATTATTGAATTGTATATGTTTCACTTACTTTTAGGTGAGTCATGTGAATCCTTTCTGGATGTTCACGAGATAGGTTTATTGTTATTTTAGAATTAAAGGTTTGATTTTAACCACAACCAAACATAAACTGGTCCATTACTTGCTATTAAAAAAAGAAGAAGTCAGAAATAAATAAAAAGCCTTGCTATATGGTTTGAATCCGTTCATGCATGATTTTGCACCGATCGAACCTTAGCTGTATTTTATACTTTAAAATAAATAAATATCAAGGTCACATGTGAATAAATGATCTAAATAACGGAAAAATCAGTATTGGATTCCTTCTTAAAATTTTCTTGGACTAGCAGTGACCATACACACGAACTGGATAAATTCTGACCCAATAGGTTGTGAAATATCTGTATAGTCTCTACACCTAGGACCAAAAAAGTTAACGGTTTATTAATTATTATTATTATTTTTTTTTTTTTACCTATACATTGTAGAGGCATGCCCTGAGTTATTAATATTAATGAAGTTTAGCTCAGTTTAGAGATATAATAGTGTGCGTGAATTGTTATAAATATTTTGATTTTGATTTCGAATAATAAAAAACACCCATGAGCATTGAGCTTCACCATAAACAAAGTGGAAGAAGAAGCAGAGAACACGAACGTGCCTTCATGGTTCTAGTGAAGGTTCTCAGTCCTCACCACAGAAATTGGTAGCAGGTGGTTGGGGATATTTACAAACAACACACTAATATGGGTTCAAGCTAGTCATTGATGATTTTAGATGAGTGACAGTAATTGCCATAAATGTGTAATCTGTAATTGACATTGTTGACTGTGACTACTTGTTTTATAAGGATATTTTAAAGTGGGTTGAAGTGTAGTATTATGCGTACGTTAATCAGAGTGGGAAGTGGGAAGTTTTTACTGTTTTTGTTATTTGCATTTGCACTCAAGTAGATGAACTTCTTACATTTCCCTGCTCTTTTTTTCTTGCTTATTTCTATACTACCAAACATACAGTAAAAAAAAAAGAAACAATTAATGCTATGAACAAGTCACCACAGCAAATAAATGAGTTTAACATCTACTAATGTACGTGTAAAAAGGTAGGCACCATTTTTGAGTTATTACAATAATTAACTTATTTTATATATAGATAGAGTCGGAAAAAAAAACATGGACTCAATTGCTTAGCTTCGATGTTGTAATGCCACTGACCTGAATCGAAGAAGTGGACATAAATTAAGTCGACTCTAGCTACCACTAAATTAGCATTCACTTCGATTTAATAGTGTCGACTTTTAACCGATGCTATAATGCTAATTAAGTAACTCCAATGGTCAATGCATACACTACTCTCTCTCTCTATCTCTATCTCTTTACGTAAGGAGAGTTACTCCATATTAAATGTATCATAATAAAGGACTAAAAAAGAGAGAATTTTTTTGTTAAAGGCAGAAGTCAGATATGATATATGTATTTTTGTCAATAAGAGACCGAGAAACCACAGTTTATTTTTAAGAAAACTAAAAGCAAAGCTTATCTTATTTGAAGGTACTAGAAACTTATGTAACATCTCACTCAGTTTTGCATGATTATTGATTTTCACAGTTTTGCACACACTTTCTTTGGTACACAAACCATCTTAAAGGCCTTAAATTTCTCCACTTCCACTCCAACCTTCAAGCTACTGCATACCACCCTTGCATTGATCACCATTTCAGCATGATTTGGTAACAGCACCAACTGACACTTGTTCAACACAGCCTCTGGCAAAGACCCTGATCCACAACGGGTGAAGAAGCACCCCACAGAAGGGTGCTCCAAAATGAACTTCTGATTAGGAACACCTCCACCACACACAACCCCTCTTCCTTGAACTCTTTCTTTGAACCCTTGTGGAAAAGCTGCTTCCACACACTCAAAACCCTTAGGGGGGTTAAGTGCTGCCAAAAATGGCATACCTGATTGCTCAAGACCCAACAGCAATTCCTGAAACTGACATGGTTCTAATGTGCACTCACTATCAAATGCACAATAAACCACAGAGCCAGCTTCAAAATTTCCAAGCCATTTAGCCCAATTTTCATCCAAATGATCACATGCAGTTGCCTTTGGTATAACACACCCTTCAAGCAACACATGCCTCCTATCATAATAATCAACATAGGCTCCTTCAATCACACTGTTGCAACTATCTTTGACTTTGAGTCCTGTTGCATAAAATTGAGTTAGAGTATTAGTAGAACGTTGTTGCATGCAAATAATGCCTTTACCATGCTCAACTTTGAATCCTGATCCACCAGCAAGGAGTTTTGGTTCATGGGAATATTGAAGCATGAGGTCATGTTGAGTTATATTGCAGCAGTACCCTTTAGATATCCCAAAAGGGTATGAATATGATGACAAGTCATAAGTCAATGATGAAATGCTTATAACATAATACACTAAGGACTTAATGCCTAGGCACCGAGTTAAGCGTAGCTGTGGCAGCCAATATACATGATCAAAGAACACAATGTTTGGTTTTAGCTCAAGGAGGTGGACTTCAATGTCCTTCTCATGAGATAGGACCATGGCAGTGGAGGAAGGAACTTCTGAAGTGGTTTCAGCAACATGGGGATAAAGGCCACAAACATTGCGTGGAACACAGATTGGGATTAGGGTGATGAGATTGGGGTGGTGATTTAGGTGCTGCAAGGTTGCAAGTGTGTGCTTTGGGATGAACAAAGAGATTCTGTGTCCTCTTTCTGCTAGCTTGTTAGAGAGGTGGAGAAATGGTGTGATGTGTCCCATTGTAAACCATGGGAGCATTGCTATGTGCAAAGAAGGTGAAGAAGAAGCCATAGTCAACCAAAGACAAGGAAATCTAGGAAGGTTAGTTTAGTTGGTTCACCTTGTTTTGTGAGAATATCAACTTGTCTACAACACAATTTATAGAGAGATATCCACAGCTACCAAAGTAAAAGCGTGTGGTCCCCTCATGAGTCACAAATTTCATTATGCTAATGTTAAAAAATTACCAATATATGTATTATTGGTTTGAGTGAATGTGCACTTCATGACTTCAACTAAGTTTGTAGAAAAATATTAATGTGCACTTCATGACTTCAACTTAGTTTGTAGAGAAATATTAATGAAATTAAATAATAAAGGCATGGAAGCACGTAAATAAAGTAATGTAGTTGTGAATAATAAATGAACGAGAAATAGGCTTGTTTATTTTCATCTACTTTAAGTTTCACATTTGATCAATGGCAAGTGCAAATGCTGAACTGGCCCAAATGGGGCATAGTCATTTCAGTATAAATCTGAATTGTTTAAGTCATAGTCATTTCACTGTTTAGTGTTTCTTGTCAAGAATAAAACAGTTACAAAGTAATGGTTATGCTAGGAGGGAATTAAGAAACAACAATGACAAATTGGTAGTTTGTCATTCTTGTCACTCTTTTTCAGAGACCGCAGTATACTAGCCCAGCCCACAATCAGAATAGAAGCAAGTAAAAATAATAAAAATATATTAAAGGTAGTTACTATTTGCACTCCCCTCGTTTTCTTTTTCCAAAAATACCCAGAAAAATACACTCCCTTCTTCGTGCCTCTCCCACGACCTAATTGAAGAAGGAGAAAAAAAAAAATCCTCAAAAGAGACTGCGCCACCTCCTTCAACAATGCAAAATCAGAAAAGGGGCGAGTTTAGAGATTGTCGAGTAATTGCCTCACACCAATGTTCTATGCTTTCTCTTCTCAAATTGTTGCCACCGCGCAATTTCAAGCTCATTTCCACCATTTTACCATTGCAGCAGCAGCCATGGATTTACCATTTATTTTCTTCATCAGCCACAGCTTCTTTACAACACAAGATATCACACGACCCTGTTGTCGATTTCAATCTCGTATCCCGTTCCTGCACCAACGTTAATGCTGCTAAGCAGCTTCACGCTCTTCTTGTGGTGTTGGGTAAAGCTCAAAATGTCGTCTTGTTTACCCAGCTTGTTACTTTGTATGCCACTCTTGGGGACCTTTCATTGTCCCGCACCACATTTAAGCACATTCGGAGAAAGAACATTTATACGTGGAACTCTATGGTGTCTGCATATGTTAGGTGTGGGAGATACAATGATTCTATGGATTGTGTCACTGAGTTGTTGTCCGTGTCTGGTGTGAGGCCTGACTTTTACACCTTCCCTCCTGTGTTGAAAGCCTGTGTGAGTCTAGCTGATGGGGAGAAGATGCATTGCTGGGTTTTGAAGATGGGTTTTGAGCATGATGTGTATGTGGCTGCTTCTTTGATCAATTTGTATTCGCGGTTTGGTGCTGTGGAGGTTGCCCACAAGGTGTTTGTCGATATGCCGGTTCATGATGTCGGATCTTGGAATTCCATGATTTCGGGGTTTTGTCAGAACGGGAATGCAGCAGAGGCGTTGCGTGTTTTGGATAGGATGAAGGCTGAGGAGGTGAAGATGGACACAGTTACTGTGTCAAGCATGCTTCCCGTTTGCGCACAATCAAATGATGTTGTTAGTGGGGTGTTGGTTCATTTGTATGTGATAAAGCATGGGTTGGAAAGTGATGTGTTTGTTAGTAATGCTTTGATCAATATGTATTCCAAGTTTGGTAGGCTGCAGGATGCACAGCGGGTTTTTGATGGCATGGAAGTGAGGGATTTGGTGTCTTGGAATTCTATAATTGCTGCATATGAGCAGAATGATGATCCGGTTACTGCTCTCGGATTCTTTAAAGAGATGCAGTTTGTTGGAACACGGCCTGACCTATTGACAGTTGTGAGTTTGGCCTCAATTTTTGGTCAGTTAAGTGATCGGAGGATTGGCAGGGTTGTTCATGGATTTGTTATGAGACATGGATGGCTTGAGGAAGATGTTGTGATTGGTAATGCACTTGTGAACATGTATGCCAAATTGGGTTCTATAGATTGTGCACATGCAACTTTTGAACAGCTTCGTGGCAGAGATGTAATTTCATGGAACACTTTGATCACAGGCTATGTTCAAAATGGTCTTGCAAGTGAAGCAATTGATGCTTACAACATGATGGGAGAGTGTAGAACAATATTCCCCAACCAAGGGACATGGGTGAGCATTCTCCCAGCATATTCCCATGTTGGAGCTTTGCAGCAAGGAATGAAAATTCATGGAAGGCTAACCAAGAACTGTCTCTACTTGGATGTCTTTGTGGCTACCTGCCTGATTGACATGTATGGAAAATGTGGAAGGTTAGAGGATGCAAAGTCCTTATTCTATGAAATTCCACGGGATACTTCAGTTCCTTGGAATGCCATAATATCTTCTCTCGGGATTCATGGGCATGGAGAAGAAGCTTTGCAACTCTTCAAGGATATGCTAGCTGATGGGGTAAAGGCAGACCATATTACCTTTGTATCATTGTTGTCGGCTTGTAGCCATTCAGGTTTAGTTGATGAGGGTCAATGGTGCTTTGATATGATGCAGAAAGAGTACGGGATCAAGCCTAATTTGAAGCATTATGGATGCATGGTGGATTTGTTTGGCAGAGCTGGGTTTTTGGAGAAGGCATATAATTTAGTAAGCAATATGCCTGTACAAGCAGATGCATCCATTTGGGGTGCTCTTCTTGCTGCTTGTAGAATACATGGAAATGCAGAATTGGGTACTTTTGCTTCTGATCGCTTATTGGAAGCTGATTCAGAGAATGTTGGCTATTATGTTTTGCTGTCAAATATCTATGCAAAGGTTGGAAAATGGGAAGGAGTAGTTAAAGTACGATCATTGGCCAGAGATAGGGGATTAAGGAAGACTCCTGGATGGAGCTCTGTTGTAGTAGGCAGTGTAGTTGAAGTCTTTTATGCTGGGAACCAATCACATCCACAATGTGCAGAGATATACAAGGAATTAAGTGTTTTGAATGCCAAAATGAAGAGCCTTGGTTATGTTCCAGACTATAGTTTTGTCCTACAAGATGTTGAGGAGGATGAGAAAGAACAGATTTTGACAAGTCATAGTGAGAGACTGGCCATTGCATTTGGAATTATCAGCACCCCACCAAAAAGTCCCATTAGGATATTTAAAAACTTGCGTGTTTGTGGTGATTGCCATAATGCAACTAAGTACATATCCAAAATCACTGAGAGGGACATTATTGTGAGGGATTCAAACCGTTTTCATCACTTTAAAGATGGGATTTGTTCATGTGGTGATTACTGGTGACAGTCACCAATTATGGAAGCCTGAAAAGATTGACCATAGCTGCATATCTTAATTACAGAGACATGCTCAACTCAACCAGGTATTAGTTTGTCACTGCAGCACAACTGGCAATTTACTCTGGTAGTGTAGTTCCTGTGACTTAAACGAAACAAATTAAAACTGATCTCAGGGGAAGAGTTGCATGCTAGTCCACAGAGATGGTTTCAGATCTGCTGCTATTGACCAGCTTGTTGTTTTTGGTAAAAAAAAGGACTGGGATTTTATTTATGGAGGAAAACATCAATTTATTGGTTGGTACTTGGTACCATAGTTAATTTGGTCCTTGACATTGCAACAAACGAAAATTTAGTCCTTGACTTTAACAACTAAGACAAAACCACAAAAATGTAGATTACACCTTGAGCTTCTATAATCCTAATGTTAATTTATACTGGAGTTTGGATTGTAGCTGGATTATTGTTTTGTATAGGTTTCACTTACTGGAGTTTTGCAGGAGACCCTAATTTATTATTTTAGAATTAAGGCCAAATGACCTTTTGGTCTTTATCTGATGTATATTGTTTAGTTTAGTCATTTATCTTTTCAAATAATCCTTTGTTAGTGTTAACTTAATGTTGTTAATAAAATTAAAGATTCCCTAAAAAAAAAAAGAATTAAAGATGTTATCTTAACTCAAGCCAAACCTACACAGGTCGATTACTTGCTATAAGAAGAAAAAACGAGTCTTGCTATTTGGTTTGAATCCGTTCATGCATGAATTTGCACCCAACCTTACTGGTTCTTTTAAAAAATATTAAAAAGAATAAAAAAATCTTAATAAACTCTGATATAATGTACAAAACCATTTGCTGTAATTCGTTTATGTTAGTATTTTATTACAAGAGATTAATTGGTTTGCATTGAGTGTCAGATTTTTTTACTCATAATAAAATTCAATCGTTAAATATATGTTCAGTCTTTGAAATTTAAAATAAATCTACTTTTGTCCCCTCAATTTTTTTTTGAAAAAAATTTGTGCCTATAATTTAAAAAAATCCTGTTTTCGACCCTAACCACATGAACGAAACCACTGACGTGGCTAAGAGAGAACATGATTGTTACAATAACTGATTTAAGCACTACGTTCTCCTTTTTGAAGTGTGTTTTTATTGAGAAGATTATCATAAGCACAAATGTTAACCAGGTTACTCCAAAATCATACATGTACATCTGGCAAGCTGCATTTCATTAACTACACATAAATAGCATGAGTCATGTTTGAAGGAAGATACCTTGTACTTGTACATCATTTTCTTTCCTATTGTCAGCATTTTACAGGTGTCAGAATAACCTAAGTGCCTAGTTAGACAAACAAGAACCGCACATTGCCACTCCCAACTAATACTTGCCCCTATTACATCATCTTCATTCTGCTAATAACTTATCAACAAGAACTAATAACACAAATCTGATCAGTCAAATTACAGAACCTTATCAACACGTGGTCAAGATCAGCTCCAACTATACTGGAATTAACACCATGCAATCTGTCACTGCAACCAAAAAGTAAATATTTCATCAAGGATATGACATTGTTTTCAGAAATTTACAACAGTATTGCATACATAATTACATATCAAAGGAAGCATAGTCATCAATTCTAGGAATCGTTTTACTCTATTTAACCGCCAGTCAATCATGATAATCTCGGATTAACAGGTTCAGAATATTCATAAAAGGAAACCAATAACGACCAAGAGACTATAAGACATGCTTAATTATTACCATACTAATTTTCTGTTTACTTTCAGTTTATAATTTCTCAATTATCATATTATCAGTTTATGCCATGCTAAATACAAGTAACAACCAGTTCCATTCCATGAGATAACATTACCCAGAATCCTGAAATAAAAAGAAACTATGGAAGATGCAAAGCTTAAACACCATGCAAAGCAGATCTGCAGATAACATATTGGCACATCACATATACAATTGACTAAACAGTTAATCGCCATCAGAAGCTTCACATAAAGTTTGTAGGTCTATTGAAACTTAAATGGGGTTAGGAAAAGGAAAAGAACTATGATTCTCATTGAAAACTAAATTGCTTTGGGAGTCAATTTTCTACTAACCATAGAATGCTGTCAGCATCATGAACTCCTAAAAATATGGTGACGGCCCAGAACTTCAGGTATCCCCATTGTCGAAATGCTTTCACAGCCAAAGATCTCCTGAAGCTTTGCATCACACACTATTGCCATAGGATTCACAGGATCCTAGGAATATATTGAAGGACTGTAAGTCAACAAGTTATGCCCCAATAAAGTTAATTAAACATAATTTGTTATTCAGAAGCTCATATCATTTAACTTTTTTTTTCAAATTAATTGTGGGAAAAACAAACTATAGTTTTTATGTTATTTCCTGCGATAACCATATTTTCCTTCAGTTGTCCATTGGAATACAAGCTTGAGCACATGTGTGCTTGTGCTCAATATTAATAAAAACACAGTAACATACTAAAATTATACCAGAAACAAATTAGACTATACAAAGACTAAAATTTCAAGTTTAGATACCAGATTCAATGATGCTAAGTAAAACAGAAAATAATTACAATATAAGATGCAACAAAATACTAGTAATTAAATAAAAAAAATGTAAGAAAATAATAATAAACAGGGAAAGAAAAACCCATATAGTTAGAAAACAGATTTTAAAGTGGGGTACAGCTGAAAGAAGAAAAAGCATGGAACTGCAAGAGAGTTTAGTGGTTCACAATTCAGCATTAGTTAGCAAAACTATCAATAAACAATAATTATCACCATAATCATATTAAACTTTAATGCACCAATGTGCATGAAGTTGGTACAAAATTTAGCTTTCCATTGCTTACCTCTAGCTGGTTGACTTTAATGTACTCCCAGATACGTCTCAGAACCTCAGACTGCAGCATCTCCCTTCCGGTAATGCCAAAAAAGTTAGCAAGTGCATCAGATATTATTACAGAGGGAGTAGGTTCAGCGCTTTTTGTTCCTGACTCCACGTCTACCTTCTGTTTCTTTGGAGCAGGTTGTTCTGAAAGTGCACAAACAAGAAGAATTTAAACAACACAATAAACCACAATTTATAAAAATAACCATAACCTAGATACCTACTGGTTGGTTCAAGGGGGATAATGTGTTTAGCTAGCAACTTATTCATTTTGAACATATCAGTACAATCCGTCTCAAACACCACACGCAGCTCGTCATTGCATATTATTTTCCTTTTGTTGCTGGGATCTTGGAGATTGTTTTTCCTTATGTAAGCCCACAGTTGCTTCACAATCTAAACCAAAATTATTCCACATTTCAGAAATCCTGCTGGAAACCATATCAAAATGCGTAAAGCAAACAACAAACTTCAAAAATGTAGTTTACAAACCTCAGTCCTAGACAATGTTGGCTGGCCAACAATGACCTGAAGTTCAGGTGAAACACCGCAAAGTTTGGTGAGACCTCCTGGGCCACCTCTTCTCTTCACCTTAGTTTGAGTACTACAAGTCACAAGAAAAAAAGGCATCACTTATCAATTACCAAACATCAAATCAAATCCTAATTGCAACAAAGAAAAGCAAATTTAACAAGACACGGATATAATATTCCGATTAAGAATACTAACAACTTTGAATTCAAAGTTTCAGACACATGCAAACTCAGCGTCCCTTATTATACCATACAGCAATCTTGAGTGACAACCATGCCGCTGACATGCATCTGTTGTTAATGCTGGTTCCAAAAATCATTCTCTGCTATCATTTTTATTTTTACAAATAATCACAAAAAATGTCCTCTTTAATTTCCCTGAATTAAAACTAGAAGCAGAACAACAAAAATTCAATTTTCACGTAAAAAATTCTCTGTTTTCCACAATTGGAAATAGTATTTTAGTCTAAGAATTTTACATGAGAAATGTTTGTTTTTATATAACTAAAATTCATATTAAATAAATATTTGGAATATATAAAATACTATATTATAATTAAAATTCACAATCAATAAATCAATACATATCTTTAAAACATAAACTATATTATAATAAATGTTTTTTAAAAAATAATAAAATTTAGGTTTCTATTCATTTCTTTGAGAGAAAAAATATTAAAATTTAAAAGTTAGACACATACATAAGAGGTTAAATTGAAAGGGATAGACCATTAAGAATAAGGATTAAAAAAAAGTGTGGTTTGAAATAGTCAAAAGAGAAGTATTTTAAAACATGGGCGAAATGCTTGTCTTAAAAAAAGAGAGAGAATATTGAGTATGTCAGATTCCCAGAGTGTGAATAGCAGATATGTATGTAATTTATAATTTTTTTTAATAATATTAGAGTATATAAAGGAATATGAGTAGTAGATTACGAGCATAAACTCACTGTTTTAAAAGTAACACAAATTTTACTAAAAAAGATAAAGTGGCACTAAATACTCCAATTCCATTTCCAGTAACCCTAATTTTCCTCACAATTCCAAACATTTTGATGGTAGCAAAGATCTAACCTTTGCTTGGGAGCCTCGTTGCCTTCAACAACAGGAGCAGGAGCAGAAGGAGCTTCATTGTGCGAAGCAGCTGCGACAACGCCGTTAGAAGAAGAGAAGATCAGAGGCTGAAAGGCGGAACTGACAGGGGCAGGGTGGAAAGTAGGGTTTTGCGGAGGGGCAAAATGGTCCTTTTGTTGTTGGTGGTGTAACTGCCTCGGCGGCGGAGGAGGATGCGGTTGTTGTCGGGATCCGAAGAGGAGATTGATCTGCGCAGTGATGAAGTCGAGCTTGTGACTGAGGTCATGGCCGAGCTTGGCCTGGAGCTCCTCCACCACTTGGTTCAGCGTCGTGAAGCTTCGGCTCCTAGGGTTCGATTCTCGCAGCAGAGACTGAACCGCTTCAGATATTTCTTCCTCTGTCACCACCATTGCTTTCTCTCTCTCTCTCTCTCTTTTTAAAAAATAAAATAAACTGAAATTAACTAACGGACCGTCTTTCTCTCTCTCTCTCTCTCTCTACTACTCTGTCTGGTGATGAAGTTGTTGTTTCTCTCTCTATATCTCTCTTTCTCTCTCCTGATTCTTCGTTTTGGATTGAAACGGACAATGACATAAATTAGAAGGGGGTTCGGTCGTAAGCTGCCACGTCGTCTTCTCTGAAATATCCTAACTTCAATATTAAAATATTAAAATTAAATCAATAATGTGTGAGTGTTATTAAAAATTCATTAAAATGGATTATTTTTAATAAACTTTAATAATTTTTTCTTAAGCATTCCTCTTGTCAAATTATCAATTAATTTATCATATAATAAATAATAATAAATTAAATCAACGGACCAGATTATTGATGGAGTTTTTTTTTTTCCACTGTAGCGATCTTAATCCCATTTTAATCTTGGGGAAGAGTGTTAACACTTAGCAGTTAGCACTAAGCATAGAATTTTACCGTACGATCTCTTTCCTCTCCCACTCCCACCAAAAACCCGAACCCATTACTAGAACTGAACCCTCGCACGCACGCACCACTGCGTTCATTATAGCGTGAAGGTACACAATACGCATAGCGTTTCTTCCCATAGTTCTTCATTTTTTTTTCTCTCGTTATTTTAAATCCCTCGCCATAGGTACGCACCATGTTAGGCATTAGTTTCTCGCATCTTCAATTGAATACTCTTATCGGAATCGTTGAATTTCATTTTTGGTGCTTAGTTGTTGAGTAGTTAGGGTTTGAGGAGTGAAAAAGAAGGGACATGGAATCTTCAGATGAAGAGGGAGAGGCTCAGCCATTATCTGTGTCAAAGTACTATCTTGTAGATGACAAAGACGAGCCTGTGTGTTTTTCGGTGTTGCCGATTCAGTGGAGCGAGTCCGAGAGTCCAGTTCGCAAGAAAATGCAGGTGTTCTTGCACGGTTTTGTGGATAATGGGCTGCAGAAATTTTTCGTGCAAGTCGTTGCGTGGAGGTTTGATCTTTCCTATGTGAGGCCAGAGATATCGGTGCTGTCAAAGGATGGAAGATGGATTAAACTTGAGAAGGCTCGTAAGAGCTACGAGGATACTATAATAAGGACTATTTTGATCACCATTCACTTCCTGAGTTATGTGAAGAAGAATCCTGATTCATCTACCAAGTCTGCGTGGGATAACTTGAGTAAGAATATGGTGTTTAGGTAATTTTCAAAGTTCTGGAGTTCTTTTTCTCGTAATTGGTTTGGAAGTACATATTGTTACATTTTTTCAAATTAATTATTTGTAGATCTTATGAGGTTATGCCTTCGCAAAAAGATTTATTAAATCATATGACTTTAATTAGTGAAGCTGCCAAAAGAGACGCTGCCTTAGCAAAGTCAAAGGTTGGTATTTACTTTTTAAGTCTTTAACAAATATGTTGTGGTGGTGAACTGGGAAATTAGCATTTGATATATTTTTTCCTTCTGAAACATCCTTTGGGGAATTTTGATTCAAAATGTGGTTTGAAATTATACTGGTATATTTTTGTCCTAATTTGAAATTTATATTTTACATTAAACATTTTTCTGATTGCCAATGGAAGACCGAGAGGATTTAATTTGATGTGTTTGAAAATCATCTGTAGCTATTTTTTGCCTTTTACAATGACAAGTATTTGATTAAACAGCTTTTGCTCATGGTTCTGGGAGATAAGGATAAGCCGAAGATTAAAAAACTTTCTGATGAGGTTTGTTACATATTTTGTTTTCCATTCTAGAATATAATCTTGCTCTGATATATTTTCTTTTGTGACTTGCTTTTATTCTTTGTATTATTATTTTAAAAAGGTAGTTCATTGATTTCAGGAAGGTAAAGATTTAGCACGACCTGGATTTATAATTGATGATATTGACAATGATATGATTGATGAAATTAATGAAGATTCAGATGGAGAGGATGAGTTGTTTGATTCTGTTTGTGCAATTTGTGACAATGGTGGTCAACTTTTGTGGTATGATTTTTTTGTGGGTTATTTTCATTTAGTGTGATTTCTCTGTTCTGTGTATTTAGGTTATTTTACATAATTTCTAAAGAGTACTCTATATGTTTTACTTGCCTCTTTTTTTAATGTTCAAGTTATTAAATGATAAATGCAGTTGTGATGGAAAGTGCATGAGGTCATTTCATGCTAATGAGGAGGATGGTGAAGAATCTTCTTGTGCCTCTCTTGGTTTTAGCCGGAAGGAAGTTGATGTATGTTATTTATTTTATCTTCATATTTATTTTATTTTACTTTTCTTTTTCTATTTACTTTTTCATTGTGTACTCGGGTAGAAATTTGATTGCTTGTGACAATTTTGCAGGCGATCCAAAACTTTTACTGTAAGAATTGTGAATATAATCAACACCAGTGCTTTGCATGTGGCACACTAGGCTGTTCTGATAAATTTTCTGGTGCTGAGGTATAACTATGTGAAACACAATTGGCTGATCTTGTTGATTATTTAATTGATATATTTTTTTCCTAGCTGTACGAAGTTCCACCCAATCATTGGTTGTTTATCTGATATATATCAATTCTCTTTTGAGGAGAAATAACTTTTAGCATATTTCACTCTCTGAACGTGCTAAGACATGCCACTACTAATGAACAATTTTTTAGAAACAAGCATTTTTATCGAGCTTCTTTGTTCTGTACGCGACTAAAAGTCATTTGGTTTTTCTCCTTTAGGTCTTCAAATGTGCTTCTGCAACCTGTGGTTTCTTTTATCATCCACATTGTGTTGCAAAGTTACTTCACAGGGTAGTTGAGGATGATCCAAAGGAACTTGAGAGAAAAATTGCTGCTGGGGGTCCTTTTACTTGTCCTACTCATTATTGCTGTGAATGTAAAGAAATGGAAGACAAGAAGAAACATGATTTTCAATTTTCTGTTTGTAGGCGTTGCCCCAAGTCGTATCATCGCAAATGTTTGCCAAGGTCATTTCTTTCTTTTTTGCCTGTGTTGCTAGTACTCATTTAATGATTCTAATGTATGGAGGATTGATTCTTAAGTTGCGTATATCAGAGAGATCGCTTTTGATGACATAGAGGATGAAGATATTATAATAAGGGCTTGGGAAGATCTTCTACCAAACAATCGCATTCTTATATATTGTTTGTAAGTGTTGTGGTATACTGGTGCTATTGTTCTCCAATTTTGTTTGTAAACCTCATGTAATATCTTTTACCATTCTTTGAACCAGAGAACATGAAATTGATGATAAACTTGGGACTCCTATAAGAGATCATATAAAGTTCCCCAATGTTAAAGCTACTGTTCGAGAAATTAATGCTGAGGAGAATGCAAAGTCTGCGACCAAAGAGAGAGTTATATTGAACAAGAACAATATTGACTCAAAAAATTTATTTGGCAAAAAAACTACTGCTAAAGTTTCTAAACTGTCTGGTAAAATGTCTTCTGGGAATGTTGGTGACAAGAAGTCTGAAAAGATTTCTAGATCAAATATCTCAAGGAAGGAAATAAATGAAGCATCAAGAAGGTGTTTGAATGAAACTAAGAGGTCAACAATCTCAAAGGAAACCAGAAAGTCTGATGGTGCAGAAAATCGGCCGTCATTGGGTGAAAAATTATTTGCTTTCTGGCAGAACGATTCTGAGCAAATTAATTCTGATAATGAGGTTGATGATGTAGCCAATAATACCCTGCCTGTTAAGCCTACTAAAAAGCAGAGTAGCACAATGCCCGCATTAGATGCAAATTCAGAGAAGAGGTGAATCTTTTTTCTTGTCCAACTTCTAAATCAGTTATTATTTTGCTGTTGCTGTTTTTTTTTTAAGGTCTTTGTTATAGTATTTACCATTATAGTAAAACTCTATTAGATTCTTTGTTATAGCTGTTTTTATGGTTGTTTATGATGGCATTGTTGATATGATTTCTTCTGATGTAGATTGTTGGCTTTGTTTAAAGAAGCTACTTCATTGGTTACTTTGGAGAATGTTGTGAAAGAGCACAAATTGGCTACTACCCATACTCACTCATTGAGAAGTGTTGTGGAGAAGACCATTACATTGGGGAAATTGGAAGGCTCAGTTGAGGTACATATCTATCTATATTTATTACTGTATGGTGTTTATTTCACAGAGTATGTTTGGTGCTTATGTATTATGCCTTGGTAATCAGGCTGTAAGAACAGCTCTAAGGATGCTAGAGGACGGGCACAATATTAAGGATGCAGAAGCTGTTTGTGGGCCTGATGTTCTAAACCAGATATATAAGTGGATGGTACTCTGCTGTCTTTTATTTTTTTTTTTCAAACAAAAAAAACCTAGGGATTTTGGTTCTAAGTGTCTAAATATTCATTCCTCTCTAGTATGTTTTACTGTATGATATTTCTCGTCGTTTTTTAAGTCTTAACTTGTTATATGCCATGTCTGGTTACATATCTAATCATTTTTTCCTATACTCTTTTTTCCTTCACTTACAATACACAACAGTGTGTTGTTTAAAGTAGTATAAATGATTCAGTTCAGTTGTCACAGTTATAGTTGATTCTTCTGTAGGACAAGCTGAAAGTATATCTTGCACCAGTTCTATATGGTAATCGGTACACATCATTTGGTCGCCATTTTACACAAGTTGAAAAGCTGGAAGGGGTATTTATTCCTATTCAACTTTTTCTGTTATTATTTCAGTTATTCTGTCAGATTCCTGTACTCTTTGACTATTTATATATATTCTTTATTGTGTCTTTTTACATCTTCATGTGTTGCTGTGTTGGAAAGATACAAAAGGTAGCTTTATTATCCTCCTTTTTCATTGGAAGTATTATAGATCTAGTAGTTAGGACAGACCTGGGAATTTGGACACGTGTTAGAGATTTCTAGATGAGGCCGATGCCACGGAATAATAGAAAACAGATTAATGATAATTTTGATGGTTTTAAATTTGATTATGTATTATACAGTAAGATATATTTAAAGTTATTTTTCATTGACTTTGAATTTTATGATATAATAATTCAGGATTCAAAAATTATTTTTCCAATTCACAATTTGAATCTCAATTTGATAACCTTGATTTAGAGGTTATTTTCAATATGTATACCACTTTTTATGCATTTGTATATGTCCAAGTATAATTTTAAATTTTTAGTTGATTTTATGATCATGTTACCTTCTATGATTTACAATCTCTTGCTTCACTCCTGATCCTATGTAGAATCTTGATTTTGATAACATTGGGTAAAAATACCAGCTTTAGACATGTTACTGTGCACTTGAAGCAAAAGAACCCAAGAATGATTTTGACCCTCAAGGATGAACTTATGTTTTCAGTTTTCACTTATAACTATTTAGTTGGTATTACAATGACTTCTATAAAATTTTCACATGATTGGAAGAGTTTATGAAAATATATTATCAGACCACAATAGGTTAAAGTGAGGATATTGTCCTAATGCTCAAAGTTTTAGCATTGAACATTAGTTTAAAATGGCTTTTATGAACAAGCTATCTGATCTAAGAATTTTTGCAGGTTTTAAATATTTATAAAAGCACGTTCAAAACCCACTCATCACTTAAACTGTATTGTAAGTTTGTAACAGCTCTAGAAATTGTCAAATACATTAGTAGTTGAATAAAATATTGCCCTTGTTCACAATGTAGCCTCCCTAGAGTTCAATTATTGAGAATTTGGAAGGCCATTTGGAGAGTGATTATGCTCATGAAATTTGATAATGACTGTCATTTTATTTTGTTGAAATGGATTTCTTTCTTGGATGTCTCACCATAATTACACCCATCAAGCATTGCTTAAATAATGGTTTTTACATTTTCAGATTGTTGATAAACTCCATTGGTATGTTCGGAATGGTGATACAGTAAGTACTGATATTGATATACAATTACTTAATTCATTGTCTTCATTTACACAATTTTTTGCCATTAGTTGTACCATTTTATAGTCATGAGGTAGAGTGAAAATAGTCCTCCAAAAGCTTGTTCATGCATGAAATTTACTATAATATTTTCTCAAACTATAGAACAGATCCTTCTTAGGATATAAGGAGAAGGGGAAGTTAGTTAAGATAGTTAGACTATTAATGAGTTAGTTTGTTAGTTAGAGGGGTTTATGAGATATAAATAACTAAATAAGGGAAGAAAGATAGGAGAGGGGGGATGGATTGTCATTTGTAAATTGAGCATTTGTAGATAGGTCTGCCTTAATTTTTTTGTGATTGCTGTACAGCAAAAGATCAGATTTTCTGTCATGTTCTTTATTATCTGGTGGTGGTGGATGGTATTCTTAATATTGTTAATCATCTACTAATTTTAATATTGATTACCTGACTGGGGATAGTTACATTGTGGTCAGATTGTGGACTTCTGCTGTGGTGCTAATGACTTCAGCATTCTTATGAAGAAAAAGCTTGAAGAGACTGGGAAGAGATGCTCATACAAAAACTTTGATTTACTTCCAACAAAGGTGATCACTTTTACAAGTTGTTATAACTTACTCTAATTCTTATAATTCAATTTTTGCTCATTGCCACTGCAATGTGTGATTGTTGATTATAAACTGACTGATTTATTTACATTTAAATATTGATAGAGACTGAGAAAAATTATAGGTGAAACATTGAGAAGGACTTAGAGGTCAATAGTTTGTCCATGGACGTGATTTACAATAGTATATTATGGCGTTGTTTGATCTATGTAGCCTATCCCACTCCTACCTAGTAGGAACAAGTTGGTTGTTTTGGTTGTTAAATGTTGAAAGTATTGTTGTATTTTCTTTTACATATGGTGTTGCTAACATCTTTGACAAGTTGACAGAGGTTTACAACATGCACCCAGTTGTATTATTTCAGTGTATCAGTTGTCTTCTCTGTATTATTTGCTAGTGATCCTTTGTATTAGAATACTCGAGCTCTCAATAAGTAATGGTTTGGTAAAATTTGAGTATAGTGCTTGCTTACTTGTCTGTATTGACATGCTTTTGGTTTCATATTTTTGTGCATGCATGACACTTTGGTGTCCTTTTTTCCTTAAAATTTTGGTTTTTTGGTTCTTCTATCAACATTGATAATGATCATCTTCCCATTGAGTGACAGGATGCGGAATGACCTATTGCATAAAAAATTGGTTAACAGTCACTCCTGGGATGAATTTGATGTACTATGGCCAGCATCATAACATTCCAAGATGTCTTTTGAGTGTTAATTTCAAGTCTTTTTTGTGAAAATTTATTGTCCTTGATTCTTGATGTCTCATCAGTATAAATTTTCCAATTACTTTAAACAATAAATGCATATGATTGAAATTAAAGTGTGGCGTGTGGCTTGTGGCTTGTGGCGTGTGGCATGTGGATGTGTGTACAATATAGCTATTAGTAACTTGCCACCATATTCTTCAGGAATATTTCAATGCTATTGAAATCTCTATCTCTCTCTACTTTGCTGTATAGCTGCTTTGGAAGACTATAGCAGTTTGTTGAGGTGTTTTACCATTTGAGGTTTTGAAGACTTTTTTGCGCTTTTCTATAGTTTCAGAGCCTAATTGATGTCTAGTAATAATTGATTGGCTGTAAAACACCTCACTATACATTGTTGTGAAGTGAACAAGGTTAAGATGCATTACATGTTATGGGCATAGTGATCAGTGAAGACAAATACAGAATATATAAGCATTCAGTCTATGACTATCATATTATTTTTCTTTGCCTGTTTACCAGGAATTTGTTTTTTTTACAGAATGATTTTAATTTTGAGATGAGAGATTGGATGGCTGTCCAAACAAAGGAGTTGCCTTCAGGGTCACAGTTGGTATGAATCACTTATTTTATTGGGTGAGCCATATGTATGCATATCCACATGACCGATTCATATATTTCTTTCATTATTTTTCTTGGCTACTTCTGGAACAGATCATGGGCCTCAATCCCCCCTTTGGATTTAAGGCATCTTTGGCTAACAAGTTTATAGATAAAGCTCTCGAGTTTAGACCGAAGCTCCTGATTCTCATAGTTCCATCAGAAACAGAGAGGTAATGTCCTTTTTCTTGTTATTCTTTTCAAGAATAGGAGTTAAATAAGTTTTACCTTCACACCAACCTGCCAAGACTAGCTTGGAGTTGTTGCTACCTTGGTTGGATGAGACAGTTCATTTTCTTGTTCTGCCTTTTCATGTTTCTTTCCTTATTATATATAGGCTAGATGACAAACGATCGCCTTATGATCTTATCTGGGAGGATAAGAACTTTCTACTGGGAAAGGTAAATAAATATTAGTAATATCTTGTGGTAATTTATATTTTGATTGATACATGCTCTTAATTGTTGTTCTGACTGTTGTCTATATTTTTTTTTCCCCCTGTTCTTGTCCTTTTTTGTCTTCAGTCATTTTATCTACCTGGATCACTTGATGCTAACGACAGGCAGATAGACCAGTGGAATGTAAAGCCACCCCCACTCTACCTTTGGAGTCATCCTGATTGGACTAATAAGCATAAGGCCATAGCTCGGGAGCATGGTCACCTGATCAGACAGAGGGAACTGTCAAAAATCAAAAGCTTTGATGAAGAAAAATCACATGCCAGTCATACTTTGGATGATAATTATGATGTCAATGTCGTGCCAGGTGATGATATCTTCAATTCAACTGATGCACCTATGAATGAAGGCCAGACGGGATGCTCACTGCATGGAAATGTTGGTCGAGAGAGACAGGACTATAGGGTGAGAGAGGCTAAGAAGACCAAATGGAAGAGGAAACCAACTGAGAAAAACAGTGGAAGAGGACTAGGTGTGACCACACCACCCAATCCAATTGATGGGAGATCCTCATTTGAACGTTTTCAGCCCATTCCTGACGTGCCACCTCCAGATTTAGTACTTGGTGATAAAAGTTATAGGCATTTGGGGCCCACCTCTTCCTCACATATTGGGGGGATTAGAGCAGCCTATAGTGGGACCCAAAATTGGCCTAGTGCTGCCAATCCCCTTTATGATTCTAGGATTACGGATGTAGATGAGCCCCACCATATCAGCTTTGTGAGACACACTGCCAATAGCACCGGATATAGACCCTATGTCAGGGAGGATGAGAACTACCATGGGGAGTTGGAGGCAAGGCAACAGATTCGTAATTATGGGATTCAGAATCCTACTTCTGTGACGAGTAACTATCTAGCTGGTCATGATCCTGTTCATAGCCACCACATGGGGCCAAGTTATCCAGCCCATGGATTAGTATCTGAGTCTCCTTATGTGATGAATACACCAGCCATGCAGCGATATGCACCTCGCCTAGACGAATTAAACCATGCAAGAATGGATCCTTTGGGGTATGAACCTCCTGTAGTTGGTAGAAATGACGTTTTTGAACATAGTGCCCCCCCACCTGGATATGGGAGTAGGATGCCAGGATTTGCAGCTGGTAATCACCATTTGTATTCACGCCAGAATTCAGCAGACCGATTCAATAGGTAGTTTGAATGTACATTTTTTTGGTTTTCCATGTTTACTTCTGTATAAAAATGTTGTATGTCGTATCCTGCATAAATCATAGTTTTTTTTGGTGTATGCTGTTATGCTAATCTTCGGCCTATTTCCTTCCTAAGGAACATTTAGCTTTTTTTCTTGTTTTTTTTTGGTGATTTCAGTTTCCATATGATCAAGTGTAATTGAGTAATCAACTGCATATGCACCATCTACTAAATAGTAAAAGACCCACATAAGCCAATACTGGTATTTAGAAAGAAAAATCCAAATTGATTATAAATATATCTTATATGTAATGATGGTAAAACAGGTCAATCCATAAAAAATGAAACGAGTTGGACTTACTAAAAATGGGATGGGATGGGACGACTCATCTATGATCGGTGAGGGTTAGAAGGGTCAATCTGTCTCATCATTAGGTGGGTTAGTTGGTCAACTTCCAAGTTTTTTTTTGTAAAAAAAATATTTATATTTACATATTTTTTATTTTTAATTATTCAATTTTAAATTATTATAACAAGAGATTAAATAGTAAATATAAGATATTTTTTTAAAAAAGATTAAATCATTTTTTGACTTTTACTTTATTTTAATTAATTATTTTTTCTTTATACAATCAAAATTATTAATATGTTTATTTTTTAAACTGATTTTTTATTATGTTATTATTTGATTTATCATTTATCTATAATTTTAATCCAAAATTTAAAAAATGAGGTGACTTAATATACCAACCTTCTCGGATTGATGAGGTAGGTAGATCGACGGATCACGAACACTTTCCATACCATAATTTTTTTGCGGTTACACCAGCCACAATTCATTTTATCATCCGTACATACTACTAATTATCTGTAGTATTAATTGCTATCATAATCTACAAAGGTTGCTTGAGGAACATGCATCAGGTGCATCCCAATTAAAAGTCTGCTTTATCACATGTCATCTAAAAGAAAATTTCCCCTTTTTTTAATTCCATTTGATCAGAGAGCCTCTGATCCATCAACATTAGTCATCACTTTCCTTGACATTTCTCACACTTACAAGTTACAACACAACCACCTAGATTCAAGCAAGAGAAAGAGAAAATAAAATCATGGATGATGAAGTTGAGAGATTCATCAAGGTATGGCTCACAACCATCTCATGTCTATGCTATTGTTATTACATAGCTTCAACAATACCCAAAGGCTTCTTCAGGCTTCTCTCCCTCCTTCCTATTCTCTATCTCTTCTTCACCCTTCCCTTGAGTCTCTCTTCCTTCCACCTTGGTGGCCCCACCACCTTCTTCCTTGTTTGGCTTGCCACTTTCAAGCTCATCCTTTTTTCCTTCAACAAAGGCCCTCTTGCCCTATCACAACCAAACAATATTGTTCATTTCATCTCCATAGCTTCCCTCCCCATTAACCCCAAACAAAACCCACACACAAACACTACCACCCAAAAGCCAAAATGGCTCTTCCTCCTAAAACTGCTTATCTTTGCAATGATCATACGTGCTTATGACTACAGAGAAAAGTTGCACCCTCATTTCATCTTAGTCCTCTATTGCTGCCACATGTACCTCGGCATAGAGCTTGTGTTAGCCCTTTCTGCTGCCCCGGTTCGTACCCTTTTAGGCTTTGAGATTGAACCACAATTCAACGAACCCTACCTTTCCACGTCGCTTCAAGACTTTTGGGGTCACAGGTGGAACCTCATGGTTACCCGTATTCTACGCCCCACCGTATACCATCCCGTATACCGTATTTTTATACGCTCCGTGGGCCCCTCTTATGCCATGCCTATTGCCGTGTTGGCCACGTTCCTTGTGTCTGGACTCATGCATGAGTTAATATACTATTACCTCGCACGTGTGCCTCCCACGTGGGAAGTCACTTGCTTTTTTGTGCTTCACGGTCTGTGCACCGCGGCGGAGGTGGTGGCCAAGAAAGTGATGCTCCGCCGTGGGTGGCGGTTGCACCGTGCCGTGGCAGGGCCTCTTGTGGTGGCGTTCTTGGCCGTCACGGGGAGGTGGTTGTTTTTTCCTCAGCTGGTGAGGAATGACGTGGATAGGAAAGCCATCGGAGAGTATGCAATTTTGGTTGATTTTGTTAAGTCTAAGGTACCATTACATTTCTTTTGATTCTTTGTAGTGAACATTATTCGGAATTTAATTAATAGTGAAAATTGCGAAACATGCAATTAATTGTAACGAGGCATGTTGTTTCAGGAAAACGATATATATGTGTTGCCTATTAATTAGTGAGTTGTGCAGTTCAAAAGTTTGTTTAGAGTACTGTATTAAATTCTGCTACTTATTCAAGGAGTATTGTAATAACATGAATGATTGAACCACTCGTTTACTTTCAGATATAATAGTATATTTGTGTTCTTGTTTATATATATATATATATATATATATATATATATATTACAATAACACGTGATCAATTATTATTTACATGAATGTATATAATATCATTCCAGCCTAAAGTCTTTAATATATAATAATATCACATGATGATTAAAAAAATATGCACGAGAGACTCGCGGATCCAGTATATATAATTTAATTTAATAAACTCATAATTTCCATTGAAATTTCACATACTCATCAGGACATAGATCGATATCGATGGGTGGTGAAATTGAAGGGTTGATCAAAGTATGGATTTCAGGCATCTTAGGTCTATGTTATTGCTATTACATAACTTCTACAATACCAAAGGGCTTCTTAAGACTTGTCTCTCTTCTTCCCATTTTCTATCTCTTCTTGAACCTTTCTTCATCACCTAATAACACTCCTTTCTTCCTTTTTCAACTTAGTATTTTCCATAAGCTCACCCTTTTCTCCTTCAACCATGGCCCTCTTGCCCTATCACCCACAAACAATATTGTCCATTTCATCTTCATAGCTTCTCTCCCCATCATCCCCAAACAACACCCAACAACAACAACCAATGTTAAACCAAAATGGCTTTTGCCCTTAAAAGTGCTTATTTTCGCAATAATCGCACGTGTTTATGACTACAATAAATACTTGCACTTGCACACTTATTTCATACTAGTCCTGTATTGCTGCCACTTGTACCTTGCCTTAGAGTTTGTGTTTGCCCTCATTGCAACCCCGGTTCGAACCCTTCTTGGCTTAGACATCGAACCACACTTCAACGAACCCTACCTTTCTACTTCTCTTCAAGACTACTGGGGTCGTAGATGGAACCTCACCGTTACGTATCTTCTACGCTCCACGGTATACGACCCCGTGCGCCGTATATCTACCGGTTTTGTGGGTCCCTCGTGTGCCACGTTAGCTTCCATACTGGCCACGTTCCTTGTGTCCGGGCTTCTGCATGAGTTAATCTATTATCATATCACACGTGCACCTCCCACGTGGGAAGTTACGTGTTTTTTTGTGCTTCACGGTGTGTCTAAAGCGGTGGAGGTGGTAGTGAAGAAGGCTGCTCTCCGTCGTGGCTGGCAGTTGCACCGTGCCGTGTCGGGACCACTTGTGGTGGCGTTCTTGGCCGTCACAGCGAATTGGTTGTTTCTTCCTCAGTTGTTGAGGAATGGAATGGATAAGAAGTTCATTCAAGCGACTACAATTTTGATGGATTTTTTTTTTAAAAAAAAGTCTAAGATACGATATCAATGAGCATGTTTTACCCTTAATATTACGTTTTTTTTTTTTTGTAAAAAATTATTTAATAGTGAAATAAGGCATGTTTTCATTTTGAAAAAAATGACGAGTATGACTCAATACTTAACATCTGAAAATGTGCAAATTCAAAAGTCTAAAGACATTGTGTATTTTATGTGGGTATATATACCCTATATTCTTTAACTAATTAAAGAGGTGGCGCAAGAGTTTTTGAAGGCATCTAATTTTTAGACAATTTTATTATATCTTTTCTTTCAAGTAATACTTATTTGAGAAGAAAGAAGAGAGAAAGTAAACGATATGTATTGAGATTTTTTTTTATTAGTTTATTACTCAAAACACATCATGTGTAAATATTTAGTTCTAATCATCAACAACAAAATTACGTTCTAGATATGCGAATCAAAACTGTATTTAAGTTCTGGGCTGGTCCAAACTGTTGAGGCAGTTATTATTAGCAGTAGCGGTAAGTCGGCGGAGCAAAATGTATAAATACCTAGATTTAGAATGCAACCCTCAATATTTAAAATTTTATGGATAAAACCCTAAAGATTTAGGATTTTGTGGATAAAACCCTAAAAATTTAAAGTTTTGTAGATGAAGCTTTAAGGATTTAGTGGATTAAATCCTAAGAATTTAGGGTTTCATGTATAAAATCTAAAGGATTTAGGGTTTTATAAATGTAATTTTAAAATTTTAAGGTTTTGTGGATATAATAGTAAAGATTAAGGGTTTTGTGAATAAAATCCTAAGGAATTAGGGTTTAGAATTTCGTAGATGAAACCCTGAGAATTTATGATTTAGTAGATTAAATATTAAGAGTTTAGTGTTCCGTGCATAAAATCCAAAGGATTTAGGGATTCATGAATGTGACCTTAAGGACTTAAGGTTTCGTGGATGTAAGACTAATGATTTAAGGTTTTGTGAATAAAATCCTAAGAATGTAGGGTTTTGTAAATGCATTCCTAATAATTTAGTGTTTTGTGGATGCAAATCTAAGAATTTTTGGGCTTCTTGGATTCAACCCTAAGGATTTATGATTTTGTGGATAAAATCGTAAGGATTTAGGGGTTTTGTGGATGAAACTCTAAAGATTTCAGATTTAATGCATGAAAGCTCAATGATTTGAGGTTTTGTGTATAAAAGCCTAAGGATTTAGAGTTTCGTGGATGCAACCTAAGAAGTTAGGGTTTCGTGAATGCAACCCTACGGATTTTTGGTTTCATGGATGCAACCTTATGGATTTAGGGTTTCATGAATGCAACCAAATTCGTGGATGGAACCCTGAGAAGTTAGGGTTTTATGGATGCAACCCTATGAAATTTTGGTTTCATGGATGTAACCTTAAGGATTTAAGGTTTCATGGATTTAACCTTAAGGATTTAAGATTTTATGGATAAAACCCTAAGGATGTAGGGTTTCATGGATACAATCCTAAGGATTTAGCGTTTTGTTGATGTAATATTAAGGATTTAGGGTTTCATGGATAAAAAGGACTTATGATTTATTGGATGATACCCTAAGAATTTTGCATTCTATGCATGCAATCCAAATGATTAAGGGTTTTATAAATACAACCATAAGGATTTAGGATTTCATGAATGTAATCCTAAGGATTAAGGATTTCATGAATGCAACTCTGAGCATGTAGGATTTTGTAGATGCAACCTTAAGGATTTAATGTTTTATGTATGTAACCTTAAGGATTTAAGATTTCATGATTAAATCCCTAATGAATTGGGGTTTAAGGTTTTATGGATGAAACCCTAATAATTTAGGATTTAGTGGATGATAGCCTAAGGATTTAGTGTTTCGTGCATGTAAGCCTAAGGATTTATGATTTTGTGGATGCAACACTAAGGATATAGGATTTCGTTGATATAACTCTAATAATTTAGGGTTTCATGGATGCAACCCTAAGTATTTGGGATTTGCTGGATGTAACCTTAAGAATTTATGGTTTTGTAGATGCAACCCTAAGGATTTAGAGTTTCGTGGATGCAACCCCAATGATTTAAAGTTTCATGAATGCAACCTTAAGGATCTAGGGTTTTATAAATGAAACCCTACATTACGATATATGGTTTATGGTTTATGCCTTATGGTTTAAAATTTATAGTTTTAGAGTGAAATATTTAAGGATTTAGTGTTTAAGGTCTAAGGTTTCGTGTTGCATTGTTTATGGTTTCTTTCTATGCTTTGGGATTTAGGGTTTCATGATTTAGAATTCAAGGTTTGATTCCATGGTTTGGGATTTAAGGTTTCATTTAGGATATAGGTTAGACTCTTATGGTTTATGATTTAGGGTTTCATTTCATGCTTTTAATTTAAGCTTTCATAAATGAAACCTATATTAGGATTTAAAATTTCATTCATGAAACCCTAAATCCTTAAAATTGCATTAATGAAACTCTAAATCCTAAGGGTTTCATCCGTGAAACCTTAAATCCTTATGATTGCATCAATAAAACCTTAAAATCCTTAAGGTTGCATCCATAAAATCATAAATCCTTAGGTTACATCCACGAAACATTAAATTCTTAGGATTACATCCATGTAACTTTAAATCCTAAGGGTTGCATCCACGAAACCTCAAATACTTAATGGTTGTATCCACAAAACCCTAAATACTAAAGGTTTCATCCACGAAACCCTATATCTCAAGGAGTATAAACAAAATCCTAAAATCCTTATTGCCTCATCCACAAACTCTACATCCTTATGATTTTATCCATGAACCCTAAATACTTAAGGTTGTATCCATGAAACCATAAATCCTTAAGGTTTCATACACACAACCTTCAATCCTAAGGGTTGCATTCATGAAACCCTAAATCCTTAGGCTTGCATTAATTAAACCCTAACTCTTTAAGGTTTCATTCATGAAACCCTAAATCCTTAGACTTTTATCAACTAAATCCTAAATCTTTAAGGTTTCATCCCTGAAACCTAAACTCAAAATCCTTAAAGTTTAATCCACGAAACCTTACATCCTTATGATTTTATCCATGAAAACCTATAATCATAATAATTTGATTTAAGAAACCCTAGCCTAATTCATTTTTCATACTTTTTAATTTTTTTTTTCAAATTTTCAAGACAATAATACTCTTATTTTTTTTCAAATTCATAAATTTTTCATTTTTTAAAATATTTCAACACATTACTCCTAAAGGTGTCTTGCAATAAATCCTAAGGATTTAAGGTTTCGTATATGTAGTCCTAAGGATTTAAGGTTTTGTTGATGTAATTTTAAGTATTTAGGATTTTTTGGATGTAACACTAAGGATTTAAGGTTTCGTAGATGAAATTGTAAAGATTTAGGGTTTTGTGTATGCAAATTTAAAGACTAGGAGTTTCATGGATGCAACCCTCAACATTAAGAGTTTTGTGAATGCAACCCTAAGGATTTAAGGTTTCATGGATCCCACCCTATGGATTTAAGGTATTGTTAATGCAACCGTAAGTATTTAGGGTATCATTGATGCAATTAGGGTATTTAGGGGTTTTGTTCATGCAACCTTAATGATTTAGGGTTTCATTGTTGCAACCATAAGGATCTAGAGTTTTATGGATGCAACACTATGGCTTTAGGGCTTCGTGGATACAACCCTAAGGATTTAGGGTTTCGTTAATGCAATATTAAGGTTACATTACGATATATGGTTTATGGTTTTTGCCTTGTGGTTTAAATTTTATAGTTATAGAGTTAAATATTTAAGGATTTAGTTTTCAGTGTCTAGGGTTTCATATTTCATTGTTTAGGGTTTGATGGTTTAGTATTTGTGGTTTCGTTCCATGTTTTAGGAATTAGGGTTTCTTTTCATGGTTTATGATTTATGATTTCATGGTTTAGAATTCAAAGTTTCATTTCATTCTATTGGATTTAAGCTTTCATAAATGAAACATGTAATAGGATTTAAAGTTTCATTCGTGAAATCCTAAATCCTAAGGGTTTCATTCATAAAACCATAAATCCTTAGGGTTGCATAAAAGAAACATTAAAATCCTTAGGGTTGCATCTATGAATCCATAAATCCTTAGGGATGCATCCACAAAACCTTAAATCCTTGGGATTACATTCATAAAACCCCAAATCTTTAGAGTTGCATCTACGAAACTTTAAATCTTTTAAGAAGTATACACAGACCATTAAATCCTTGCCCAAAATCTTTAGGATTACATCAATGAAACCCTAAATCCTAGGGGTTTCATCCACAAAATGTTATATCCTTAGGGGTGTATCAACGAAACACTAAATCATTAGGGTTGCATCCATGAAACCCTAAACTTAGAATTGCATCCATGAAATCATTAACTATTAGGATTCCATCCACGAAACCCTAAATCTATAAGGTTCCATTCACGAAATCCCAAATCCTTAAGGTTACATCCACCAAACCTTAAATATACAAGGTTACATCCATTAAACCCTAATTACTTAGGCATGCATATATGAAATCTTAAATTTTTAAGCTTTCATCAACTAAATCCTCAATCCTTAAGGTTTCATCCACGAAATCTTAAACCCAAAATCTTTAGGGTTTTATCCACAAAACCTTAAATTCTTAAGGTTTCCTCCACGAAACACTAAATCCTTAGGGTTTCATTCACGAAACCCTATTCCATATGATTTTATCCACGAAACCTTGAATCCTTAAAATTACTTTCATGAAACCTTAAATCCTTATAATTACATCCATGAAATACTAAATTCTTAAGATTTGATGCACAAAATACTAATTCCTTAAAGTTTCATCAACTTAATCCTAAATACTTAGGGTTTCATGGATGAAACCCTAAATCCTTAGGGTTTTATCAACAAAACTTTAAATTCTTAGGGTTGCATCCATGAAGCACTCAATCATTTATTTTAATTTTTTTCATACTTTTTAATTTTTAATTTTTTTCAAAATTTCAAGACATAAATACTCTTGCTTTTTATTTTCTTAAAATTTTCATCTTTTCTATAATTTTCATGACATTACTCTTGTTTTTTCTTCTCTTTTCTTAAATAATTTTTTTCTTAAATTTTTGAGACATTACCCATATTTTTTTTTATATTTTTAAAGTTTTCATTTTCTTTTCAAGATTTTCAAACATTACTATTATTTTTTTCATTTTTTTAAACAAAATTAATATTTCCAAGACACTTCTCTTATTTTAAAATTTTTTTAACACATTACTTTTGAGGGTTTCGTGCATGAAGTCTTAAGGATTTAGAGTTTCGTAGATGTATTCGTAAGAATTTAAGTTTTCGTGGATGCAATAGTAAGCATTTAAGGTTTTATGAATGTAAACTTAAAGATTTAGGGTTTCATGGATGCAACCCTAAGCATTAAGAGTTTTATGGATGTAACACTAAGGATATAAAGCTTTGCGGATCCTATCCTAATGATTTAGGGTTTCATTGATGCAACCTTAAGGATTTAAAGTATCATTAATGCAACCCTAAGGATTTAAGGTGTCGTTGATGCAACCTTAAGAATTTACGATTTTGATGATGTAACTCTACAGATTTAAGATTTTATGAAAGTAACCCTAATGATCTAGGGTTTTGTAAATGCAACACTAATGATTTAGGGTTTTGTGGATGAAATCCTAATAATTTAAGGTTTTTTTGATGCAACCCTAAGAATTTAAGTTTTCATAAGTGAAACCCTACATTACAATATATGGTTTATAGTTTTTGCCTTATGGTTTAAAATTTATAGTTTTAAAGTTAAATATTTACAGATTTAGTGTTTAGGGTCTAGAGTTTTGTGTTGTATTGTTTATGATTTTATGGTTTAGGATTTGGGGTTTCATTTCATAATTTAGGATTTAAGGTTTCTTTCCATTGTTTTTAGTTTAAGGATTCATGGTTTAGAATTCAACGTTTCATTTCATGATTTACGACTTAGGGTTTCATTTATGATAAATGTTAGGCTTTTATGATTTATCATTTAGGGTTTCATTTAAATCCTTTGGATTTAAGCTTTCATAAATGAAACTTGCATTAGGATTTATAGTTTTATTTATGCACGAAACCCTATATCCTTAGGGTTGCATCAACGAAATCTTAAATTTCTTAAGGTTGCATTCATGAAACACTAAATCCTTAAGGTTGCATCAATGAAGCCCTAAATTCTTAAGGTTGCAACAATGAAACCTTAAATCTTAAGGGTTTCATGCACAAAATCCTATATTCTTAAGGGTACATCAACAAAACCATAAAATCCTTAAGGTTGCATCCACAAAACCCTAAATATTTAGGTTACATTCATGAAACCGTAAATCCTTGGGTTTGCATGCACAAAATCCTAAATCCTTATAGTTACATTCACGAAACCCCAAATCCTTAAGGTTGCATTCATAAAATCCTAAATCATTTGGATTTCTTCCTTGAAATAGTAAATCCTTAGGCCTGCATGCATGATACCCTAAATCCTTAGGGATTTATCCACAAAACCCTAAACCCAAAATCCTTAAGGTTTTATCAACAAAACCCTAAATCCATGAGGTTGAATCCATGAAACCTTAAACTCTTAAGGTTGTATCCATTAAACACTAAATCCTTAGGATTTCATCCAAGAAACCCTATATCCTTATGGTTGTATCCTTGAAACCCTAAATCATTAGGGTTACTTCCACGAAACCCTAAATTCTTAGAGTCACATCCATGAATGACACTAAATTCTTAAGATTTTATGCACGAAACCTTAAATCCTCAAGGTTTCATCCATTAAATCCTAAATATTTAAGGTTTCATCCATGAAACCTTAAATCTTTAGGGCTTTATCCATGAAACTTTAAGTCCTTATTTTTATTTTTATCTTCATACTTTTTAATTTTTAATTTTTTTCAAATTTTCAAAACATTAATACGATTGCTTTTTTTTAAAAAAATTTAATTTTTTTTTCTACTTTTCAAGACATTGCTCCTATTTTTTCATTTTTTTTAAATATCATTTTTTTCATAAATTTTCAAGACATTACTCTTTTTTTATATATTTTTAAAATTTTCATTTTCTTTTCAAATTTTTAATACATTACTCTTATTTTTCATTTTTTTAAAATAATATTTTCAAGACACTTCTCTTATTTTTTTTCATATATTTTTTTTTAATTTTCAAGATAATACTCTTGTTTTTTTTATATTTTTAAAATTTTTTTAACACATTACTCTTGAGGGTTTCGTGCATGAATTCCTAAGGATTTAGGATTTCATAGATGCAAGACTAAGGATTTAAGGCTTCACGAATGTAACAATATAGATTTAGAGTTTCGTAGATGTAAAGTTAAAGATTTAGGGTTTCATAGATGCAACCTTAAGCATTAAAGGTTTTGTGATACAACTCTAAGGATTTAAGGTTCCGTGAATCTCACCTTAAGAATATAGGGTTTCGTTGATGCAACCCTTAGGATTTAGGATTTTATGGATACAATCTTAAGGATTTATGGTTCCATGAAGCAATCTTAAGGACTTAGGGTTTTGTATATGTAACCCTAAGGATCTGGGATTTATTGGATGTAACACTAAATATTTAGGGTTTCGTGGATGCAATCCTAAGGATTTAAGGTTTAATAAATGAAACCTTACATATATTATATATGGTTTATCCCTTACGGTTTAAAATTTATAGTTTTGTGTTAAATATTTAAGGATTTAGTGATTAGGGTATAGGGTTTCGTGTTGCATTATTTATGGTTTTATTGTTTAGGATTTAAGGTTTCATTCCATGGTTTAGGGTTTAAGGTTTCTTTCCATGGTTTAGGATTTAAGGTTTCATGGTTTAGAATTTAATGTTTCATTTCATGGTTTAAGATTTAAGGTTTCATTTAGGATATAGGTCAAGCTTTTATGATTTAGGGTTTCATATCTAACATGTCTCTTTTAGTCTCATCAGTTTTATAGGACACTATTGTCTTCTACTATTCATACACTAACAATTTTAGGTATTAAAATAGTTGACATGACACACTTGATGATAGCATGCAAGAAAATTGTTTTACACAACCTGTAACTAATTATTTGTTTGAATGAATTTTTGTAAAGGTTGGAACTTGCATATGATTATGCAGTTTCTAAACATTTCCACACTTTTTTGAAAAATGAATAAAGTGGGTTTTCTTTGAATAAAATATTTCACAAATCAAGTAAAAAATCACTTACAAAGTAACATTAAGAAAAAATTCTTGTGTTTTTAACTTTTATGAAAGAATTTCTTTTTTAAATTAGTCATTCATGTTAACAAAAGATATAAAATCTTTATAAAGAAAGTATTCATGAACTTGAATTGATTATGATACATAGAGATTAAATATTGTTTCAATGTAATGTAAATATTAAGAAATTTGTTTTAATAATTGACCTTACATTTCATAGTTCAAATAAATTACTTCTAAAACTAAATCAATAAATAAAATAGTATATTTTAACATATTTCTTAATAATAACCGATTTAAACAATTTGTTAATTTAGCTACAAATCGTGCGTAATGATACCTTGTTTAAGTTAATTGTGGCTCATTTACTTTCATTTTTGTCTTGCACACATATTGATAGAGTTGTATTGTGAAAGGGTAGTAGTCGTACAGCCGCTGTGAAACATGTTAACAACAACTAAGCAAGACATAAATTACATAAAAGAGACAACAAATCTAGATAAAAACAACTTGAGTTACAAAAAAAAAAAAATTGAATTAATAAAGTACGACATTTGATCGACAATCATATTTAAGTTTTTATTCATCTTCTTGAGGTAAGATAAATGCGTATATATATTGAATTTAGATATCGTAGGTCCCTGTCTTGGATAATTGCGGAATTGTTCTCCTCTCCCTAGCTAGTAGCTTCTCTCCGCGTCTCCAGCTGCTGACTATCATATGCATAAAAGAAACCTCTTTCAAACTTTCTGGCGGCAATAATAACAATTACAAGGGGATCGGAATAATAACATGATCGTGAATTATATATATTAAATCAAACGTTTACCTCAGGATATAATTATATGTGGCGTGAATGCATGTGTATTATTTTATACCAAAGTCAATTAATTACATGAATATAATATATCATTCCAGCCTTGAGTCTTCTCTTCAATATCACATGTTGATTAAAGAATATGTACGAGAGATATCATCTCCGATCTATAATATTACTCATCATCATGTCCATTGACATTAATTTCAAATCCTCGGAGATATGGGTGGTAATGAAATTGAAAAGTTCATCAAAATATGGATTTCAGACATGTTATGTCTATGTTATTGTTATTACATAGCTTCAAGAATACCAAAGGGCTTACTGAGGCTTCTCTCCCTGCTTCCCATTCTTTATCTTTTCATCATTCTTCCATTGAACCTCTCTTCACCCACCTTAGTTGGATACACTTCTTTCTTCATTTCTTGGCTTGGCACTTTCAAGCTCTTCCTTTTCTCCTTCAACAAAGGCCCTCTTGCCCTATCAACCCAAAACAACATTTTCCATTTCATCTCCATAGCTTCCCTCCCCATCACCCCCAAACAAAACCACACCACCAACAAACCCATACCCAAATGCCTTTTGTTCCTAAAAGTGCTTATTTTTTTAATGATCATAGATGCTTATTACTACAAAGAAAAGTTGCACCCTGATTTCATGTTAGTCATTTATTGCTGCCACGTGTACCTTCTCTTAGAGTTCATGTTAGTCCTTATTGGAGCCACTGTTCGAACCCTTTTAGGGTTTGAGATAGAACCGCAGTTCAACGAACCCTACCTTTGCACGTCCCTTCAAGACTTTTGGGGTCGTAGATGGAACCTCATGGTTACTCATATTCTACGCCCCACCGTATACGACCCTATACGCCGTATCTCTATGAGTTTTGTGGGTCCGTCGTATGCCACGTCAGCTGCCATGTTGTCCACGTTTCTTGTGTCCGGGCTTGTGCATGAGTTAATATATTATTATCTTATACGTGTGCCTCCCACATGGGAAGTTACGTGGTTTTTTGTGCTTCACGGTGTGTGTTTGGTAGTGGAGGTGGCTGTGAAGAAGGTGATTCTCCGTCGCGGGTGGCGGTTGCACCGTGCTGTGTCGGGGCCGCTGGTGGTGGCTTTCTTGGCTGTCACTGCGAATTGGTTGTTTTTTCCTCAGCTGTTGAGGAATGGTTTGGATAGGAAGTCCAGTGAGGAACTTGCTACTTTGGTGGAGTTTGTTAAGTCAAAGTTATGTTTAACTTGCTAGGGTGAACATTGTTAGAGGATGATCGATTGTGACTCAATAGTAATGTTTATACTCTATCAAGAAATTTACAATTTATAAATTATCTTTTTGAAGGAGGCATCTTTTTTTAATTTTTATTTTTTTCAGAATTTTAAGACGTTCTTATTGTTTCATATTTTTAATTTCCACTTTTCTTAAAAATTGTCAAAATATTCCTTTTTATTTAATAATTTTTTATTATTTTAAAGATATTATTAATCTTATTTTTTCATATTTTTAAAATTTTCATTTTTTAAAATATTTTCAAAACATTATTACTGTGTTTTCATATTTTTAAAATTTTTAACACATTTTTCTTGTTTTTTTTTCATATTTTTAGAATTTTTATTTTTTTCAAATTTTAAAGATATTATTCTTGTTTTTAATATTTTTAAATTTTCAAGTTTTTAAAAATTTTGAAGAAATTTCTCTTACTTTTTAATATTTTTAAATTTTCATTTTTTTCAAAATTTTAAAGATATTATTCTTATTTTTTCATATTTTCAAAAATTTTCATTTTTTAAAATTTTTGAGACAATATTCCTGTCTTTTCGTATTTTTAAAATTTTGATATTTTTCAATATATTACTCTTGTTTTTACATATTTTTTAAAATATTTTTTTCTAAATTTCAAGACATTACTCTTATTTTTTTTAATATTTTTTTAAAATTTTCCTTTTTTTAATTTTTAAGACATTATTTTTGTTGTTTTTTTTTTCATATTTTTCAAATTTTCAAAACATTACTATTGTTTTTCATTTTTTTTTCTAAATTTGAAGACATTATTCTTTTTTATTCTTCATATTTTTAAAATTTTTCAAGACATTACTCTCTTTTTCATTTTTTTTTAAATATTTTTTCAATTTTTCAAGACATTACTCTTGTTTTTTTTATTTATTTTTATTTTCATTTTTTTCAATTTTTCAAGGCATTTCTCTTATCTTTTCATATTTTTAAAATTTTTATTTTTTTTCATAATTTTCAAGACATTATTCTTATTTTTTAGTACTTTTAAAACCATAAATCTATAAATCATGAATCATAAACTATGAACCTTAAATCATATAATCTTAAATACTGGACATTAAATCATAAACCTTAAACATTGAACTTTGTTTTCTAAACAATAAACATAACATATAAATCATGAAACATGAAACCTTAAACTTTGAAATCCTAAAGTCAAAGTTTAAGGTCAAAAGTTTATGGTTCATGATTATATGTTTATATATTGTCTACGGTTCAAAGTTTATGATTTATGATTTAGTGTTTGGTGTTTAGGTTTTTAAGGTTATATGATTTTAGGTTTATGGTTTATAGTTTATAGTTCATCACTTCTTAAAGTTTCAAGATTTAGTCTTTATGATTTAGAGTTTAAAGTTTTATGTTTTAGTATGTGGGGTGTTATGGTTAAGATTTAAATGTTTTTGACTTATGGTTTAGGATTTATTGTTTCAATGTTGTAAGGTTTAGGGTTTAATCTTAATGTCTTGGGCTCATGGTTTCAACATTGAGATTAAACCCTAAACTATATGACATTAAATTTTTAAAAAAATATATTTTTTAATAGAGGGATCAAAAGATAGAAAAAACTTTAGAGATCAAAACCGGTTAAAGAAACATTAGAACTAAAAATAAAAATGTCAACTGCTTTAAGAACCAAAAACATATTTTTTTCCTTAAATAAATAACGGGAATTGCTTTCTAACACAGCATTTCAGCACCATATTTGGTTAACATGTAAATGAGAGAAGCTGAAAGATGCCATATTTGAAACCCACGGATAAAGAACAAGATGCAATAAACATGCTATATTTGAAACTCAATCAGCATAAGAAGCCATATATATCCTTGTTAGAATATGTCGTACGTCACCCCTAAGAGAAGAATCTTAGTGATGCAAAACAAGCAACATATATATATATATATATATATAGGAATTATGCACTTGTTTTCTTGGACATGGGATATGCAAGTGCTGGTCGTTTCTTGGTTACGCTTTCAATGATAAAAGAAAAAGCCCCATAAGTGAAGCAGCTCAGTAGAAGTGCTTGGGGTGTACCTGCCGAATCCCAAGGGATGGATGGATGGATGGATGGATTATGAGTCATAATAACAATAAAAACGTACAATTTAGAGATTGAAATGCACTGTCAATAAAGGATATACTACCGGGAAAACTTGTAGCAATACCAGCGCAACATCCAGCTACCCCAGCATTAATGCCTGCAATTGTTAAATTAGTTTATCAGTTTCCAAATTAACTTGTACGTGTTAGTTTTGTCAAACACATCATTATTCATTCATGTTAATTGTTAAATATTCTATACCATCATCCTTTCCTCGAACTCTTCCCAAGATGCAGACAACCAAACTATCAACTCCAGATAAAATTGCAAATGTCTAATAAAAACAAGACAAAAAAAAATAACCCCCACAAATTAAAATAATCGACATATTCAAATCAAGTTGACAATGTAAAAAGCTGGGCAGAAAATAAACAACATTGATCTCAGGTATACCTTAGCACTAGATCCTGCTTCTATGAAGGATCCTTTAAGGCCTTTCTTCTTAATCAACCCAGCACCTGAGACAGACCCATTAAAAGCATCCTTGAGCCCGAACAGAAATATTGATCAACTATCAAACTCTAACAATTCAAATTTCTTGACCATAATCCCCTACCAGCATTTCAAAGATAGCCTAGATACATGAAAATAACCTATCATTGGATAAAGCATCAAATTTAGTTCAAAATTCTATTTCTCTAAGTAACTTGTTAGGAAAATATTACATAGATTCAAGAGTTTAAATGATGTTAACAACAGGAAATGTTTGAAGATGAAATTATCTACCCCTTCATTTGTTTTCCTCTTTACCAGACAAGGTTTAACTTGTATAAATCATAAAGTGTCACCAATATGACACTGAAGGATAAGTACTAGTCAGAAGATTATGTAGTTGCAGATACCTCAAAAATCAATAAACCACTAAATCACCACCTAACATGGTATTTCTTTCAGCATGTGCTCGACAAAAATAAATTTCAAGGTTTAATATTCCGATACATACTCATGAAAAATCCAAAGAGGCGGCTCTACCGCAAAGAAAGACTATTGACACAAACAAGGGAGTAACTTGGTTGCATTTCTGCAATATGTATAGTTAGTATTGATCATGTACAGGATATAAACAAAACGGCATATTTCTCCCATCCCAAATCCAACAAAAATCAATTTCAACTATTTGATGAAGGACATGACTCAGATGCAATTGCAGTTTCTTGAGTACTTTTAGCATTGGTTTCCGATCAAGATTAGAGTTTCACTTCAATAAATAACACCAAAAACTTTAAGAAGAAAGTTGAAGTACTGAACAAGAGAATGATGAAGAAAAACAGAAATAAGAAAACACAAAGAGGTCCAAGTTAGAGAGAGGACCGTAGCCATAAAGGGAGCCAGTGAGGGCACCACAAGCAGAGCTGGCAGCCGAGAGAAGAAGGCAAACGGAGGGAGATGAGGAGTTGGGACCAGAGCCAGAGTTCACATTACTAACTGTTGCATCCGTAGCCATCATCACTTTTCACAACTAACTAACTAACAATATCACCTATTTCAACATCGCAACGGACGTTATGTAATCCTCATTGTTATTAACGATAATCAATTTCTTTTTAAATGTGAAAACAAAGTTGTCTAGAAAACAACGAATTGCCTTTTTATTATTTTTATTTTGTTCAGTGACTTCTGCAATGCACCTAAAAATCTTGTAAGACATTAAAATACAATACCAAAACGTATTGATATCAGTATTGAATTAATATTTCATTCAGCTGGTAGTGACCAAAGCGAATTGGTACATAAGAGCCAGAGTTGCAGAAACATGACCCATTTTGAATCTTAGACAAAACGTGCTTCTCTTTCATCAACTTATTTTTCACCAAAATACATATTTGATACCATTATCCACGGACATATGAAATGAATGAGTGCTAAATACAACATCCGTAACGCGGCTAATGCCAGGTAGCAATAGAAATGCCATTATCCAACAAGAAATACATACAGTTCCACCCTGAAAAAATACTGAACAACTCATGATTGATAGCCAAAATCAAAATCTATCCAGCAGCCAATCTGCTATCCATGTTCTCTAACTTACAAGGAGCTACATCTGTTCAAATACTTATTCTCCCTCGCTCAGTATGGGTACAATGAGTGGTTTCATCTGTGCCAGATATACAATCGCCCACCTAAAATAACATAGGAAAGATCAAAGTCAGCCTATGACAAGGAAGACATAGATAGAAGATGGGAATTAGCTATAATTTACAACTGAACCAATCAGTCAATCACAAATGGAAATTAGCTCACTGAAAGATCAATGGAGATGGAATTTATTAATATGTAGATAGAAAATTTCAAAAAAAAAAAAAAGCTCACTAAAGGCCAAACCCCACCCCACCCCCAAAATAAACAAAACATAAACCCATTTGGACATACAACTCACATCATCAAATTGAAGATGCATATTGAAGAACATAAATACAAGTACATAAACAATTTATAATTTCCTCTTGTAAAATCATACATTTAGGATGTGCATATGAGAATGACAACAAATAGTTATACCAAAGAGGAAGAGAATCTGTACAGACTATTTAACAGTTGGACACATTTTTAAATTACTATTATCAAAATAGAGAACATTGTGACATGGCAGGTTCCTTTTTTTGCCAATAAAACACAATGCTTGCTTTGAACAGAATAAAGCATCAAGCCTTATGCAAGGTGTAAATGACTACATGTCAACCTGTGAGTGGAGACATCTTGGGGAAAAAGTCATGTCATTTAGTGATTTCTTCTATCCTAATCAATAAATTCCCTATCAGAGGAAATAAGAACATAGGTGCACAAGTTCTATAATTCCTATTTTAACTTTATACAAAACAAAAGATGAATGCCAATCAAACAACACTTACATCATCCAGCAGCAAATTGTTGCAGTAATTACCAAAGTAAGGTGAAATCTGCAACAAAATAAGAAGAGATTAGAAACACGTCTATAAGAATAACACATATTGACAGAGAACAGCAATGAAGAATGGTGACACAATAATGAATATTCAAGGGATTTGCGAGCATGGGCATGCAAGTCTGCGTATATATTCTTTAGAGCCTGCTCAAGTCACTAAATAAATCTGAATATGTTGCATTATAAAACACAATAGTTGCTATAAATAGTTGATAACCATATCAAGTTATCAACTCCTAATTGTGTGTTTTTTACATTCTCACACTTTCCATCCCAACTCGACATGAAAGGGCCAAAAAGTTGGATTGGCATTCAATGAAGGTTCTAACGAAAATAAAAAATAAAAAAAATCTAGGAATACTTTTCTTTTTTCTAAAATACTGGCCAATTCATGTATAATTATAAATACCTTAAAAAGTTAACATTTTGAATTTTAAGCAAGCAGACTTAATCTAAATTCATCACCCTAAATTTTCTCAAAACTTCAAATCAGCAGCTGGATCCAAAATAACAGAAAATAACAAAACACATTTATTATCTAAACAATCCCTAACTTTATCCGATCAAAATCCAGCTAATTGCAACAATAGAACAAAACCAAAACCAATCAAATTACAAAAAACAATTCACAATTGAGTGCAGGGTGCCCTAATTCCTCAAACGCACACCACTTTCGAGATTGCTAGAGCATCGAAATCGACACATTGAGAACACAAAATAGGAAAAAGTGAAGACAATCGGAAGGAGCGTACAGATTGGTAGAAGGTCCTTTGTTGCAGCAAATTCTGGTGCAGAGGCACGCGATGATTCCGATCACTACGAAGATCAGCGTCGTCACAAAGAAACCCATGTCGATTCGTTCCCTTCCAGATCCCGATCAGAGAAAACGAATTCCTACCGCGAATTAAAATTAAATAAAATGTGAAATTAATTGATTGGGGGTGTTTGGATGCCAAGAAAATGGTGGATAGAGAAAGAAAGTGAAAATAGGAAAAAAAGAAGGAAAAAAAAATTGTAGTTTGTTTGTTTGTTACCTCTGAACTCTGAAGCAGAGATCTCACGGTTCTCTGAAGCGATCACCTGGTACACATAGTGTTGAGACGCGTAGTCGATTTTCTGCTTCAGAATGAACTGGGCTTGGGCCCATTTAAGCCCAAAACTCGGCCTACTATAATTGGCAGCAGTTGTAGTAGTAATACTATGCTTTTTTTATTATTATTATTTATTGAAACAAAATTGGATGATAGAGCCCTTGAAATTTATCTACATTAGTTTTCATTTTTTCAATTAATCGTTAAACAATAGATTTTTTTTTTATGAACTCAGCCTCAAATATAATGAAATGCTATTGATCATTAATTTAGACTTTCGTATATTTTACAAAAAATAGTTGGGATTATCACTCCTATTCCATAATATACATGCCAATTACGCTCAATCAAACCCAAATCAAGTTTTATTTATTTATTTATTCTCCTTGAAAGAGTAAGAAGTCCACGCAACAATTGTCGTCTTCGAAATTTGACCTTAGCATTGAATCCCGTTAGTGATACAATTGCTAACCTCAGCATAAAATCCTTAATCCTTGTTGGAATGTTGGTTATGGTGTTCACAAGTATGCGTTAGCTCTAGGTGGTAGAACAACCTATACATATTCCATTCATTTGACAAAAATGCTGTTTACTGAGCTACAGGCAAGCTGTTTGTTACACTTACACTAACACTGACAATCTCTGATTCACAAAGTCATGCATGCAAATAGCCAACTTTTTGAAGAAAAAATTGTAAAAAATAAGCTCCACAATCAGAAAGGTATATCAACTAAGCTTCAAGATAATCACATTCACAGCTGATTAACTACATGCAAGAAGGGTAAAAGAACTAAGCAACTAAAAGAAGAGCTTTCGTGGGGATGCTCTAGATGCAACCGTTGATGGATAGTTTGAGGACTTGAGAGGAGGAGATGCTGCCTTGCTTTCTTGGCCCTCAGGCACTCTGTCAAGCAACTTTGCTGCCCTTGGATCCGTCAGTAGTGTCTTCTGGAAGGACTGTGAGAACCCAGTTGCAATGATAGTCACATGAATCTCCCCATTGTAGCGATCATCAACAACGGCGCCAAATATAATATTGGCAGACGGGTCGGCTAAACTTGTCACCACCTACAGCAGTTATGAAGTTTTGAAAACAGGATACAAATGTTCACAACAGATTCATAAGATCAAATAGAATGCTTAGTGTTCCTTCTGCCAATAAAATTCTGAAGTACCTGAGACACTCTGTTCACTTCCTGCAGAGTAATGTCTTTCCCTCCAGTAATGTTATACACTACCCCAGTTGCTGACTGAATAGAAGAGCCAATTAAAGGAGCCAAAGTGGCCTGTTCTGCAGCTTCTTCCGCACGGTTTTTACTGGAGGAAACACCCACACCAAGCATTGCAGTTCCAGAGTCTTTCATCACAGCTTTTACATCAGCAAAATCCACATTTACAAGCCCAGGTATCTGTAAAAAGACGCAACAGCAAATAACATCCTCATAAGCTGACATCAAAATGTACTTTACATTAATTGTCCAATTATGATGGAGGTGCCACTCAAATCTAGAAAGGACATGGAGAATGATTCAAGCCTTTAATGTCCCTTCTTGTCTTCACAATCTACCAATCTAAAGGGATCGGGTAATGTTTTTCATGTTATAGTGACCACCAAATAGAAAGTCTGAAAACATTGTTAATCAACTCACTGTTATGATGTCTGATATTCCCTGTACTCCTTGTCGTAGAACATCATCTGCTAGACTGAAAGCATCCTGAAGAGGTGTCTGCTCATCAGCCATGTCAAGCAGGCGGTCATTTGGAATCACTATAAGTGTATCCACATTTTTCTGCAGCTTTTCAATGGCTTCCAGTGCCTGAAAGAATGGCATCCGGAATTTAACCTCTCAAAGTATCCTCAGAGCATGACAATATAATAAAGTCAACCAATTTTCAAAATACACGATCACAATTCAGCCATAACTAAGATGGTTACAAGTTATAGCACTTGTTTTATGATCAACCGCAAATTGGTATCAATGAAAAATAGGAAATTCCAACTTCTTAAGCATACTAAATAGAGCAGTAATAAGTTACACTTGAAGTAGTATTCATATAGTGTACTAATCACATTCTCAATTACGAAAAAAAATGACACCTGCCTGCAATGATCTTTTGCGTCCTTCAAAACTAAAGGGATAGGTAACAACACCTACAGTCAAGTAACCTGCTTCTTTCGCTATTCGGGCCACTATTGGGGCAGCACCAGACCCAGTTCCACCACCCATGCCAGCAGTTACAAACACTAAATCTGAGCCTTGAAGAGCATTAGCAATAGCTTCTTGTGATTCCTCAGCAGCTTGTTCCCCCAAAAGTGGATTCCCACCAGTACCTGCATCTCTATCAAGCAACTAGAATCAAAGGACACACAGAATTGAAACTACGCTACAGTCAGACAAAAATCACACTATAGCAACATATATGCATGTCATAATCAAAGCACAAAGGAACCCCTCTAGGCATAAAATGCAAGTGCCAGACCTAATCCACGAGTCAGAAGCTCTCCAATTTTGATAGGGTTCTCAGCAGCAGAATGCAACAGTGCTTGAGCATCAGTATTTATCGCATAAAATTCTACACCCTGATTAAAAAAACAAATGAATCTGAATACAACATTAACAAAAACATAAACAAGAATTTAGATCCCTCAATATTTGGTTAAAATTGGTTTTAGTCTCTATATTTTAAAAAACAATGGTCCTCATATTTCTGAAATGTGGTGAATTTCATCCGACCCTATACTCCATTTTGACCTGACCAAGTCCATCACAATTAAAAATAATACAAAGACCAAAAATGTAGATACTAAAACCAATTTTACCCAAACAAGAACTTAAGTTATCACACAATCTCACATTGTTCATAAATATAATAATAAAAAAAAAAAACTTACGTGCAACCCGCAACCAATCATGCGGTTAACGGCATTGTTCCCGCCGCCGCCGACACCAACAACCTTAATCTTAGCGCTGTCGAGTGTCGAGAAGGAGCAGCATGTGACGGACGCGAAACGACGTCGCAGGGGTACGAAGGCGGATGTTCTAGTTCTGGGGTTCATAGAAACACATTTTCTGAGAGTGAAAGAGGAAGAAGACAATGCATTGTGGCGAACTGGAGTGGGGTTCGTGAGGGGAAGCATGGCCATTGCAACACTTGGTGAGGGGAGAGGTTTTAGGGTTGATGCTGGAGATTTGGGGTTTAGGGTTTTAGAGGAAGTTGAGAAAATTCAGTTCAGTTTTCATCGTTCTCGTTGGATTGGAAACGGAAAAGATGAAGGAAGAAAACGGAAAACCACAAAGCAGCAGCGGTACCAGTAGTGGACTGTGAAGTGTTAATTAACACACACTTTTGTTTTATTTATCTTTTATTTATTATTATTATTATTTTAAATCAAATTAATACACCGGTGAAATGAAAAGGAAAAAATTATGCTGTCAGACTGTGACTGAATACAGATATTTAAAACTATAATATATACTGTATGTTTTTTGAATATACAGTATGAAATATATATTACAAGAAAATATATATAATAATTGTGAGTTTCAGTTATTGTTCCCATTTTTCCTTCGTGATCTTTCATGTTTTTCCATGAAAGAAAATATATTACCATTTCAACTTTTTTTCACAAATTTTCAAATTGATGTTCGTGATTTATTTTTTAATAGTTTTCCTTCAAATTTTATTTACAACTCCTTTAGTATGAATTGTTCTTCACGGTTTTATTTTTATGATTTTTCAACAACAAATATCATGACTTCTCCACTAACTAGCAATATAGAGAAAAAGGCAATAGAATCATCACTGCTAGATAAATCATCTAAATACAAAACCCAGACGTGTTACTGGTTTTTCCATGAGTTCAAACATATCAAAGAAATTTAAATACAGGTTAATAATTTCTATCCTAGCCTATGGTAATTTATATTCAGCAGCAAGTCACATGAGACATGCCACCTTATTGCATGCACTTTCACATGCAAAACAAATACCTACAGTGCTACAAAAACATACATGCTTCAGGGTTTGGAACAAATGGCAACACACTTTCACCAAATAATTCAACCACTGATGACACCAAATTTCCTGTATCAATGTCATCCTTCCAAGCCTGAGCAAGAGTGGAAGACACCTTCCTTTGTTGATCTCCAACCTCCCTCCCCGGCACATTGTCATTGGATATTTGACGAGCCATTGACATGGAAGAAACCCCCCTCATGGTGGAATATCCACCTGTTGAGCCTTGCATTTCAACTGACATGGAGTTCATTGGTATCACACCCCCAGGGCCATCTGTTGTGAGTTTCTTCATTGGAGGCAGCTGCTGCTGCTGCATCAGATTGTCGGCGCTGGCTTTTCGTTTGCCTTCATTAGGGTAAAAATATAGTATTAGAGTATGATTATCTGAGCATAATATTAACGATTGCATTGTGATTATAAGAAACAAATGTGCCAAAAAGATATTGCTTTTAAAACACTGAAACACATCAATATAATTGCAGATGTAGAAAAATGAAGTCATACCTATGGCAATCATCACTTTTCCACTGCCTCTAGAAGTAACCCGCGCTGGAGGAGAGAACAAATTGCTGAACATTTTGACCTTTTTATGCACACATTGTCCTGCTGCACCCTGAAAGGTTTATGACTTCAGTAATCAGCTAAAGAGATGTTCAGCAAAACAAATCAATTTATGCATAATAAAACCTAGGTATTCTATAAAATTAAAGGATTAAACTTGAATGCAATCAAAAAAGTTTTACAAAGCTATCTAAATACAAGCTGGCCAAATCATATAATGAGGCGAGTTGTCAAATTAAATGTGGCAACACAAGGAAGGATACTGGTAATAATTATTTTAGATTATCTTTCAAAACTAAACACAATTAAAACATTTACAACTCACCAACAAAGCCCCATAAACTTGCCAAGCTTCATGCCTCTTCATTCCATTTTTTTGCTTCTCAAGTTGCATTTCTGGCTCAAGAAGATGCAAATATGGCTCGAGATTTGGAAGTATAAGCAAGCGAATCTACTCAAAGAGAAAGAATATATGCATTAGTTGACACCAATACAGCTAGAGGTACTAAGTTACAGAGCATAAAAGTGACCTGTGTACCCCATACAAAAAAAGAGTGAAGGTTGCGATAAAAAAAATATGTATTAAAAACATGCAAATATTTAAGTAACATCATATAAAATAAAAAAAAAGTAGTAATTCTTCATTATTATTATCCATGAGAACTAAACAGATGGCAAAGAATATTATGTTTGTATAAAATAATAAGTAATCTAAAAGGGAAAAGTAGAGCTGTTTTCATTAAGTTATAATCCGCAAGAGATCATCAAATAATTAATATGAAACCAATTTATTTAAATTCCGTGCCACCTGATATAACAATCTACTGGGCTGATATTAAAACACGGAGCTCAAAACATACCAGTCTTGATCCAAGAGCTTCTATCCCTTTAATTGCACCATAGTGTTGAGACAGAGCTTTTGTAGGGTCCAAGAAAGAATGAAGAAATGTCTTTGTCACGCGTGGCTGCAGATTGTGATAAATATGCCCAAATCTGTAGAATTCCAAAGACTAGAAACATAAAAACTCAAAATATATAAATGATAAAGACCAGCTCAGTATTCTATAGTAATTATTTTAATATATTAATATAATCACAAGCAATGCAATGCCAAAAGATTTAAAAAAAAGAAAAAGAAATTGTCCTTATCAAACCAAAGTATGTGCAATCTTAAGAATTTTTTTGGCATGCATATCCCTAGAACTTATGGGCCACAAATCTGACCCGACCAAATACAGGAAATAAGGAAAATCTGTTGTAATTACAAATAATGAGGAAATAAATCTCCTTATTAAATATGTACATAAAAAATGGAAAGAATGATACTAATGCACATGCAGCAACAGCTAACATCATAATTAAATTATCTCTTCCATGGTAACTTATACTCTTATTCAATAGAGTGAAGGTCCACACCTTTGGCATATTGAAGCAACAAGATTAGCACTGAAGTTCCTAAGCTCCCAGTGATCATCAGATAGTCTGTTTCCTATCCTTTTTGCAACAATGCAAGTAATGATAGGCGGCATCAATTGATGTAACTGCAGATTATAAGAAAATATCAGACAAAAACTGAAACTCACAAGACATATTACTGAAGTAAAAACTCAAGTTTCAGTAAGGTATAACTGCTCTTCAATCTTGGCTTCAGTTACCCAAACATATCCAAAACTGGCATGAAGTTATTGTGTTCATTTATAGAATTCCATATCAGAGATATCAGAGATCAACCTCATGGGTTGTCATAGATGACAATTATCATCTGAAGTTGAAGATAAATAGATGCAAAAACATTTACAATGGTGCCATACTTACATAAAGTTCTATGTGTATCTGCGAATTTTGCAAAAGGCTCCGCACAAGGCGCATCAAGGCAAATAAAACACCTAAATTATTTAAATTCCGGGCCACCTGATATGACAAGGGAAAGGGATAAAAATGAGTACTTATACTCTATTTCACACTAAATTAAGAAGTTTAACCAAAAACACCATTGATATAAACTTGTCAATACCTCATCAGCAACAAAGCATGTGAAATAAGGAACTAAGGGATGGAGTCCCGAGTCTGTTGCCAAGCTAACCAATGCTCTTCTAAAAGGAATGGATCCAGGCTTTTTTAAAGTTAGGGCAGTTATTTTCTCATAGTAAAGCTGTACAAGAAATAAAGATCATTAAGTTGATAAAAAATAATGGAATTTCTTAAAACATTAAAAGACATCAAATAATGTGTATACATGAAGCTCCCTTGTTATTAAATGTTTAACAGGTAATTTAACATCAACAGGAAGCCCGTCTTCCTTATATTCAGATTTTCTTATCTCGGAGGGAGCTGCAAGCAACATAGGGCAAACAAATATGTCAACGTCAGGAAAATCAAACTGGAAAGAAAGGGGGAAAGGAGTGAAATTGTGCAGATGATAAAATACAAAATTCAGTGAAGCAGATCATTTAAGGTTGTTACAATGTTATAGCAAGTTGGATTGATAGGCACAAGTTGACCATAATATCATACAAATAATGAGATTGGTAGAAACTAAGAGTACTACTACTAAGTAATAAATACTAAGGAGGTTAGCTCAGTTTTATTGCACTTGAATCTGGAAAAATACCTTCAACTGGAGTATTTTCAGGAATTGCAGGTTGCACACCTTCAATAGCCAACCAGTGACTGGTAATTGATGTATCAAGGGGTGCTTTTGGTAAAGGAGCTTCAACAATCTATTCAAATTAGGAAAAATGTGAGAACACCGTATCCAGAAGCAATTCACTACTTTCATCTTGATGAACCTAGAAATCTTACATCTTTAATATCCACATCTTTGTCATCAATGTAGAATAAATCCTTATGTCCAGCCGCTCTTTTGAACCGCGGAGGATCATTAGAGGTGAACCCATATATCGGCTGATACATAAATACAAATATAAGCAAAAACAAAAACAACGACAACAACAAATTTCAAAGATAAAAGCTGGGGGCAGACTGGAGTTGGTGATAAAGATTTCATCGTGCACATGAAACACAATGCAGATAGAGAAGTGTTTGCCATCTTAAATGTTTCAAAGCGATATTTTGATATGCATGTGCCATTCTACTTCTACAATGACCCTCTCTCATAAGACTATACTCAAGAGACATGCCATTGCCAATTGGCCATCGTCTCAAGGATAAAGCAGCACTTTTTCATAGATACACTAACCAAGCCCAACCCTTTTGCACACGAGTTTTCTAAAAAAAACATCGTATCAAATCCACACGTTTTAAAAATACAACACATAACCTAATTCCAAAAGCAAAGCAAGTCACCTCCAAATTTCTCAATGCAAGTGCAGTATCCACATCTTCTGTAGCAAGAAAAGTTCTCATCGAATGGCGCATGCATTTTACCGACTCCTGTTCAACTCAAAACAAACAAACACATATCTCCATTAACCACACTCAAGCAGTAGCAATAGTAATAACACCAACAAAAGGAATAACAATATCAAAGCCTACAAACCACCACAACAACCCTTTTAACAAGCTCAAATATTCCAACCACCCATCAACGGAATTTCATTATTTTCCCTCAAATATATATTTTTTCCCGGTAATATTAAAAGTGGGTTCATCGTTTGCACCAGAAACGAACCGGGTAATTGCATTGCAACAAAACCCACAAGGGGGGTGTCGAATTACCCGCGAAAAAATCGAAATTGCGCAAAAGGGTGCGAGAATATTGTGATGGGTACCTGCATGATTTCGCGAATGCGATATTCGAGATCGGGAGCGAGAGCAAGGGCAACATCGGAGGACAAATTGGTGATGCCGATGCTCTGTGCAATGACTTCGATTGTCTCCTTTGGCACGAAACTCATATTTGATTTCAATAGAGCATCAATGGCTCTTTCACCAATCGACAAAGGTGGCTTAGGTTAACAGGAATGGTGATGGCAGTGATGGCAAAAACAAAACAATCTGCAGAAGCAGAAGAATGGTTTGAATTAAGGTAGAATTATTAAAATTATTTTTATTAACCTAAGTAAGAAGATTTGCAAGGTGAAAGAGATGAAGACTCGCGAGGTATTTCTGACGATCAAAGGTTATTCGGATATTGAGGTTGTTTTCTTTTCTCAAGCCTTTGGCTAAACAGCCTAACACTAATCATCACTTAAATTAAAGGAAAAAAAAATAGGTGATCTGAAAATTTTACACGGTCATCCAAACCTGTTTTCATAATCATTAAACTCTAAATTAAATTTTATATTTCTCACAATTTTTGTTATTAAAAAAATTGTTGAAAATTTATTATAAACAAAAAAAAATAGACTATACACTCACTCTATGTATTATAAATTTATTAACTTTTATAATAATTATTTTAAAATTTATATGAACATTAATTTAATTTGTGATTGAATAATTATATAAAATTATTTTATATTAATCGCACATAACCACTAAGTATTAAAACTCATACATGACTCCCTCCACTTGTTTTTACAATACTTAGGTGAATAGTTCAAAAAAATCAAGAAACATGGTTAATTAAATTGGTAATATTAAATTTATATATTTTTTAAAATTACTTTTAACATTGGCAAGATCTATTTTTATTATGTTTTAAATATTTTTTTGACTTTATTTTTTTTTTTAATCTTTCTAATCAGTTATATATTTATTTATTTTATGTTTATTGACTACGTATGTTTCTTTTATGGGGACTATGTATATGTTAATAAATAAAAATTCCCAAAATTCTCTTATACAAGATAAAGTTAGACTTTTGAAGAACCTAAGATATTAATGTAGTATTTCACGTATAATTTATTTCCCTTCCCACCCACGCATTAATAGTAGTCACCTCAATTTACTGATTTTTACAATAGAACACTCAAAGGTATCAACATTTAAAATCTCACAATTACATAACAAAGCCTTTTAATAACTTAATAAATTCCATATCATTGCCAAAGCACCAAGAAAAATCAAAGAAGCACTTTATCATACTTCAATGCACACATGCAGAAACTTAAAAAAGAGAAACTTCACGAGTTGGGTATTTTTATCTTTACAAATATTTGATCAACAGCCATATGACAACAACCAAACCCACTATACCAATCACTGATAGAAGCATGCACAAGCAGGAGCAACCACCCTTGGTACGTTTGTTTAACACTGCCAAGTTCTTCTGCACTCTCTGTTTTCACATCAGAAACACATAAGGTAAGTTGGAAGTTACTTCTACTTCTACAATATCTCAATTCAAGAGTTAAACAAGGGAAAAAATTAACAGCTTATTGTTAAATAAAACATATTATCCCCTGATAAAAAAGAATGAAACATCATGAGCAGAAATCCCCACAGGTCCATATTTGACTAAGCATATAATAATGAAGTATATTTTATCCCAAGAAAATATTATTTTATTCATAAACAGTGTGCCACAACAAAGACTAACCAAAGAATTTATGTATATATTTGAGAGGTTAAATTGGTTCAGTCTCAAATTCTTAATTAATACAATATACCTATCAGAATTAATGAATTTATTAAAACTGAAAAGGTTAAGAGTATTAAATTCAAGAGGATATCACATGATTTAACCAGATTGAGCCATATTGTAAATTCCTGCATCTCAATATGGAAGTTATAGTAAGAGTGTTACCCTCAGCCGAGAATCTGTAACATCTACATGTTGGTCCAAGTCATCCTAGCAAAAGAGAAAGGATTAGCTTTCAGAAATGAGGGGATAAAATGGACAGTAAAAGCAGCAAAGAAAATTAACATATGGGGGAACATACAATGAGTCTGGTATGTAGACCCAGCTCTTCATTCACAGCCAACGCAATATGTTTAGTACTGATTACAGTCTCCTCCAATTTCTCAAGGCCATCATCTTGCTCTGCTTGAATAGCACATTTCCAATTTTAGATCCAAAAGCAGACTACAAGTAATATTTTTCAATTTCAAACAATTCAAATTAAGTGACCTTTCATAATTTGCCGCTGAAGACCAACTAGACCACTGTTGTCCAGGCCAACAGTTCTGGTCATTGCATCTGTTTTTATTTCTGGCCCAAGCAAACTATCCCTATTTGCAAAGTTTGACATGTTCAATGTTGAAGCCATTTGGTTAACTTTTGTCCTCAAATTTACAAGCATGTCCTTGCGACGATTCATCTCCTTCTCAGTTCTGTGCATCATTAACAAAGAATTATTAAAATAACCATCATGCAACTTCATATGAAAGAGATAGTCAATATCAAGACATTATTTTAAAATTAAAAAGTATTAGATGACTAAAAGCCATAGTATTCCTGGTCCTCTGTGCTCTACTGTAGCATGAACGTTTCTTAATCAGCATAGGAAACAACTGAACACTCACTTTGCAGGGACCTTTGACAAAAGAGATTGCAAGCTATCAAGTCTGGTCCCTAATATCGTAATTTTCCTTCTTATAGCAGATGCATGTCGCTGGGTTTCTGGTCCAGATGCAGGGAATGAACTACGTTCAGAAATCATGCCAGTGATATCATCAGCGAGTTTCACAGCCTCATTATATTCCTTCATCCATGAGTCTGAAGAAGATGCCATTGGCCTGAAAATAAGGGGTGAAAGAAAAAAAAAAAATCTGAGAACCAAGGTATGGTCATTTACTCGTTTTATACAAGAAATGATCAATAGAAGTTCTATTTAATAGATTTTACATTGAATGAAAACATAATAATATAGTAACCGAGAAATCTTCTAGTAGTGAGAACTTTTATAGTCCACATGATTAACACGAGATAAATTTTACCTGGTTACAGAAACTGACAAAACCAAGATTTCATATGACATAATGACTCTCGCTTATGATAACTTAACATACACAGCTTGCTACCTACTCAGTGCCTCAAAAGTCAAAACAAGCACTCAGGCATGATAATGCAATAAATATTATGATAATATTATGACACAATAGTATTTTACATTATTACAGCCATTTGCCCACTTTGACTTGAACATACTGCGTTGACCACAGCGAAAGTAAATTTAGGTAATTTTTACACTGGACTTCATGAATTTACTCCATTCCCTAATGTGTTATATCAGCTTTCCAACAAAAGACAGATAAAAAATACCTCTAAAATGAACCACACAGTCTCATATTCAAATACAGCTAAACTTAATGGATCACTAATTGTCAGCTGAACCTAGCATCCTTTTTACTTTATGTCAAAAACTATTTATTTCCACTTTACCCCCAACTATGTTCCATAACATATTTGAAAATGGAAAAAGGTTTTCCCATTCAATAAATAGAAACTATATGATCAGCTAATATTTTCAAAAAGACTCAGAATCTGTGTGTCAACAACATTGATCTATATAGACTGAGAAGTTATACTTTTATATTTTTGGATTAAAGAAATTTTGTGAGAAGAGAATTACAAAAGATGGAGAAAAGCAGAGCAGTCACTCACATAGAGGGAAGAAAAATCAGTGGTTATCATAGATTCGATAATGGGCCACACTCAACTGCCAAAAGAACAATATGGCTTTCCCAGGGAAATATAAAAAAGAATCAGTCCTAGAATCTCCACACTCCAAATGTCCAATCTCGAGTGTGAGGAAATGCATTGAAATCTTACATCAACTATAATCTATAGATATGGCTAAACTATAGCTTATAAAGGATTGGACAATCTTCACCTCATGAGCTAGCTTTTAGAGTTGAGTTATGCCTAATCCAATATTCTACACACTCCAAAACCAAACTTAGAATCCTTACCTCATAACTGCGCCCAAATTCAAAAAACCTCATCAGCAACTGCAATCACCCTCCTTTAACTACCAACCATAGAGCCAACACCAGCATGAACTTAAATCTTACCCAAAACGAATCTTCACCAATATCTTGACCTCTTAACCCAACAAACCAGACTGATTACTTCAACAACATATTCATCTAATCAAAATTTCAAATCTACACCACATTTGCCGTGAACCACAAAGTGAAAGGCACGGTACAAAGACATCCTTTAAGCTCACCATGATCACATAGGGAAAACAATTAAAAATTACAAAATTCCTACCCATCATGAGATGTCCAGAAAATCAATCACGTTTAACAAAAATACACAATTCTCAGAAAACAACAATCGCAGAAAAAAAAACATCAAAATCAGGCATAAAAAATGCGTAATTCCGAAGAACTAAGCTCAACCAGCAAATTCAGTCCAGAATTACAATTAAGATGGATAAATTGAAACCAATTCGAATGAAACCAAAGGGAAAAGGATCGTAAAAGGGGAATTGAATTGAATCTTACGCGCTTACTCTGGAGAAAGTAAGCTTTTCTTCTGAATTAGGGTTTCGGAATTAAGAAGAAGGAGGGGTTTTGATAAGGGTGATGGATACGACGTCGTGGAACAGATTAGCGTGATAGCGTGGCGGCACCAACAACCGGCACCGTTTGTCTGACACCGTCGTCGTTTACGAAAGGCGAGTGGCACCGAAAGAGTCGTTGATCAATGCGGCGTCGTTTATGCTGCCCCCTGCGCTGCGCAAGTTATTATATTGTTGTTAACAGTTGGAAAAGGAAAACTGAGAGTTGGATTTACGAGTTTTTATATATAGTGCTATCCTTCGCGGTAACAATTTCATTTGTTAACTGACTGTTATTTTCCCATAAAAAAAATATGTTGTTATTTGACTCAACCACTTCTAATTATATAACTAGGAAGTACTTATCCACTTATAAATATTTTTAAATTTAAATAATGTTTGAAATTATTAAAAAGTTATGTGCAATTAGGAATTTTTCTTCTTTTTTTTATTTATTATTTTAACAAAAAAAACTCTTCATCCTGTCCATTGAATTTAAAATCCATTAAATCTAGCAACTGCAGTCAGTTTTCCATGGTGAGAGAGACCTATCTGGAGTTCACATAGTAATAACTAATAACTAATAATTGGACGATAACATAACATGGTAACTCTAACTCAACAACACACCCATACCTACCACGAATAACAGTTTCAACAAAACAACCATATTATTTAAGGATCCATTTCTTAACCCTCTTGTTTCATCACATGGGTGTCTCAAATTTTTCATCTTTCACATCATCAACATCACAAAACCATCATGCTCTTACCACCAAAGCAAATTTTCTTTGTATGTTTATGCTAGTGCTAAGCTAACTTTATCCCTATCTCACAAGGTTCTATCCAAAAATTCATGGCACCCTCTATTGTTTTCTCTCTACTATCCCTTCTGCTGGTTTCAACTTGTTGTTATGTGCAACCCCTTGAAGAGGGTTTCATCTCTGGGGTCATATCTGACAAGGGTCTTGAATATGCCAAGGAGTTGCTGATAGAAAAAGGTATCGCCTCCATTGTTATGCTTCAGCTGCCAGAGATTGAGAATTCTGCCCAAGTGCCTCTTGTTGGAAATGCTAAAGTGGTTCTTTCTGACATCACAATCAAGGATGTTCAAGTCAATTCTTCATCTGTTAAGACTGGAGAGAGTGGTATTGTTCTAGTGATTTCAGGTGCCATTGCTAATTTGAGTATGAGGTGGAAGTACACTATCAGCTCGTGGTTAATCCCAATTGGAATTTCAGATAGTGGAAGTGCTTCAGTGACGGTACAAAACTAGAATTTCACCATATGTTTATACTTTATACTATCCTTGGATCTTTTTTTACGGCTGCAGTTGTAGAATTTTGTTGAATTTTAATTTACATGGTTCAATTCAAGTTTCAGAAGATTTGACTTTGTTAAACAAATAACAAATATTTTCCTAAAGTTGGTTATTTTGTCATGATTAGTTAGCCTGCTTGTCCTAGGGAAACTATAAAGAATAATGTTGGAATGGCCTTTTGCATCATCTTGCAATTGGAATTGAGTCAACTTTAGTATAACTTGGCCAATTCTTAATCAAGATCTCATTGAATAATCAAGAAGCTTATCAAAATAAGCTTATTTAACAAGATCTTATTGAATAATCACTTAATTAAGTTTTTTTTCCACCATAAATGCAGAAAAAAGATGTTATATATAGGTGAACAACTAAACAAATGTATTTCAGTTTCAGTATGTGATAGGCAAAAATCTGTGAAAACAACAGACTAGTGCCTAGACACGCGCACACACACACACACACATAATGTTCAATCAATAATATCTCTTACTTAGTTGTGTTGTACTATGTTTGGAAGGTTACAGGCATGCAAGTGGGGCTCACAGTAAATTTAAGGAACCAAGGAGGATCTCTTAAGTTGGCTCTCTTAGATTATGGTTGTTATGTGGGAGACTTGTCTATAAAGGTGGACGGTGGTGCATCTTGGCTTTACCAATTGTAAGTAATCTTCTTTTTAACCCATGTTTCTGAAAAATGGGTACTATTCATATATTATTTTTTTGATAATTATTCTTTGCTTATTGGTGTTTTTACATTACCATGGTGAGCATTTGGTAAACAACTACTATAACAAGCTATATTTCGATTCTATTCTCTGCTGCTTTGTTCCTTAGTCAAGTGTGACTTGAAACTCAGAGCAGAAACTAGCTGCTTCCAGTAACTCTGTAACATTTTTTTTTCTTGGGAATGCAGAGCTACAGATTGTAGAATATGTCAACTTATTCTGAAAAGACTAAAGAGACATAGTACTCTTTTGCTTACTATTGAAGATGCATATATTGGCAAAGTTAGTTGGATTGCATGTCTTCTTTGGCCTTTCTTTTTCTCACATTCCTGAAGTCTTTATCAGTAATATGTCTTTAGGGTCCAGACGAAGTTAACATGACTAGGGATATAATTTTGGGGGATCATAGAACTATTTTATTTTGGTGTCAGGATTCAGCAGGGAGATTATATAAGATGGCAAAGATGATCCCTAGCTTACTGTTTATGGTTAAATTTTTTGTTATATTTTATGATTGTAATATAGTAATCCCTATGTGGTTCCTGACTTTCATAATTTTCCTGATAAAGTGTGACTCTTAACATGAGGCTAGCATATAGAAACTATCATTATACTCCCACCCCATTAGAAGGGAAAAGGAAAAAGCATGAATCAGTGTTTACCTAGAGATTCCAGAATTCTTGCTTCCATTCTTTTAGGATCAGTTTGCCAAGTGTAAAGTTTTATGTCTTGTCACCCCTTAAATGTGGTGAACTTGGATTAAAGAATAAGTGAACCCATTCCACTTTATTGCCTCTTTTCTTTTGTGAAGTAACTAGACTTCTTGTGGGGATAGGTCTGCCCTTGATTTCATGATGACACTAATATGATGGTTTCTTAACTGAAAGTTAAGAAATTCATACATTAATTTTTCTATTTGATGTTTTTATTTTGGGTGTAAGGTCTCTTGATAAGTAATAATATTAAAGTGGTTTTCTTTTTCAAACATCTGTTAATTGATAGCACAAACATTTTCTTTTCATGATATTATGAACTTGGCTAACATTATGGCCCTATATAACTTCAATGAAGATATTATGCCATTGACTTCTTTATGTTTGTTTCAGTCTGGTAGATGTTTTTGAAGAGGATATAGCATCTGCAGTTGAAGTGGGCATTTCAAAGAAAATAAAAGATGGGATAGTGAATCTTGATAATGTATTGAAATCTCTTCCAGAGCAGATCTCACTAGACAAAACTGCTGCACTAAATGTTTCTTTTGTTGGCACACCTGTGTTGAGTAATTCCTCTATTGCAATTGCAATTAATGGCTTATTCACAGGTAGAAATGAAGTTTTAGTACCTCAAAGTTACCAGAAAGGAATGAAGATTTCTGCTGCCTGTGGTGGTTTACAAAAGATGATAAAGGTTTCAATACATGAAAATGTGTTCAAATCTGCTTCCCTAGTTTACTACAATGTAAGTTTCTGATTTTATTTTTTTTTACTTTGCACGCCTTAAGTTAACCCAATATATCTGTGATGTTTAGTAGCTCTTGTTATAACCTGTTGCATATGATCTAAACTAGGATTGCTGTTGGTAAATTTGTTTCTCTTTAGGCTCTGACATCATCAAAACATTGCAGAAGAAACAGTTTGATAATAATTATATGAAACTAAGAAATGGACAGTCTTGGCTGGGCCAAAGCATTGCCTTTTGACAGTTTGCATCATTTAGATATGCATATCAATGATGTGTGTGCATTCTTTAATGAAGGTTGGGAGCTCTGATGTTGTTGGACTCTCACTGAATTTGGGACACGGGGATCATTGTTTGAGCTCAAAGAGACCTTAGATTGCTAAAATACATCGCAATAACTTCTAATTGAGTCCTTTATTCATTTGTTTTTAAATGGTGTAATAGTATTAATTATTATTAGGAAGTCTCACATCGTTTGCCTCAACTTCTGAGGTGAAGCTTATATATCCATGGGGAAACTTAGCTTAATTTCAATTGATTTTAAGATAAAATCTAACATAGTATTACAGTCTATGGCCCATCTTCGTAAATCACCTATATCAGTAGACTCGCTTATTCTGGTAGGCATTTGTGGAGTGGGGTTGGACAATTCGCTTAATGTCAATTGTTTTTACGATGGAATCTAACACTAATTCTATTTTATAGACTAATTGAATGCCATCTATTACCTGTTCACACTTCATACATTTTATGTTGGGTGCTTTTTACATTATTGTAGATTAAAATATAGTTTAACAGTTAAAGTTGTTGTTTTCTCAGGCAGGTAAAATGCAATTGATTATTGATAAACTGCCTGATCAGGACATTTTGAACACTGCTGAGTGGAGATTCATAGTTCCCCAATTATACAAGAGATATCCAAATGATGACATGCAGCTTAATATCTCTTTATCTTCTCCACCAGTTATACAAGTGACCTACCAAGATATTAGTGCAACTATTTTTGTAGATATAACAATTGATGTTCTGGAAGATGGTGAAGTCATACCTGTTGCATGCATCTCAGTGGTATGATAAATTAAGTCCACAAAAGGAAGTTAATGTGCTTAAGTGAATAGTTAAAATTTCCTAAAGCTAACAATCTTTCAAGGGGCTAAACATCATGATGTATTTCTTTTCAACATTCAAGTTATGCTGTGCGGCTTTCAAAATTTTCACTCTTTTGCTGATCTTTTGACTAAAGTTTCAAAGTTGCTAATCGTTTTTTTTTTTTTGTTTCAGCATGATCAGTATCCATTTATCATATCTAACAGCTTCCGTTGTTCTGCTTATGCTACAGGAAATTAGTGCTTCATGTGCTGTGGAAATTGAAGGAAACAACATTGCTGGTTGGCTCAGATTACAAACATTTTCTGCATACTTGAAGTGGAGCAAAATAGGGAAACTGCACGTGCATCTGATCCAGGTACTAAAAGTATTCATATTTCCAGCTTGCAGCAATGTATGCATTTTTTTAATAAAAACTTGGATGAAACTGAACTGCATGACCAAATGATTTCACCAAGTTTGGGGAACTTTCTAGGATAGGATAGCAATTCAATCCATTAGTATTTCTGTTTTAAATTTGCATTTCCAGTATATCATTTCAAATCATCAGCATTTCTGTTACAACAGCTAGATTGAGGGAAACAGAAGGGGGCAATAGACATGCATTTTATCCTTTTCTGCTGAAAATAACATCCATTGCAACCTTGCAAGCACCATTTCACATATTTTGATCTAATGTTTCACTTTTTGGATTCACTAACAATTCTGCCAACTACGCATCTGTAACATCATCTCCTAAATACACATAAATAATTATAATTTATACTTTCTTATCATTGTCTATCCTACCAACTACAAAGTAATCCTACTCTTCAACTTTTTGTCAATATTTGCAGTCACTGATGTCAAGTGTGCTAAAAACTGTGGTCCTTCCATACCTGAACTTGAAATTAAAGAGAGGATTCCCATTACCAATTATTGATGGTTATGGCTTTCAGAATGCTAATATCTTGTACAATCATCCATGGATTATGGTGTGTAGTGATGTTTCCTTCTTCGAAGATTACTATCTAGGTCAACAGTTAGCTTATGTTACATAAAATAAAGCTACAATAAAAAATTTGTCTGCTGTATTTTTGCGGTAACAAGGTTGTAAATGAAGAATATATGTACATAGAAACCCATTTGTAAGTTACTTGTGTATATAGAAACCCATTATTTTTGTGTCATTGTATGTCAAAACACTCATCGGCTCATCGCTTGTTTCACTTAATCTTTTACATTACAACAATTATAAACCAAGTGCATGCTTGTTTATAAGTTACTTTAAAACTATAGTGTTCTTTATCTTTAAACCAAAAAAAAACTGACCACGAAAAATTCCAATTGGTACTAAGGTATTACTTCATGTCATAAGTCAACAAAGGCAAATTCTGAAGTGTTGACAACGTAAAAGCCAGCATTGACGTGTTAATAGCTACCCATTTATTATTTTTTAGCAGGTTTAATTATTTATTGTTTTAATTATTTTATGTGTCATTTTTTTATGTTGCATTATTGAATAGTGAAGAAATATAAAATAGAACGGTTGACTCATTTTGTATCTTCAATTTGTAATAATTGTTTAAAACTAAAATCACTCTAATCGCGCTTAAGGTGTCAACACTCAACATACACCCACCTTGCACTTTTAAATAATTCCTTACCGTAATTCTCCTTAGGAAGAAGGATCAAGAGGATGCAACAAATTAAGTACTTCATGTATGATGTGACATATATAATTTCATCTAAACTATTTGGACTTAGAGCACAATTAAGTCATCATTTCCATATATATGGTCGTAGTTTGGAACACCTAAACTATGATGTCATATTTGTCCATGTCCTTATGCATGGTCGTCTGCAAGCCACGAATGAAAAAGACACCATATATAATTCACAAGAGTATGGTGCAAGTGTTCTAACCCCCACTAATCACTATATGGTTATTATATATCCCTCTGAAATTCCACACTAAAATATAAAGAAAAAAATCTTAGGAATCTTGACCTCTAATTTTAAGTCTATACACCTTTTGAGCTCCAAACCACCGTGATAATCGGCAGCTCACGTGAATCTATAGCTACTACGTACATTAGTAACATTATAATATTTTATATATATTTCCCCTTCTAGCCATGTAAACTTTCTCATAGCCAGGTAATATCAACTTTATTAATTATGATGGATCATGGTAGAGTGTGGATTTTTCCATATATCGGAATAGACATTTTCATCTTAATTCTTTGGTGGAATTAGAATAATTGTGTTTTGTGTGGGCAACAGATAAGTTACTAAATATAAGGGCAACCTGCCAAAGAGGGGATACTTATGAGTTTAATTTTAGCTATTTAAAGAGGGTTCATCATAAATGATATATAGTAGCTGCTGGTTCAGATTTGCACTATGGAGACAACCAGATATGAGAGGCCTTACAAATTAGATAAAAAGTTTGTTATGGAAATGCTTAATTGCTATGTTGGCTTCATGTCTGGTGTGCTTCATTTCTAGGATCGATGGATGGATCTTCCAGAAAATCAATAACTTTAGGTTTGCCCATATTAGTGAAGGTGATCAAATTGAAGGATCTGTGGTTTTGGATTAAATTCCACGTGTTTCTTCACTTGTATGAATGTATACTATTTGTGAATCAAGCCAAAAAGTAATTTTAAGTACTACTATTGTTTAGGATTGGAATATTGTGAGATTTTTTTTGTCATCATATACAATCTTAAACTTTTGTTCATTAATCTCAATCTAGCTATATGCTTCCTCTAAAGTGAAAAAGTATATTTTAGAAGATAAAATACACATATATTAACTATTGAGATTATAATAACTTCAAAGTTTATATTATTATATGTGATTTTATCTATGATTGATATAGTCTCTTTGATTTCTCTTCTTTGTTTCTTATTATATGCTTATTAAGATCAAAATATGTTCAATTTAAAATAAGAGTTTTTTTCTTCTTATGAAGTGTAAGACTTTAATCAAAATGCTATATAATACATACCCATATGTTATATACATTATTCTAAAATAATTTATAGGAAAAGAAAATATAAAAAAAAAATTAACTCATTTACACGTTAATATTATCTTTGTTAATTTATAAAATTCTACGTATTTTAGAGAAAACTAATTTTATTTTTTTCTATATATTTTTCTCTTATAAAAATTTAGTGGATTTTCTATGTATGGATGCTTTCATCTATCCACCATGAGTTTTCTATTTAATCTCCCATTGTGAATGATAAATTAGAGAGCTTATGTTACATAGAAATTAATGAAAACCTAGGGAACTTTAGAGGCTAAAAAGCCATCTTCAATGCTTGCATTACTCGATCATTTTTACTAGTAACGATACGATCGATTTTATGATTTTGCTGTCTCTCTTTTACCTTTTCTATTGGGGACATATAGGCTAATTAGGCAGCTATGTATAGTGATGCAAAGTAATTAAGACATTATAAAACAGTGGGAAACAAAACGTAGTAATAAGGATTTCCAAAGTCGTAGGTTGTGGCTTTTCTTGTTCTCTATCTAGCCATCTAGCTAGGCTTTATCTTCTCTTTTTTTTATATGACTCCTTAAAATTTAAGCAAACCCCATATACTCATGCAAAATTAAAGGGACACCTAACTTAAATATGTAACACTTCAAAGGAACAGTGTTCCCATAATTATTCAAGCATAGCATTTATCGGTACCAAACTTTCCGGACAAAATAAACTATAGTGTGGGTATTTGTCACGACAAATAAATTAAACTGTCAAATAGTTTTGTTTTTTTTTTTATTTTCACAAAAGGACAATGTTTATTAGGTTATTGTATCCTTTTCCTATTATTATATCTACAAATATAGATTTGTTTCCATTGATTTCTATATGGTGCAAATGTGCATTCAAGACGTTTTGCCATGCTGATTGGCTAATAGAAATGATAATAATTAATCTCCAAGTCCCACTTCCAGGATTTTCAGAGTAATTGAGTCTAATTTTAAAGAATAAGAGCTGGTGAAATTTGTGATCGAGCTAATTAAGCATCCACATGAATGATTAGTTGTACAAGATAAAATTGTTAATTGACATAGCAAAAATATGGGTTAAATGAAGAAATGAATGAATATAGCTAGCTAAGAGTGTATATATATATTTATATATTGAGGAGTGCTATAAGCCTTAATGTTCCTTCAATTTGATTTGTCTATCTCTCTTCCATGCCCTATTTCTACGTTCATATGAATCCGTACACATTCACAATTGCTTTGCTAACGATCATAGTACATAATGCCTAGAGACACAGGTTAACAAGTTTGATCTCATGTACAAAATCACTAGACATTACAATAAATATGTCTCGCCTACATTTGGTTTGCATTCATTTCCTATGATCACATATATATATATATATATATATATAAGAAAAAATCCACTTTACTCCAAAAGTTAGAATTACTCACTTGCTCTAAATTCTTATGCTTCATTATTTTAAAATCTAACACTGGATAGTAATATATATCTTGTGTTATGTGTGAATTTTTGCTACCACCACCAACGTAATTTAATATAAAACCTTAACATAAAATTAGTTAATATATAGACATGCTTAATCTAACTGCATTTATTGCAGTTCCAAGTTATAAATGCTTGATGGGCTACTTGATTTATTATTATCTCTGTAATTTTGTTTATATCCCTCAATTATCTTCTTTAACTTACTCCTTTTCTAAAAAAACAAAACGCGTATTTCTTCTTGAGCAGTTGAGCGTGAAGTGAGATGAGAGAGTCACTATTATGTCTAATGAATAATTATTTTCCTTTCCTCTCTTATAAAGTAGAATTGACGACTTTGGATCCATATATATAATTGTTGTCTTATGTTTTTCACCAATTAGCCATTTAGTCAGTTCATTATTATAAAATTCATTCAAGGAAAAGTCTAATGATATTTACATTTTCATATAATAAAATAACAACAATATAAACATATTAAAAATAGATATAATTAACCTTCCATTCAAAATTAACTCATAATTTATAATTTTTTATTCATTTATAGAGTATTAATTAATGACTATGCTTTATATATATATATATATATATATATATATATATATATATATATATATATATATATATATTTATTTACGAAAAAGTATTTCTTAGTCGATAGTCACTATAGTAACTAATTAATTATTTATTTTTGAGACTTAGAGAATATTAAGGTGGATTTTTACATTTCTCATTAGACCGAGTGACTCGTTCCTTTATCATTACTCAATAATTTCTACTACGTTAAACTAAAGACCTCTACCATCAAATAATTTTTAATTGTAGCCTCGTTAACTAATTAGTAATTAATATACTTGTATCATGATGCATTGAGAGCTAAGCTTCTTTTATATAGGGTGAAAAGCCTATGTATATAGTATAAGTTTACTGTATAATATAAAAATCTATATATGTATCGCACTTATGATTCTGAACTTGTTTTTGCGGATTATATAATTAATATCACATGCTGAGATTGTATTATATGGGAATCAATGCTATATAATACAAAGTACACTACAATATATATTGAAAAGCCGTGGTGTGTATTTCCCCAAACAAGTTAATTGATTACGTACACAGAAAACTGCAGTTATACATGACAAAATATATATTTTCTAATTTTTCGAAATGTTTGAACTTTGTATCATGAGAATGTCTTCCTAATTAATCTATATCTTATGTGCTGATATGAAACAGTATCAATTCAAGTGTCAGTTTGGATTATTTTACACTTAAAATAATAATAATTTTTGTAGAGATTTAAAAAATAACTATTTCCTATAATTTAAGCTTAATAAATTTCACAAACACTACCCCTAATGTTTAAAATAATAATATTTTTTTATGTTAATATGTATTTGCAATTTCTTCTGAAAAAAATTAAATTGAAAAGAATGAGTTTCAAATAATAATAAAAGAAGAGTTTACGAACCAGATCATATTTTGAGGAAATTAAATGATGAAGTTTGACTAGTTATGATTTTTATTTCTACGGAATTAGTTAGTTATAGTTTTTGCTGTAGTTTGCTAGTCATCCTCTGAAAAACCTTTTTTAATTTATTCCTTCAAAACAAAGAATCTGAGTTTTGATGGATGGAAAACAGACCAATGTTAATGTTAATCCTAATGATGATAAATTCTTCACTATGTGTTGATTTAATTAGACTATTTGGATCCAGCACTACTTATTATATACATAAAAACAAGATGATTTATTTTGGACCTACATATTATTACCTTGGGATAAATTTAAGACCTTTTCATAATCTTTTTACTTTACTGCCTCAGTAATCCACACAAACTAAAACGTAGAATATGATTACAGAGAGATATATATGTTGTCGCACAAATAAAATTTATTTGCATATATATAACGTACATGTGGAAATCGGTTATTAATTTTAGTTTGTTATTTAATGGAACTTGATGTTTAATTTTCCAACATTTTATTTCACTTTATGTATACATGTATACATATGTTGAAGTGAAATTTTAATATGCAATTGTAATAATTTGCCATGATTAATTATAAGAACTTAAGAATCTGATAAGAACAACCAATCAATGGCTATATATTTCAACTCACAAGACATATACAGTATATCCTAAGAAAACTTACGTGCAAATACATTTTTTTTTAAATGTGAAGCATGCATTACATTTTTTCTCTCACTGTACGCAGCTATTTTCTGAAGTTGCTTTTCTCCTTTCTATAAAACATTCGTAAACAATTACGACGTACGTACTCTAATGGAGGCAGCATTGAATAATATATCTATTAATTAGTGGTGACATACTACTCACAACGTCTGAATAGTCGAATTGCTAATAATATTGAACTTAAGTCTACAAACATAGGTGTAATAATGATGTCGAATTTTGTAAATTAACTCCACTCTAGGTCATGCACCAATCCCTCTTTGTATTAAAGTATTAATTTGATCCATTGACATCATTGTTCCCTCCTTTGTTTCACAGGTCTTGGCGTGTGTATAAGCTAGATTGCAGTGAATAAACATTGTTACAGTGGTAATATAAACACCAACACCAGTACGTAATATTATTTAAATATTTTTTTTTTCATAACGTACGTGTGTTTCTAATACTTTCTCGTAATTATAATTAAACATATATATGCCATAATTAACTTTTTAATTATACCAGATTTTAGACAATCCTTTTAATTTAATTTTAAACAAACTTCCAAATTGTGTACATAGAAATAGTTATTCAAAATTGTATTTCCTTTAAATAATTATTAATTGTTAATTTTTTTTAATTGAGGAGTCGAATTCAATGATTTCTTTCTTCCTTTTTCTCTTCACCATATAGAGTATAGTCTGGAGAGTGGAGAGGGGTGATTCTGAAAAAAAAAAAATCCTTATCATCATCTCTATAAAATTTGAAATTGATGTTTTTATTCAGTAAAACAGATTTGTATCCTTCTCAAATCTGAAATAACTATTTTTAATTTTATAATATTTATTTTAATATAGATAAATAACACCCATTTTAAGAATTCAGAATTTTCTTTTTAAAAGTGATACCTATAAATTGACATGATTTTGCAAACATTACTATAGTAGATGTCACATGAATTTTTGTTAAACACATAAATAGTGAATATCACGTGATATTTAAGACAAAAAGAAATAATATTGTATTTTAGAAGAATAAAAAAGTTACATGAGTCAAAATTAAAAAAACATATATATTTAAGGATGTAATTTATTCCATAGTTGTGGCTATAAAAAATAAAAATCCGGCGGCAATCTTGGGCCTTCCTTGTTGCATATGCATGTGAGGCCCATACTCTATATGCTATAAACTTTTTGTGTGTTTTCTTTTATTATTATATATACTTTTGTTGTTTTTATCCTTCTGAAATGTGCACAATAATAATTGCTGCTTTTGCTACTGACTTGTAATCTAGATGGCAGCAAAAGGAGGCTACATAGAATATACAAGCAGACATAATTGTTAATAGTCTCCTCCTCTTTTGTCTATATATATTTACTCTCTTGTCTCTCATTTTGGCTATCACACAGACACAATCGCCATTCGCCACCACCATATATTAATTTACACTCAGTCTCTTTCCTTCATTTAGTTTATATATAGTCCCTCTTCAAAAACAACATCAATATTTACTTCACTTAGCTTGCTTCCATGGGAGACAATGTTGTAGTGTCCAATATGGAGCTAGAGAGGTTGCTTAGCATGAAAGGAGGCAAAGGAGAGGAAAGCTATGCCAACAATTCCCAAGCACAGGTATACCCTCTCCATCCCTTTTTTTTCCTCTTTCCATTATACAAACAAAGATGAACAAACCCTCCAAATCTACCTTTAAGATTTTTTGGTTTTTTTCTTTTATATACATACATACGTATGCATATAATATAATATAATATATTATATTATATTAAGTGAGAATTATTCTAATCATATATTGTATAGAAATAGTCATGATTAATTTTGTTCAATTTTATTCTATAACCTAACATGAGCAAATTTGATGAAGACACTAGTCATTTAATTAATATTAAAGTCTCTAGCTAATAATCATAAATCATACATGTCAATATGCATATAAGGAGGATTATGATATTTATACAACTTGGTCAATCAAGTGATATATATATATATACTATATATAGAATGATTACATGTATATATGTGTAGGCCATACATGCGAAGTCCATGCATCACCTTCTGAAAGAAGCCCTAGATGGAATTAAACTTGAAGCCCCTTATAAGATACCATTTGTGGTTGTGGATTTGGGGTGTTCATGTGGCAGCAACACGATCAATGTGGTGGATGTGATCATCAAGCACATCATCAAGCGCTATGAGGCCTTGGGATTAGACCCACCCGAGTTCTCAGCTTTCTTCTCTGACCTTCCTAGCAATGATTTCAACACCCTCTTTCAGCTCCTTCCTCCCTTCGCCAACTATGGGGTTAGCATGGAAGAGTGCCTTGCCGCCAACAACCACCGCTCCTACTTCGCCGCCGGTGTCCCCGGCTCCTTCTACCGGAGACTTTTTCCGGCCAGCTTCATTGATGTTTTCCACTCCGCCTTTTCCTTGCATTGGTTATCTCAGGTAATTCATTTATTTAAACTATCCGATGTTTTATATTCATAATATTTATATATAAATTTAACTCATAATTAAGTCTTTCTCTTTATCTTTTTAGCTACTCACATTATTCATTTTCTTTCATATTCTTTTTATTATTATATTTCATTTCTAATTGTAGAAATTGTTAAATATTTCTCTCTATATCTATTTTTGTCCTTTTCTTCTCTTGATATTTTTCATTTGATGAAAGTTTATTATTCATTGGGAAAAGTAATTATCTCATTTGTTTTGTTAAAAGAAAAAGGTACATTGATCATGTTCATTTTTAATCCTGATATCTTTCATTAAATTGATCATTTTGTTTTTTAACTTTTTATTCCACCTGAACCTAGCTAGCTCTAGTTAAATATAATTACACAGAATAAATGCAAGCTACTTTTCTTTCTTTTATAAAGCTTTTGATTCTAATTCAAACTTAAATGTACCATAAATCTCTTGAAAAGGTTTTAGTGAATAACGATTACGTTAGTTTGCTTTAGTGACTTTCAACGTCATATTCACCCCCCACTCCGCCCAGCAAAGAATCTGTGTAGTCTCTATGCAGTAATTTCTACGACAGAAAAAAAACAAACAAAAAAACATATTTGCCACTTCCCGAGGACAACGTAATAAAACCGTTACCTGTGTAATGCATTAATTTGAAGGCCAGAGTCCTAACTTATAATAGTCAAAAGTTGATGCAACAAAACCATGGTCTTTAAAGCCATTATTACTTCAGGATCAGAGTGACGCGTTTGGACTATTTTTCAATGCATGGATAGTAATTAAGCACATAATCTTATTCATCAACTCCATGCAGGTACCAGAATCTGTTTTGGACAAGAGGTCAAGTGCATACAACAAGGGCAGGGTGTTTATCCATGGTGCCAGTGAGATAACTGCAAATGCTTACAAAAAACAATTCCAAGCAGACTTAGCAAGATTCTTGAGCTCAAGGGCAGTGGAATTGAAGAGAGGGGGGTCCATGTTCTTGGTTTGCTTAGGAAGAACTTCTGTGGACCCCACAGACCAAGGTGGGGCCGGCCTCCTCTTTGGGACCCACTTTCAGGATGCTTGGGATGATCTTGTCCAAGAGGTAATTATCATATTCATCACAAACATTGCTTTTGTGTCAAAACTCAAAACAGTGCACATCACATAGTCTTCACTCTACACATTTTGTCATTGGTGGCAGACCAAAAAGGCACATTAGGGAGATGAAAAGGAAAAACATAAACAATCAATTGTTGTAGGCGTCTCAATAATAGCTTATTATTGTCAATTTTCACTTCACTTGTGTCATGATTTCAAACAAGTTGATCTCAGCCGTTTGATTGCCACCACCCCCCAACAACAATTTGATCAACCTAGCCATCCTTGCATTCATCATCATGTCGGCAGAAATAATAATTAGCTGCTGTTGGCTACCATAAGTATTAGCCAACACTTAGGTTTTGGATGTTTAGAACACACAAAATCATCAACGTATCTTAAAGCAAGACAACAAGGATATGCTTCCATTCATCTGATCTATTTTTATCTAATCATTTGTATGCACATTGAGCAGAGCTAAAGATCACCAAAGTCATGTACATTATCCTCTACCATAATATGTTGTTAGCCATCCAATACCGTTATTAGGATAGTACAGAATATAATGAGACCTTCCTACTAGAACTCAATATTACTCCATGTTATAGCTCATTAAATATGCCTAAACTTAAAAGGGTCGTTTTCTAAGTCACTTTATATTAAATGCTTTTAAATTTTTTCATTCCTTAATAAGTGAACACTCTTAGCTGAATTGATTGAGACTTGAAAGGTATGACTATGAGGTCATTAGTGTTCTGTTTTCAATTTGGGTTTAGAATGGTCAATTCAATTGTCTCCTTTAAGCTTTTTCAACCAATTAAATCATACAGTATCTTGTTAATTGATTTTATGTATAGACATGTCTAAGGTACATGTACTAAATCATATTGTTAATCACAGGGATTAATTAGCAGTGAGAAAAGAGACAGTTTCAACATTCCAGTTTATGCACCAAGCCTGCAGGACTTCAAGGAGGTGGTTGAAGCCGGTGGTTCATTTGCCATAAACAAGCTTGAGGTTTTCAAAGGTGGAAGTCCTCTTGTGGTGAACCAGCCAGATGATGATAGTGAAGTTGGAAGAGCCCTTGCCAACAGCTGCAGGAGTGTGTCTGGTGTCCTTGTTGATGCTCACATTGGTGACAAGCTCAGTGAGGAACTGTTTCTGAGAGTTGAACGTAGAGCCACAAGCCATGGCAAAGACTTATTAGAGCAACTACAGTTCTTTCACATTGTTGCATCCCTTTCTTTTGCTCTATGATAATAAGAGACAAAAATAACAAGAGGCTTATCTAGTTCTCTTATTATCCCTCTCTTTTCTTTTTGTGTGTTGTTTTTTGCACCTTTTATTTCATAGATAGAGTCAAAACACACATGAGAGAGACAGAAAAGAGGTGTTCAGCACTTGCTACCTCTATTTTTCTCCCTCTTATGAGTGTTTTTCTGTGTGTTGTTGCTGAAAGTAGCTACTTTCTACACATCATGTGCTTTCTGACTTGTGTTGTGTCCCCTTGTATCAGAACTATGAGACCTTTCTTAATAGCTTATCATATTGTGGATGTACATGTCCATATTTTGTGAAAGTATCATGAATGGAACGGGTATGTCGAATATGCCATTTGATGAATGATGAGTCACCTCTTCCATTCTTCCTTGTGCTTATGTCTATTATATTGGAGGCATATCAAATCATATGAGATCACAAGAAGTGAGAAAAGTTAATCTTATCATGTGTAAGATTGAATGATATTGGTCAAAATTATCTCTTCTCAATTTTTCATATATCAGATAAGAGACTAACAGGAACTAATCTTTACCATATAACAAACGTGAAGTTAAGATTATATTTAAGTGAAACAATTTTAACTATCCATGTAAGATTGCATATATGACTAACATTAATTCCTGTCTCACTCGCTAGATATGCTCCACATGTACACACACAAATATTGGTTAGTTAAGTGATGTTATAATTGAAATGTGAAAATATGGTTCCCTTTTCAAAGGCTTTGAATTTTTCTGTTTCCATATCTCTTAGGTATAGCTAGCTGCCTTTACCATCCAGATTATATTAAATCATATCAACCATGTTTTTTACAATGCTGAGAAGAACAAAACATTCAATACATATAACTGGTAGAAAAAACAAACGATAACTTCAGTAAAAGAAGAGGTGAACACAGAACAGCATGACCAGAAGTCCTCTTTAAACAAACAGAAAATATCAGGAAAGAAAGAACAGATTAGGAAAAGGAAAACAAATTAAGCATCAGCTGACTCTTCAGTCCTTTTATTCAAATCCCACAATGACGAAAGGTTATCATATCCATTAAATAAGGGACATGAAAATATATCTATCCAAAGGCACCACAGTACTCCACCAAAAGGGCACAACCTCAAAGGCACCTTACACTCGTCTCTAAACCTCTAAGTTAAGTTGATAGAAGTTAATTTGGACCTTAATAAACAACTTTGACATTTTCTATGCTACAGATAGCTAGAACTTGCAGAGACAGACACATGTCTTCTAAAATTCACAAATCACTCTTTAAAATCCTTCACTGGGCTATACAAAATGATAATATTTGACTCTTCTATCCATTAGTCTATCAAATTAATTTACTACATTCTTCTGCTTACTTCCTTGATATCTAATATTTGTCAATAATTTAAACCCCATTTCATTTACATCAATCATCAGCCTTTACAACTTTCATAGGTTTATCCAAAGAAATTAACTTTATTCCCCGGAAAGAGGCATAATTTTGAGGAAATAAAGGAGATTTGGGAAGCAGGAATAACACTCAAGTGAGCTCACTTTCAATTTGATCTATTGATTTGGTTTGAGCGCGACACACGTGACTCATGCATCTAATGTATTGTAACTTCACTCACAATATTTAACGCATATATATATTAAGCACATATGACACACACACACGTAGGAGAGATGCTTTGAAATTATAACTTCTTGAAACTACAAGTTCTTATTTCATGTTTTCAACCTAATAACATTCACCAATATCACCATTCTGTATTCCCCAGAGTCAGAAAAACAGTTACTTTCTGTAGATAGGGTGATCATTGTCAAAGCATTGCTTCAAGGTCAAAACCATAATAATATCCTTTTCCACGTTCGTTGATCTTATAAATTGGGAGTGCAATTTTCTCACCCTCACAATTTGCATGCATATATCTTAATGGTATTATGGTTCTTCCATGTTTATATGGACCATGTGCTAAGTGCTAACATATTATATGCCTTAGTATTATATGAAAGATATATGTTAAAAAAATAAATAAATAAATATATATATATATATATATATATATATATATATATATATATATATATAGCGTTTCAATTGAGAATAATTTTTAAACGAGAACAATGAAAACAAACAATAATAACCTTAGATTAAAATTAAAAATAATAAACGTATCAGATTAAAATTTCAATTTTAAGTGCATCATTCCCAACAGTATAGGCAAAACAATAACTACCGTCACCATGAGATCTTATTCAAGAGATGCCATGAGATCCTAATTTTAAGTACATTAGCATAAGATTTTTTTCAAGAGTTTTCATAATTACTATAACTACCGCCATCACAATAAACATGGTTACCACCACCGTTCTTGTCATCGTCAAGACCATCGTCATCGCCACAATACATGACTATGGTGATCATGTTAGTGGTGATGATGATGGTGATAACCATATTTGCAATTGTGAAAGGAAATTAAACGGAGATTCAACTATTATTGTTTTATCTTTGTACTTGTCCTTGAGAAAAAAATGTAGAAAAAAAAAACTAAGAGAGAGGATGAAGGGAGATATATATATATGCTTAATTCAAATTTCATTACTATACACCACGACAATTTTCGGGCTTTTGGCAATTTTATCTTGCGGTGAAAACAAGGCTTCACGGCGCACTACCATTCAATTTGGTTGCATCTATGTACTAATTCCATGCATATACAAGGTACAAAATGAAATCCAAAAACCAAGCTTGCAAACATGGCACTAATACTAAATTATAAAATTGATCATGAGTAAGAGAATTAGTTCAATACATGAAATTTTACTAGACAAATAGTCCCTAGATAAAACTACCCATGAATTTGGAATAACTTTAGTTCAAGACTGGTTTTGTTACCAACATAAACACGGTGCATTAATTGACCTAGGCAAGGTGAAAAAATGGGGTGTTACACTTTCTCGTCAGGTGCTTTAATTTGTACAGATTGAACATATATAAAGGGTCTGCTCCTCTATATTTCAAAACAAAACATATATTAAATCAATGGCACAGTAATTTCATAGTAAGTAAAAAATAGATAACTCTTGGTGGTCCATGTACTGTGGAGATTCCTTATTAGCTTTTCAGCCTGATATAAAGCTTTCTTGTCTTCTATGCTTTTCATGGACTTTTGTAGTTATATCTTTGGGCTAAAATTCTAGAATGAAGAGCCAAGATTCACTTGTCTTGTGGTCCTCTGGATTAAAAATATTATAACTCTAATTGTTATAGCATATAGAGTTCAGGTAAACTAAAGCTTTAAGCACCTAGAACTAGAACTAGAAGAACAATCTCGATTGTGCAATATTATAATAAGACAATCAATCATTAACTACTGGACAAAATCATCAAATCTATAGCCACAATATTTTCCATTGTTCTCTGTTTGCTCTAATCTCAGTGCTTTTTCATCTCACTCACGATTTCCTTCTTGTGTTTCTCTTTACATTTTAGAGGAGAGAATAAATACAAGGTTTAAACGAAAGACTTTATTAATGCAATAATGTTATTAACACATTTCCTTTATATCATTTTTATGTCTTACACTACTGCTGATAATAATTAAAAAAATAATACATTCCAACAGATTATCTTTCTATGTTTGTTTTCTTGATAAAATATAATCTTGTTAGGATAACTGTTAGTAACAAATTTTCTGAAACATTTCTTCTAACACACTCTTATATTAGTTAAAATTCATTAAAAAGTACAAAATCAATAGTAAGATTCATTAAGTAAATACTAAACCCACACAATTTTGTGATCTTCAACAAATTGTAACTAATGATAAAGAGTGTGTTAAAAGAAGTGTGATAGAGAGTATGTTGTTATCATTTTTCATCTTGTTGAGTGATAAAGGGCATTTGTTATGGAATAAAAAATATTAATGAAAATTACAACATTAAATATAATTAGAGCTTAAAAACCTCTAGTATTTTTATGTAGTGCTTCCCATTCTTTAAACATCAACAAATGACTTAAGTACACAAATACTATTTCTCAATGTAGAGATATGATTGAAAACATCAACGTGCAAATAATGAAGTTGATAAGAATGGTAAAGTAAAGGGTGAGAAAGACAAAAAAGAGGTGATAGGAATGTAGCAAATGACTTGTCTCACAAAAAGGTGAGTGAGCTTTAAAGAAAAAGGGCTTTATCTGAAGGGAAAAATGACCCTGGACCATAAAAAGAGGGTGATATTATATTATGGTTCCCAGTGGAAGGTGCAGCAGCTTTGTTCAAGAAATTAAAGGTCCCCCTCACCAGAAACTGTCTAAGAGGGAAAACAAGTCATGAATTGAAGAAGCATATATATCAGAAAATCTAGTTGGGAAGATTCTTCATGCATGCATGCATATGCATTATGTTTTGGATGGATATTCAATGATATGAGTAAGCAACGTTCTGAGGTTTCATTGGTATCAGAATTTTGGAGGGTAGTTGATTCTTGCCCACACTTTCAAGAGCCAAAACATGCAGCCACTGTCACATTGTCCTAACGCAGCTACAACACGAGTTCTTGCATTATCCGACATCATTATTAAAAGTACAACCGCAGACATAGCAGAATCATAAATTCATAATCCTTCCTTTCAACAAGTTGCCAAAATATGAACACTAAAATCCAAAACAAATTTAAAGTACTTTATGTATTTTGTCAAAATATCCCATACACACCCAGACACCCTACATACACTTTGTTTACTATAATATAAGGAATTAGGACAGTGCTTACAATGTAGCGATGTAGTATTAAAAAATGTGACTCTCCTTTGTAAAATTTGTTAAGATTAAGTTTAACTTAAATACAGTGTAAATCATTTTTACAGATATCTCTAATAAGATTTGACACCATTTTTGCATGTTATCTTACTCATTAGTATGATGTGGTGATAAGGTAAATTCCTATTGGATGGCTGAGTACTACACTTTTATAATGTATAAAAATTAACCCACATGAATGAGATTAACACAGGCTTTGATGTAAATATCAAAATTCCACTCAAATCATGTTTGCTGAATTTCTTCACACTCTTTTTACATGCTGAATTGATAGCTATGTACAACAACAAAAAATATGGAAGCATTATAAAGGGCTGAAACTCCATGAAAAAAACTCATCAGGTTAAGATAAAATCTTATTGACTAGATGATGGGTTAGTCAGCAACTCAAGTGATTTTCTCAAGTAGTCTACTGCAGTTGACACTGTTGATTAATTTTTCACATCCCTCAATCAATGCATGGTTAACTGCTTATTTTGAATATGTTGCATGTGGAAAATTCCTCTGTAATGGGCAGAGAAAATTGTACAACAAAAGTTTGGATTTCCTAGGCCTAATGTCTCCTGCAGTTTATGCACACCATCAAAGAGTCTTGACTATATAACAATTAACGAAGTGTCTAACATCAAAGCAATGAATGGAGGTATATTATTTGCCTGACTTGCTTGTTGTTCTACCATTTCTGCATAGTTAGAATTAATGCTGTTAGTGTTTTATTTTATTTTTTGTAATAAAAAAGTTATAACTGTGCAGAATGAAAGCACTACTTAATTGGTTCGATGTTTCGGATTGAACTTCGATTATAGTTGGATCACTAAAACATTTATCTACTAGTATGCAATAAAAATTAACAAAATATAAAGCAAAATAACACACTGCTAAAATACTTTTGTAAGGCAGAAAATAACAAAATCACAAGTTTTTTCTTAAGTCCAATTCTAGATTTTGAGAACAACAAATGTCTTAGGCTACCCAAACTGGAAACTTTACTTCATTTGCGTATGGGTCAGTTGTTTGGGCCTATGGTATTTGTTCTGTTATTCCTGTCTTAACTGCTACAAAATAGTAAGTGGGCAGTTGCTTGTGGTACCTCTTTTACATTACGGAAAGGCTAATAATTATACTCTGGATTAGCCTTTATAGAATGTAAAAGGTATCACTAATTTGAAATGTACTTTTACATTCTGTTTTTTGGTCCTAATTCAGGGATCAGGGTGTTCCTAACCCACATGGTAAGAGACTAGTGTTGCTCGCTGATCCAAAAAAATTTTATACAGTGGGATTTGAACCCGAGTTTTTGTTAAATGAAATGTTCCCCCATTTGTGAATGCAACAAACCTTACACCACTTAGGTTATGTAATTTTACATTCTAAATTAGCTTTTTTGGAATGTAAAAAAATGCAGAAAACAGTTTATGGAGTGCTGGAAGCAACTGTCTAAGTGATGTGTGTTTTGTTCATAGAGATTTTGTTGTTTTCTAAATGTCAAGTAGACGAGAAATGATTAGTTTATTACATACTTCCATGCCTATCAAGATGATTTCAGTGAATCTGTGACATGTAATTAGTGAATCTTTACGTGACATATAGAATCTAATTAACTCTTTTTAAATTGAAAAAATCGATTATAAATCAAGTAAAAATTGACCAGTATCATGGTCACGTGATAGTTTGAGACCAAATAATAATTTCTGGCTTGGAGCAATGTCACATATGCAAAATATGAAAAATGCATGTCATAGCAGTTGGCTTTGGGTCACTCAACAGATGCAACTCTTTTGGGTATTATTCATTTTTTGAAAAGAAAAAGAAAATTAAAACTTGAACGTGACTTGAGCAAGACCATAAATTCAAATGCTTGGAAAGTGAATTAATATTTTGATAAAATGAACCATAAATTCGTACGTATTAGACCACTCATTGGATTCAGGTAGAAAGAAGCCAAGGAGATAGGAACCTTGTGATTCAAAAGACAAGACTACCTACACCACCATTCATGCATTCCTTTCATATGAAAGTGCTTCAAAGGATTAAGCAACATGTATTAAGAAAGCCTCTAAATGGCAAATATAAGATGCACATCTCATAACAGTTCCTCTCATATTGCATGTCAATAACATAGTACATTCTTACAGCTGTAACTAGTAATATGACAATGATACAAAGATGGTATTATGGGGTTGAAACTTGAAAATACATGTTTCACTAGGGTGATGTTGGGACTGGTTCAGTACCAGAAACATGGGAAGCAGCATCATCTTTTGATATTGATACATAGTTTAGGGGAGCAACTGGTCTAGTATTATCCCTTTTTCCATCTTTTGTTGAGGACCTGCTTCCATTATGAGGAGCATTAAGAGATAGCCGCCTAGGAGTACCATTTGCACCTCCATTGGGACGAGGACCAACTATCTTCTTGTTGCCAAGTGACCTTGCAGGACTTGGTCTTGAACCTAACACAGATTCCTGATCTGTGTTTTGCTGCTCATTATACTTTTTCTGGTCCTGAAGAATGTGACATGAACTCTTTTCAGTACCAGAGTATTCAGCAAATAGAAGAATGAACATAAATAGATAAAGTTGACAGTTCACTTTTGCAAACTGTCTGGTTAGCAAGTGTTCAAATTAGTTCAAAAATCGGTTACTCTAATCATTCCACCAATGAAACTTACCCTCATTCTTCGTTTTTCCTCTTCCCGTTCATGCCTGAGCATGGCATATTCATCCAACATAGCAAGAAGAGGAACACCATCATATGTGAATGACATGTCATGTGCTTCTTCCCAAGCACGAGTTTTAGCAACCAATGTATCAACCAAAGCTGAATTTTTCACCCCAAAAAAAAAATAATTATTATGTGTTCATGCATGCCAATCAACCATGATAGTACACTACTATAAGCTAGACAAATCAATTGTCAATGCTTTGTGTGATTGTATCTACTTGATTAGCATTAACCTCACCAACTACTAATGATGACAATCCATCTTAACTTGTATAAAAGTACAATATATTTCACAAAAAGAAAACATTGTTTACAGGTGAAAATGTGAAGATATATTTCATCAACAATTTGACAATAATCATTGAAATAATTTAATGTTGAATGCTTGATTATATCCATCCAGTCCAACCTATTTAAAAGAATTAAAATTTTCTATTGCATTTGAAATATTTTGCCACTCCAATGATATGGCACCTTTTGAGAAAATCATGTAAGGAGTTTGATGCTGATAATGGATCAAATAAATAATAATAGTCACTGATGATTGTTTATTTTCATTCAACAAATACCTGGAATTTTGCTGATCAGAATCCGAGCTTTCTCTGCACGTTTGAGGTTTAAGTGTGCACCTCTACTTGAATTATACCTGTTTTCATCCTGTTTTACAATGTAATGTCGGGGGAAATTAACAATTCAAATGAGGAACATAATATAGCCATTGTATATAAGGACAGTCAATTGTCAGGATCAGATATGCTAAGGCTAAATCTCATATACCGTGATAGTAATCATTCTACTTCCCTCAAATCCCCAATATGTCAGCTAAAGTTCTCACAACAATGATATCAGTTTAAACTTTAAAGCTTACAGATCTTATTAGCATTATCCTAAATCTCCAGGTTAAAATGGTACTGCTTCAACTTTCCCACCTAAGATGTAAACATGCAACAAGAGATTAGAGACTCAAATATAGAATGAAGATGGTTGATTATAAGTACCCGGTTATAGTCTTCAAGCCAACTCTCTTCTTCACATGCTGACATCCATTTCTCAACCTTGTCCAATATTTCTTTTCGGCTTAAAGCTTCTTCTTTCGCTGAAGCTATCTGTTTGTCCATGTCAGCCAGTAATTCGGATGGTTCAATGTTTCCAGAGTCAATCAGTGACAAAATATTCCCTCGAGCAGCTTCAGGGTTTATTTCTACATGAGCACAGGCATATATCTCTTCAAGCTCGTCTTGCTTCTTGAAAGCAATTTCTTTCATCCTGCTGGCTTTCAGCTGATCAAGCCTTTCAACTTCCACTTCAGCCTTCATAACATAAAACAAGAAAAAATCAGTAGGCTTCATTTATGGAACACGACTCTGTAAACATCAGAAAGTCATCTGCACCTGCTCAATCAGATCCAGAGCAAGGGCACCGGGAACAGTGACTTCATCTACTGAAGCTGAGATATTACATGTAACATGATCAAATAGTCTCCTTTCCTCTATAGGAGTATCCATTAGATTCCACAGATCAATTAACTGAGAGGCCAATTCTTGAAGCTGCAAAGGATACACGAGTTAAAGTAAAATGTATTTATACACACACTCACACACACTGCAGATAAAAAGTTGAACAAAATTGAATAAACCATGTTTGCACTTTGCAGATGATATCATCAGTGCTGTGGTGCTAAAGTTAGAATTTATGGTAATGCTATGCAAACATTAATAAAAAAAAAACTGGTTTGCAATAACTAGTAACTTTTGAAGCATATATTCCTTGTAGCCATAGCATAAGTAAAAAATTCATGAATGAAGTGAAGGAAATAAAACAACTGAACTAACATACAGCATTTTAAAATGCTTTACCTTGTGTAGCCTCTGCTTTTTATCTTCTTTCAGTGTTGAGACTGTCTTAGCCAGTTTAGCTAGTGTGCCATTGCTTATGCTTTTGGAATGAACACCGATAGATTCATTTAAGCTTGGATGAACTTCAGTCACAATACTGAAGAAGTCCATGCCATGGACAGCACAAAGATCATGCACAGTACTCACATAATCAAGAACCTTGTGCAACCTCTCACTCTGCAAGGCAAAGCAAAGTAAAAAAACCCTCAACAAATTGATTAGCAAATCAAACAAAAGTTTCAATTTTTTACTAACCAATACATTCTTTGATGGTACAACAGAGTTACCTTTTCCCTTTGAAGTTCATGGAGTTGGGATTGATATTCATCCAACTTCTTCATGGACAAGTCAGACTCATCAACTGCAAATGTTCCTGATCCAGTCTGATCAGGGTTCAGGTCCCCAGTTATCTCTCCACAAATTTTTTGAATCTGTAACTGTACATCTGAAAATTCCTTTATTCTTTCCTCTTTTTGTTGCCATAACTGTTCCAGTGTTGGTGCTATGGCTGCAAGCTGTTCCTTAATAGTGCCTGAAGTCTTGTCAGGCTGAAAAGAAACAGAAAAAATGCATAGGAAATTAGTTTCCAAGTTCAGTATTTAAATGTATCACAAAGTTATTTCAGCAGTTATTTGTTGTAGCCAAATTCCGGACATATATAGTTAGTTACTAACCATTCCCATGAAGCTGTTTTCACCAAGAGCCAATAAAAGACTAGAAAGCTCAAGCTTAGCATCAGACAAGGATTGAAGTAGCTGTGCCCTTGATTTAGAAGCCTGCTCAACCTTTCTTTTGTACACATCCAAACACTCTTGATCTATCCGGAGGAGCATCTTGTCTCGCTCCTCATCACTCTCACCAACCTCATCCCATATTTCCTGCAACAAATAAAGACACCCTCACCATTTGTAGAATATGCACATCGGCAGTAACACAGATGAAAATCATTGTAGAGTTACCTGCAGCTTTTGTAACAAGGAACCACAGGTGTTTCCATCAAGAGGATTTTGAGAATCTGTCACCGCCATTGAAGTTCACGCACAACCTAGCCTGCACCAAAGGGGGAAATAATCATGGGAAATTCCTATCTTCTTCCCCCAAACTTAGAGAAACACAAATATATCCACTTCTGAAAACGGAGACAAGAAACAAGCAGGTATCCATTGATACATCTTATTCTGCAGATAGAAAAACAGTTTATGGAAGAGTCTAAAAAATGAGTTCAAATAAGATTCTCAAGAAAGCATGATAGACCAAAAATGTTCATAAGCTTGGATAAACTTCTCATAAGCACTTATAAGAGTAGAAGATAAGAAGAAAAATAAATTGAGCTCCACTCATAAGCTAAAATCAACTTAAGTACTAAACTTTTATAAAAGTTCTCTCATTTAACTTCTTCAAAAACTAAGCTGCATAAACTTATTAGAGAAGCTCAATGCACTTTTACCTTGGTTTTTCTTTAACAAAATTATTCTACATTGTTGAATTAAATGCATCGCATCTGTTAAAAAAATTGCCGCACAGATATTTAAAATCTTGACTCCATACCCAGTTACACAAACTAAACAACACAGCTAAAAGGATCACAAAATTAGTTAATCTTTAACCGAATGCACACTTGCCAAAAAGTCATCTCTCCTCTATGAAGTCAAAAGGCAAAATGGCCAGCAACTAGCAACAAACAAACCCACTTCTAAAGCTGCAAAATTTCACTCACTTCTGAAACATTCTCCGAGAATAGAAAATAATTACTCCAAATTCAAACAAAGTGAATAAGAAGGATCACTATCAGGAAAACACCACAAGAAGCATAATGCCATTTCCTCCTCAGCACTAAATCAACACAGTGACAACCTCAATGGCAATTCCATAACATAGGAAAACCTCCACCATCAAACCACAGTGAACTTCACAGTCAATGACAACCCCAACAAGTTAAAAATAAAAATTTTGAACCTAATATTCAGAAGCACAATGCAGAATCCAGAAGCTGCAAAGTTACCACCTTTCATGGACAAAGTAAGAGTGAGCAACAAGTGGATCTTCTCGGTGTGGAAGATCAGGACAAGAAGAAGCAAATGAAGTTACACAAGGAGCACACTGTTGGTTGGTAATAGAACAAGCAGGAAAGAGAGAGAAAATGCTTACCCAGTTGTCCTTTCAGGCTTAAGAAGATATTGGATTTGTGTGGTTTCAGATCCAAGCATTACTCAAAAGCACACACAGTGTAGTGAGTGAGTGAGTGAAAGACAAAGTGTTTCTGGGAGTTCAGTGATAAAAGAGAAAAAAGAATCTGTGTATGCAATCTATGTGTGCAAGGACATGGGACCGAGTTTATCAGAGTGACACTGTTTTTTGATTGTCCAATAAGTCAATGACATTACTGCCCGTGTCTTGGCGGGTATTTACGGTTATGACACTGTCTCACCCACGAAATAGAGTTTATTTTACTTTAATGTGGTCGTTTTGTGGTTGTGACTTCTTGTGTTGAATTGAAGGGAGTGCTTAAATTTTGATGAATGAAGACAAAAATTATGTCGTTTTTATGCAGGTTAAGGATATTTCAGTTGTTGATTAATAATAATAATAACGTGTTGTGTTGGTTGATTGGTAGATTAATGAATTGTTAGTTGAAACTTCAAAGTTACTCTCCCACTCTAAAAATCTGATCTTTTTTGTTATCATTAATTAGTGTAACAATGCCGTGAATATTAGGTATGCAGCTAATTAAAGTGTCAACTATCTGTCATGACATATATTAAAATATGAGAAATGACAGTAATACACTTTTTTTGTTTTTTACATACTCTTTTTATTATTATTTTTTTTAATAATTGATTGAGAGTTATTAAAAATAACAAAATTTTATGTGTCTCATTATATTTTAATGATTTTCTATTCATACTTTGTAATTTTTAATAGCTTTTAACCAGGAATATGTAGATTATTGATGATGTCATAATCTTAAAAACACCAATCCCTATTTCATCATCTCTCTCTTCAACCAAAAAAGTCACTTGTCAGTCACTTCTTCTTTTTCTTTTTCGGTGTCAAACTCAAGCTCAGCAAAATCCTCTTCCGCCGGAAAATGGAGGCGGTGGGTTCCAGAATCAGCCGCGCCTCCTCCCGCTACGGCGCCCCCACCGTGTTCAGCGGCCCCGTCAGAAAGTGGAAGAAGAAGTGGGTCCACGTCACGCCTTCTTCCTTACCCAACAACAATAACTCTCACACCAATAACTCCTCCACCACCAACAACAACGCTTCCTCTCGCCTCCTCCTCCGCCGTTGGACTCCCACCACCGCCGAGGACGCCGCCGCCGGCAACGTTTCCGACGAGCCTCCCAGAAGGAAGTTCCGTTACACCCCTGTAGGTGTCTCTGACCATGACTTTGCATGTTTTTTGTTTGCCCTTTTGTTTTTTTTGGAGAAATATTGAACTGGGGTTTTGTTTTGTGGTGAATAGTTTCATTTTTTATTCATGTGATGTGTTGATGGACTGTGGTGTGTAGGTGGGCTTGGGGTTTTGCTGTGAAATGAAGGATGGTGTTGTGTTGGTTGGATTGGATTGTATGTTTGCATGTGGCATGAATTGGGATTTGGGGTTGTTGGAATGATGGTTTGTTAGCTGCTTTATCTGAGTTTTGAGTTTGGGTACTGGTATTGGTGGAAGAGAGGAGGGGGAAACAGATAAGATAGGAATCACTGATTAATCATGATTTTATTTTATTTGGTTTAAGAGAAAATGTAAGAAAAATAAGCTAACTTTTACATTTTTACAGTTTAATTTCTATGCACTAGTATGTTTGATTTTTTTGGATAATTACGGCAAAAGTTAACATACTTGCCATTTATAAAAGCTGATTGAATCATCATGTAAAACTTCATACACAGTCTGTTGAATCATGCATGAACTATTTACTCTAACTTTTAGAAGTAAAAATTCAGAATTTTCTTCCCTTCTATTTTCTCTTGATCCTCATTTTCATTCCTCAATACCAAACAGCGGGCTAGAAAGAGAGGGAGTATAATTGGAATGGAACAGAGAGATAAGAAAAAGAATAGGATAGAAATGAGATGTGAGAGAAAGTGGATGTTATTAGAGTTGATGTTTTATGTTTACAAGGTTGTTTTAGTCCTTATTTTGGTGGAGATTGTGGCACCATTGAGTATTGAAATTTGTTTCTTTTTTGGTTGGTAGAAAACTAGAAATAGGTTATCTCATAATTTTGTCTATGGGTTGGTGTGGGTGGATCATTGTTATGACTATAGGTTTCTTTAGTTGGAGTTGGGGAAGGAACTACCTCACACTAGTATGTTTGATTCAAAGAAAAATTGACAAAGTAAACCTGTTTGTGCATTATTTTTGGGTGCATTACAGTTTCAGTCAAATGAGTTATTTTCATCATGAATGAGGATTGGTCAATTCCATGATACAGATTGCTGTGCTAGAAGAACAGAAAAAGATGAATGCTGTAAAGGCTGAACTTGAACCCTCAGCTGAGAGTGACCAATTGGAAGCTAGACAGACAAATGTGACTCAAGAGATGCATGGGAAACTGAACATGAATGAAATGTTCGAGGAAACCAAGGTAAAGTAATAGAATTCTCCATTCCTGTTTTTAATGGTTTTGAACATTTTTCTGGTTTCAATTTTCAGACTTTACACACAACCAAAACTTAGGGTTAATTCAGGAACAATCATGTGTGCATGCAATGAACCATAATGCCATGTTGTATTAAATAGATGGTCCCGATATCATATAAAAGAGGAGGGTTGTGTTGGGCAATTGAGAGCATGGCCATTGACAACACAGCTTTATCTTTTGATGATTTGGTATTTAACCAATTTGAATGACATCATGTGATCCATATAGTCAACTCCATTTAGTAGGATAAGACTTTTGTTGTTGTTGTTGTTAATGTTAATGTTAGATTCTTAACGATAATGACTTGATTTTGATAGAATACATGATGCATTGGGGATCTATGTAGCCAACTGCCAGCCCCACTTGAAAAAGAATAAGACTTTTGTTATTGTTATTCTCGTTGTGTGTAACATTATGATAATTATTAACATTGGTCTACATATCAATGGTGTTGCAGGATTCGAACATCAGTGAACCGGATCTTGGCTTGGACTTCCAAAACAAAAATGGCGAAAACAGCCAGAACAGTGATGCTCAATTAGAAAATAGTATCTAGTGGATGGTCCATGAACTGAGTATCTGTAAGAAGAAAATCAAGCTGTGAGGCAATGAAGTGTTAACTCAAGAAATACTAAGCTAGAATATATGACATGTTATCACCTTACATCCTACCATCCTATATTGACTTGTTATAATGTAGTTAGCCATAATCTTGTGTATAGTAAGTTAGCACTTAACTACTACTGTCAGTAAGTAGTATAGGAATGATTGGTAAGTAGTTTTGATCAGCATACATATGCATGATGTGATGCTACTAAGGAGTTGAGTATATATATTTATAAATATAAAATCTCAATATGCTCCCAAGTACTGTCTTGCCTTAATTGTGGTGCATTTTAGGTTTTGGAAATTGAGAAGTATGAAGGAGCAATTTCTTAAGTGTTTTTAATGTTGTTTTTCAATTAGAATTGGAATTTTCCTTTGGTGAAAAGAGTGGGGAAATGAGAAACCCTTAACAGCCATTCCAGTTGTTAAATATATTTCCTAATGGTATGTTTTGTTTGGGTAAGTTTCTCTATAAGTATTTCTAGGAGAAAAAAAAAATGAAATGTACTTTTCGATAATAGCTTATTTTCAAATTCTATGTCTGATATGTTCTGTTGCTAAGCTATCAGTATGATTTCGTGCATGTTTACTATTTTATTGTACCAAAATTGATCCACATCCACAGAAGCAAATATTTTTAAACTTGTTTCTATTACATTTTATCAGATCTCATTCTTTTGCCTTGTTTGAGATTTGCTATCAGTGCCTCAATGGCTCAATGGTAGTTCAAGATACTTATTTGTTTTACAGATGGGACTAATTAAACCAATTTAAGAATTCTTAAATCAACAATAATAATTACACTTTTGACGCATACATAAATTCTCTAAAGAAACTATAATTACGGCAATTAAACATCAATTAAACATAATGACTAGTAACAAATTTTTGCCAAAGTACGTCAGAAGAAATAAAATTTCTTTACCTAACTTTTCAATAACTCCATCCAAGCAAACTCTGATGAAACTAAATGATGCAAAAACAAAAACAAACAGTAATAATATTAACAATAAATAGGTTTAATTATAACAAATAACTTTTCAACCAATTAAAAATCATTTTAATTATGAATTTAAAATATATAAGCATGTATGATTTGAATTTTGAAGACAATATAAAACAATCTATATGTCATTTATTCTAATTAAATTAGTAAATACATTATGTAGAAAAACCATTCTAAGAAATTAAAAATTTGCTATTTCTTCATTAGGCATAAGAAAAAAACTTACAAATGAGTGATCTTAGCGCCTTTGCAAAAGGAAAGGGACTAGAACTGAATTCATTGCGGGTATGCAGAGATCCCACTACAAAAATGTTACAATAATGAACATGCAAATAGCATGTATACAATACCAACCAAAATCTCATGGAATCAGAAGCTCATCGTACATGGTATTTTGTTATTGAAAAAAAAATAAAAAATAAAACTCCGAATAATAGGAGAAATGATTAATACTTTCCATGCAGGACAAAATACAGTCCATCTAAAAGAAAACTATTGTAGAGGAGAAGCATATTGCAACAAAAAGACATTGAATGGTATCCACCACTGCTCAGACATTTCTTCATGCCATCATCACTCAGCTGCTTTCCACTTCTTGAGTTACACCAACTTCTGCCGGACGAAGAACGCGATCATAGAGCATATATCCTGCCTGCAAACATGACCACAGTATTGCCATTAATCCATGCTTTCAATCTCTAAACCTTGTTTTTGATGATAAGGGATTGAAATTAGAAAGGAATGAAACACAATGAAATGATAAACGGTGTCATTGTTTGGGTGTTTATGAATGAAGCATCAAGCAAAACCACATTTATTCCAACATAATGATAACAAAACCTCTTAGAGAATGAATGTAGAAAGTAAAAGCCCTTTGATAGTCTATTAATCATCAATGGAAATAATCAGCATGGATGATATCATGAACAAAAAGCTAGTCATAAACTGTGTTTGAAAATATTTTCCAAATACAACATACGATTTTGAAGGGCAATCTAAATGTTGACATCGAGGGGAAAATAATGATGGTACAACAATATACCTTCAGAACAACTCCAACAGTGCCAGGGGCCTTGGAAGCATCAGGCATTTGGAAGATGGCATTGTGCCTGTGTGGATCAAATGGCTCATTTGTAGGATCAAATCTTTCTACACCAAACTTTTTGAGTACCTGTAAGCAGCAGTTGTCAACCAAATGAATAAGATTAAACACTGGAACTATCTCTAGAAGCACATTAAATCAAGCAAACAATGCTGCAAATAATATAAATGCTTCTCTCAGTCTCATATGATCATATCACTTCATTATGAACCAGAACTACTCTACTCTCCTAAACAGAATAATTTCATTGTTATGGGGTTGATGTTAAAATTCCATCAATCTTACTATGCATTCACTTTTCTTGTATTGGTTTGTTGTTCGACTTGGGCTTATCTTGGGTTTTAATGTGTCCAAGTTTCTATTATGATTTAAATACATGGAACTATAACAGGAATTCCAATTGTAATGCTTGTAGGATAGGCAACGGGAAAAGCTTTTTCTTAAACAGAATAATCCACATATAAGTTATTACAATTAACAGCAAATTTGTAACTTCTAGAAGATGCATGTGCAATCCTTAGTTTTCTTCTGTTATCTTCTACTCTGTTTTCTTCAATTTTCACTACAACCAAGGCTACTTCCCTTACAGATAATATGAACAATTCAACCCACCAAAACCAAATGACCAGAGTTCATCTTTCCTCTAAGATTCCCTAAAACCAATCTTAATCCTAGAAATTGTGACAACACCCTGACGGCCTGACAGCCATCAGCCTGAGCCAAAATACACCTCATATTCCCGGCTAATCAACCACCCCCACCCTAATTCTCAAAAACACCCAATGATGAATGAACCTTCAAACCTGTTTTATCTACCATTTACCCAGAAAGGCAGAAACTCATAAATGTGGAATATTACAAGAGGCAAAATAGCATACACATTAGAAACATACGAACATAAATGACACTGAGAAAAGACACTAGATTAGCTTTGACTATTGCTCTGTATTGCAACTAATCAGTAATAGCACATAGTAGTAGAACAGCCTACCTCTGCAAGTTGTTTCTCTGTCATTTCAACACCTTCTAAAAGTGTTTTCAGGAGTTGTGCTGCTTCAGAAGACTCCTTAGGAGATTCAATTTTTGAAAAGCTGTCCTTTACAACTGAGGAAGCTCTGCCCAAATTGTCAGCAACATCCAGTAAACTCTTTGCAAAACTCTGCATCAAATTTGAAACCACTCAGCAAAAAACTGAAAAGCACATGACAAGGGACCAAGAGCCAAGAGGTCTGTATCAAAAAAGAATAATCAAGAAAGAAAAAGAAATAAAGGTCAAAACTTAGACCTGTATAGCAAATTTTTTTGAATTCTCTGCATCACGTCTTGTCCTGTCCATGACATTCTCCATCTCTGCATAAGTTCGCAGAACTTTATCCTGCATTTTCTCAATCTCCTTGTGCTTCAACTTCAAAAGTTGCTCCTTCTCAGCAACAAGCTTTATCAAATCATCCCTAGACAGATCACACTCACTCTCTACATCTGAATCAGAAGACATGGTTCATTAAAAACTTCTAATCTTTATTTTTAACCAATCAATGATGAGACTAAGATTCCAAAGTAGAACCTGATTCTTTGGTTTGATCCGCAGCTTCAGACTGATCAGTTACCTTTGCTTCTTCACTTGTCTTTACAGGGTCATTACTTGCATGTGCCGTTGAAGAAAATCCGAATCTCGAAGTCAACGATGAATTCAGAAAATTGGTTTGAACAGGAATCAGCTGGAACATACAAAAACACAAAAACTTAACGAGGATTTCCAACTAAAACTAAATTTACTTAACAGAATTACAAGGGGCAAAATGCAACAATAATAAACTTGACATAATAATCCATAGCCAAAAAAATCATAACAGAATAAAATAAACAGTAAACACATACATGGCATAAAAAAATGCCCAAACTGCAAAGTTTTCAATAAACCCTAGATAAACCCTCACTACTAAAAATAGCTAAACATCAAATTTTGATCAGTTTTCGAAGTGGGATTACCTTGTTGGGAGATGGGTGAAGGAGGGAATGGAAGTTATTGGAGAAGGTGGTGGAGATGGGTTGGGAATTTCGTGAAACAGAGAGAAGGGTGAAGCTTCGAGAAAGGGTGGCAGAGGAACGGGACAAAACCCTGTAAGCAAACATGGCCGAAGAGAATCGATTGAGAACGAATTTGGGTTGGGATTGAAGAAGGGAAGTGATTTGTGAGAGGGAAATAAATGAGGGAAAATTTGCTTGGACAGAAAGAAAACAGAATGTTATTTTCTTAGGTTGGTCAGTTTGGGGGTTAGGGTTTATGGGGAATGTTTATTTGTTGACGATATTGCCCTTCTGTTTGGAAATTGCAATTTTTAAATTTAATTATGTTTTTAATCATAAAAAATTAAAAAATCTTCCAATCATATTCTTTTAGTTTTTTAAATTAAAAAAAAAAGACTATTTTCTTCTCTTTCCTTGATTAAAAATTATTATTTTTAGTATCTCAGATTTTAATAAAAGATTAATAACAATATTTTTAAAATTTAATAGACTCAAAATTTTACTTTTCATTTAAAAGACTAAAAAAATACTCTAATTTTTTAAAGAACATAATCAAGTCTTATATTAAATATATAGATTTTATCAAAATTCTTATGAATCATTGATGTATCTTGTATCTAAAATGTGTGTGTGTGTTAGTTAAAGAGTATCCATTACAATTTTATTGTTCGTATTATTCATAAAAAAAAAAAAAAAGAGTTTATAAAACAGAAAAATTGAAATATATCAATATAATATTGACAATAAATAAATAAAAATATATATATATATATATATAACAATAAAAAATAATAATAATTTATATCTTAACTTCTAAACTTAATATTTTAACTATATATTATATGTAATAAATATAGTATTGGATTATATTGGACTATTAATTTTACTAATAATATACTATCTTTTGTCGTTAATATAAACAACACTTTCACTTTATTTTTTCTGTCCTATTTATAGATAATACATTCTATTTTTTTTGGTAAAATTTATTTTATACACCTATTTTATCGTTAATTTTATCTTATATACTCTCATATTATTTAAATTAAAATGGTTTTTGGAGAGAAAAAAATTAAATTTGTGATATAATTATTATTTTCTTTTTTTAGGTCAATAATTACTATTTTCCTTAATACAAGTGATTTGTCACATGTTTCTTATAAAAAGGACGAGATAGTATTAAACATGATATTTATTATATATAGTATATTTATTATATACAATAAATGTAATATTTCATTAAAAAAAACATATTTCAATATAGACAATAGAAATATATAATAACATAAAATAATAATGTAATAATTCATTTGACAAATTTTATTTTTCTTTGTAAAATTGCATATTATTTAATATATAATATTAAATATTATTAGGCAATCAATTTTAATTTTAGCATATTATTTATGATATGTCCTAAATTGATATATTTGTTAAATAATATTTTAAATTTTATTGGCTTTTAATATGATATTGAACTATATTAAATAAGTTTGATCCAAACAAAAAATAACATTAAATTTATATTATTAATTAATGATTAATAATATAATATTACACTATATTAAACATTACATTTATTAAATACTATATGTAGTCAAACTATTAAATTATGCGCACTATGTACTTCAATGGCAATTATTATTATTATATAAGTAAACATGAGATGAGTAATAGTGTAATCTTTAATGTTATTTTCATATAATATTAAGTATTGAATTTATTAAATATAATGTATTTATTAGATTTAATAAATATAATATATTCTTTTATTAAATGTAATATGCGTTTTTGTATTCATAGAAATTGAAACAAATATATATTAAAATGTTGAGTGCTTTGGTACCTTTATTGATAGATGGGTAGGTTACCTTCGAAGCATATTTTTAAAAACTTGAAAATAAGAAGGACTTTTATATAAATTTTAAAATAATAAATATATTTTTATAAATATAATTAATTGAAAAAAAAAATCGCCAACCCATCAATAATAACAATCCTATCGTGACAACCCTCCTCCTTCTTCCTCCATAACCATCGTCATCCACCATCACATCCAACCGTGTTAAGAAAATATGTGATTAACATTTTAAAATAAACAACATTTGAAATATCAATGAAGATAATTGATAGTAGTGGCGGCGACAATGGTGGTGGTGGTGGTGGTGGTGGTGGTGGTGGTGGTGGTGGTGGTGGTGGTGGTGGTGGTGACGATGGCAATGGTGGTGGCAATGGCGATGGTGGTGGTAGCGATAGTGGTGGCGATGACGGCGGTGGCAGTGGCAATGACAACGATGGTGACAGTGGCGATGGCAACGATGGTGGCAGTGGCGATGGCGGTGGTGATTTTTTTAAAATCAAAATAGAAGTTTCAAATTTTGTCAATTAGTCCAATATTTTTTAATAAATATTTTAATTTTTGTAAGTTATATTTACAAAATATTAAAATTATAAATTATAAAAAAAAAAAAAAACGTATGTGATACTATCATTGATATATTTCATGAAAACGTTGAAAATCTTTCAAATAAAAATTTCACCTTAGAATTTACCTAAAAGGTTTAGAATACTTCACACCCCTTCTTAGTCATTTGGATTAGATTATTAATGAAATATATGTTTAATAATGCATTCCATATCACACGCATAAAAATATATAATTATTCATCTCTTATTTTTATCTTTATTAATTTGACTACATATTATACTTAGCATGCCTATACTGTATTTTTATATAATTTGAATATCAATATTAATTTTAACATATTAATTATGATATTTCTTAAATATGATATATTTATTAAATAATATTTAAAATATTCATTAGTAGTTATTTTTTTCTGGGTGAATTTCATTAGTAGTTGATTATTATAGTATAATATAATATTGACTTAAAAATATTTTTCATACCTATAAAATATCAATTTTTAATTTTACGATCCAAATTTTTCATTTTTTTAATTTTAGTACTTGATAAATTTTTATGTTTATTTTTATTACTTACTGTTAGTTAACTTTGTTAATTAATGACATAACAAATAGTATGTCACGTCATCAATGTCATATAAATCTTTACTTTTTCATCAATTTTTTTTTGTTAGTTTTAAATGTTTTTTTATTATGTATTTTAAAAATTCTTTAATTAACCTAAAAATTGAACACGATGTATTATTATTCATTTTTTTAAGATAAAAAAAATAAAAATCTATGTAACATTAATAACATGTCACTCTTTTTATCATGTCATTAGTTAATTGAAGTTGACTAATAATAAATAATAAAAATGAACATAAAAATTTGTTTAATACTAAAATTAAAATCCGATATTTTATAGGTATAAAAAAACATATTTAAACCTACAATATTTAATTACATTAAATAACTTTGACCCGAGCAAACAATATCATTTGTGGGAGAATTTTAATAAATTACTAATTAATGCTTAATAAATGTAATATTAAGTACATTAAATATTGTATTTATTAATTAAAAGTAAAATTAAATTAATATTGAACTCAACTTTAACTAAACTTGTATCACATTAATTAACATTAATACTTCATTTTAATGGTGAATTCCTCAATTTTACAATCTCACTAGTCATTGGTCAGTTAATGGAATTTTGCTTCATTTATGCTTCAGTTTTTCAAATTTCATGAAGTGGTTTCAAGAATAATGGTTTATTGTGTTTACATTAATAAAAAAAAAATTACTGCAATCAATAGCAATCATGCTAGCAACACAATCTCAAACAATTTGTAAATGAATTTTATTTGAAACTCGTTGATTAGGAGGACAAGATAACACAATGCCTTATATCAATTTTACCAAACAATATAGATTATGTTAGATATATATTACTTACATGTCTTATAATTAATGGAAAATGTTTTTATGTTACTTTTTGGAGCAATATGTTTTAATGGTTAAATTTAAATTAAAACAATATGTTACTTTGTAATTTGCTGTGACTTTTTATTAGACTAATTAAAATATATGAAAACTTCTTTATACCATACTGAAAAATATTAAATATATTTTTTTAGTATATGTTTGTCTTGCTACCTATTATGATATTTAAATGAATTTCTCATCATTCTTTTTATTTTATAATAAATTCTCATAATTCTTATTTGAGAAAAGTTAGAAACACACTCATTTTACCGCACACTTTTTTTATTGATTTAAGTTTATTGAAAATTATATATGTTATCATTTTTAATATATTTCAACTAATGAGAAAGAGTGTAATAAATAGTATGTTTCTAACATATATATATTTTTTTATTTATAGGCAGGACAAATTTATTGAATATGGCCCGGTAATAAAGCATAATAAAGTTTAAAAAAAAAATAGCAATATAACTATATATAAGGTGCTTGTGTTGCTCCCTTGAGGCTACAAATCAGTGCCTAAATTCTTATTTTGTTGTCATGGATGTCATTGCACTAATCGGCTTCGTTCTCAATAACCCAAATGCCCCTATTCCTTCTCCATGGCAACGAGTTTTTGATATTCGGGTAACTCTCATTATTTATAGCATATAAAAATTAAGAAGTGTTCTTATTAGTTAAAAAAATAATCTTAATTTTTTATTTTAATCTCTTGGGATTGTCTTTATCACAGGAAAGAATTATTTTTTACAGACATACTGAGACTGGAGTCATAATTTTCGATTGTAGGACATCCGTAAGTGTTGGAGGGGGTGTTTACTTGGAAAACTCTCCTTTATCTAGTTACCTAAATCAATACAATCGTACATTTCTTCACCAAATGATATCAAATTGTGAACTTATTCATGACTTGCCAAGAGTTTTTATCTTTCAGATTAATGGTAGACCTCTTTATTACATTGTAGAAGAACCAATGATTCAATGCCCATCATGCACTTGTATAATTAGGTCACTTCCATGAATATATTATCTATTTAATATTATTTATTTAATATGTGAGAATTAAATAAATAAAAAATGAGTTTCATTATGTGTTGCCTTATGATGTTTGAGTATGAATGAGCATATCCTTGTAAATAATCAAGATATTTCATCAAATATTTTAAAATTTGAATATTTCCCAAATTGTCATTTGGCTACATCGTTGTGGTTTTCAACAAAGGTTTCTTGCATGTTGATGTTTCCCATGTCAACGACAGTAGTTGTACACTCAGTCATGAATCGTAAAGAAACGAGTTAAAGATTCATCTACGATTATAAATCTCTAAATCTCAATTTTCATTTTCTCTTTCATTTCCATGTGGCTGGATTTGAACCTATCATTTATAAAAGTGTCTGAGTGTGGGCAAAGCTAATAATTCATTTCTATGTTCTCGATCTGAGTCTGTTATCCATTGGGTAGACTAATAATTCATATTAATCAAAAAGCTTATACGCTAGGGGTGTTAAAGCGGGCTGGCTTGGTCCATTTGGGCCCGATCCACCAAAAATGGGCCGAGTCGGGCTGACCCTCCCATGGCCAATACAGGTTAGATGCCCTGACCCACCAATAAGCGAGCTAGCGGGTTGGCGAGCTAGCCCACCAAAATTGAAAAAAAAATAAAAATTAAAAGCACTCCTAACGAGACTACGAGGGAGAAGCAAATCTTTCGAATTAGGACGAGCGTCGTGCGTGGTGGTGTGGGCGAGGTTGCGACGAGGTCTTGGCGAGATCGTGGCGGCTTGGTTGCAAGGTTGTGGCGGAGAGGGAGAATGCAAGGTCGTGGCAGCATCGCACAAGAAGGAGTGCACACTAGCATTGCGACGGCATGAGCAAGGTCGTGGCGAGGTCCCGACGAGGTCGAGGTGAGATCATGGCGGCGTCGTGCATGAGGGAAAAGTAGATCGAGCGAGGCGAGGTCGCAACGAGGGAGAAGCAAATTGAGCGAGGCAAGGTCGTAACAAGGTTGTAGCAACTTGGCGACGAGGTTTGTGGCAAAGAGGGAGAAGAGTGAGTGTTTCTAGTTTGGACATTTTTGTTTTTTGGGCGTTTGGGGTTAAAAAAAAAGTTGTCTTCATTTGGTGAGCCGTGGGCTGACCCGCGTGGGCCACAGGCCATGAGCAGATATGTCTTAAAGTAAAAGAGAGAGAATTATACTTTGTGGGATCCACATAACTCTCTCTTTGATATTAGGGGTGTTCAAAACTAAACCAAACTGAGTGTGGACCATCAAATTGCTTAAAAAGCAAAAAATCGATTAAATCAAAAAATCGCATGGATAAAAAATTTTGAAAATCGCATATTTTTTGCAGTTTAGTTCGGTTTTCGGATCTTGTTATAAAAATCGAATTAAACCATATTATAATTTTCACCAAAAAACCATATTATAATTATATTGATTTATTTGTAGACTCAACTAACAATATTTTAATTTTTTATGATCATAACATGTGATTTATAGTATATTTTTTTTTTTATAATAAATTTGTAATGTATGATACATGTTTTACTTTCATATCTTACAAAAAGATATACTTATATTATTAAATAACATTAAATATCATGATTTTTAAAATTAGATCGTGAACTAGTGAAGACACTAGTTTAAGGTTTAATAGATCAATTGAGGTTGAATTAGGGTTGAACCAGTTTTAATAAATTTTATTTTTTTAATATAATATACTAAGTAATATATTAATATATAAAACCAAATAAAATACATCAGTGTTTTGTTGGATGATAGTATAAAATTATTTACATGGTTAATGTATTGCCATTAAACTCCTATTTTTTTTGTAGTATGACACTATTGACCAGTAGAAACTTACAAGCTAAGAGTTTGGATGATAATCACTTGACAAACTTGTTTTATCCTCTTCAATATGGAGAGAAACACAAACATCTAACTTTGGGAGTGCTCAAGTTGCATAGAATTGTATAGGTTTCAGAGAAAAAATGTGCACAATAGCAATATTTGAAAAGAAAAATGGATTCAACTAGTTTTTTGTTTTCCTACCTTAAGCTTAAACCTGCAAGAGATAGAAAATATGATTGAAAACACAAACATTTCTTAGTAAAGTTGTTCATAACTTAAATGTGGTTTAACAATTACAAAGCTCAATCACCTGACTGAGCAAGCAATAACTGATATTACATGCTGGTGCTGCTGAACATAGTTTATATTTGCAAGATGGAAATTAAAAATTATTATGAACACAAGTAATGAAAAGGACAAACCAAATTCTTTTAGCTATCGAGTCTAAATATTAGTTCATTCAAGATGCTATTATCCTCAAATGACAGCCCCACAACTTTATTATGTGGATTCCATTTTGCAGCCACATCAGTGTTTACCTTAAACCAATCATGGCATAACCTGAACATTTATCTTAGCAATGATTAGGGAAAAGAACAGCATCACGCTTCCATGAGGCTACATAAAAAAGAATAACACGGTCGAGATTGAAGATACCGTGTCTTACTTTATAAAGTAACTCAGAATAGATCCGGAATTTACAACGGATACAACTTAATATTTTTCCAACCTTTCTGAGAAAATAACTTTTTGGCTCCCTTTTCAAAAAACATTTCTAAGGACTCATAAAATGACTTGCTATAAATGATAAAACATAGTATTTATGCATACAAAATCAAAACTAAAACTCGTAATCGTAAAAGACAAAATTCTCATACAAAATTTGAAGTGGCAAAAGCATGCTGTGAAACAGAACCTTTTAAGTTGGTTTACATGCAATAAGATTAATCCATCCATCCAACCAAAATAAAACTGCCAATTTGGTGGTTCAATAGCTAGGTTCCTAGTTCCTACACTTATGTTATAATATGGGGCAAAAACGTGAAAAAGGAAACAAATTCGGAGACTCATCTTGATTCTTGAGGAAGACTATGATCTCCAATATGACAAACATCTTGATTTATATCACAATCATTTGGGCTCTTTTGGAAAATGCATCTTGATAAGTGCAGGAAGTTCTGCTAACTCAACCTGAGGTTTCCCCAACAAAATACTTTTTAACTTCTCATCACAGTTGACCACATTCTTGTTGTTCTGATCCTGCTCAATTAAAGAAGCAACTCACCTTAATCAGCCCATGGTAGCTGCATATCAATATATCAAAATAAATGTACCCAACCCATAAACCATCATAGCCAACTCAGCAGTTGGATACATGCATTTTACAAATTTATAACTAAACATTTATATAATTACACAAACTTAAGTGTTATAACTTATAAAAGATCATATAACAGTTCAAAAGCATCAGAAGGAGATCTCTATTTTGGAATAATATGTTGATAGTGTGTATAGCTAAGACAAAACACAGAACATAAACTAAAGATTTCTTTTCTCGTTTCAACCCATATACAAGTGCACAATATTTTGCTAGGTACTACTGTACCATTAATGGTGCAAGGAAGCATACCTTAGCCAAATATAGAGAATGAAATGGAGTAAAATTAAATGAAATAACACTTGATTCCATTGTTTGCATAGTTTAAAATAGGATGAATTGGGATGGAACATGAAATAATGCATTCCATTCAATCAAGTACCCTTCTTTTCCTTCACTTTAAATTTAGGAGTAGGATCACTCATCATCACACCTATTTTTTTTTTCCATTCCATCTTAAAGAATCTCCAAACAATGGAATGATAACTTTATTCCAATCCATTCCATTCACCGTTACATAATAAAAAATGGACCAGGTATATCAATATTGAATTACTCAACTACCTTATAAAGGTCCCATTCCAATCATTCACTATTTCTGCTTCCTACCTTATTCCATCACTACCACTCCATAGAGGAGAGAAAACCGTATTTATTTCAAAGCAAAACTCCCTGAATTGTTTAACAAAACCCTTAGCTCAAACGCCATGTCACACTCCCCTTCTTCAACAATCCAATAAACAAACAGTTCACTATCATCACAAATAACCTTGACATAAATTTTACAGAATTTCAAAAGTAAGGCAAAATCCAACTTCCCAACAAAAGAAAATTGAATTCAATTTTAACAAAAACATCACAACAATATTTTAAAAGAAAAGGGGGGGAACCTGAAGATTATTGGTTTTGATGTAGGACCAAACGCACTTGAAACAGCCCAAATGGGAAATCTGAGACTGACCCACGAATTCTCTGAGCGTGGATGGAAGATTGACGAGGTCAATTAAGTTGGCAAGCTTCTTAGGGTTATCAGTGATGGCTTTCTTCATGCGCTGAGGAAGCATTTTTGCTACCTTGAATACCTGAAATTCAATGCCTAAGTGGAGTTAGGCACGATAAAAAGTGAAGCTTGATGGATGAGGGAAAAAAGAGAGAGGGCTAGTATGTATGGTTGGGGTTTGAAAAATGCCATGAGAATGAGATGAAGAGTATACTATAAGAGCATTTGTGAAGAAGATTATTTTTTAAGATTTCAGCTGTTTTTTTTTTTCAAGTAAACTATTTGTGGGGAAAAACTGAGCACAGCATTGTAATCTAGGAAAAATCATAACAACTGATTTAGAACCCCCAATTCAATTCCTTCAATCTCCAAAGAGTACAACAATAATTCAAAGTCAAAAGCATACCCACACTGAAATCACACAATTATAATCAAACCTAGTTACTAACACACAAAACAAGAAGACTCGAACCTGGTTCTGGCGGTGGCAATGACGACCAAGAGTACAGAGCAGAGCACAACAATGGAGTTTCGTTTATCCAATGGTTCACGCGCGCTGATAATCGAGGTATTCAAGATTATCGCCGTGCCAACGGTGGTTCGACGGAAGAACAGCGGAGGCGGAACAGCACCGTCGCAGAGTCACAACAGCGCGTCGCGTAGCAGAGGAAGACCCGTCGCGGTGGCGGAGTGGCAGAACGGAGTTCGCGAGAAGAGTGACGGCTGAGAGCGTTGATTCGAAAGAATATACTAATAAATAATATTTAATTTTAATATTAATATTAACTAAAATAAATAAATATAATAACTAATATACAGTAGCTAATTAACAATAAATTGCTCAGTGCGAAAACTCTTCTCGCGAGAAAATTAATTTTTTGTCTAATGATCCGAAGGATACCTGGGGTAGAATAAAAAAAAAAAAAAATTTCTTTAGTGTTGCTTTTTTAATTAGGTTTCTAAAAAATAAATACAAGTACCAGGAGCTAATTAAAACAAAAAAGGGTTTAAAAAACCTAATTAAAAATTTGGAACAATCAGAAAACCACAAAATAATTAAACTAAAATTATAAGGCTAAAATTGACTCTTATTAAATGCACCAAAATTAAACCTTCACTGAACAACAAAATTCCCTTCTTCTCATCAAAATTAATGCACCAGTTTTGTACACATTTTTATCTAAACAAGTATGCTGTGAAGCCATTGCATATATATATTTATTAATGCACCACGGATACATAAAGATCACATAGGCATGGAATGGACATCACTGCTTGTATAATTTTCCCCCCACAAAAATTGTTCTTGCAAACTTAGCCGTATGGATTTCTGAATGTCTTCAAGAGATTAGGAATATCATAAGAAAGCATGTCATCCACTGTTTGTATCATTTTTTTGTTCAATCTCTCAAACTTGTCAATGTTGTACCCACTCAAGGTCTCTCTGAAATGTTCAACATTTGGGAAGTCACCAGGTGGTAGATGGAACTCCTTTTGTATCTGTTTATTTATAATAATTAGTGTTACACATAAGCATTTCAATTTTCAAGCATTATCATAGTTCAGAGTTAATTCAATTCATACCTTAACAAATTCAGCATCCAAATTATCAATGAGCTTTTGTTGAGCTTTAGCTTTGCCTATCATAGAAGGCATCTGCTTCTTAAGATGACTAATAATATAAGCATGTATCTTAGCATCTCGGGCTCGTTTTACAAACTCATTGATCTAAAATATACACAAATGTTATAGATAATTAGTAGCAGACATACTAAGAATTAAGATGACATTAGAAATGGTGAGGATGTTACTTTTGTCTCAAAATAATTTTTTCCTTTTGAAATGTATTGAAAAGAAAGTTTGTATAAAGAAGCACTGATCCATACCCTTAAACAGATTTCTTATCCTTATCTTTTCATCAAAACAAAACTTGAGATTTTGAATGCTAAACTTCCAAATAGTTATCAATACAGAGTTATATATGCATATTAATGTATGAGTAATCATATTTAAGCTGAAAAGATATAAATAAAAACTCACTTTACGATCACAAGCCTTCTTTGGTATATCTTTCAAATCTGAAAGAAGATCATCCTGTTCTTTCTGGAAGAGTTCATTACCAAGTGGACCACCAACAGAATCATTTATAGACTTGTCGTTGAAAGATCTGTCAAAGAAAATTGATCATAGGAAAGCACAAGACCATCTCATATAATAATCAAGAAGAAAAAAGTGAAACCACTTCTAAATTACACATGAATCAGCAAAAACAACATAGATGCAACTTCATGAAATGCCAAAATTTCTAAACTCAGGACATATATATAAATGCTATAAGAAAAAAAAAAAAAAACTAAAAACCAAATTAGAAACCAATTCTCAATGTGGAAGAAAGCTTTTTAAGATTCACAATGAAGTGCATGCATAATATAAAGTGACCTACCCAATATATACTCGTGAGACCTCAGGAACATTCAACACCTTCCCAAGTGACCACATTAATGCACCATATATTCTCATTAGCTGCAACATTGGATCACACAAATATACATGTCAGATATTTTTTCTTTAATGACGATAATGATGTTCTAGTAGAATTGTTATATATTAAGTAAAAACAGAAGATAAGTAAATAACATAAGTTTTTACTTGTTGAGTATCAACTTGGTCTGCCTTGTTCAAGACCACTCGAATTTTGTCATCATGTCCTCGTAGGGATGATATTACACGCTTGAACTCATCACTAACATCAAGCTTGTGAGGATCAAAAAGAAGGAGTATCAAATCGCATTTGGCAGCAAACCAAGACGTTACTCCTGTAAAATCGTAGAGATACAAGAGTGACTTAGTGGTTATAAATGAGACTTAAGGGTGAAGAAAGGAGAGGAGAATAATAGATTTTTTTAACAAGATTAACAAACTAACAAATACCTGTGAAATCATATTGTCTATGTGTTCTTTGCTTTTCTCCAGATAAAACTCCGGGGCTATCAACAAATGTAATGTGGTCCAGTAGCTAATTTGGACAGTTGATTAAAAAAAAAAGGTAAGTTCCAAATGCTATAAAAGGAAAATCTCTAATTAATTTTGGCTTAATTAGGTATAGAAAAGCTTACAGGATGAGGCATTTGAGAACACTCAAATTTGGACAAAAATGATGTGCCAAAACTTGTAAGACCACTAAATGGCATATCTGCTTGGACAGCAATAGTATTGCCAGGAATGCTTCTTTCATCAGGTCCAGACTAAGTAAATAGAATTATAATTAGTTCTTCAAAACTACAGCAAAACAACTGATTTTCCTAGATAACTATTATTTCATGATATCAAACTTAATACTAAGCTATTGTAGAAGTTAAATAACATGTACATACAAGGTGCTTAACAATCTTATTTGCAACTTGTCTTTTTATTTAGGCTTAATTGTAATTTTGGTCCCCCTATTTTTTCAAATCCATGATGTTGTGACAAATTGTCTTTGAATTCTTAATCTTTCTCACAATGTGACTCTCTATTGTTTCCTGTTGAAATAATTTTGTACAAAGCATAATGATACTTTTATATTAGGATGTGAGCAACGTGTACCTCTAACTTACATGCATGGTTTCTATTAAATTACTCATAATAGAAAATGCTATTATAATTTTGTACTAATGTTGCTCCACCCGCTTCCAGTGTCAAGTTGTAATAATTCCAACTAAGTCCAAACAGTGTTTAAACTTTATCGTTGGAAGATATTTTGTCATCACGTCTGCAGGATTATCAAAAGTAGAATTTTTTTCTATCAACACATCACCTTGTGTTACTACATCACGAATAAATGCATCCTTACATCTATGTGCTTTGTCCTTTGGTACATTTGGTTTTTGGTTAAGTGAATCGCGTTTTGACTATTACAATGAACAATAATTTTATTCTCACTTACACCAAGATTACCAACAAGACCTTTAAGCCATAAAGCTTTTTTCACCGCTTTTATAGTTGCCATATATTTTGTCTCTGTAGCTGACAAGGCAACGGTGGACTGCAAAGTCGCACGCCAACTTATAGCACTACTTCCAAGCATGAAAATATAACCAGTCAAGGACCTTCTACGATCAAGATCACCTGCATAGTCTAAATCACAAAATCTAGTGACATAACTGTTAACACCATTTATTCCTCTACCAAATACTAATCCTATGTCGATTGAACCCTTCAAGTATTTGAGGATCCACTTTACAGACTTGCCAATGAGCCTTTCCTAGATTAGCCATATAACGACTAACAACACTTACTGCATGTGCAATATCTAGTCTAGTACAAACCATGGCATACATCAGACTCCCAATTGCATTAGAGTAAGGCACTCAAGACATGAACTCTTCCTCCTCTTTTGTTTATGGTGACATATTTGTAGATAACTTAAAATGAGTTGCAAAAGGTGTAGTAACTGCTTTCTCATTGTGCATTCCAAATCTCTCTAGAACTTTCTCAATATAACTCTTTTGAGATAAACACAATCTTCCAGCTTTTTGATCTTGTATGATCTCCATACCAAGGATTCTTTTTGCTGGACCCAAATCCTTCATCTCAAATTCACCACTTAATTGTGCCTTCATCTTATTGATCTCGTTTAGGTACTTACATGCAATTAGCATGTCATCAACATAAAGAAACAAGTAAATATAAGAGTTTTCAGACAATTTCTTATGATAAACACAACAATCATATTTACTTCTTGTATACCCAATATCAATCATAAACGAATCAAATCGTTTATACCATTGTCTAGGTAACTGTTTCAACCAATACAAAGACTTTTTCAACAAGCATACATGGTCTTATTTTTCAGGTAAAACAAACCTTTTGGTTGTTGCATGTAAATTATTTCCTCCAAATCACCATGGAGAAACGCAGTCTTCACATCTAGTTGTTCTAACTCCAAGTCATGCAAACACACCAAAGCAAGAAGCACTCGAATGGAACTATGCTTTACAACAAGGGAAAAAACTTCATTAAAGTCAATACCTTACCTTTGTGTAAAGCCTTTTGCTACAAGTCTTGCTTTGAACTTTGTCCCATCTTTCTTCTTATATATCCACTTACAACCCACAATCTTTTGAACAACCGGTTTCTCAACAAATTCCTAAGTCTGATTCTTGTGGAGGGATTTTAGCTCTTCTTTCATGGCACCAATCCATTGTGATGCTTCATCACAACTAGCTACCTCATGGAATGAACTAGGTTCCTCTTCATCAATGCTTTTTGTCATATTGAATGTAAAAGCAACAAAATCATCATACCTTTCTAGTGTTTTGATTTGTCTTCTTGGCCTATCTCTGGCTAATATATACTCAGGTTTTATTATTGTGACTTCATCATGTATCTCCTCTAGATTCCGTTCAAGGGCATTAGTTTCAAGCTCCACCTTTTTGTTAACACCATGAACTTCAACTTTATTATCATGGTCCTCATGTGGTCTTGGGTTAAGTATGGTTGTCTCATTAAAGATCACATCTCTGCTAATCATGAGCTTTAATACCTTAGGGTCTCACAACCTATACCCTTTTACTCCATCTTGATAGCCTAAGAATATACATTTCTTAGCTCTTAGCTCCAGTTTCCCTTCACTAACATGAGCATAAGCTAGACACCCAAATACACACTACATTGAATAATTTGTTGTAAAGCTTGACCACATTTTCTCCGGGGTCTTACAATCAATAGTCGTAGAAGGAGACCTATTCACCAAATAACATGCAGTATTAACTGCCTCTACCTAAAATTGTTTAGGCAAACCTGCATTTGAGAGCATACAATGAACTTTCTCAAGCAATGTTCTGTTCATTCGTTCTGCTACACCATTTTGTTGTGGTGTATGTCTCACAGTTCTATGGCGAGCTATTCCTTCATTTGCATAGAACTTATTAAACTCCCTATTGCAAAATTCCAACCTATTATCTGTCCTGAGTCGTTTGACCTTTTTTTCCGTCTGTTTCTTTACTAGATATTTCCATTGCTTGAATTTGAGGAATACATCACTCTTTTGTTTCAAGACAAAAATCCAAACTTTCCTTAAATAATCATCACTAAAAGTTAAGATGTACCTTGCTTCACCATGAGAAGGAACACTTGACGGGCCCCATAGGTTTGAATGGATATAATCAAGAGTCTATCGCATTCTGTGAACTCCAGTGTTAAATTTTACTCTGCATTGTTTTCCATAAACACAATGCTCACGAAAATCTAGCTTCCTAGTTCGTTGTCCACCAAGCAAGCCTCTCTTGCTAGGCTCATCCATTCCACGCTCACTCATATGGCCTAACCTCATATGCCATAAACGAGTTTGATCAAGATCAGAAATTGAAGAAACCGTGGCTACACCTACCACCGTGCTGCCTTGTAAGATATACAATCCATTGTTCAACTTTCCCTTCATAACTATTAAGGCACCTTTAGAAACTTTTAAGACTCCACCTTATAAGCAACCAAAAGAGTTTAAAGTTTTTAAAGAAATTAGATTCTTACGAAGTTTGGGGACATACCTCACATCATTTAATGTTCTCACAATACCATCAACCATCTTGATTTACACTGTACCTTTACCAACTATGCTACAAGCACCATCATTCCCCATCAGAACTTTGCTACCTTCAATATCTTGGTATGTGACAAACCAATCTCTGTTAGGAGTCATGTGGAAAGTACATGCTGAATCAAGAATCCAATCATCATCATTGACATTAGATGAAACATAGAGAACATTTCCACCATCTGATTCTTCTGAGGCAATAGCTGCTCCACCAAACTCTGAAACACTTGTTGTTTCTCTCTTGAGCTTTGGGCAGTTTCTTTTCCAATGCCCTTCTCTCTAACAATTATGACATCTATTATTATTCTTATTTTTGTTGCGTGACTTAGAATGATTTCTTTGGAAACTCTTTTTCCTTTCCTTCATTCTTCCTCTTACCATTAAACCTTCACTTGAGCTAGAACCACCATAGGAATCAATAATTCGCCTTTTTAATTCCCAAGATTGTAAGACCGTTTTTACTTCCTTCATTGATAGTGAGTTTCTTCCGAAAATTATTATGTCTACAAAATTTTCATAAACTCTTGGCAAAGAACTAAGGAGAAGAACAGCTTGGTCCTTGTCATCCACTGCAACATCAATATTTTTTAAACTAAAAATAATTTGGTTGAAATTGTTTATATGTTTATGAATGGACTTGCCTTCATGCATTTGCATGGTATATAATTGTTTCTTCAAACAGAGACGATTATGTAGAAACTTTGTAATGTACCGACTTTCAAGCTTTGCCTAAAGTGTGTCAGCAGTCTTTTCTCCAGAGACTTTTCCTAAAACTTCATCACCTAGTGATAACAATATTATGCTATGTGCATTCTTTATTATCGCATTCTTTTGTGTAAGTGTAAGCTCGACTGACAACTTTTCTCAACGTCAAACTTCGCAGATGCCATAGCTCTGATAGTAGTTTGTTGTAACAAATTGTCTTTGACATCGATAATTTACACTAAAAAGAATCTCTCTTATTAATGAGAAAAGAAAATAACTACAAAGAATTCTATTTGAATTCTTAATATCTCTCACAATGTAACTCTCTATTGTTTCCCGTTGGAATGATTTTGTACAAAGCATAATGATACTTTTATATATGCATGGTTTATATTAAATTACTCATAATAGAAAATGCTATTATATTCAAGGATATTTAACAAATGATTTTGGTCCCTTAGTTTTAAAATGGCAATTTTGGTTCCCTAGTTTTAAAAAATGGCAATTTTGGTTCCCTTGACCAATTATTAACTAATAATTATGATTAATAGAGTTATTGAGTTAATTAAAAATTATTATAAAAAATGTAATAATTTTTTACACAAAGAAAATATAATTAAAAAATATAAAAAAATCATTTTTAACATTAAAAAAATTGTTAATTACCAACCATAAAAAAATTATTTTTAATATTAAAAAATAATAAAATCATGTATTTGAGAAATTAGGAGGATCAAAATTACAATTTAGCCCCTTTTATTTATCAACTCACTAAGCCATGAGTAATTTGGCTTTTTTATTGCTTAAATATATGTTTTTGGTCTATGTAAATTTGTGTTTTTTCATTTTTGATTCATGTACAAAAAATCATTTTTAATCCTAGTAAGTTTATGTTTTTTTTTTTTTTAATTTTATTTCCTTCAAGGTTCTTTTTTTTTTTTTTTCATTTTTAGTCTATGTAAATTTGTACTTACATGAACCAAAATTGTAAAACTACAAATTTACCTAATTTATCTAAAGTTAAAACAATATAAGCCTTTTTTATATAAAGAATTTTGACATTCAAATATAGTAGTATTGTAAATTGAATATTTAATTTTGGCACATACCATGACAACAACAAACCTATCAGTTGTTGGCTCTGGTCCAATATGAGCTCCTAATGACATTCATTAGAAAAAAAAAAATCAGTAACATACATTGCATATATATATATATATATATATATATATATATACCATCTTTTAGTTTTTTTTTTTTTAAATTAACACTTAAAGGTTAATTACTTGTTAAAACCATTATATTGAAGAGAAATAAAAGATAAGGATGATGGGTAATTTTTTTTATCTATAGAATCATACTCATATCTGAGAATTTTTAATAACTCTTACATTATTCAATTAATTTAACTAGACTAATTTAGTAGTGGAGAGTAATTTTTTAAAGGTACTACTGAAATAATTTATCTTTTCTTTTATGTCGATGTGTTTGTATTACATATAAAGAAGTTAAGGTTGGAGAATCACTTGCCTGGATAACTGCTTTTAAGCATATGTTTAATAAATGTTGTTTTCCCAGTTGAGTATTGACCCAAAAGCAAAATCATAGGTTTGGCATCAAAGTCACTATTTGTCTGAAATGAGAAAGGAATAAAATCAATAAATAACCTAATTATATATATTGTGGTTTCACTACATGATTGAATTAATAAATTACGCAATATAAAATAACAAGTCATGTCTCTCAATTAAATAAAATCACCTACTAACCAATTGAGGAGATACAAAATCATTATAGAGGTAAGTAACTTCTAAAGGCTTCAACTTTTGAAGGTAAAGTCTCTTTAAACCATCTATAATTGATGTCACTGAGGAAGCAGGCACCTATCGACATATACACAAAAAAATATAAGTGAAAAACTATATAAACACATTTGACAAAATTTAAAAACCTGGAAATAGCAAGTAACTAGTAAAATGTGAAAAAACAAAAATATGAAAAAGAATTACTCAAAAACCTATATACATAAATGTCATAATACAAATCAGAAAAAATCTAAGATGAAAAAATAATTATACATACCAAAATAAGATGTGTATAATTACATGTTGATACATCAAATACTTCTTGTTCAATGTCGAGCATTACCAACACTAACTTATGTTGTATATAAATATACAAGTACAATGATATTGTTGGTTTAAGTCCCATAATAAGAGTTAAAACCCAAATTCAATGAAGCATGGACATTTCAAAATTTTGCTACTGTATAAATATATGATTTTTTTAGTTACTATTCAAATTCTAGCATTTGACAAATATATAGAAATTTTAACCAAACATCTAATTCTTTTGCTTTCAATAAAGGTAAGAAAATGCTTACCTTTTTTGCTGACTTTGCAGCAAACCAATAACTTGTAGGTGATGGTTGAGGAGGACTAACTGCGTGACTACCAGTGAGTGAATTTGGAATTTTAAGATAAAAAAAAATAGAAATAAAAAGGAGCAAAAATAATATGAATTCATGCCCTTGATCATTAAAGTATATATACCACTCATTTCTTTATCTTTATGCTTGCGTTTTTTCTTCTGCACAAACAAGCCAAGTATTTGATAAGAACTTTCACTAAATGAATATAGAGTATTAACATGAAAAAAAAAAAATACTTACTGTAAGTAATACATCCAACCCATCCATTGTGGGTGGTTTTACATGTTTCATAGCTGAAATTAAAGTCAAAGAAATGTTAGTTACTTTTATAAGATATACAATAACGAGCAACAAAAGTGTGCATTGCAAAATCTTCAACTGCTACAAACAATACACTTATCAAACTAAACAATAGAAACACAAAGTTACATGTATAGAACTCACCATCACTAGTTAGCAGATCATGTGTTACTGAGTGTCCACATTGTCCTAAAGAAATGAGCTATAACTTAAATGGGTTAGGTTTTGAAAATTGGTAAGAATTAGGCTTAAAAAACACAATTTGTTAAGAAAACAATTGTTTTCTACCTTCATAGCAATGACAAATTCTTGGAAACCAAGATATCCTTCCCGTTTTGAATCTGCGATGGCCCATACCTTATTTTTGTAAAGGGAGCAACAACAAAAAACAATTTAGTTAAAAAATATCAAATAAGGCAACATACACAAACCATTTATCCTTAATTCTATGCCTTATCCTAATGAAGACAAATGGTAGCATAGCCAACTTTTACATAAGATAAATTAGTAAGAATTCAAAACTGATCATTAGTAAACAGCAAATCCTGTTGGAAGAACATTGAAAAGGGAAAGAATCATTTCAAATGAACAAATGTTAAAACTAGTATCTTTAATTTAGACAAGAAAAACTATATCTGTGACACATGATTAAACATGCTAAAATGATTATGTCTTTAACCTTAATCCACAAATATAATATGTGTCTATCTATATTCCACACCTTGTTCCTATGCACCAAATAAATAAATAAAGTACAATACCTGTTTTAGCTCTTGTCGAGATAAGTTTGACATGGAAAAAAGTGTGATGGCTTCATTTCCCGTAAAACGACCATCCCCATCTGAAGACATTCAAGTGCACAATGACCCCATTATTTACAAAAGAGTAAATAGATATAAACAAATTCACTTTGCATGAAAAATATCACAAAGGATGAAACATGGTGATTAATAAAAAAAAAAAAAAAAAAATGTTAACCACAACTATGCATACAATCATTTTACGTGCATTTATCTTTTTCAGTTATAAAAAAAGATTAGAAAGAAATCACCATATCGAATCCTATGAATTTCAATGATCATAGAAGACAATAAAGATTGAAAAATTATTCAATGAACAACCTGCATCTGCATAATTGAACCACTCTTCATAAAGGTTTTGATACTCTTTGAAACTTGAATCGTATGGCACTATATCAAGTTCCATTATCTGAATAATAATACAATTTTTTTTTTCCTTTTATGATTTGCGGTGAGAGAGGAAGAGGGGCCGTAGATGCATGCAGAGGGTTGGTTACACGAGAAAGGATTCTATTGTTGATGTTGTTCGAAACTGGAATTGATGCAAATTTGATGATTTTATATTGTCAATGTTGATGCCTACTATTAAGCTACGTGTTGAAAATCTAGAATTTAAACTTTCGTTAATAACTGCATATGAACGCGCCAAGTGAGGAAATAATGTTGGTATTTTCTTATAATTAGGTTTGGAAAATGGTTGGTAAAGTTACTACACAGCTCATCATCAAACATTCATTCATTAGAAATAGTTATATAGTCAAGCAATTTAAGTAGTGCGTATGGTTAAAGGATTACTCAAAATATACTTACAATTTGTTCTCTCTTAAACTTCTATTAGATATAAGTTTTCCATATGTTACTCGCTAACATTGTTATTGTAAAAAAAAAAAGTTCCGTTGTTATTGTTGGAATTTACAGGTTGAGGCAAATGCATAGGCAAATTCATATAACTTCTTAAAATTTATTTTCTATGCCCTCTCCTTTTTTTTTTTTCTTTCAATAAGTTCATAATTTTGTATATTTCTCTAATCCTTAAGTTTTATACTTAAAGAAATATTAGTAATGTATTTTTAAGATTTATTATTATGACATTATCTTGTTAAATTTTTTTTTTTATTATTATTATTATTAGGTGAGTAAGACTCACATGATATTTCACCAAATAATTAAAAAAGTATTAAAAGTAAAACTATCAAATAACACTGCACTATTTTTCACTAAAGGAGTGGGAATAGCAATAAAGAGAATAGGATAGCTTAACTGGGCCAGAAAGCCCAAAGGGTTAGGACAGTGAGAGTCCACAAAAAGTAAAAACTAAAAGAACGAAACGGCAACGCATCTTGTTTTTCTTCTCTTCCATTTTTCAGTTTCTCTGTTTCTTATTCGTTAGATCTCATCGGCAAGTCCATTTCGCGCCACCGTCGACGAAGCTCCGACCACCGCCTTTGGTTTCCTCACTTTCTCGCTCTTCTTCTTCTCAGGTCCCTTCTCTATCCTCTCTCTTTCTCTCTCTCTCGATCTGCTGAAATTTCAAGTTAGATCTTCAGATTTCGTACCCATTTCACGATTCTTCGCATTCATTAGAAATCTCTCTCCTTTTTGGACAATTTTTTTCACTTAATCTCTGTTACATGCTTTTCCCCAATTGTTTCTGTCAGATGCTGCTTTTTTCAATGAAAAACTTTTTTTTCCCCATTGTTTGTTCTTTTACGGGGTTTGTTGTTTTTAATTTTGCGAATTGCTTGCGATTCTGCTGTCGCTTATCGATCAAGATTGGCACGAATTTTCGTTTCACTTTTTCCACTGCGAAATTCGGTGAAATTTTGTGCAAAATAAAATAAATAAATTTCTGGGTTTTCAGCTTTATATCTGCTTGTGAACAGGGTTTTACTTTTGGTTATTATGGTTTTGTTGATAAATTCGTAATTATGTATAGTGAATTGTTGTTTGAAGTTTGAATAGTTGTTTATCCTTCACTGTCTTTTATGGTAAGATTTGTTTTTCCTTTTCAACATTGGATGTGACTAGTTAACAGAGGGTTTAGTCTGGTTTTGTTTAATTTATGTTAGCTAGTTTCATTTGCAAATGGTTTGTTTGAAAGTTAAAACTAACTGTTTGAATTATGTGTGTTGGTGGCAGAAATATGCCTTCTCAGAAGGTTGAAACCGGTCATCAAGACACGGTCCATGATGTTGCAATGGATTACTATGGTAAGAGGCTGGCCACGGCTTCATCAGATCACACAATTAAGATAATTGGAGTGAGCAACACAGCCTCTCAGCATCTAGGAACTTTGACTGGTCACCAAGGACCTGTTTGGCAAGTGGCATGGGCTCACCCTAAGTTTGGTTCTCTACTTGCATCGTGTTCCTATGATGGCCGTGTCATTCTATGGAAGGAGGGTAACCAAAATGAATGGACTCAAGCTCATGTGTTTGATGAACACAAGTCATCTGTGAATTCAATTGCTTGGGCGCCTCATGAGTTGGGTCTTTGCTTGGCTTGTGGCTCGTCTGATGGGAATATATCTGTTTTCACCGCAAGAGCAGATGGTGGCTGGGACACTGCAAGGATTGATCAGGCTCATCCAGTTGGTGTCACTTCAGTGTCATGGGCGCCATCAATGGCACCCGGAGCCCTTGTCGGTGCAGGGTTGCTTGACCCTGTACAGAAGCTGTGCTCTGGTGGTTGCGATAACACTGTGAAGGTATGGAAGCTAAACAATGGACTCTGGAAGATGGACTGCTTCCCTGCACTTCATATGCACACAGATTGGGTTCGAGATGTTGCGTGGGCACCCAATTTAGGACTCCCTAAATCTACCATTGGTAGCGCTTCGCAGGACGGTAAAGTGATTATATGGACCGTGGCGAAAGAAGGGGATCAGTGGGAAGGGAAGGTTTTGAATGATTTCAAGACACCTGTTTGGAGGGTATCATGGTCATTGACAGGAAACATACTGGCTGTGGCTGATGGGAACAACAATGTGACATTGTGGAAGGAAGCAGTAGATGGGGAATGGCAACAGGTGACAACAGTGGAGCCGTAGAGTGTGATTTTTCAGGTCTTGTTTATTAATTTGAAAATGGTTAGAATTTTCGTTTTGAAATATAGTTGACATCTTGTTTCGTTGGATATTATACAGTTGAGTAATCGTGCTTCATAATGCACTAGTTCCTTGACATTTGTGATCCATTGAGTATTCTGTGCTTGGAGGAATGAAGTTAATAGTTTGAGTTGTTTTAAGATTTAGAAAGATGTTTTCCAAGTATATAATGTGACAACATCTTATATTCCGGGCGTTGCATAAATTGATGGCTGTTGCGTTTAATTTTGGATTCTCATGATTAATCAATCGCCCTTACTAAGCATCCTTGATGATTTGGTTTATAACTGAGCCTAAAAACATAATGTGATCCATGTAATCAACCTTACCTAGTGGGGTATAGGTAAGGCTATTTTTATTGATGTTGCATTACATAGCTAGGGTAAGGGTAATATCTTTTATTTTACAACAATATATACGGTTTAGTACTTCATAATTTATAATACAAATTGCTCTTTGCTCTCTCACAATCTATTTTAGTTACTCTTCCTTATTAAAAATTAAAATTAATAGAAATTATCAATTTTGGTGAGTCACACATGTTTTAAGGATATTTAGTTGAGATTTATCAAAATTGTTAAATTTCAATAAATTTCACAAGTCAGAATTTTTCTTTATAAAATAATTAATTAAAAGTACAAATAAAAACAGAAAATCAAACAAAATGCCCTGTTAGCTGGCAATTGGGAGCAATAGATCAAACATAAGGGATTCACAAGCTGTCCTTTTTTTGTTCTGTGGTCCTGATTGATACAATGATACATCATAAATAATAAATATTAATAATGAAACCAAATAAGATTCTTCAAGAGATATCTATGGTTTTCCCAAGCAGGCAAAGAACTAGAGACAGTTCAATGCCGAATATTGTGTGGAGCGTACTCCTATCCAACATGAATCCGTACAGTGTAATCCCTGCCCTGTTATCCTCAAAGTAATTTAATGCAAAGATAGGGTATAACGTGAGTAAATAAACATTTGTGATAACCATCGTATGATTATCCAACAGTTTAGAAAATGAGACAGGTATACTAATCAAACAGCAGATGCTGCAAGAAGTAGGCGTGCTTCACTGTTTAGTGATCTCAAGTACTATGGTCTTCTGGTTGAAGATGAAAAGCAAAATGTTAAACTAAACTATTTGGAGTCAGTTGTTAACTCCTCCATTGGGTGATTCGTTTCCACCATACTTGTAGGAAAGGAAATGGCATTGCTGATTTGCAGTAACATTTGTTCATTTTGAATGTTTGTCCTTCGCCTATTAATTGCTGTTTTGTTAGCAAAATGTATTATTAGGAGTTGTTGTTCCTAGGCTTTAGTTTTGCTTGTAATTTTTCATACTCTTTATTACAACAAATTATCATTAAAATATAAATATGTCTACTGCACAAAATAAATAAACAGAGTACACAACCTACTTTAGTTCTTGTGCGAGGATTGATCAGGCTCATCCAGTTGCACTTCATATGCACATGGATTGGGTTCGAGATGTTGCTTGGGTACCCTAAATCTACCATTGGTACAGCATGCTTATTAACCACTTTGGTACAGCCACACCCTTAAAAGTGGATGTGAAAATTCAAGTGATGAGCTTTCAAAGCAAAATTCTATATAGATTTTTAAGGGAAATAGTATGGTATAAATAAAAACGAGTTACGGTTTCACGTCTAGCAGTTTTGTTGAAAAGTGTTGTGCATTTTTAATCACCATCATTCTATGTATGGTATAGTATGATGTCATAAGATTGATAAATTACGTATTCATATAGATTTTTATCCCTTTTTTTACAAGGTATTTTAGGATTTCTGTGAAATATTTAATCTTTTTTTTTTCATTAATTGTCTACTTGTCATTACTAAATATTTTAAGTATTTATGTGTTTTTTTTTTTATTGATAGGGATGCATAATACTCTTTGAACTTTAATGTTTTTATATCATTCACTAACATTAATGATTATTAATAAAGATAAATTTGATACATTAGTAATATTTTTGAAAAATTCAATAAAATTAATTGAATTAAATTTTTTTATTAGTCTTTATGATTAATGTTAAAGTGTCTTGTAATATGGAAGAGAATACTAAACTGACACTTAAAGTTTCTTTTCTCAATATATATTTTTAATTTGTGCACACTTGACAAAAAAAAAATTGTGTTTACGTTCAAATGTTCATGGAGCATAATTATGCTTTACATGCATTACGAGCAAAGGAAAACCAAGGCTAGAATACATTATTATTGATACTTACAAAACAACCCCACCAAAAATAAAAGAAAATGGTAATTAGAGGATTCAGAAAAACACAAGAAACATATACACAATATACTCCTAATTAAAAGGGACGATGAAACAAAAATTCTTAAAAAAAAAAACCTTAAGATGTATTTGATTTGTTCCTTATTTTTATTTTAATTGATATATTTTGGTACATAATAGAAATGATGATTCTCTTCTGATTTAGCTTCTTTTTTTTTACATCATCTTATTTAGCTAAGACGACCGCAAATTGAGAGTATATAAAAAGAGAGCGTCGTTAACATTTATTTTATATTTTATAAAATTAAAATGAGAATTATTAATTAAAAACAAAAATAAAAATAGAAGCAGCACTGCTAAATGCTAATTAACTTGTCGTCCATCTGGCAATTGGGATTCACAAGCTATATTATTCTTTACTTATTCAATAGAGCCTATGGTTTTCCCAAGCAGCCAAAGAACTAGAGACATTTCGATGCCGAATATTGTATGCAGCGTACTCCTATCCAACGTGAATCCGTACACTGTAATCCCTGCCCTGTTATCCTCAAAGTAATTTACTGCAAAATGTCAAAACGTCACTAAAAGCACATCAGAACCAGTTTCTAACTAATAATGCAATATATATATATATGGGAAGTGAAGTTATTACCAAGAGCTTGTCTCTTCTGATATGAGATGGTGCTATAAGCATAGGATGGGATCAACTTGGTAGTGTTAATTTCATCTTCTTCATCACCAGCTTCATCAGTTTCTGAGTCCCCATCGGTTCCCACATTAGGAAACACTGTTTCATGGGAACTATGAGGAGCCATTGGTGTCTCACCTTCCGTCAGATCAACTCCATCAAAAGAATCCAACGTCGCACAGACGTGCCACTTGGCAGCAAGCCCCGTTATCGCTTGTGCTTTGTGTGTGATCTTCGTGGCGCTACGCAGCAATATGCACAGCGCAGAAAGGAGTGTCACTGAGCACAGCTGCACAGGAATATAAAGTTAGGTCATCAAATAGGACACGTCTTCATCTTACTTCAATCACATAAAGCATACCGCAAGTTCACCGCTCTCGTAAATGTTCGTATCTTGCGTTTGCTTCGTTGTGACGACTAGGCACGCCAACTGGCTTCCAGTCACCAATACGAGACCGAGTAGAATGAACGCGCGGAACCTGTGGCTTATGATTCGCAGGTGCCTCCTGATCCTAAGGTGCTCTGACATCACCGACGCTACATCGGAGTCCACGTGGAAGAATCTCGCGAAGTCGCGCAGCCGTAAGATCTGGAGGTGGCAGATCAGACGGAACAGAACGCACACCAGGAAGATCACCGTCGTACGGTACAGCCACGACCACAGTTCCAATATGCACGCCACCGCATCGCTCACGTACACGTTTCCTAAGAAGGGGATTTGTGAGCCTCCGGATGCGTACCACCATACCTTGTATGCACACTCGGCCACGAAACATGGCCCCACAAACACCAAAAGGATCTTCATTGACCTCTGCTTTCCAATTTCCACACACACAATTAAAAAAGTCACTTTATATTTAGCTAATTATAGGAATTTTGTCACTTACTATTAATGTGAGGTGATAAATCATACTTGATGTGGTGCATATATTAGAAAATAATGTAGTGATGTTTCCGCAAAAAGATTGATCCAATTCTCATACATTGTGTGGGGAACATAATGTAGTGTAAAAGATTAAAGATGGTTCAAGAGAAAAAAGAGTATGCACTTAGAGAACAAAAGTTGATGAGTGCTTTTCAACTTTCCTGCTACTTCCTTTTGTTAATACTAAATAATTTTAACTTGTATAAAAAACAATAAATTAAACAACTTCTAGTATATATATAATGATCGGAGTGCGTAGAAAACTCAAGTAACAAAACAGGAAAGAGTAGCACTATTTACATATATATTAATGTTTTTTCATATCAATTTTACATCAAGTAACAATAATATAATTATTGATGGAAAAAGAGTATAAAGTAATATGCTATTGGTCATGTTAGAAAGAGTCCAGTAAAAGTTTTTTTTTTTTTTTTTCAAAAGAAATCGGTGTTGTGTATGCTTCGGAATCTGAGTTGTTAATGGAAATGCAAATGCCGCAGAAAGTAACAGTTATGATAAGGAATTTAAAGTATATTATAATAATAATTGAAAAAGAAAAGAGAATAATTAATTAAGGATGGAGAGAATGAGAATGGGATACATTGAGCTGCGCCATGTAGTTGGTTCTGACGGTCTCGCTCTCATCGCAGAGCTTATCGAAGAAGAGGAACCTCCGGAGGCCGTACTTGCGGACGAAGCCGGCGAGGCAGAGGAAGGAGAGGGCAGAGACGGAGGTGAGGGAGAGCTGCACGACGGCGTCGTAGGGGCGGGTGTGGCGGGCGTCGCAGTCGGGGCAGGCCAAGAAGAAGTGCGACGCGGCGGGGACGGCGATTCCCAGGAGTACGAACAGCGTCCACGAGAGCGCGGCTGTGAAAGGGTTGGACTGGTCCACGCACATCCACCGCAGGTACCACCGGAACGTGTGGAACTCGTCGTTCGGGTGGGACACGCTGCGGTTGAACTTGCCTCGCCGATCCAACAGCGCCGTCGTGGCGGTGGTGTCGTTCATTGCGAATGGAAATAAATGATTGAGTGAGCGAAAATAAACAGCTAGCTAGCTTCGCTGACTATGGACGCAGGAATTTTTATGCCACAGTTAGATTTTGTAATCGCGAGACAAGGACGGAAAATATATATAGATGTTCATCAGTAATTACTAATTAATAATAAAATGAGAGATATATAAAGACAAAAACAAGGAGTGTTTATGTATTATTAATTAGGATAAATTAAAGACTTATATTGTTGAGAATAAACAACAAAACCGAATGACTCTCTCCCTAACCTCTCAATCAAGATTCTGTTTTCATTGATTTAGAAGTGAAAGATTTTAAGCATAAGATACAGAATTCATTTCATCGAATACCAACCAAATCAGTTGTGTGGCAGATTAGAACATATACAGCAAAGAGGAGAATTAACTTAAATAACTTCCTAACCAAGTTACCCATACCAACACACACATATAATTGGATATAGGGAAAATAGGGAGAAGAAAAAAATGTGATAGGTGATGAATTAAGAAAGGAAAAGAGCAGTTGAAGGAATTATAAAGACTAATTAATCTGAAATATACGAGTAAGTTTATAAGAGAATACTTAATTAAACTGTTTATTATCTCCCACTTCGTCCTTTTTTTTAATGTATAGAATTAACTTTGCTTTAAAAAAAAATTAAACTGTTTATTATAACAAACAGAATCAATTTAGTGTCTTTTTTTTTTTAATTTCTGCAACGATGTTGTGTTGTCCACTGTCTAGTAAGGGACAAAAGGAAATAATCAAAATGGCATGATTTCATTGGTGTTGGAGATGGAATGTAGGTTTATGATCTGGCTGATTATGTAACTAGGATTTTTAATGTATGAAGAGGACACTTCACATGATTTTCAATTTTTATAAATAAAAAAAAATTGTTTATATGCTCTTTTTGTATTAAAGATTGTTCTCTCACGTTAATTTTTAAATTGGCTAGTTAATTAATGAAATGATGTGGGTTTTCCCCTGAATCACCGGAATGATAGAAATTTTGTAGTGAAAAATCTCATAAGCTAGCGACGGACCAGCTGGTTGGGACCAATCCATCACATGGGAAGGGGGTGAACCAATACAGTGCATCCATTTGTATACAAAACATTGATACGTGTAAGCTGAGAGATTCCTTGTGTGTGTAAACCATGATATCACAACACAATAAACTAAACCAAAATGAAGTTGATTAACCTCATGTCCAATAAATTAGTAGCCACTGTGCCAGCTGGTTAGAGCCGTTTTGTGATTGTCAACTGGGCTGGTTTAAAAGTGGTTGTACTAAGTGCTAACCATGCAAACACATAGATTGGCAGCTAGCACAACATCATTTGCTTTTAGATTTAATATGGTTTTCACCTCTTTGTAGGAAATATTTAAAAAATTCAAAGAACTTTGATCTTGACTAAAACCTACTACTACATCAAATCTTAACTTTGGAGATAGGATTGGGATGGTAGCACCTTCAAGGCTAAACTCTTGGAATATTAATGGTTAGTCTTGTGCCATGTGGATATGTTCTTTCGTTGTTACTTGTACGTGTCTACATTAGTAACATGGTTAGTATAATAATAATAATAATAATCAGTATAGATATGTTAGTTAACTTTAAATTAAGTCAATAATATCTTTAAAGTTAGTCCATATAATTATATGAAGCGGTGATTTATAGTAAATTCAATGTTATAAACTATGACAGGTGATTAATTCACTTCTTTTTTTTTTTGGGTGAAAAAGGTGATTAATTCACATGAAGTATTGAGTTAATGAATAACTTATGAATTTGACTTGACCTGACCCAAAACATTTGTTCAAGTTCTAATTATGGCTTCCTAAGAGGTAATGTTGTGGTCTTAAGGAAGCCGTTTCACTTTTTCACAGTCAAAATAAAAAAATAATTTACTCCATCAAAAAATTATAAATAAGAATTTATAATTGTTGATAAAACTGTTGCAAATATTATTTCAAATTTTAAAATGTTTTAAAAGTTGGACTGATGATAAAATTGTTGAGAATATTATTTCAAAGTTTAATTAATGGTCTAATTGTGATTAAACTGAGGTCAAATTAATAGTAATTAAATTTATATTTTTAATTTACATTTTTTTAATTAAGTGATAAAGTTATTGACTGATATTTTATTGTTTTATTTTTAACGTATTATATGCTATTTAATATATATACACACGGTACGTTAAATTAATAATATAATTTTTAATTAAAAAATTATAGAGGTATTGGGGTCCTAAATTTCACTTCTAATGTTATTTAATTCTATCTTTTATCCTCTAACGATATAGACGAGTATCCATTTTGATGCAATTGAATTTTATTCATTGATACATACAGGGAGATTAGTCCAATGTTCCGTTGCAGACAGTCACAAACATTTGTTCTGTTTTGAGGGGTTTTGGCGAGTTGAAACACTGCTGATAAGGAAAGCAGCGTTCAAGTAACACCTCAGCATCCCCACTGGAACATGCTTGAATTTCACTCAATGTTGTTGTTGTTGCCTTGCCCCCATGCCAACAACTAGAACAAGCATCAGAACACCTACACTACTAACTTTCTTCTCTTGCAACTTTGTTGTGTGTAGTATTTCAAACTTCTTATCAGCCACATTCATAGCAGGGCCTTACTTATACTAAGTCCATTTTTGTTTTTTATTATTTCTTCAAATGTAGTCAAAACTCTTAAATCTTTTAGGGGAGTTTTTTTTGTTGACTTTTCATACAAAATTTATTGCCTACTCTTGTCGATTAGTATTAGTAATATTTTTTTGGGTGTGGAAAGTAATAATTAACGATATTCAAGGGAAAACTCATTCAAAAACAAGTTAGCCAGTGGAAAATAATAAATTAATTAAATTATGATATATATATATATATATATTAAAAAAATTATAAAAAAATCATCATAACCAAAATAAATAACAAATACAAAATATTCCAAGATACTTTTGACTTATTCAACAAACCTCTAATTTTATTATATTTGTTTCACAATACACATGTGTTCCACGTCATTTTTCGTTCATAAAAGTAAAATACATTAATAAATTTGTTTCAGAAAAAAAAAGATAAATTAAAATTAATTCTTGAATGGATAAAATGTGCAAATGATATTAATTTGTCACACAAAAAATGTTATTTGGATTACTAACTCAAATGATTAATTTGTCACTAAAATATTAATAAATTAATTTGTCATTTTAAAAATTGATTTTTTTTACTAGACTATATTAATATAGGAGTTGATTGTACTTTAGTTCATAAATATATCAGATATTATAATGATATGGAATTAAGTAACTTTGTTACGAAATTTATTTATTAATAAGTTATAAATTTTCCAACTATCAATTGTTTATATATTGATGGTACAAAACATTATACAATAACTAATAAAAATTACAATCAAAAGGCTGAATAATTAAATTGTTCTATGACAATAACGATAATTATTATTAAAAGAATTTCATTATCTATCACTTAGTGAAAATCATAATAGTTTGCTTGTTTTTAAATGTTTTTAAATGGATATGCACACTAAATCTCCATGAACATCCTGTAACGTTTAAATTTGTCACTAGTGGCCAAAGAAGGCCAAAACATCAAACGATGGAAGACTTAATTTGATAATTGAAAAAAAAAAATATAACAAATGAGATTTATTGGTATTTTAACCAAGTAGTCAAAAATCAAACTTGTTTTTGACAAATTAGGATGTGTTTGTTTGATATGAAATGTGAGGAGTGAAAATAAAAGAGAACTTAAACGAGATAAAAGTAAAAAATGATAAATTTTTGAAATAGGTGAAAAAATATTCAAATAAAATGAAAGTTTGTGAGTCTAATATGAAATACGTTTATTTTAAAAGTGAAAGGAAAAATAATAAAAGTGACTTTTATCTCTTTTTATTTTTTTTTCTTTTATTATTTACCTAACTATTTTAATTCAAAATTTTAATCTTTCTTTTATTTATACCAAACAACTTAATTTTTACTTTATTTTCAATGCTCTTTCATTTTCTATAGTTTTATCCATTTACCTTTACCTCTACCAAACACAATCTTAGTCATTTGTGTAATATTTTATAAATAAACTATGCAAATTTTTTCAAATAACAAATTAATTCATCTATATTTTGGTGATAAATTAATTGATAAATATTTCGTTGACAAATTAATCATGTAAATCAATAACATAAATGATACTCTTTTTTTTTATATATTAGTCACAAAATTTCATGCCACACAAATACAAATATTAAACTTAACATATAAAATTTTATAAAATAATTAATATAACACTTTTTACACGTTCAAATATTAAATTTTATCGTATTATCTTTTAGGATGAATCTCTTCACCTAGAAATTGTTTTTTTTTTTTTTCACTATTAAAAATGCCAAAGCCAATTAAGATTTCTTCCTTCCTAACTTACCCAAAGCATGTTTTAATTAACACACCACCTAGCACTAATCAAAGTTACTTCACTTGCACCCACCAGCACCAAACCCTATCCTCTCACCCTCAACATCATACAGTACCTCTAGTGTTTTCTGTTGCACATTCCCAAATATCGTAACATCATTATCATTATCATTCGCAGTAAAAGCCAAACACAACTGTTGCGCACTCACAGCGATGAGTATCCCTACCGCCGGAAGCTCTACCGTGACGTTGCCGGCAAATGCAAAATCTATCGCCGGAAATGAAATCTCCGTGTACCCACTGAAATCATAACACGTGTCGAGGAAGCCTACCTTGCTGGGGGCGGGGTACATCACCATGCCCCGTCGGAATGTGGTGCGGAGCGCGTCGTAGACGGTTTGGGGGAGTCGTGTGATCGTGGTGCCGGAGTCGATGATGGCGCCGCCGACGGAGAAGGAGGAGGAAGAGACGGGGAGAGCGTCGCCGCCGACGGAGATCGCGACGATGTCGAGGCCGTAGAAGGAGGCGTCGTTGGAGATGGTAGTAAGGGGGGTGTAGCTGAGGCTACCATTGGCAGCAGCGCCAAAGGAGAGGTGGCCGGTGGAGCTGGAGGTTGAGGGGAGGCAGTACGAGAATGTTTTGTTGTAAATTGAGGAGGTTTGTTGGACAAAGGAGATAGGGTGGCGACCGAGGCCCAGGATGCCGGCGGAGCCGTTGAAGAGGCCCTCGTTGTCTTGGCCGCAGCCGAAGAGGAAGTCGTCGACGATGTCAGTAATGGTGGCGGTGATGGTAAGGCGTTCGCGGCTGAAGTAGCCCACGGAGGCGGAGTTGTCACCATATAAAGTGCCATATATGCATGCTTTTGTTGATGAGGAGCATCCTAACGCCAATCCTGCATGCAAAATGTTAACCACATTATCTCACGCACTTAATCAAATATTGTAACCCTTTTGGTTGAAAAGTTATTAAATGACATTTTCTCACACACCAGATTAATCAGCTATGATATTTATTAAAATTAATAAATTTTAATCAGAAAAAAAAAAAAGAGTATTTGAAAGAGTGTAGTGGGCACTCTCGATAATCAAATATTGCAATATGGTTGAAAAATTATTAAATGATCCTTATCACATATATAGTTCCTAATTAATTATCACATAACATTCAAATATTATAAAAAAATAAGTACATGTCATTTAGGAATTGGTTGAGATAATTTAAATATAGTTTCTTCATTTCTATCTATATTAAAAAGTAAAGGATTTACCCGCAGAAGAGAGTTGAGTGCAGAGGGAAGATGTGCATGAAATATTGGTATACGATGAAGAGTTTGATGGATCAAAGATCGCATCTTGCTGCGTGTAGCAAGAACCAGCACAGGGTTGACATTGAGTCCATGTAAGATCACTACCTGTGTCAAATTCTAGTGACAAGTCCCTCTTGGGTGTACCAAGACCAACAACAACAACATAGTTTCCAGACCCAATAAGGATACCAGACTTGGCGGGTAAGGTAGCTGTTGTTGACTCCAATTCCTTCACACTATTCTTAGAGAGCCTAGAGTGAATATACTTTACCCTTTCAATGTCTAGCTTCATAATATCATCGTGTGATAATATTGTAGCATTTCCTTTGCCATTATGATTTAGTTGGGAGCATGGCCCTTCTCTGTGTACAACTTCTAATGATGCTTTCCTTTTAGGACCTGAATTGAAATTAGTGGTGCCAAATCATTAATTGTTAACCATAGTATTAAATTGATTTAACATATATAAGGATTTGACTTGAGAGTTCTTAAAGAGAAAAAACAGAGTTAAGAGTTAAAGAGTTGACCTTTGGAGGAGCCGCAAGAAGATGATGGAAATAGAGAGTTGAGGTGAACAAAATGATAATGATTAAGATTGTTGCTTTCATCGTCCTTCCTTATTGCTTGTAAGGCAAAGCTCTTCTCCAAGGATGAGAGGAAGAAGAAAAGTGCAAGAGAAGCTAAGTGGAAACAAGACATTTGGATATTGCCCATGCCAAAAGGTAATTAAGAGACTCAAGATAAATAGCTAAGCCTATTTATTATACAACAACTCCATGTCGGAATGATTGGTCCTAATTTGTAAGCTAATTCATTGATCGGGTCCAATAGACTATCAATTCTTGCACGTCACTTGATAAATATGTATAACAAACTTAGTATTGGACTAGGTTATTCTTGATAATGTCAACACTATTGCTTAAGCATTAATATTACAGTATGATGTAGACAAAATTCGAAGAAATTGACCAAACAAAGACAAAAGTAACATGGCGGAGTATTTTTGGCATTCCACAATGCAGGCCAGCCTGCGTTTTGGTGCTATAATTGATCATACTAAAAGAGAATGAAATTAAGAACATTAACGATAGTATGTTACTAACACGTAATTACATTAACTAATACTGGTGTACGACTCATATCCTAATTAAACCAAAAGATTTAGGAATCAAATCTTACCCTTGAACATGGGTAATAGTACTCAACTTGTGTACGGTCTAACGAATATTAGTTATTATATTTTAAATTGTTCAAGTCCACATCATTTCGAATATTTATAATATGTATGTATGTCATTTAACTTTAATTGTTTATTCTAAGTGTACCTCATCATTTTGAAAGAGTCAAGTCCACATCTATTACTTTATTTCTTTTTTGTTTGACACACACTGTCATAGGCATTAGTGAAAAATAAAAACCAGTATCAGAAAAATAAAATTCCACCAGGATAAAAATAAACAACAAAAAGACGTACATAATCCAAATTAAACAAGACATTTTGACTTTATTGAACAAACCTTTAATTAATAACAAGGACAAGTTCACATTTGTTTCACCTTACATATGTACAATTGCAAGCAATCGCACAGCTTGATCATGAGAGTGATATAGCAATACACCCTCCATTCCCCATATACTGTTTTTCCCACAATTAATTAATCACTATATTTTTAATTTCCCCCTTTTTTTTCTATTATTTGTCATAACAACAACAATGATAATAAATAATAATGAAAAGCCTAGAGCCAATTAAGATTCCTTTCTCCCTAACCAGCCCAAAGCATGTTTAACTATGTAACATAAATCAGTTGCAACCAGCAGCACCAAACCCAATTCTACCACCTCCAACATCATACACAACTTCTAGTGTTCTCTGTTGCACGTTCCCGAATATGGTAATGTCGCTATCGTCGCCATTTGCGGCAAAAGCCAAACAAACCTGCTTCGCACTCGCCACGTAGAGTATCCCCTGCGGCGGGAGATTCACCGTGACGCCGCCGGCGAATGAGAAATCTATCTTGGGAATGGTAAACACCTTGTATCCACTGAGATCATAACACGTGTCTAGTATGGAGAGTTCCCCGGCGGAGGGGTATTTCGACATGCCCCGCCGGAAGGCGGAGCGGAGGGCGGTGTAGGCCGTCGGGGGGAGGCGGGTGATGACGGTGCCGGAGTCAATGATTGCTCCACCGCTGGAGAAAGTGGAGGAGGAGACGGGGAGGCGGGAGCCGCTGACGGCGATGGAGGCGATGTCGAGGCCGTAGAAGGAGGAGCTGCGGGAGATGGTGGAGAAGGGGGTGTACTTGAGGTAGCCGCTTGCGGCGGTGGGGCCGAAGGAGAGGTGCCCGGTGGTGCTGGAGGTGGAGGGGAGGCAGTAGGAGAATATTTTTTTGTACTTTGTGGCGGTTTGCTGGACGAAGGAGATTGGGTGACGACCGAGACCGATCAGGCCAGCGGAGCCGCCGAAGAGGCCCTCGTTGTTCTGGCCGCAGCCGAAGAGGAAGTTATCGATGACGTCGGTGGCCGTCACGGTGAGGCGCTCCCGGCTGAAGTAGCCCACGGAGAAAGAACTGTCCCCATACTGGATGCCGTATATGCATGCCTTTGTGGCTGACGAACATCCCGGTTTGTTTCCTGTAGCAGTAGATAGCTGAGTGCAAAGCGTGGTGGTGCATGTAATATTGGAATATGAAGTGGACTTTGAAGGATCAAATACAGCATCTTGTTGCTTGTAGCAAGAAACAGCACAGGGTTGACACTGAGTCCAAGTGAGATCACTTCCTGTGTCAAAAATTAGTGACAAGTCCCTCTTGGGTGTTCCAAGGCCCATTACCACAAAGTAATTTCCAGACCCAATAAGGCTACCAGACTTTACTGGTAGGGTAGTAGTTGAGTCCAATTGCTTCACATCATCTTGGCCCAACAACTTCTTTGAGACCCTTGAGTGAATGTACTTCACTCTTTCTATGTCTTGGTTCAGAATGTCACTGTGTGGTGTTGACTTTGCTGCTGCTTTGCCATCATCATGATCATTTAGTTGGGAGCATGGCCCATGTTTGTGTACCACTTCTAGTGATGCTTTTCTTTTGGGACCTGAATTTCAATTTGCCTAGAGAATTAGTGCTGGATAACCATCATGCTAAAGGGAATCATAAACTTGATGTAACATAAAGCGAGTGATTGAGAGAAAATGTCAAGTAAGAATTAAAGAACACCACAGTTTTTTAGTGATTTTGTAATTTTTTTTATTAATTTTCCAATCAATAAATATAATTTTACATTAAATAAACTATTTCTTTTTTATTCTTTATTTATGAAAATGTTTTAGATGTTACCTTTGTTCTTAATAAAAAAAAAAAAACTATTTTTAGTCTCTCGTGTACACAAATAAGAATCACATGTAACATATTTTCATAAATAAATAAAAAATAAACGATTTATTTTTAAGAAATGAAAGCAAATATTACTGTATTTACAGGAGGAAAAAACACATATCTAATCTTAATGTTATATATAATTTCATAACTTAGTGAAAGTGTCTCATTGACAATTTATAAAAGAAAGCTACATATACTAGAAGTAATGTCTCATTGTCAATCTTATCTTGGGTGTCGGTTAACAAGCCTTATCTCAATTAGTGAGTGTATTTATTTATATCCACATAGAGTTTTGTTCTATTATTAGTTAGGTATGGCCGTGCAGAGAATTAAAATAGTTAAAAACCACATAATTTAATTAATATCAATATCTTATAAATGAAAACCTATTTTCAAATTTTCAAATTTATGGGTCTCACTGACACATATTTTCTATCGTTGGAATGAACACTCAAATATAGTTAATCTTTTTTAATTAATATAAGGGGTTCATAGGTCACAAGAGCTACTCGTCTAAGTAAAATTATTATCCGACAGCAACATATCACCTAATTTTTTTGGCTAATCATAGTTTTTTTTTTGAAGCTCATCTCTCAAATAATATCATGCATGCACTTATAATTATGGCATAATTAATTTATAAATATACGAGCTCATATTATATTTTGTTATCTTACGCTTAAAGCCAGACATTAACTCAATTTAAAAAAGTTACAAATATTTTTATAAAATATGTAGGTTAAATTAAATTCAAGTTGATATTATATAATTATTGTTTTGATTTTAGATCCATAACAGAGAAACAATTATACAATCCAATTGTAACTTTCATGAAGTCATTCTCACCTTGCTGTGTAACAACTAACAACTGTATGTATCCCCATCGTGCTAATTATATCACTGAATAAACATTTTGGTTTTCTTTTCTTTTCAGGTCTATTCAAATTCAAATTGGAAAAACTTGTGGAGTTAAGATTCCAACATGATCATCATAAAGATCTTTCGGCCAAAATTTTGTCAATAAACTCTTCAGTACTGCAAAAACGTAGGACTTCGTCTTTGTACCTTAAAGTTTGACATGATGTTTTACAAGTAAAATTAGCCACTTTTTTCTTTCTAATTTATAATAGTGGGTTTGGGGAAGTACCAACCGTGAATGAATATTATTTTCTTCGAAGACTAGCAAACAAAACAACAAAATACAAAGTCCACAATTTTAACTATGTTCTTCAAAACTTTTGGAATTGCTCATGAAGAAATTTCATCGATTCTTAATTTCACAGTCACAAACAATGCTACTAAAAGTTATTTTCTGACCCGTGACAATATGCGTCTCATAGTCATAAGCTTAAGTCCTATCATATAGACATATATGATAGCTGACCCGTGACAAATAGACTGAACTATACTTTTTCCATACTACAAACACTAAGGAGGAAAAGAGGAAAAAAAAATCACTTTCCAACCGTGAGAATGGTTGAATGTATATCTAAAATTAGTAGATAAATTAGTTGAAATCTGAAAAAATAATTAGAAGTTGAAATATGAAAATTTAAATGTAAGTTGATAAATATACACTTTCAAAGTATAGAAAGTAAAATTAAATGTCGAACTAGATGATAAGTAAAGAAATATGTAAAAAAACACATTTAATTACTTGATCATAACTTGAAAGTTGGTAATTATATGTATATTTTCAAGTAATGATCACTTTTCATATTTTAACTTATTTCAATTAATTTATCAATTTGAAAGTAAGGATTATTTTTAAAAAATTATTCTATTTTAAATTATTTTACTATATGAAATAGATAACATAAATAGATTTATAATATTATATTGTTGTTTTATATTATCATATAAATAATATTCGAAGAGAATAAGAAAGTGTGAGAGCACTAACCATTTATAAACATAAAAAAGTATAATATATATCAATTTTTTAATTATAATTTTGGTTGTTTATATTTTAGGATAAGAACGCCCATTATTATATATTCTTTCTTACATCACTTCTGTCATAATTATTCAGAATTTATTTTTATTTTTTCAATAAATTTTAAACTTATTAATCATTTTTTTAAAATTTACTTTTTCAAAATATACGTTTCAACTTTTTTTATGTTTTTTAAATTTGCATTTTTCACTCTAAAACGAAGATACTTTTATTTATTTATTTTAATCAATTATGTATATTAATTTTAATTTTTTTTAAATAATTAAAATGGCCTTATGATATATGTGAGTGGTGGCTGGCTTTTCTTTCCCTTTATCCCTCTATCTATCTTGAATATGTGGTATTGGTGGGTTCCATGTGAATATTCTCTCTGTGACAATTATATGACCCTTCCTTCAAAGAAATGACTCGTGCCACACGCCAAAGACAAATACAGTAATTAACTTAATTAATTAACTGCCACAATTAATTACTCGTTTTCTCTCTTTCTCCCAAAATTCTCCAATTTCCCCACTCACAAGCATTTGCAGGATTTTATTTCTCTGAACATCAAAACCCCTTAACTATACTACTATACAATGTTTTAATATATGTACCTCATACCATTAATATGCGCGCGCGCAAATATATATAAATAGTAGCAATCATGCATGCATGTAAAAATCTACTCCAATACAGCTTAACATATCAAATTAGAAAAAAAAAACTGGTAGTGTAAAAATAAATGTTAATAAAATTCTAATTGTGATTAGAGAACATTGCAATATTAAAACATTTAAATGAGAGGGATATGCATAGAAGGAAAATTGAAATGACCTTTGGCAGAAAAACTGCAAGAAGATGAAGGAAGGAGTAAGCTGAGTTGAACAAGATGAGTATATTGATCAAGATTATTGCTTTCTGTGTCCTCCTCCTTTGTTATTGCTTGAAATGCAAAACTCTTGTCCAAGGAAGAGAAGATGAAAAAGAAAAATGCAAGATGAGAAACAAAGAGAAAATTAGAAGAGATTTGAATGGCCATGACTAAGCCTAGCTAGCTCTGTAGGGATGCTTGGCCTTTATAGCCAAATATTTCATCAATGGGGGGTCCAATAGACATTATCAATTCTTGCACGTCACTGCTTTAATTAATACTATAGCGCTATTAGTTATTCATTCAATTTTGAGCTTGCATAGCATTGCCATTATGTAGACAAAATTTGACGAAATTGACCAAACAAAAATTGAGTACAAAGGAGTATTTTTGTCATTTCAAGTGCAGGCCCAACGTGTTTTGCTGCCTAATTTATCATATGGGGGAAATTAAGAACATTAATGCTAAGTGGGAATTTTTCTCGTGTTCAAACTTTGAATACCTAATCTGTGGCACTCTTTGTGCGTGTAGTTGGGACTTGGGATTAGTAAATCACTTTGTTAAAAAGAGAAGAATATTAATGTGATTCATACATAATTACATTCAAATAAACACGTACTTTTCTCATATGAACAAGTTGTCATGTAAGTACTAAGTAGAATTGTACTCTCTCTCAACCTCAGAGACGGATCCACGGGGGCAAGCAGGGGCTTCAGCTCCCCTCCCCAATCCCTCTTCTTTTTATAATATATAGATAAAATTATTTTTAGTAAAAATAAATAAATAAATAATAAATATATTATTATTATTATTATTTATATATTAATAATATTTTAAATAATATATTTTGATATATAATCTAACTCAAAAATATATAATATATTAATTAATAGATATAATACAAATATCTCATGATTTTAATTTTATTAATTATTATTATTATTTAGACTAATTATATTTTGTGAATTATTACCTTTTTATCTATCTCTATATATATTATAATTGTTATAAAATCTAATGAATTTATTTTTTAAGTGTGAAATTATTATTATTAATGTATTTGAGATAAAAATAATAATTTAAAATTATAAATGCATGTATTTTTTTCTTCTATCATTTTAAATAAAAAAATAATTTTAATTTTATGGTTAAAAATCATAAATAATTTTATAAAATTTATTATTTAATAAATATTTTTTTAAGAATTATATATTTAATAAATATATTTTTTTAGGAATTATATATCTAAATACCTAAAAAAAAAAATCTATCCCCTCCCTAAGATCCGTCCCTGCTCAACCTAATATACAAAAAAAAAAAATAAAAAAATTGTGATTCAAAGAGGAATTTCTATTAATAAAGTAATAATTGATAAAGACTGTAAATATTTTATACCAATAAACTATTATTGTCTAATCGACTATATATAGAGAGAGAGAAGGGATAAGTTACTCGAAGATTAGCTGTAGAAGAATTACACCTACAATTGATTATTTAACATGTTTTCTAATTGATTTTTTTTTTCTAAGCAATAAACTTACTTTTTAATCAATCATCATACTTTACAATAGAATTACAATAGCCCACTTTTATTATAATAAGTATTCAAAAAATAATTCTAAGATGAAAAAAGTGTATGGCAAATTAAAATATAACATATATAATATCTAATAAATTGAATTCTATAAATTTCAATCATTAAAAAACTCTATATATACCATTTCGAAGTGAAAATCGTTTTTTTTTTTTGACAAGTACCCCCAAACTAATCATTCGAAAGAGTAAAGTATCAATTAAGGAGAAAAATTATCACCTACATGTATGTGTTGCTCTATTCACATAATAATATAGATCAAATTTGTCTAAAAATGTTTTTGAATAACAAATTAATTCTTTTATGAATTAATAATTTAATGAGCATATATGTAATAGGACTATGAAGAAAATTCATATCCAGAGTAATCATTGTCTTTCTGATTTTAATTGATTCGGATGCTAGTATACAATCATATTTTGTCCTACGTAGAGTCCACTATACACGTTCAATTGACCTTAATGATAATGGAGAGATATTGACAAAACAACATCAAACACCCTATTAAACAATAAGGTTCTTCACAAATATTATGATCATTTGGAACACAAGGGATTCTCAATTTTCCTCCCACTCATTTTTAAGAACCTTCAACGAATTGAACTCGATAACTAAGATTCCTCCTATTCTTTCTTTGACAAATTACAAAGTGGATCTTTTAATTAAGAAAGTTAGAGTTAATGATGTTGAGGAATAAGGTGCATTATTAATTTCATGGCCTACATATAATTGAGGAGTACAATGGAAAGCTAAAAGAGGGTTTCATAATCAACTTAACGACTTGATAAAAAAATTCTGGCGATGTCTGTTAATGAGAATGACACGTGTTGATATCAATGAAAGAAATATCTCACTCTATAAAAATCTTTAGTCACTAAAGCTTTAAGTCTATATATCATGCTATAGTAAGATTCTAGCTAAGATTTTTGCTATTTGATTAATTTGGTTAGGTACTATGGCTATGACATGAATCGTATATTGATATTGCTTGATCTAAAGTTCTTAGGCTATATCTTCTCTCCTTTCTTTCTTTTTTTGAAGTTTATGATCAGTTCCTTTATAATTTCTTAAATTTTCATCAGTCAAATATTTTTGTCATCCCGTACCTATGTCTTTTTTCTTTCTTTGTTAGCTTAGTGTATATAATTCTATGTGGATTAATTAGAAGTTACATGTTAAAATGGAAGTAAAAAATAGAGAGGAAGTTATTGTAATTTCTTAAAAATAATATATTATCGCAATAATTACCTGGTCTCCTCCACCCTCAAACTCTGTTTAAAATTAAGTTCCTTATAATTAATTAGTTCTAATTGGGTTCAGACTGTGAATTATATTACTTATTACATATATGATGCCATGTTAACCTCTTTATCTCATTCTCCTTTAATGTATTCTATAGAGCACTGGAATAACTTAGAAGATAGACACTCAACCATCATATATTTAAATAACTTGAGTAATGATACTAGCATAAATTTGCATTGATGTACATACTCCAATGCTAATTCCTTGATCAATTATACTTCAGGTCCACCATAATTTATCTTTATATAGTAGTTTAGATTGTGCATTATTTGATAATTGTGTTTGAGCAATTTGATCAACAGCACACCTTTCTAACGGGTTATCTAGATACATCATAAAATTCAACCTTTGATGTCCTAGTCATCTCTAAATTAATTAATTTGAAGATTCTTTTTTCAGATTAATGCGATTTAAAGAATCTAGTTCACTTCTGAATTCTTGCTAAAGTTCTTCCACTAGATCCAATAATGCAGGTGCCAAGTCCATTTTATAGTGTGCATAAATAGGTTTTACTTTAATAATAATATATATAATACTAATTGCATTTTTTTTTTGTTTTTAAAAATCCAATAATGTTATCCATCACCGCATTGCAGTTTGTTATATATAAGTGGCGCATTTCATAGATTTATATAGTTGTAATTCTAAATGCAGCTTGAGGGTTTGTAGGGACGTGTGTGTTTTTCTTGTCATCAATCATCTCACAAGTCACACCTGCTCTTTTGATGGGCCTCTCAAAGCTCCCATTTTCATTCATTCATATATATTGGAATCTTGCTTAATTAATGTGGACCACAATTCCTTATTCAAATATTTTTGTTGTTTGGTGAATTGGTGCAAATTAGCCGAAATCTCTTGAGAGATAGAGTATATAATAATAACATGAATATGATGATTTCGTTGGATGTAGGCCACCATAGAACACAAAACTGATCACATAGATAGAAATTGGAAGAGAGGAATTGATATTTGTTATTAACCTTTCTATTTTCTATGTTGTAATAAATAGTTCCGATTGGTGTGTGCAGTGTGGTTCCAATTTGTTAGCAATCATAAAATTAAAGGTTTGATGAGATGAAAAACAGCGTGCATACGTGTACCAAAGGCAATATGATTGTGGCGTGATGATTTGCCTAACATGGAATTGGATATAACCAAAGCCAAAGGAACTTCTATCGATTTTTTATTTTTTTTATACAACACTCACACGTGTGGACTCCCTCCATAACTTATGTAGAAAATTCATAGTAACTCTTTTTAGCCAAAATTATCAATTAATGGCTTCGTGTACTTAACAAGCTAAATGACTCTATTGAGTAAAATAAGGGAATCCAATTTTGTAAACTTTGTTTTGCAAAACGCAGTACGTATAACCTGTAACAATCGTACTAGCTCTTTAGTTCTTAATATATTAGTATACTATGATCTCATAAAACACAATTTTTTAAAGCATTTTATTTCTTAAAATAAAAATATAATGAAACTGATATAACCTGATTAGTGATTATAAAAAATAAGGGAATATTTTATTATAACTATTAAATTGAAATTAAAAATATCAATTGTGTATTTAATTATAAATCCTATATAATCCATTAATTCTTTTCAAAATACCTCATGATACACAGATGTAATTTATGATTAAATACAAAAACTAAACTATCAATTTTAATTTAATGATTATAATAATTTATTTATTCATCACAGTAACTAAAGCTTTAGTTTAATTATAATTAACACTCTTTGCACGTATATAATGTCAATTTTAATTTAATAGTTGCAATAACATGTTTTTTATTTTTTTTATAATAATTAAAATTTGTGACTTATTAAGCGTTTATCTTCTTAAAAAAACAAGTGTTTATATGCGTGCACATTTTTGCTGGGAATATTGTTCTAGAAAACGATAAAGTAATATTGCAACATTTTTATAATAAAACAATAAAACTAATTTTGAAATAAATTAAAGTAACATTAAACGTTTATTTATGAAAAAAAAAATGATGATCATAACTTTTTAATTTGAGTAACAGAATAGATAACTAGCACGTACGTAGTTCCTATAGAGGATGAAAAGACAGATATCCGGCATTGGAGTGAACTTAATTAATTGGCTATTCAGGACAAAAGAATTGCTGTCATGCATGGCCATTAATAATCATTACTTCTCGTGGCCCATGACAAACGTCGTGGTGTCTATTTTAGTCATGGTTGTCCATAGGTCAATTCAACAAGGTTGCGTGACTCGCAGGTTTGTGGTGTCTGTCTGTTTGCATTCCTACATCCAAAAATTCATTATCACCAATCAAGATGTAAGATGTGTCATGTTTAGTTAACAAATTACCCTTAAATCATCATCATCATCATAGACTAATTATTGCTAACTGTCCCACAATTACATTCCAACCAACCACTTAAGCATCGCTTGCCTGATAACTTATCTACACTGGAAAATGGACTAAGAATCTTTGGTAGGATTTTTTCTATTTACAAAGAGTGGAACTCGAGAGATACAGCGTTAAGAATTGAAGCGAAGATGTGTCTGGGCCCAAATAACACATAGCAGAAGAGCTTAGTGCTGACATGAATGAAACTAAGTGTACAACTTACATTATGTGTTCCAATTCCAAGAGTCATTCAATTTTGGAGTATATGATGATATGTTGTGCAATGATTTTAATTGTTATATTTTAGGACACCGGAATACTATACCAATTACCAACTGAAACAATTCAAGTCACAAGGACTCGATAAAACAAAAATTACGTGCATACATCATACAATTGAATAATCGCATTACATGAATAAGGTTGCATACAAAAGTGCAATGTACTAATAAATATATCTTAGTTGAGCTACACACTTTGAAATATGCTTTCCTTTTTTCTCTTCATTTTAAGGTCATTAGCATAGACTTTAAGACATGCAACTAAAAGTCTTGACTCCCAACTAAAACTTGAGCCATCTCTTCTCCTTTTCTTTACTAACAACTGTATTTGAGGCAGAGGCATGAACTGCTTCAGCATCTACCAAAGCCTTGCGGGTTTCATTTAATTTTCTCATAGCACCATCATAAACAGCCTTCTCTTTTCTATTGGCATTCACAATGTGCTCAAGCTTTTCAACCCTCATCTTCAAATCTTTCACCTCTTCCTCATAAGCAACCAATGCCCGTCTATCCACCTTCTTACCCTCCTCGGAACCTTTACTTTGCTGCTTCTTTGTTGATCCACTGTGAACAGCCTCACTGTGCATTGCCAGCTGATTGTTTATCAGTGCAAAGACATCTGATGCCGGTTCTTCTTCCTCTTTTGCTGCACGATTTGCTTCTGCGAATTTCTTCTCACGTTTTCTCTTGCCACCTCGGCTCCGTTTCTTCTTGCCTTGCTTCTCTTTGTTCTCTTCCCTTTTATGAGACTCGAGTGCGTAATCTAAGGACTGCTTTGGTGGTAGCACCTTCACTGGAATGGGGTCCAGCATTCCTTGTCCGGTTAATCCTAATCCCATTCCTTCTCTGTACCCCATATTAGCCATCATTTTGGAAGCTATGCCTCTGGTGTGGTTCTCCCACGTGGCAAATGTCACAGTTTCAGTTTGAATGCCTCTCTGTAGGTTGGTACTCTCCAGAAATCCTAAACCCTGTGATTCCTCTTCCTCATACTCACTGGAATCGGATTGTTCTAAGCTGGAATCACTCTCCAAGCCACTCATTTCGGCATGCTCAGACAGTGCCATTTCTTCTGCACCAAGTTTCACAGAACTTCCATCGCCTCGGAAAACAACTTGCCCAACTCCAGCCTTTTTGTCCCAGGACTCGAGCTCTGCTTCTCTCCAAGTGGCTGCATTTGCAGTTGAGACTGCCCATATACTTGACCCCACAAGAGACTGCTGCCAGATTGTAGGGACATATTTCTTAAGAGCAGACAATTGAACATCAATTCCTGTAGATGCAAACCGAACATAAGCAATGATATACAAAACATAATATATCAACAGAAAGAAAACCAATACAAAACCAAACCAAACCAAACCAAGAAGCAGATTGTGTAAAGCGGTAATCACATTTATTGGAAAACAGGCTTGTGGGAATACAAAGGCTGAAATCATACACTACCATTAAAAATCAGGTTTTAAAGGGGTGTTCTGGATTCAAACAGTAAATTACACGGCTTCTAATCCTTCAATTTCCTCAAAAGTTAAAAAGATGAATCAATTGGATTAGCAGTACTAAGTTTGCCGTTTTTTTTCTTTTTACTTTCTTGGCCTGATTCCCCAATGTTATTGTGTCTTGAAGTATGTTCTAAGAAACTTAGTAAAATATCTGGAAATGATTCAATGAGTGAACCTTTGAATAATTCACCCAAGATGCCATAAACATTAAAGAAGAATTGCTATTTTTTATCCAAAAATGAAAAAATGCCAAACACAAAAGCACACGATAAATCTAAATGAAATTTAGATGTAGGTTACAATGATTATTCCAGCCTCATCTAGGTGAAAGTACACTAACCACCTACAGATTTTAAAATGTTATACAAAATTGATATATGGAAAAGCATCATAACGAAAGTCAATTGATATATGCTGATTGCTGAAGTTAAGTAAACACTCTAATAATTAAAACTTTGATCCTCGAGTTTATTCACATGAACTACTCCCCAAATTTTAACAAAGACTTGACCCAACAGATTATCCAAGACACTAGGGTCCAAATGCTCATTTGAATATTTGCACTTAAAAGTTAGAAGTCCAAGTGGCACCAAAGTTTAGCGACAAAGTCAATTACAAAGAGGTGTCTATGTGATTTCACCTCTATCCAATTTAGTTCAATTTGCTCAGCAGCTTACCATGTGATAGGCGACAGTTACTACCAAATCGACATCGTTGTTGTAAAAAGAACTTGCACATCTGCACTTTGGTGTTCTAGTATTAGTACAATTATATGAAAAACAATTGATTTTATTGAATAATCTGGAACCAAAATTTGGGAGGAATAACAATGTTAAAGAAAACTTATTCAAATAAGTAGCATTTTCATATTACTTCACTCACAAATATTTTATACATATAAATTTCAATTAGAATGACCTTTCTTGATTTATATCATACAAGGAAATTAATTGTAGTTGAGGATAATTTGAAATCCTTGAGATGGCTTGTAACTAAGACAGTGAGACAGGGATAAGAGAGAAACACAGAAAGAGGAACATGAATATGTCAAATTAAAGGGCTTTGTAACTTCCAATTTTAACTAGTTAGAAATATCTCATTGATTGTGTAATTGGAACCTCAAACAAAAAGGTTTCATTTTCATTTATAAAAAGATTACTGTATGAATCTTGTTTGGAATTATTATTTTTTTATTAACTGAATTCATTTTAAAAGGTGGTATATGTATTATGTAATATTTAATATTATAGCGTATAACTTCTAATACAATTTGTAAATCATTCAGTTAAAACGATTTTTTCTTAAATATTGCAGTAAAAAGTTTTCAAATCACAAGAAAAAGTTGAAAGGCAAAAATAACATAAAACAGTTAGTCAATGCCTTTGAAGAGCCGTGTCAGGATTACCAATCTACCACTAACACAACACTCATGAATGATATAAACAATATAGCAAACAGGTTTCTAAGGTATAAATTTAAATATGAACAGAATATCTTAAACCGTCATAACATCAAATCAAATCAAGAACAAATGTTCACAGGTCCAAATAGCAGTACAATTGTAGCATATTATGGCATGAATCTTAAAAATATGGTTTATTTTTGTTATTATACATGTTGCATCAGAATTGGAAAGAGATAACAGTACAAAGAGATGGACGACAAGGAATACCTAGACCAGAAAAAGAAAACCAAAACAAATACAGAGACAGAAGTCCGACCAATATGATAGGGATAATATAATACAGGGAATACCATTTTAAAAGAAAAAAAGAAGCAATTATCTGATTTTTCTGTGCTGCTGATTTGCAGGTTTGGTATTTGAATTCAGAAACTAACATGCTGAAGGATACACATTGTATAAGGGCCAGCACTTGACAGGTATTTACCTAATTAAACTATGACAATGACAAATTTCATTTTTTGGGGGGGTGGAGTTAAGAGGTATTGGAGACAGCATACCTTATCATTTGACCTTCTTTTCTACCACTACATAATCCAGGGAAAATTGAAAATATAGCTAAATACCCATGACATACCTGTGTTGCCTAATTTCCTTAATTATTAATTGAATATTTGAATTCAATCTTAAATTTGGCAAATTGTTGTTATTTCAAATTCCCTTATTTTCTCATAATTAGTTACAGTAGTGGAAACATACAGGGAAGAAAAACTGTAGTAGTTAAAAACTTAAAATAGAATATCACTTGTGACCGAAGTATCTAAGAGAGAAAATAGGCATACTTGACGCAAGATAATCTTACATACCAGCATATTCTCAGAAGTAGGAGTAAGAAATGAAACTTTAGCCACTGAATTATCCAACAGCACCACTTGACCATTGTACCAACGCCCATCTTTGTGACGGAATCTACATTTAGATCCAACAGAATAACACTTTTCCTCCAATGGCTCTGGTTCAACATCTGTGGGATCAAGGGGCTCCACTTTCTCTTCTTCAGTAAAAATATCAGTGTTATGCAGCACTGAATCTACTTCCTGTAACAATCGTGCACGTTTTAGGTGAAGAAGCCCTTCTTCTGCATCCTTAATTGCCTGAACAAGCTCCTCATGAACCTGTGATACCAAACAATTTTAAGAAATTTAATTATAAGACTAGCCTTGGAAATATTAGATTGGTTGACATAATCATGAGGTCAAAATCATGCTCCAGATCATAGAATCATACAATTCAACATGTTCCACCAGTTTCTGACACCCTGATCCCAGGTGGAATGCAATTTGTGTAGAAACTTGATAGTGAGAGGGAGATCAGGAGCTAATTTCTCTGATCTGAAATATCAATACATTGATTCTGAGTCTCTAAACTTAAAGACTCTTATATATATCCTACAGACAGAGGCTTCTATGATAAGCCAATTAATCTATAGTTACAGTAACTACCTCAAACTAAGTACAGTTGTTATAACAGAAACCTAACCAGCACATACACAGTAATAACTAATAAGTCCATGCTAGACACGGACTCAATCAATTTGCTGCGATTTTAGATGAATCACATACCAACATGTAAAAGTGCACTGAATCACGTGTTTTCAGCCATTCTAAAGATTCCAACAAGCAAGTCTGACAACCTTGGCAACAATCCCATGGATACTAGCTCACTAGCTCATTGTTCCACTAGAATGAAATAATTTTATTCATTATGCTGATACAGCTCAGAAGATTTAAAATAACAAACAAGATTTGAGTGGTTGCAGTAACACCTGTAACATGTACAGAATACTTATCTTCTTGCTGCTAATCCCAATCCTCAATATTCTGCCTTTTTGGCCAACAATTCGACAAACCACTATAAAACCTTAAACATCTACACCCATTTACCATTGCAAAGACACTACGTAAAATATCTAGTAAACTTAATTTAAACAATCAGAAAAGGGAAATATTGAAACCTAACATTTTTTTGCTCCCCCCACAGAAATTCTCCTTCGGAAGCAATTCTATTTGAAGCACTAGGCATTAATTGTAAACACCTCTCCTAAAAGGGATTCAGACTTTCGTTCTCTACTAGCCCCTTATGCTAGATTCAACTACAGTTGATTATTGAAACCCAACATATTGGGCTGCATTTCATGTTCATTCCCACATGTTCACACAAAGTCTCAATCTTTAAACAAAATAAAAAAACTGCCCACGACCCAAAATCACAGAATCCACCAAATTCTGAGTTTCTAACGCGATTAAGAAATGGGAAAGCGAACAGGGCCAGAAATTGTAAAGGGTTATTGAAAAAATTAAATTTTGTTGATTAAAATGTAAGAGAGGGAGTGGTACCGCGAGAAGTTCAGAGTTTGATGGATCAGAGAAGAGAGCTTGATCGATATCAGCGAGAGAATCCCTTTGCTCTTGCAATTGAAGTTCGAGTTGGTTCTCAAGAACCCTCTCTTCTTCGCTAACCATTGCAACCACCAAATCCAACAGCGTTACACACTGCAAATTATTATATGGTTTTAAACACGTGTTTTGGTGATTTTTTACGTGTCACATAAAGATAAATATTAGTTTCTAGTATTTTTTTTAGAAAAGTTTTTAATTTTTTTTTAAGATTAGTTGAATTACGTATTTTTAAACCATATAATTTTTTTTTTTTTCTGATAATTAGACTTTTTTTTATATTTCTTTCATTTCCTCCGACATTGTTTCTACTTTTAGTCTACTAAAAAATAACCTTTGATGCTTTATTAATATATTAATGGCTCAAGACTTTGTTTTCTCTGCAGGTTTGATGAACAGTTCTCGGCAACAAATCACCAGATGGCGGCGGCGGTCATCCCTTTTCTACTCCACCTCCATGACCATCCTTTCGTGATATGTTCATGGGAGATAAACTCATTTCGATACCCAGTCCTAGGGTAGATCTAATCCAACAACAATTGGCAAGAATTGAATATGAAGACGGTAATCCCCTCAAACCAATGGTTCATATCTCTGACAAAGTGTTCGATGGGCTATGTGCTCCTTGGCAAGATGCATTAGTGGTGAAGCTTTTGGGCAAAAGTATAGGCTACTCTTTGATGCGGGATAAGCTACATAGACTATGGAAGCTAGTTGCGGGTTTTGAAATTATGAACATTGACAATGGTTATTTCATGGTGAAGTTTGACAACGCAGGTGATCGCCAAAAGGTTATGGATGAAGGGCCCCTGGATGTTATTTGATTATTACCTTACAGTGCAACATTGGTCTCTTGAGTTTATCTTTCCATCTGCGAAGATTGAAAAAACGCTGGTGTGAATTCGCTTTCCGGGGTCTCAACCTTATTTACTATGATGAAAGCATTTTGCTTGCACTAGCAACGGCCATTGGGAAACCAGTTAAGGTGGACTCCAATACTAGTATCGAGTGGAGTATGAAGGTCTCCATCGTTATGCTCCACATGTGGTTGTTACGGCCATGTTACAAGGGAGTGCACTAAGAAGCAACTAGAATCTCCGTTGGAAACCCCACTATCAACCTCGCAAGAAACAGTGCCGTCAATTGCTCCGGTAACCACCGCAACAACAGTAGATCTATCTCCAATTATTGAAATTAATGTCCCCATTAATTCAGAAGAGCAAGTGGAAACCGTAACAAAAATAACAGATGCCAATCATGATCTTGTTTATGGTGATTGGCTTGTTGTGCAACGAAGGAAGAAACAGAATAATAATAATTCAAATTCAAAAAAGAAAGAGAATATGATGGCTCGGGATTTTATTCTTAAAAAGGATAAGAATAAACTCTCTCTCCCACAACAGAATCCCAATATTCGTGGCAAGAAAGAGAAAGTGGGAAATTTAAAAAATAATCATGCAAATCAATCTAGCCACGTGACCCCACCTGCTCATAAAAGATCACGTTCAGATTTTTCTACCCCTATTGCACAATTAATTCAAAATGCTACAAAGACCAACATGAATTCACGTGAAACAAATAAAAAGGTACTACCTCTAGCTCATACTACTCCACCGGACCCCACATCAATGCCATCATCGTCCATGTTCAATATTCATGCGAATAATCATGTAAATCAAAATGAGGTTAACACCATGGTACTTGGTGTGCATGCTGATGCTATTGCATCAAACCTTAATATTGATGTAGTTATGGTTGAAGATTCTCAAGGAAAGAAGGTGACCAATGTGGCTCAAAAGTTAGTCCCTGTAAGCCAAGCCATGCCAACGTAGAGCCATGGCTCAGGTTCCCCTCCTCTTTTCATTATGTTGTCATGAATTGTTTACAAGATATATCAATCATATCATGGAACATAAGAGGAGTAGTTGGCCGTTGTACAAAACGGCACGTCAAACATATGATTAAAACCCATAAACCTTCCTTTTTCTTCATCTACGAAACTCATGTTTAGTTCCATAGGGTTGAAAATTTTTGGAAGTCATTGGGGTATGAGAATGTATTTATTCAAGAGGCTAGAGGACATGCAGGAGGTATTTGGGTCTTGTCAGAAAGGCTGGATGTCAACTTTACTCTTCTATACTCCACGAATCAATGTATTACCTTCAGGCTAGAGAAGACGAATAGTAGGTGGAACTGTTCTACGCTGTATGTCTTTCCTATTCCTATGGTGAGGGCTATTCTTTAGGACCACTTGATCGAGATTGGTAATGACATGAAAGGACCGTGGCTAGTCATTGGCGATTGGAATGAGATTACTCAACCATCGGAGGTCATAGGGGGGGAGCCTTCCACCAAGCTAGGGCCAATGTTCTTTACAACGTTCTCACCCAGTGTGGCCTTATTGATATGGAAAACCATAGGGAGCTTTTTCACGTGGCGCAGGAATATTCAAGCAAGGGGGTTCATATAAAAAAAACTCGATAGGTACGTAGCTAACGCTGACTGGCGTCTTGCCTACCCTAATGTGTTGTTGGAAACTCTTCTCCCCCACAACTCGGACCACAATCCTCTCCTTCTTTCTTGTCGAAAAGCTGACTCTCGCATAAACCTTTCCTTTCATTTTCAAGCAGCTTGGCTTTCCCACCCGGGAGTATGCAAATATTGTGACACAAGCATGGGGTCAAACTACCGGAGACACTTTCCATAAGCTTAATAAGGTTTGTGACAACTCTATCACCTTTAACAAAGAGGTCTTTGGGAATATTTTTCAAGACAAAAAGAAGTTGGAAGTTCGTATCAAAGGAGTCTACCGAGAACTAGAGACTCGGGCTACTTCTGACTTGATTCAGTTCAAGAAAGCCTTGCAGGACCAGTACAACCAGATCCTTTTTCGCAAAGAAATGTTATGGTTCCAGAAGTCCTGTGAGAATTGGGTAAGATTTGGCAAGAATATCAAATTCTTTCATACTCAAACGGTTATCAGAAGACGCAAGAATAACATTTCTGGCCTGTTTATCGATAATATTTGGTGCACTGATGCATCCCTTATTAAGAAGGAAGCTCAATCGTTCTACCAAGGTCTCTTCCAATCTACTGCTAGATGTCTTCCCAATTGCTTACAGCTAGTGCATGTTCCTCGATTAGAGGATCATGTCTCCCTTGGCCTAGTCGCTACCGTCACGTTACGGGAAGTGAAGGATGCCCTCTTTAGCATGAACCCTTACAAAGCCCCTGGGTCAGACGAATTTCAACCTATATTTTTTAGAACCTTCTAGCCACATATTAAGAATGATATTACACGCATGGTAGCTGAGATCTTTGCCACAACTGTTGTCCCATCCCAAATGACTAACACTTTGATAGTTCCTATTCCTAAGTCGGAGAATCCCACATCCATCAGGGACTTCAGACCGATCAGTGTTTGTAATGTTCTATTCAAATTGGTCTCCAAGGTCCTAGTGAATCGCCTTCGGCCACACCTAGATTCTATCATTGGTCCCCTTCAAAGTAGCTTCATTCCTAAGAGGGGAACTTGTGATAATGCTATCATCGCCCAAGAGATTATTCATAGTATGCACAAGAAGACTGGAAAGACTGGATATGTTATGTTCAAGATTGATTTTGAAAAAGCCTATGATAGGGTTGATTGGAGCTTCTTGAGATTGACTCTGAAGGAATTTGGATTTCCGGACCACACAATAGATTTGGTTATGAACTGTACTACTACTACGTCCTTGTCCTTAAAATGGAATAATGAGAGATTGCCCTCTTTCTCGCCAAGACGTGGTCTTCGTCAGGGAGACCCAATGTCACCTTATCTCTTTCTGCTATGCATGGAGAAGCTAACACTTCTCATTCAGGAGAAAGTGAGTAGTGGGGATTGGCAACCAATTACGGTCTCCAGAGGTGGCCTTAAGATATCACATTTATTTTTTGCCGATGATTGCCTGTTGTTTACTAAGGCGTCAGCAAATCAAGTGTAGTTGGTCCAGGATGTTATCCGTCTATTTTGTCTTGCTTCTTGGCTTGAAAGTCAATAGTCAGAAATCTAAGTTCTTCGTCTCTAAGAATGTTCCACATAGAAAAATCCAGCAATTCGTCACTATATTAGAGTTCCAACACACTCATAATCCAGGCAGATACTTGGGGTTCCCTCTCTTGGTAGGTAGGACCACTAAGGCGGATTTTTCCTCCCTAACAGACCGTGTCAATAGGCGCATTGCACGTTGGAAGGGCCAACTCCTTAGCCGTGTTGGCAGAGTAACTTTAGCTATGTCAGTTATATCTACTATCCTCTCCTACTCTATGCAAAACCTATGGATCCCGGGGGGGGAATTTGCAATAAAATTGACTCTAGGTTAAGGTGCTTCATCTGGGGAGAGAATCACAATCATTGGGTAGATTGGTCTACGATCTCTAAAACTCGTGCCAAAGGAGGTTTGGGCATTCGTCGATGTCGCTAAGCTAACATTTCCCTACTTGACAAGCATGTGTAGGATCTTTTGCACGGCAAAGATAAGTTATGGGTTCGCTTACTATATGCGAAATATATTGGCCAAAAGAATATTTTTCACCTTAAGAATTCCACAAGCAGCTCGTATGTTTGGTCCTCTATCATGAAAGTCTTATCTCATCTCAAACAAGGTTTCACGTTTAGGATTAGAGACGGGGATTGCTCCTTTTGGTTTGATCCTTGGTTAGAGGAGGGACCATTGTATGGCATGGTAGATGAGATCCATGAAAGGGACATGCAATTACGCGTTAAGGATGTCTATTTTGATGGCTATTGGCACTTTGACGTCCTTACTACAACCTTGCCCCAAGACATTCGGAACACCCTTCCGTACTTGTTTCTTAATCCTTCTATGCCTGGGATATTATTAGGTGGAGTGCATCTAGCTCGGGAAGGTATGATACCAAGTCCGCCTATGCGTGGTTGGTAGCCGAGCCTGCTTTTCATCTTACCCGTCTTTGAGTTACAGTCGTGGGTGTGGAAGTCCAAGCTACCTGAGAATGTTAAACACTTTATTTAGCTCACCTATAGAGGGAGTCTTCCTATTAACTCTTTCCGCTTCATGCGACATATTACTACTGATTCTTCTTGTTGCAAGTGTGGAGATGCCAATGAAACATGGATTCACATCCTTCGCGATTGTCCCTATGCATGTAAGGTGTGGCAATACATTCGGTTGCAGTATGGTCTTGATTTATTCATTGATGATCTTTGCATCTTGCTCGAAGTAACATTCAAGGAAATTTTCAACTCTTATTCGGCATCACTTGCTGGATGATTTGGCATGCAAGGAATGAGATGGTTTTTAACGATATAGTTTGGCCAGATTGGTATATGCATAACCAGATAAGTTCTCTTTTACATCTAGCCAAAGGGACAAGCTCGACCAGTTCGATCAACTCATCCTCAATAGATAGGATACTGGTTAACTGGGAACCTCCTCCGCAAAACTACATCAAGATCAATACAAACGGTAGTTCCTTTGGTAATCCTAGCTTGTCAGGTTTTGGTGGCGTTCTACGAGATTTTGCAGACAATTGGATCACGGGTTATATGGGCAATTGTGGTTTTACTTCAAACACCACCGAAATGTGTGTGTGCTATTTTCCATGGCATTAAACTTACCCACACAAAAGGTTTCTCTAATGTTATTTGTGAGACAGATTCCACCACTTCTCTGAAATTCATCATTGAGGGGCTCGACGTTGTTCATCCTCATGCAAGTGTGATTTCGGCCATTCGTGATTACATACAACTACCTTGGAATATTAACTTCAAGCATAGGAAATAATGTAGCAGACATTCTTGCTAAGTCAGGTGTCAAATCCTCCTCCCGTTTATTTTATTAAATTCTTGTCCAACTTCAGTTTCGAATTACTTAGTTGTTGATGCCTCAGACACTTTCTTTTGTAGGCCTTAATGTTATTTTTTTAATTTCTTTATTCATAAAAAAAAAAAAGTCTACTAAAAAATACAAGAACAAAAAAAATAAAAATATTTCAACTTTCTAATAAGACAATAACAAAATCATAAATAAATAATCCGTCCCTGCTCCCGGCCACCCTTTTTGAAGGTACTGTATTGTTTTAACTGTTTTGGCGCACAAGTCCACTGAAAGATGTCCACCTATTTTTCCTTCCCCAAAATAAAACAAAAAAGTGTTATTATAGAATCAAAAGAGAAAATGAATCGCAACTCTAGTCTAGTACTACACATGGCACTATAAATAGAGAACACGAGAGACACGTTATTCTCCAACCAACGCTGCAAACAGAGTGAGATTCCGAGCACAGAAGAAGATAAACTAACTAATCGAGAGAGAATGAGCAGCGGCGCTGGAAAGGTGGTGTGTGTTACCGGTGCTTCCGGTTACATCGCTTCCTGGATCGTCAAATTCCTTCTCCTTCGCGGCTACACCGTTAAGGCCACTGTTCGCGACACAAGTCGGTCACTGTTACTCTCCTCTCCCTTTTTCATTTTTTTCTTATTTTCGTTTCGTCATACGTTATTCTTTTCTTTTTTTCAATAATTAATTAATAGATTGTGTTTTGTTTTGTGGTGGTGCAGATGATCCGAAAAAGATAAACCACTTGGTTAGCCTCGACGGTGCCAAGGAGAGGCTTCACCTCTGCAAGGCGAATCTTCTCGAAGAAGGTTCCTTTGACTCTGTCGTTCAAGGTTGCCACGCTGTGTTTCACACTGCTTCTCCCTTTTTTCACGATGTCAAGGACCCCCAGGTCTCACATTTTTCCATTTCTACATTTTTATTTTTGGTTTTTTTACCAGTTTTGATTGTTAGTCTCTACGTACTAAGAGAGGATGTTTCTAATTATAGGAACTAAAAAGGAAAAGTTTTTTTCATATGGGGTTGCTGTATTTTTATGTTTTAGTTTTCAATTTCAGGCTAAAATGTGAGACCCTTTCTCTGCGTGTATCATTTTAATCCTTTTTAGGACTAAAAGAGGATGTTTCTAAATTCTAAGTATAGGAACTAAAAAGGAACAGTCTTTTTCATATGGGGTGCCTGAATTCTTATATTTTAATTTCAGGCTGAATTGTTGGACCCAGCTCTGAAGGGAACTCTCAATGTTCTGAAATCGTGTGTGAACTCGCCCACGCTGGAACGCGTCGTTTTAACCTCTTCTATTGCTGCAGTTGCCTACAATGGAAAGCCTCGAACTCCTGATGTCGTGGTTGATGAGACTTGGTTCTCCGACCCACATTTCCTTAGGGAATCACAGGTATGTTTAGTCCAAGGTTTTTTTTTTAACTGTGGTTGATATTGTTGACAAATGCGAATAAAAAAGGTTGCTAGCTTGAGATTTTGAGAGTGTGTGGAAGAGAAAACAGAAGATGAAAATGAGGAACATCTTCTAGCTGTCTCTGTTTTTTTGGTTTTTGGAATAGATGCAATTTTCGAAACAATAGATTTTGAGTGAGAAGTATGGAATTGCTATAAAAAAAACAGTTTATAAAACCAAAACATAAGAGAATCTAACGGACCTTTATTCTTTTGCCCGGTCTACTGGAAGACTCTGTGTGTGTTTGGATGGGCATTGCCAAAATTAATTTTGGATGAAATTGATTTTGTAATAGTGATATGGTTGAAATTGAAATTGCAATGATGTGATTTATGTTTGGATGTCTTTAACATAAAATCAAGTTAAGAGTAAAACTCACTATAAAAAGTTTGGATCCAACTTAGAAGTTACTTTCAATAACATCAACACTAACTCAAGTTTGCTCCTTGAATCACATTAAGAGAGATGTGTCAAACATGTTGGCCAAAGCTAAAATCAAGTTTTACTAGTTCTAGACTCAAGTTTGTTGGTTCCAAATGTCAAACCAAACATGCACTCTATTCCTTGCTTTTCTAATATTTTTTTTTATGAATGAAACATTGCTCTTTACTTCCACTTATATGCCAGTCAAATCCTTCAAAGATACCATTGGCTGAACGCCATCCATGGAAAAGTCAAATAAAGTATCTCACAAGGACGGCAACCAATAACTTCTGGCTGAAAATGTCTTCTATTCTTTGCTTTCCAAATCATCTAAGTGCAAAAATGCCTTTCACAATATAACTGATGTTTGATGTTTCCTCTATCAAGTTTTGATGTTCTAGCCTTATTGTATGCTCACTTACAGTTTGCAATTTATATGTGCTCTAATATTTGGGTCCTCTAGAGGATTCTGTAATCTGACCAAATCATCATTTTAACTTCATCCTGCGTGAAGATTAGATATTGCTTCTGTGCTTCATATGATTAAATTGTATTTGTTGAAATTTTGATATTATGCACCTGTTTTCCACTTATTCTGATGCGGAGATGAGACACTAAACATTTTAAACTGCTTCTCTCATTTTGTTAATATTATATGAGAACAGCTTAATAATAATCTCAATTTTTATATGCATCAGACAATTGCCATTGAGCTATAAATATAATGCTAATGTATTTATTCAAATGTCAATAAAGTGTAACAATTTATCATGTATATTATGTTTACTATATTCTTCACATTTCTTGCCATTACCTATTTGTTTCAGATGTGGTATACACTTTCAAAGACTTTGGCCGAAGATGCTGCCTGGAAATTCGTAAAAGAGAACAACATTGACATGGTTGCTATTAACCCAGCAATGGTGATAGGTCCTCTCTTGCAACCAAACCTGAACACAAGTGCTGCTTCAATTTTAAACATAATTAAGGGTAATTACTATTTATACATTATGCTGTAAAATTTCTATTATTGGCTTTGTCTGCATGTGGATTACACTGTTTATTTTTTACAAATGAACTATTTTGTGGATCAAACAAAATGAAAAAAGGTAAATAGCAAATTGAAACGGAAATTCAAATAGAATATCGAAAGGAGGGTTACAATAATAAGTACAATCTGAATGTACAATTGTACATTTGAGATATCAAATATCTGCATTTTAAACATAACTATTATTGTTAGGCTAGATAGTATTACTATATTCTCTTTTCGTAGCTTGATTATTGTCTGAAGTCAAACTCAAAAGTACTCTTGGAAGGGATTATTGTTGAGGAAGAATGAATACAAGTGTGTTGAATGCTTTGAAGATGTTGTTGGGTGGAATTTGTTGAAGATACAAAATCCACTCTAGGTTATAGCTCAAAAGTGTGAAAGTAATGTAGAGGCAAAAAATAGCAAAATTGCTCAAAAGGTTTGTGGCTTTATTTGGATAAATAGGTTACTAAAAGGATTTATTTATTTCGCCACAAGAAACCCATGAAGCTATTCAACGTCATTGAATCTTCCATCAGCATAATCCATAACTTGGTTCAAAATTTACATGACATGTTGAAGCATGTGAGAATTAACAGGTTTCATCAGATTAAAGATTGAAATGGGACATTTACTTATACCATGTACCAACTAAGTTGAAGGAAGCATAGATTCTTACAAAGGCTTTGCTGAAGTCAAACTTTGAAGGAGTGGCTGATTACATCAGCTTGACAGGGTGTGCATTGGAAAGTAATCTTAGAAAAAATGAGACATACAACATTTCATAATCATAGCCATCATTGGCTACTATCTTTTTGAGTTATTTAGTTGTTAATTTGATAAATGGTACTCCTTCCGAACTGAAACATAAGAAAAAAAATTGCATGTTGGTTGGACTGAAATATAAGAAAAAAATAACTAACTTTTTCATCTCTAAAATTTCCTTCATTTAATTGGAGTTTTATTTCTAACCACCTCCTTTTATCTTGTCTTATGCCATTAAATGCATAGTGTATTTTAGTAGTTGAATCGTTTGCTTTATTGAGACTATCAAAATAAAATGACCTTAACTACTTTTCTTAAACGAAGAGAATTATTATTTTTTTCTTATATTTCAGTCCAGAGGGAGTAGTAATTTTCTCTTTGCTTCCAATATGCTTGATTTTCCACTGTACAATTCTTAGATAATAATTGAAGAAACTGTTCATCGCCTTGATACAGGTGCGCACACATTTCAAAATGCATCTTTTGGATGGGTGAATGTGAAAGATGTTGCAAATGCCCACATTCTAGCATATGAGAATGCTTCAGCTAATGGAAGATATTGTTTGGTTGAGAGAGTGGCACACCACTCAGAACTTGTGAAGATTTTACGTGATTTGTACCCGACATTTCAACTTCCAGAGAAGTGAGTATAATTATTTTGATACTTTCAAGAATGCATACAAATTCATAATTCATGACCACAAATCTCCATCTGCTATATCCTAGTGTTTTAGGGCTTTATTTACATGCCTGAAAACTCAATTTAGTACCAAAAATGAAGACATTCAGCATTGATGTTAGTTGAAAGAAAGAATTTAAATAAGATTATATGTCTATGTATGAGCATTTATATTATTTGATGATTTGAAACTATCAAAACCTTATTTAAAACATAACAACCCTTCCTAAAATAAGACTGTATATGAGGTAACTACCAATTTGTCTTAATTCACAATATCAATTTGTCGTAACTTACATCAATTACAATAAATTACTGTACAATTGGTGTGGGACAATTACTCCCCTTTTAGCTGGAGATTAGATTGGAGATTGGATATCTAATGACCTGTTCAGACTTGATGAACTTTTTTTGTGTTTGTAATAGTGATGCATATTCAACTCTTGGTACATATTTGAGACACATGGTTTCACCATATATGCTATTAATCTAATGACTAACACCTTCCATTATTTTTACGTCTCCGGTATATATTTATAGTTATGCTAACTTATGCAGAACTTTTCATTTGGAATTAATTACTGAATTATATGTCCCTGAGATAAGGCCAGGTCCTTCAAGTGTTATTTTGTATGCAAAAATCATTAGGTTATGGGCAACGAGACTCTTCATTCGATCTAATTCAAGTATTCCTTGTTTTTTTTTGTTTTTTCTAATAGCATTTTCACTGTCAACAAAATATTATCAGGTGTGCAGATGATAAGCCATATGTGCCAATATATCAGGTTTCCAAAGAAAAAACAAAGAGCTTGGGGATTGAATATACTCCTTTGGAAGTGAGCCTCAAGGAGACTGTGGAAAGCTTGAGAGAAAAGAAGTTTGCCAAGTTTTAATTCGTGATATCTCTCCTAGAGTTAAATAAAAAATTGGTATAAGTATTGAAATAAGCCATTCTTGAACTGGTTTGTACTAGTGACAATTAAGTTTCAAACATGTGTGTCCAAGTAAAGTTTGCATTACTAATTGTATCCTTGTTATTATACTAGATACTATATTACTAGAAAGTGTTTGATGCAACCAATGTTAAATAATGTGGTGTTTTCGGACCTCCATTTCAATGTGTGTTTGCTCTTTCTCTCTCATGAATGTATGAGACCTAAAGTTTCACTTGCCTTCTCTCTCTTTTTACCTCCATTTCAATAACAGCTTTAGTATGTGTATACACACCATATAAATATTTATACATCTATACTTGAAATCATTCATTTCATTTTAATTAAATGAAAATTTTAATATATCTTTTTTGATTAAATAAAAAAATACTTTAAAACTGAATTTAATTATTAAAATCAATAAAATAAAATGATTAACTAAAATTTAACTCAATTGAAAAATATCTAATGGTCTTCACATTCCAGTTATAAAATATAACAAATATGTAACTATGTGTGTGTATCTACAGATTTGGTAGCATAGTATTCAAACTTACACTCCTATTGTAAAAAAGTTATACTATTATTTTTCCATTTGAGATAGTCAAATTTTATTGTTGCTAATTATGTACTTTAACTTTATCGAAAAAACAATATATGACTTGATATATTAAACCATTGGGACATCACCAAAATACACAAGATATTTCAATCGTGTCAAAATATTTCTATTAGATAAATCATTGCAATTATTCGAGAACTTAATCTTTTGTATTTTCCTCCTTTAACACCTCTTGATTTGATTATTTATTTCACTGCAGTCCGCTTTATTTATATTTGGTCCAACACATGGGCACCCTTGAACAATTAATTGGTTTCACTTTAAGAGTAACAAGGGTCAATATACTCTGTGGTGCATGTTTCTCGACCCAGTGTGTTGCCTCTAATAATAAATGCATATGGAGTATGGACCCCGTGATATGATCAGTAACACATTTACTACCATTTTTGTGACCACACTAACACTCACTCCTTCTTTCCTTCACTCACCCTTAACCTAATTTGTCCTCACTCCTCACCCGTCCCCAAGCTTGGTTGGTAGTTATTGTTATTCCACCTTGCTCAACCTTCTTAGTGGTCCAACCCCCATTGTTAAGAATTTAAGATTACCAACCCTCATCACAATCGAATTAAGACCTTGGAATTTCAAAAAAATAACTAATCATCTAAACACGATGCAATTTTGGAAATCTTAATCTAATGGGTTGGTAGGTGTCATCCTATAATCACACTCCCTTCGCCCTTTTGTTATTTTTGTATACAAAACTTATGGAGAAAAACAATTTTGTTTATACTGAGTAAGATTAACAAAGTAGTGGCCTTTTGGTTTAAACAAAATCTTTTTGTCCACAAAGAAAGAAATTGACAAATCACCGGACATAAGTTACACTTCGAATTGAGAGATTGATTCTAAATGTTTAAAGTGATTAAACTAAAAGATTTTCACCTTAATAACCCTTTCCTTTTACCACTTTCTTTGCATGTCAAAGTAGATTTGAGCCATAAACACTAGTGGCCATACAATCACAAAGCATTAGACAGAGGAATATGATGGGCATCAAATAATTATTCTCTCTTTTGGGTTTATTTTTATGTTCAAAACGGGTATACTACTCGGCAAACAAAGAAGAAAATCTCATATAAAGTTAATACATACAAGTGTATATTAAGAAAAGCATAAAGCCATAAACTAACACCCACATTATTGGTCATTATTATATCACAACAAGTGATATGGCAATCCAAGATAGCTAGCATTTTTCGTTGTGCCAATTTTTAGCACACATATACCTCAAAGATAATGTTCATAGGTGTACTAGACAACTAGACAATTAGTGGGAAAGTGAGCTGCACCAAGATGAGAATGCCCTAATGCTTCGGCTACTATATGCTATGGCTACTGAATGCTACCTTGAAAGTTCCATTTCATATAGTTTGCGAAAGGGACAATAATTTATTTTTTTTCTCAATTGCCATACAATTCTTAATTGATTCCGATAGTGTTGTTTTACATGTTGCAATCCCCTTCTTCTTCAAAAGCATCACTTCAAGCGACCATAATGTTGACTTTTCAAGGTGCCTTTCATTATTTCCTATTGAATTAAAACAAGAGCATTATCAAGAATAACTATTACAACAAAGTTCAAGTTTTATAATGATCTTATCCGAATAATTTATTTTTTTTTACTGAGGACACTTGTGATCTATTAATAAAACTATTATAGTGAGATAGGAAAATTATAGGGAAATTAAAGTAAACCTAAATTTCTCAGTTGTCAAACTCTCCTTACCACCCAATACCTTTCCCATTAATTTTCTGTTTAGAATTCAAAGACAATCCAACTAAGTTATTAAGGTGAATTGACGGGTAAACAACCTTAATATGGATAAAAAAATGTCAAATTTCAAACCTTTTTTTTTCTATTTCTTAGAAGTTTGTTCATGAAAAACCATGTGCTCCTTGGAATTGAGATGTGGATTGATTCTTATCTTAGGAGTATTATTTATTAGTGAGGACAAAAGATTCAGAAAAAAAAAGAGAGAAAGCATCTCTCTCTATCTAATCATTCACCGCCCAAAATCCAAATTACTCACCCTGCCAAACATCTTGAGTGTTATAGAAGGCAACATGATTGTTCTTTTCCTATTGCCATTGCTCCCACAATAAGAAAAAGAATCAAGAAATTATCACCATCTACCTAACAAAGTTTCTTCCCAAGCCATCTTGGTTAACCCAAAGGAGGGGAGAAAAAACAAATCAAATTCGGGTTATTAGAAAAAGCTATGCCATTGTACACTAACAAAGCCATGTTTCGTGACCAATCTAGATTGTACATCCACTTAATTAAGTAAAACAAAAAAAAAAAAGAACAATCCTTATAAAATCAACTGAACCAAAATGCAAATTGTGAAGTATCCATTGCATTCAATAGTCTCACTCACAATACAATGGAGAAAATATTCAACATGGGCAAAATGAATCAAACCATAAATAGAAACTAAATGATATTGATCATCAATGGAAACTAATTTTGTTCTTAACTCGTATCATACATACACATATCAAGTACAATTTGTCAGGAAAACGAGTAATGCAAAATTGCAAATCAATTCTCCAATCAAACGTAAAATATTAAACTATCCACTTTTTTGGGTTTGTCATTGCACTGTTAATAACTTTAAAAATAAAAATTAGAAGCAAAAAATGTGCAACAAAACCCTGAACTCCGAAGATTTACTCTCACAGAAATTAAGATCATATTACCATAATCCTCATAACTGATCATTAATCATAATTTTCTTTTTCATTTTTCTCCGCATAGTAAAAAAAAGGGGGAAAAAGAGAAAGATAAAAAAAATTCAAGTAGATAAAGAGAAAGGAAAAAAAAATTAATAATTCCTTCAACGAACCAATACATCATTTCGTTTTCGTTTTCCATTTCTCTCATCAGAGGCAAAGAACGGTGCAGAACAAATCATCAGTTGCCACGTCAGCATCGTCCAACGGCAACGCGTTTAGATCAAACGGCAACGGTTCTCGCCGGAACGACGACGCCACGTTGTCGCCGTCGCCGTCTTCTACGACTGAGGACGAAGAGTCGCAATCGCTGCGGCAGTCCTCCGGGACGACGGGTGGTGTCCGGGGATATCTCCGGCCGAAAGTTAATGGCGTTGTCGACGGCACAGCGGCGCGTGGACCGCTGAAAGACTCGACGGTGCTGCTCATGCCGCTGGAGGTGGGACGCCGGTGATCGTGGAAATCTTCGCCGGCTCCGGCGAAGTATCTATGATCGGAAAACGGATCGGGATGGTAGAACGGCGGAGAAAGAGGAAAATTGGTCTTGGCTTTAGGTCCCCGGAGGTTTCTCGCCGCCGTGTCGTAGGCACGCGCCGCGTCCTCGGCGGTGTCGAAGGTTCCGAGCCACACCCTGGATTTCTTCAGAGGGTCTCTGATTTCGGCGGCAAATCTGCCCCACGGTCTTTTTCTGACGCCCCTGTATCGTGGTTCTTTGAAAAAACCCGGCCTTGAACCATGTTCGGCGATCTCGACCGCCGCCACCGCCGCGGCGGTACCGCCCCTACCCATCTTCCAAGTTGGAATCTTTTTTGAATTCCAAGACGACCCAGAAAATCAAACCGGGCCAAAAACGCTGTAAGATGCGAGATTGATGAAAAAAAAAAGTTGCAGCCTTTGACCTTTTCTATGTCTTCACAAAAAAAGGGTCATTTGGGTTAATGGTGAGGCTATGAGGGATTGGAGAAGATCAAGATGAGATTGAGAATGGAAGAGAAAGAGAGAGAGAGAGAGAGAGAGAGAGACGAGAATGGGTGGTAGAGGGAGAGAGGGTTTGTGGTTGAAGGAAGGAACCATAACAACAAAACTCACAACAACACCTCTTAATCTTCATCTACCCAAAAAATATATTAATAAGATTGAGAATGGACCTCAAGAATGTAGATTTCTACTTTTCTTTCTTTCTTTCCTTTCCCTGTGGGTTTCTCGGTTGTGGCTGTAATGTAATCACCTTTCATTCATTCTCTTTTTTAAAAATAAATCTTCCTTATCCATTATTTTTAGAAGAATAAACAGGCTATGCATTAATAGTTTAGAAGATTTTTATTCTCTCATTAATCATGTATGGTTTTATAATAATTGTTTTAATTAAAAACTATAATAACAATAATTTTTTAACAGATTGGCAATATGAAATATTTTAATCATATACGAAACATAGAAAAGTAAGTAGGTTTTTTAAGAAAAAATAATAGTACATAATGATTTCTAATTAAATAACAATATAATTTTTTTAAAATACATAGATTATTTTCTATTTTAATGATATTTCTTCTTCCTTTCTTGTTATTTCTCATTTTGTGAGTTTTTAATTAATTGGGGACACGAATTAGTTTCTCATTGGCGGGGGGGGGATGGAATTTAATATGAGGATGTGAAATGACAGTAAGGACCTTTCTATTTATGCGCGTAATGCGAGGAGGTTAATGAAAATTTGAAGCGAGTTGGTTCATTCATTGGTTGTTGGTGACTCGGTGTTGAGTAAGGTCTCTTTCATGATATCACAGCTGTTCCTAATTTTTCTTTTTTCTTTGTTCAGTGATACAGAGAATAAGATCAACGAAGGTTATGAATTTATGATGATGGCATGTGGATCTTTAAATTGGATCTTGTTGCGTGAGAAGAGTAGCATCAGATTTTGGACATTGGAAAGATTTCCACGCCAAATTTTAATAATCCCTAGTATTTTGCTTATTTTTATGAAAGAAATAAGCAAACTAAAACGCCAAATTCGTATCTTTCTTCTTTCATTTTCTATTATTTGGTGAATGTTATTCACAGCAACGGGACTACGTTTTTTTAAATTTGTACTAATATTTGTCGATCTTTCTTTTAACATTCTTCAATTTCTTTCATCAAATATATATATTAAGTCATAATGTTCATTTAATATTAAATACGGAGTACCGGCAAGATTATCCTCAACCAAAAGAAAAGAAGAAGAAAAAATGTACTACAGTATAATACAATATAATCTGAAGACTCACACCATGTTTTGGGATATAAACATTTCAGCTGTTTTCAAATAATTTCATATGTTTTAGAAAAAGTAATATGTTTGGGGTTACTAGATTAAAGTTGGAAGAAGTTTTTTTCATCCCATTTAAGCTGTTTTAAAACATTTCAAAGTCCAACTGTTAGATTATTTTGAAGAGCTTATTTCAATGTTAAATTTGTACTCCCAAAATTATCCCTATGTGACTTTGTTTGCTAACTTGCTGCGAACTACATCGATCCACGTTTTCATCAAAACTTCATGAATTTGTTTTAGTAACGTGTTTAACTTGTGTAGTATTTGTTTTTTTTAAAGCGACTTCTCTAGTAATTGTTAGTAATTTGTTTTTTTTTTCACACTTTTATTGTCTATATTTATTTAATTTATAGAAATACAATTATATTTAGTAACTTGTTTTTATTTTATTTTTGTCTCTCAAACTTTTATTATTTATATTTATTTAATTTATAAAATACATTTTTAAAAAATATGAAACAAATAAACATTTTTTACAGCATAAATAAATAAACATTTAAATAATATTTAGTAATACAAATAAATAATTATATACTATTTTCATAATTTATCATATAAAATTTTTTTTTTACATTTAAATAAAATTAATTATATTTAAATCAGTAAACTTATCTGAATAAAAACTAATTCCAATTATGATCTATTATAACAATAATTGATTATACATATAATTAATTATAAAATAATTTAGATTTTTTAACTATCACATACATACCCTTGGTAAGAAACTTAATTATAACAAAATTATTAAAGGAAATGGAAACATTAATTTAACAAATTTGTTACATATATTTGTCTAATTAACATGAAGATTAAAGCATATTACAATGTCAGATTCCCAACATCAAGATATCTTGATAACTACAATTTTCTCACTAGGAAATGTGTCTACATTTAACAGATCACCTTAAAAAAAAAACTTTCAAAATAAAATCATAAAACTTGAAGTTAATTTATTCATATATGCACCCCTCTTCCTAAACCCTCCCACTAGGAATACGTTGGATAACAATTTCAGTAACCTAAATATCTATAGGAAATGATGAGATTTACCTTAAGAGTAATCATTAATAATTGTGAAAAGTGTGAGAACAAGGACAAGATTTAATTAAAATATGATAACTGTAACATTATGAATATCTGTCATAAAACTTGAACAGCGTGCGTTATTCATCAAATAAACGGCGGACAATAAGATTCAAACATGGGATAATGAAGGTTGCTTGGAAAAAAAAATTGTAAGGTGTTGATTAATTGAATTCTTAAAGTTGATGTTCATTCCTATTGAGATGGGATTGTTGATCAGAGATTTACTAAATAGACATGCATAAATGCATCCGCAAAGTGTTGTGTTGCTTCCTGTGCAAGCACATAAGTTAGGTGTCGTGGGATAACAGTGGTCTCAACCTAGTGTTAGTGTTGGATGAAAAAGTGAGGTCAAATTCATGTGCATTAAGGATAGATAAGTCGATACCTATATCCTAAAGCAATACTATCCACTTTCATAAATCAAATTTCGGCATTTCCCAACATACAGAATGTGGTGTCATGTTAAGGGATAGATTCAATCTGTTCACTCCAAGTTGTGTAGAAATCTCCTTAGAATGATCCTTGTTACTTATGCTAGAATGTTACATAGTTCTTAAATAATTAATAGTTTGATCTATGTGTGAAAATGTACCTTGCATGTGAATGCTTAACAAGCTAGTATGATTGGCTCCCTTTTTTTTTGCGTGTGTATGTTTGTTTTTGTTAACTCACCCTTTACCTGTTTACACATGTGGACTTTTGCCTATGATGGTCTTGAACATCACATTATAAAAAGAGAATTAATCGATGAAATAGTTAATGCATAAAAACATATATTAAATCAATATATATATATATATATATATATATATATATATATATTGATGCTATTTGAAAACAAAAATGATCAAAAATCGTCGATCCGAATGATATTCAGCTCTAATAAGTTTTAGGTTATATTTGCTTTGCAAAATAATTTTTAAAAATAAATAAACAAGAATAGATTCAACCATTCCTATTATTTTCTTTGATTCCATTCTGCATTTGACCTAACCAAGAAATCCCATCAATCTCTATATATAACGCTTTTCTTAGAAAATCAACAAAGGGACACAAGCTTGTCGCCTTGTATATAACCAAAGAGTAAGAATTTATATAATAATAATAATAATAAAAACTCAAACACCCCATCTTAATTCACATAGTTAAAGATTGAAAACCCTAACATGAACATAAGCTGATGTTATGATGGCTGTTACAAACTTACAATTGTTATATGCTTAACTAAAATTAGGTTTGATAAGTATCCAAATAATAGAATCAATTGATCAGGTGAGTGACCATTGCTGAGAAAATAGATGAAAATGGAAAGTGGAACACTGAAACTGGACACCACAAAAGTTGAGATTGATGTTGTGGCTCCCAAGACTTGGATATGCTATTGCGCATGCTCTCCACCTCGCGTTTTGCATCTTTAATTTCTCCCACATCGTGAATGTGATATATGTATGGGTTTTATTTTGAGTATTTTTTAATAAATATTTATAGAAAATATATAATTTTTAACTGTCCACAAATTAATAACAATTAAACCCAAATTAAAGAGAATTCTATTTCTTCTGTGTTTTTAGTTGGATTCACGAATCATGTCGACTTGACTAGATGCAACAAATTTGATGAAGAGTGGTACTCCTTTTCAATGACTGAAGTTTTCAATGTAGAAGCAAAAACATGAAAATTATACGAGTGTGTGTGATCAGAATTAGAATTATATATTAAGGCTTATCTGACCCGTTAATCATCGATTATGGAAGAAATTGCTTTTGAATGATTATGACTCACGTAATTATGTTCTTTATAGAGCAAGATTTTCAATGAGGAGAGAAATCAACCATGATTAACAATAATACCCATTTGTCTCTACAATTAGAAGCTAATTAAACTATATAGCTATGAAGTAGCTAGTATAGTTATTCAAATATTCAATCATTGTTTGTTACGCAAGGAGGTTTTAGCAAACAAGTAAAACGTATCTCCCCAAAAGGAGAACGCGGTGGAATAAACTTCAATATTGATCCTTTATTTGTAAGTCACAATCATTTTCATTGAGGTTAACGTACGTTCTTGTAATTTTATTTACGTGGAACCGAATTTGTTGGTAACACTGCGATTTTTTTATTCCCCTTTCTTTGCTTTTTTTTTTCGAGGGAAACCTTTAAGCCACTTCATTGGTTTGAATGAATAAAATTAATTGAATAAGTTAAGTTTAGACAAAAGCTTTTGTACCATGATGTTTTAAAAATCTAAGATGGAATAGAGAAATAGTGTTATCTCATTGATTTTATAATATATTTTGTGCGTTGGATTTGTGTTTATGACACTAATTTATATTTTTCGTTTCTTATATATGGAAGAAAAGTATGGGAGTATTTATTACGTAGCGGTGGGTTCGTTTTGCAAATTGCAATTGATTCGACAAATAGAACATGTCAAAAGTGACGATAGAGGTGCAATAAAGAATGAAGATTCAAAATGGCTTGCATTTCCAAGATGATTACAAAAGAAAAAACCCAATAGACAAGGGCTCACATGATGAGAAGATAAGGAAGTGAAGGAAGGGATCTAAGTGTCATTTCAGCTTTCGGCCAAAGGGCATCTAAATTCTAACACCATTGCAAATCTTAAAAAGCATGTTGACCGTTGACCACAGGGCCAAAGTGGACCCTACCATCCACCCTCGAACCTCGATCTCTTACTTTCTTTTGTGACCCCACTAACATGGTCGACACGTCATCAACGTCAGCATCTGAACCCGGTTCAAAGGAGGGAGCCCATGGCCAAGAGTACAGACACGTTTGGACAAAACGCAGGATCTAAGGGGGTTGGGTGGTTTCGTTTCTCTAACCACAAGATAACTTGTTTTGTTACTTGAGCCCACCACATGCACTCTCTCTTGTTTTCTTACGTTCTAAAATGGGAAACTGAACCGCCAAATACGCGGATTAATTAGTGTGAAATGGTACGATTCATAATAATTTTTTTTTAATTAATTTTAGTTGGCTCTCCTCCTAAATTTGCTTGGGGGAGAAATATGAAAAGAAAGAAATTAAATAGTTGTAGTTATAGTTTAGGTGGGGTGGGTAACGTAACGGGTATATTGTATTGGTATGCGTGGTGGAAAAGTGGGTCAGTGTTATTGATTGGTGGAGTCAGTGTGAAGGGTCGGAATCGGAACCATGTTGGGTTGGGGGAATGTATTGGACCTATGGTTAATTAAGCCCCTAAATAATTATTTAAATTTGACTAATTATGCATTTGAGAAGGAAAGAGAAATTTAGCGCGCACGCCATCAAGTTTAATGTTTTATTGCAATTGCGCGGGAAATTATTGCCTTTGCCTCTCTTTCACCGCTTTTATTATTCCATCCACACCACCAACTCATACTCTCCCAACTAATAATATTTTTTACCTGTTCATTATTATTAACAAAAATATTAAAGTACTACAAAATAGCATAAATTATTTGAGATGCAAATAACATCAATTATTTTGTGTAGCAGATCAATCGTTTTCATATCTCCTATAATTTTATCCTTCTTCTTCTTATTAAGCTCGTTGTCAAATGACTTTCCCTTTCCAAACTATAATCATTAATTCTAAAATTTCCAAACTAGGATTCAAAATATGCATACCCAATGATAATGTCTATTTCTTTAGATAAAAGTTTGAAATATTAACTAATTAATAATATTGCCATAGGTGCAGTTGACATCTTCTGGACTAACCTTACTGCAGCTTCCAGAGAATCCGAATATTCCCCAAGAAAAGAAAAACTTCAATTCTCCAAATTCCCTAATTCTAGCTTATATATAATCCTTTTTTTGTGGTCATATTTAGTCAATTTCCTTCTAAATACTCTAAACATTATCCTTATTTTTCTTCACTTTTTACTTTTTACATCTAATATCTATAACTTTCTTCCTTCATTCATAAAGAATACATATAAGAAATAAAAAGATGCTTGAATTGACATGTTCTTTACGAATTTGACACAATCCTAAGATTCATGTCCTATCATTTCACCACTATATTAACCTAGTTGAGTTTTTTTTTTTAATAATATAATTAATTAGATAATTAAATAAGAATGCCTTGCGTACCACTAAACGAAACGTGTTCTCACTCCGTGAATAGAGCATGAGTTTTGTCCCATTAATCTCTTTTTGACTTCATCAGAAAAAATAACATTATAAGATTAAAAACAAAAAAAAAAGTACGTATATTTGTTATTGTATTTTTTTCCTATATATTTTAAATTCTCATGCATTGAGACAAACACAAGCTACAATCCTAAAAACTGAGTGGAATGCATATTTGATTAGAGACAGTATTATTATAATACTTTGTGTTTGAATTGGTGTTAGGGAGAAGAGGATCCTTGTTGACCTTTGCCTAGAAAGAAGATAAAGGAGAAGGGTCAGAAGCCAAAAATGAGTAAAAGTGTAAGTGCAGGTTTTGACCATGGCTATGCTCATTGCTCAGCTCTCTTGGCAGAAATTGTTCCTGAAACTACTGTCACACAACTTACAATATCAAATTTAAATATATTCTCCTACTTTTGCTTTTCCACCCTCCATGCATCAAGCTCAAGAACAAACACCACCAAAGGAGTACATTTCACAAGAAAAAGAGAAAAGGCAAAAGAATATGTATGCTAGTATTAATCCAAATAGAAAATGTGCTGCAAACTGTTGTTTACTATCAGAGTTAATTAAAGGCTTGTTTTTTGCCCATAGAGATGTTGGACGGTATTCCAAACATCATCAAGTTGTTGTTTAGGTTGTATTTGAATTTGATTCTTAATTCCACTCCAACCAATTTGTATAACAACTTGCACCACACCTCTCCAAATTAAACTTAGCCCACTCTACTCTTATTTACGTACATTTTTAAAATCATGTATGACAAATTAGTTTATGTTAAATTCTTAATGTTGTTTGATTTGAGTTCTAATGTATTTAGTTTCACATTAAATATCCCGACAAAAGTACTTAAACGATGTATAAAACAAGAATTAAGAAGCTACATAGTGTTGCTTCCACTTATATTTGATAAATACATACACTATGTCTAATTCAACATTTTCATCCAATTTTTTATTTTGTTTAAGCCAAGACTGCCTTATCTCATTTGATTAATAATCAGATGTGAAATACAATCAATCGGGTGGAGCGTAATAAAATTGAGACTAGCGTATGATTCAAACACCTTAGCTAGACTATGAACAACTTGATTTGTTTGGCTACAAATCCAACTCACAGATGAGTTATTTATTAGATTAAGTCTTCCTTTATATTCCTGAACAATAGCACCAAACTCAAATGCTTGTTGTTGTAGAGCTACTTGCAGTCTAGTCTAGCTAAAAAATGACATTTTCGAACTTCAAGTTTGTGTCTAAATTGAAACATGTATTCAAATTACTATCGTTTTTAAACATATAGTTAGTGCGTATTAATCATATGTAAACTAGTTACATTATTACTGTCCACGAAAGAGTGCACAGCAAAAAAAACTATATTCCCCATGGTTAGCAAATCCCTCTCACGAACCTTGCCAATTTCACAAACCATATAACACCGGCGCACACAGAACCAATCTGCCGAGAGAATGCTTCCACAAACTCACCCTTGAGACCCAATGTACAGTTAATATTTTTCAAATAAAATAAAACTAGACTTAAAAATATTTTCAAACAATACATAAGAATTAACAAGCCATATTAGCTTTCGGCCCAATGATAAAAGAATTGGGCTTGATGGCCCCAACAGATCTATTCATACAAAGGCCTGGTAAGAAGAACAGCCTGGTAAGAAGAACACGCGAAGGAATCTGAACGGGCCAAATCCGAATTCTATAAGACACCATTTCGCCATCTCATTTTTCTCAGAGCGTAGATACTCAGCATTTGTCGGCGGTGACGAAAGGGAAGAAGAAAAAGAGCGTTCGTTCGTTCGTTCGGAGAGTTCGAAGATGTCAGGTGTTACCAACAACAACAACAACAACGAAGAAGACAAGAAGCCAGCCGAGCAAGGCGCACACATCAACCTTAAGGTTAAGGGACAGGTTCGTTCGTTCGTTCCTCTGTTCTTTGGCTTCGTTGGATTTTTAGGGTTTTGATCTCTTGTTCGATCGTGTTACTTGCGTCCCGTGGATCCTCGATTTTTGATTCTGATAGATTGCTCTATGAGTTTGAGATCTTTTTTGTGGGGCTTTTTATATTATGATCGTGTGCCAAAGCATTTTTTTTTTGTTTTTCATCATTTTTGTTATAAAATACGGGGTTTGATTGTGGGATGGCTTTGATTAGGGTTCAGTTTTGATTGGATTGCTAGGTTTGAGAAAAAAACAAAACATGATGATTTCGCTTTGAAAAACTTGGATTTGGGTTTACTTTAAAGGTTTGTTTTTCGATTTTGCTTGCAAAAATGATTATGCTTTCCGTGCGGTAATTTAATTCGCATTAGGGCTTGACGCTTTATTGCATGATCCTTGATCAAATTCCTGCTTTGTTAAGTTTTTTTATTTGATCATCATGAACAGAGTTTGATGAGTTATTTTCTGCAGTAGATTGAGTAAATTTGGTTTTAGGTTTTCACTTCGTTCTACGTTCCTGATGAAATTCCTGGTCTGTGGAGATTTACGATGTTATATTCCGGACTGATTTATGTTAATTGTTTACTTGTTTTTAGTTTAGTTTTGTTTTCTCTTTATATTTTGTTTTTTGGGATTCAATTTGTGTTAATTTGATGTCTCTATACAAAACGGGCATTAATTTAAAAGTTTTAATGCATATTAAGCTATGTTTGGATTTCTGTTAAAAAAATCCCGCTCGACTGCAATATCCAAAGCTTTCTAACGGGCATTAATTTAAAAGTTTTAATGCATAGTTGTGTGATGACGCCCGTCCCATTAAACGTATATAGATGTCCTTTGTAAGGGATTTGACCAAATCTGGTGTTATTGTTTTGGAAGCTAATGGGCTTTATGGTCTATGTGAATGACCATGACAAAATCCAATTCCTCTTTCAGCCGGGATGGGTTGAATATAGTAGTGTTTGCGTGCATTTTACAATTTGTTACTATCCAACAACTTCTGAATTTAATGGAAGGATATGAACTTCAGTTTTGAATCTTTTGATTAGGTGAAGAAAATGTTATCTGTATTCCAATTAGTAATAATACTAAATATAACTCAAATTATGCTATTGATTCCCTTCTCCTGATGATTGCTTTGTCTATTTCTACAGCATATGCTATGCTATTTCTATGGGATGATCAATTTCTTATTGTTCTCAGATTACACTTTTCTTTTTTGCGATTTAACTGAAAGTGTTTGTGACAGTTTTGTTACAGATTGATTTGGTTATAGTTTGCCACAATATTAGGCTTTAAGATTGAAATCATGTAAATTAAGGTTAGTTAATGTGCTAATTTTTTATTTGGATGTTGTAGGATGGGAATGAAGTTTTTTTCAGGATCAAGAGAAGCACCCAACTGAAGAAGCTTATGAATGCTTACTGTGACCGCCAGTCAGTGGATTTCAACTCAATTGCTTTTCTGTTTGATGGGCGTCGCCTCCGAGCTGAGCAGACTCCAGATGAGGTTTGTGTTTCCTACCTGTTCATGATTTCTGTCTGCTCATATCAATTTCCTTTTGGTTTGACTTGAATTTCTTTTTGTTGCAGCTGGAAATGGAGGATGGTGACGAGATTGATGCCATGCTTCATCAGACAGGAGGTTCTGTTGTCTGAAGGATGTGTTCCACCAACCTTTCTCTTTGCATTATAAGTAGAAGAAATAGTTTAGCTTAGAGCTAGGTATGGCATAAGATACATATTTTATTATCTGCTATTATATACAGAGCTTTTGCCGCTGGATTTCGGAGGCATTGTGCTTCCTCTGTCAATATTATGATCATGAATGGATTGTTATATTTGCGCGTCATCTGTCTTAAGCTGCCACTTTGAGTGTGATATAATTTGTCTTAAGGAAATACTTGGGTTCAAGTCCTAAAATGAAGTATACTTCGATAGACAATATCTTATGAATCGACATGTGATTTTAAATTTCATTAGTTACATATATCAAATGTTAGACGTCAAAAACCAAGTCTTTCCGTAACTTTCATGATATCAGCAGTCTAGAATGGACAGCTTGTATTCTGTTAATATTATCAAAAGCATCCCTTGCTGAAGTTGTTTTGGAATGCTACTAAAAGTAAATCAATTGTTTAAATGTATTTATTCCACAATCAATTTTGAAATTCTCAAAACATTGTCAAACAAAATGTCTTCTTCCAAATTTGATTTATAGGTTTCCGATGTTATTGCAGGAATGAATAAAACGTTTCAAGTTTTGCACATCAAATCCTCGTATGCCCCTAATACTAGTAAATTACAAAGTTGTTCGTGATTTTTTTTTTTCTCTCATGTCTCAGCATTACAAATTTGTATTGCTTGTGTCCCCATTAATCTTTTCTTCCATTTTGTATGTGCATGGGTCTAAATTTATTAAAAATAAAAAATTTGGATGAGATATTAAATAGGATGTGGAGTTCACTTAAATGTGTGATTTTTAATAAATTTGGATCAATTATGAAATAAATTTGCAAAAGATAGTATTTAAGAGACCTATCTTAACAATTAGTTAATCTATACACATTTATTCTTTGGGAGAATCAAAGATTAAGTAAGCGCTAAACTGTTGTATGTGCACTGTGCAGGGTGATAAACAAGGCATATAGAAAAATTAGGTATTATTGTTTATGGAAATTGCAAGAGCAGGTTTATGAAATCTTAAGGTTAGTTTAGGAATATTAAAAGAAAAGGAGGTGCTGAGCGAGCTTTTAAGGGTGTAGGAAGAAAGACCCCAAACATGCTTGCTATGTCAAGTTTCAAATAGAAAGAATATGTTATATCATTTCATTTATGGGCCTACACACAACTTTATTTCCTTTCTCACCTCCGTCATTAAATTGATCATAATAGATGAAAAAAAAAGAAGCAATTGTGCCTTTCAATTTTTATCTAGTGGCTCCATGCTTATGATTTGAGATTTTCTTGTCGAGTATATCTTAAAGTCTTAACTTCCACATACATAATAAGCTTAAAAATGAGTCAGATCCTCTTTGTTGACAAATGTATACTCCTGTAATCCAGGAACAAGATGCCGTTACAGTTTTATGTTGTGGGGAAGCATAGTTATTGCATAAGGACTAATGAAATATGCCGATATACCACAAAAGAGTTAGTGGTTCATATTCAGTGCTAAGTCTTTAATTGATTTTGACTATAAGCATTAGATATGTGGTCCATCCCAGTATAACACAGGGCCTAGTGGAAACACGGATAATTTATTCGACAAGGACGACTAGATATAGGATATGTTTGGCTTCTAAGTTGAAAATGTTATTTGTGCGTAACCATGCAAATGCAAATTTAATGGGTAAAGATGAAACGAAAGTAAATACAAGAGTTATGATGTGTTAAGGCTGCCACACCACAGGTAGAATATATGTGCATTGTTATAATTGATTATCATTCTCGATAAAATTACTACTATTCATTTGATGTTTCTAAACGTTATCTAAACAAACGGACAAGGTTTTACAAATTTTAGTTATTAGCACACTTGGATGGAATTTAATTACAATATATAGAGTATAAAATATTTTTTACATCAATCATATTATATTAATAACATACATGATAGGGTTAAGGTTATTAACTGATTAAAAATTATACTTAAAATAATTTCTAATAACTTGACAATACAAAATATTTCCACTGAAATTATCAAAATTAAACTGATTTTAATATATATTTTATGTAGATATATACTATGTTCATAATAGTGTGACAAGGATAATTTAAAGGAAAATATCTAGTTCCAACCTAACCCTTAATATTCATCAATTGTTGGTGTTGGAATGTTTTTGTATTATTAATTTTTCTTGCTAAGAAAATATCCTAGCCTCTATATATAAAATTATAAATAAATAATTTTCTATTTCTCCCGCTGATAATGATAGCTTATACTTTTCTTAGCAGCGGCTAACAGTTGATTGCTGTGAAATTGGCTGAGTTGATAATTATCTCTTAACCTTACATCGGCATCCAGGTAAGCTTTCCTTGTCTCCATTTAGATCTTTATTTTTCTTTTGAAAAAGACTCTTCATAATTGAAGCTTTGATATATAGTTAATTGATGTTCAAGTTTTGATATTTAGTCACAACGAAAAAATGTAAATTGGATTGAGTGTCTGATCAATTCACTCAATTAGTAGCAGAGACTAATATTCATTTGTGATTAGAAGAGAATAGATATCAAATGTATATATTTATATATAATATAAATTCTAAGAAGCGAAACTATCAGGACATCAATTTATTAATTTTGATACATTAACAAATTTGTTTAGGTGTTATGTTATTTTTCATTCTTACTTTTTCACTCATAGATTTCTTACTTTTTTTTTTTTTCTTCATTGTTGCTTTGCAGGCTTCTTCATCTCTCTCAAGAGAGAGCTATTCTCTCTCGTTAATTTAATGCATGATTGCTCTAAAACTCTCCCCTCTCATTTAATGCACAATAACATCTTTGTTATTATCTTTCCATTTCATAACATACATCTTAAATTACTGATCTAAAACTCTCTCCTCCAATTCTTCACTCACTTGATTAAAACTTATATGTTTATCTCAGATGTTTATCTTTTTTTCTCTCTCTTTTGTTTACCTTGATTAATATATGTAAAATTAAAAAAAATAAAAATTTTAAAATTATGAAAAAACAATAGTAATGTGTTGAAAATTTGAAAAAAATATAAAAAAACAAGAGAAATGTCTTGACAATTTGAAAAAAAAAAATCAAAATATTAAGAAACAAGTCTAGTTTCCAAGTCATAAATATTAGTTGTCCATATTTTTAAAATTTTGATATTTTCATTTTTATTTCACCAAATTCTTTCACTTTTCTAAGATATTATTCTTGTTTTTTTTTTTTATATTTTTATTATTTTTTTAAATTTTATTTGCATTCAATGCTCTTAAATTTTTAAGATATTTTTTTTTTCATATTTAGGGTGTAAGGTTTCAGTGTTTAGGGTTTGATGTTTATTGTTTCGGTTCATTGTTTTAAGCTTTAACGGTTTAAGATTTAGTGTTTTTTCATGGTACTAGAGCTTTTGATTTAAGATTTTATGAATTATGGTTCTATGATTTCATGTTTAGGGTTTTAAGGTTTAGAGTTTTAGGTTTATGGTTTATGCTATAAGATTTTATGTTTTTGTGTTGCATGGGTTATGGTTTCATGTTTTAAGATTTAAGGTTTCATGTTTTATAATTTAGGGTTTCGTGGTTTAAGATTTAAGGTTTCATGATTTAAGATTTAGGATTTAGGGCTTCATGGTTTATTATTTATGGTTTTATTTCATGGTTTAGGATTTAGGGTTTCACCAATTAAGATTTAGGATTTAGGGTTCCATGGTTTATGATTTAGGGTTTCATTTCATGGTTTCGGATTTTTAAATGAAATATTATTTATTTAGAGTTTCATTAATGAAACCTTATACTTCACCCTAAATTGAAACCTAAATATTTAGGGTTTCAATAATAAAACTTAAAATATTTAGGATTTCGTTAATGAATCCTTAATTTAAACTCTAAGTATCTATGGTTTCATTAATAAAACTTTAAATTGAAACCTTAAATATTTGAGGTTTCATAAATGAAACCATAAATTAAAACCCTAACTAATTATATTTTCATTTATGAAACCCTAAATTTCACACTAAATTGAAACCCTAAATCATAAAACACTTATGAAACCTTAAATATTTAGGATTTTATAAATAAAACTTTAAATTCAAAACCTAAATATTTAAGATTTCATAAATGAAACCCTAAATTCCACCTTAAATATTTAGGATTTTATAAATGAAATCATAAATCAAAACTTTAAATTTCACCAACAATATTTAGAATTTCATATATGAAATCACAAATTGAAACCCTAAATCCTAAACCATTAATGAAACCTTAAAATTCACCCTAAATCTAAACCCTATATATTTAGAGTTTCATAAATTGAACCCTAAATTAAAAACCCCATTATTTAGGATTTCATAAATAAAACCCTAATTTCATCATAAATATTTAGGGTTCCATAAGTGAAATCTTAAATATTTAATTATATAAATGAAACCTAAGATTTCACTCTAAATATTTAGGGTTTGATAAATGAAACCCTAAATACTTAGGATTTGATAAATAAAATCATAAATCAAAACCCTAAATGATTATGTTTTCATTTATGAAACCCTAAATAGTTGGGGTTTCATAAATGAATTCTTATTTATTTAGGGTTTCATTAATGAAAACATAAATTTTACCATAAATCAAAACCTAAATATTTAGAGTTTCATTAATGAAACTCTAATTTATACCTTATATATTTAGGATTTCATAAATAACATTTAAAACATTTTAGGTTTCAAAAATGAAATGTTAAATAATTAGGGTTTGATAAATGAAATCATAAATCCAAAAGTATTATTGAAACCCTAAATATTTAGGATTTCATAAATAAGACCATAAACTCAAAATCTAAATATTTATGGTTTTATAAATTAAGCCTTAATTGAAACCTTAAATATTCAGAGTTTCATAAATGAAATTTTTTTATTCAGGGTTTTATTACTAAAACACTAAATTTCACTCTAAATTAAAACCTAAATATTTAAGGTTTAATTAATAAGACTTTAAATATTTAAGATTTCATTAATAAAATCCTAAATTAAAACCCATATATTTAGGGTTTCAAGATAAAATTCTAAATATTTGTGGTTTCATATATGAAACCCTAAATATTTAGGGTTTGTTAAATGAAACCATATATCAAAATCCCTAAATGATTATGTTTTCATTTATGAAATCCTAAATTAAAAACCTAAATCAAAAAGCATTATTGACACCCAAAATATTTAGGGTTTCATAAATTAGACCATATACAAAAAATCTAAACATTAGGATTTCATAAATAAAACAATAAATCAAAACCCTAAATATTTAGGGTTTTATGGATGAAATCTTATTTATTTAGAGTTAATTAATGAAACCTTTAATTTCACCCTAAGTTAAATCTTAAATTTTTAAGTCTTTAATAATAAAACATTAAATATTTAGGATTCCATTAATGAAACCCTAAATTATTTCATAAATAAAACTTTAAATATTGTAGGTTTCATTAATGAAACCTTAAATACTTAAGTTTTGATAAAAAAAAAAAAACTATAAATCAAAATTCTAAATAATTATATTTTAATTAATGAAACCCTAAATTTCAACCCTAAATACAAAAACATTACTGAAACTCTTAATATTTAAGGTTTCATAAATTTTACTTGAAACTTAATATTTATTTATCTAGGGTTTCATAAATAAAAACTTAAATTGAAACCCAATATATTTTGGGTTCCATAAATGAAATATCATTTATTTAGGGTTTGATTAATAAAATCTTAAATTTCAACCCAAATTTAAAACCTATATATTTAGGGTTTCAATAATAAAAATTTACATATTCAGGGTTTCATTAATGAAACTTTAAATTGAACCCTATATATTTAAGGTTTGATAAATAATACTCTGAATATTCGAGGTTTTATAAATGAAACCCTAAATACTTAGAGTTTGATAAATGAAATCATAAATCAAAACTCTATATGATTATGTTTTCTTTTATGAAACCTTAAATTGCAACCCTAAATCCAAAAGCATTATTGAAAACCTAAATATTTCGGGTTTTATAAATAAAATCTTAAATTAAAACCCTAAATATTTAGGGTTTAATAACCGTATAAAAAATTGAAATTCCAAATATTAAGGGTTTTATAAATGAAATCTCTTTTTATTAAAGGTTTCATTAATAAAACTCTAAATTTCACCCTAATTTAAAACATATATATTTAGAGTTTTATTAACGAAACTTTAATTTAAACTCTATATATTTAGGATTTCATAAATAACACTTAAAATATTTTAGGTTTGAAAAGTGAAACATTAAATATTTAAGGTTTCATAAATGAAAATCATAAATCAAAACCCGAAATAATTATGTTTTCATTTATGAAACCGTAAATTGCAACCCTAAATAAAAAAAACATTATTGAAACCTTAAATATTTAGGATATCATAAATAAGACCATAAACTAAAAATATAAATATTTAGAATTTTAGAATTTAAAAAACAAATCAAAACCCTAAACATTTAAAGTTTCATAAATGAAATATTTTTATTTAGGGTTTTATTACTAAAATAAAAAAATTCACTGTAAATTAAAACCAAAATATTTAGGGATTCATTAATAAAACACTAAATTAAACCCTATATATTTGGGATTTCATAAACAAAACTCTAAATATTTATGGATTGATATATGAAACCCTAAATATTTAAGGTTTGATAAATGAAATCATAAATCAAAACCCCTAAATGATTATGTTTTTATTAATGAAACCCTAAATTGAAAAGCTAAATGAAAAAGGATTATTGACATCCTAAATATTTAGGGTGTCACAAAATAGACCACATACAAAAAATCTAAACATTTAGGATTTCATAAATAAAACAATAAATCGAAATCCTAAATATTTAGGGTTTCATAAATAAAATATTATTTATTTAGATTTTCATTAATGTAACCCTTAATTTTACCATGAATTAATTTCTAAATATATAAGGTTTCAATAATAAAACATTAAATATTTAGTGTTTCATTAATGAAATCATAAAATATTTCATAAATAAAACTCTAAATATTGTAAGTTTTATAAAAGAAACCCTAAATTATTAGGGTTTGATCAAAGAAATTATAAATCAAAACCCTAAATATTTATATTTTCATTAATGAAATCTTAAATTGCAATCCTAAATCCAAAAACATTATTGAAACCTTTAATATTTAAAATTTCATAAATATGACCATAAACTCAATATCTATTTATTTAGGATTTTATAAATAAAATCCTAAATTGAAACCCTAAATATGTAGGATTTCATAATTGAAAAAATAAATCTAAACCCTAAATATTTAGGATTTCAATAATAAAACATTAAATATTTAGGGTTTCATTAACGAATTCCTATATATGTAGTGTTTCATAAATAAAACTCTAAATATTTATGGTTTCATATATGAACCTTTAAATACTTAAGATTAGATAAATGAAATCATAAATTTAAACCCTAAATGATTACGTGTTCATTTATGAAAACCTACATTAAAACCTTAAATAAAAAAGAATGATTGAAATTCTAAATATTTAAGGTTTCCTAAATAAGACATTGAAATCAACATCTAAACATTGATGATTTCATAAATAAAATAATAAATTGAAACCTTAAATATTTAGTGTTTCATAAATGAAATCTTATTTATTTAAGGTTTCATTAATGAAACCCTTAAGTTCACCCTGAATTAAAAACTAAATATATAGGGTTTCAATAATAAAAACATTAAATATTTAAGGTTTCATTGATAAAACCCTAAATTATTTCATAAATAAAACTCTAAATATTTTAGTATTCATAAATGAAATCCTAAATACTTAGGGTTTGATAAATGAAACTATAAATCAAAACCCTAAATATTTTTATTTTCACTAATGAAACCCTAAATCCAAAAGCATTACTAAAACCATTAATATTTAAGGTTTAATAAATATGACTATAAACTCAATATTTATATATTTAGAGTTTCATTAATAAAAGCTTAAAGTGAAACCCTAAATATTTACGGTTTCATAATTGAAACAATAAATCTAAACCCTAAATATTTTAGGTTTCAATAATAAAACATTAAATATTTAGGATTTCATTAATGAAATCCTAAATTAAACCTTATATATTTAAGGTTTCATATATAAAACTCTAAATATTTGTAGTTTCGTATATGAAACTCTAAATATTTAAGGTTTGATAAATGAAACCATAAATTAAAATCCTAAATGATTATGTGTTCATATATGAAAACCTAACTTGAGACTTTAAATATTTAGGGTTTCATAAATAAAATCATGAACTCAAAATATAAACATTTAAGATTTCATAAATAAAACAATAAATCTAAACCCTAATATTTAGGGCTTCATAAATGAAATTTTATTTATTTAAGGTTTCATTTAAAAAATCCTTAATTTCACCATTAATGAAAACTTAAATATTTAGGGTTTCAATAATAAAAACATTAAATATTTAAGGTTTCATTGATAAAACTCTAAATTATTTATTAAATAAAACTCTTAATATTTTATGTTTCATAAATGAAACCCTAAATACTTAGGGTTTGATATATGAAACTATAAATAAAAATCGTCAATAATTATATTTTCAATAATGAAACCCTAAATTGAAACACTAAATCCAAATGAATTATTGAAACCTTTAATATTTAGGATTTCATAAATATGATCATAAGCTCATAAATAAAAGCTTAATATGTAACCCTCAATATTTAAGGTATGAATAATAAAACTCTAAATATTTAGGATTTCTTTAATAAGTCTCTAAATTAAACCATATATATTTAAGGTTTCATAAATAATAATCTAAATATTTGAGGTTTCATAAATGAAATCTTAAATATTTAGGGTTTGATTAATGAAATCATAAATCAAAACTCTAAATGATTATGTTTTCATTTATAAAACCATAAATTTCAATCTTAAATTAAAAAGCTTTATTGAAATTTTAAATATTTAAAGTTTCATAAATAAGACCATACTCTGAAAATTTAAATATTTTGGGTTTCATAATTGAATTAATAAATCGAAACCTTAGATATATAGGGTTTCATAAATGAAATCTTACTTATTTTTGGTTTCATTAATGAAATCCTAAATTTCACCATAAATTCAAACCTAATTATTTAGGGTTTCGTTAATAAAACTTTAAATATTTTTGGCTTCGTTAATAAAAACCTAATTAAACCCTTTATTTATTGTTTTAGATATATAACTCTATATATTTGAAGTTTCATGAAACCCTAAATACTTAGGGATTGGTAAATGAAACATAAATTAAAACCCTAAACAATTATAGTTTATTTATGAAACCCTAAATTGAAACACTAAATCCAAAAGCATTGTTGAAACCCTTAATGTTTAGGCTTTCATAAATAAGACTATAATCTTAAAATCTAAATATTTAGGGTTTCATAAATAAAATCTTAAATTGAAAACCATATATTTAGGGTTTTAGAAATATAACTTTAAATATTTAGGGTTTCATTAATGAAACTCTAATTTAAACCTTATATAATTAAGGTTTCATAAATAACATAAAAAATATTTTAGGTTTCTTAAATGAAATGCTAAATACTTAAGGTTTGATAAATGAAATCATAAATCAAAACCCTAAATAATTGTGTTTTCATTTATGAAACTTCAAATTCTAAATATTTAAGGTTTCAATAATAAAAATTTCAATATTTAGGGTTTCATAAATAAAACCCTTAATACTTAGGGTTGATAAATGAAACTATAAATCAAAATCCTAAATGATTATGTTTTCATTTATTAAACCTTAAATCCAAAAGCATTATTGAAATTTTAAATATTTAGGATGTCATGAATAAGACCATAATTTCAAAATCTATATATTTAGGATTTCATAAATAAAAAAAAAAAAAAATCAAAACATTAAATATTTAGGATTCATAATTGAAAATCTTATTTTTTAGGGTTTCGTTAATGAAATCTCAAATTTCACCTTTAATTAAAACCTGAATATTTAAGGTTTGAATATTAAAACTTTAAATATTTATGGTTTCATTAATAAAACCCTATATATTTAAGGTTTCATAAATAAAACCCTAAATATTTAAGGTTTCATAAATGAAACCCTAATTACTTAGAGTTTGATAAATGAAACCATAAATTAAGACCCTATATAATTATGTTTTCATTTATGAAACCCTAAATCCTAAAGTATTAGTGAAACCTTAAATTAAAACCCTAAATAATTAAAGTTTCATAGATAAAGTCATAAATTCAAAATCTAAATATTTATGATTTTGTAAAAGAAATCATAAATGAAATCTTAAATATTTAGAATTTTATAAGTGAAACATTAAATATTCGAGTATCATAAATGAAACCCTAAATATTTAGGGTTTCATAAATAAAATCTTGATTTTCATATATTAATATTTAAGTTGATATTTAAAAAAAATACTTTTTAATACTATTGGTTTTTTTCATTTTTTTTTATAATTTTCATGACATTGTTCTTATTATTATTATTATTATTATATATAAAACATTACAAGTTAGAGGACATGTCTATTATGAGAGATGAGAAGTTTAAATAACAACCATTGATTAAATCTTAATGGTCCAGATATAATCTTAAATTAAAATTAAATATAATCTTAACCTTATACAATCATATCTTTCTTAATTATTGTGCATTTATTGCCCCATCACCATAACCAGTGCCGCTACCACTAATAAGGCCACCACCACCACCACCATCACCATCATGGTTGTTGTCCCTATTGTTGTCGCCGCCACCACCATGGCGTAGTGGTGGCCGCAACAACGAAGACAACAACCATGATGGTGGTCCTGTTGGTAGTGGCGGTGACGATGGCCTTATTGGTGGTGGTGGTGGTGGTGATGGTGATGGTGATGGCGGTGCCACCATCACCACGACCACCACCGCCACTATCAACAGGATCACCATCACCGCCACCATCATAATCACTGTCACCATCAACAAGACCATTGTCAGGGTCACCATCACCACCACTATCGTGGTGGTGGTGGTGGCGGCAACAACGCGAATGACGACCACGATAGTGGTGGTGATGGTAGCCCTATTGATGGTGGCAGCAGTAGTCATGGTGATGGGGACAACTGTATGTAAATGCATGCACAATAATTAGAAGAGATATGATTGTATAGGATGAAGATCACATTTAATTTTAATTCAAAATTACATTTGGACTATTAAGATTTAATCAACGACTGTTATTTAAACTTCTCATCTCTCATAATAAACATGTCCTCTTATTTGATTTTTTTTTTTTTTGTTTCATTTTCTCCCATTTTTCATGTTTCTTTAAAATTTTTAAGACACTCTTCTTGTTTTTAATTATTTCTTAAATTTTCATATTTTTTTAAATTTTCATGAAAATAATACTCTTGATTATTCTTTTTTTTTTTTCATATTTACACGTCATTCCACTTGTTTTTAATTTTTAAAATATTTTCAAGACATTTCTTATGTTTTGTTAAATGTTCAAACAATATTCTTATTCTTTCATATTTTCAAAATTTATAAAATAGAACTCTTGTTTTTCATATTTATTAAATATTTCTTTTTGATAATATTTTTAAAAATTTTATTTTTAAAAATTTTTAAAGACAATATTATTTTAGTTTCGTACTTTTAAAATTATCATTTTCTTACGATATTTTTTTTATATTTTTATATTTTCATTTTTTCAATATTTTAATCACATTTGCTTTTCATATTTTTTTTTTCAAAATTTTCAATACCATACTTTTGTTTCTCCCCATTTAAAAAAAAATCATTTACAACAAAACATTTTATAAAAGTTAAATTAACTACGGTTGAAACTAATTTATCATATTTAATGTGTCTTTTGTTTTTCATAAACTTACATTTCGTGACTGAGAAATCACAATAAAGTTAACACATTAATTATAAAATGAGTTTTTTTTATAATAAAATAATATATTTTAAAATACTTTTTAATGATTCTTAATTTATATATTTTGCTTAATTATTCGGCCCATGGTTCATATCTAGTTATAGGAATTCTAAGAGTTGTTCCTTATCTTACTATTCATTGTTATTCTCTCTTCCTTCACTTTATCTCCAATAGACACATATTTTCCTAAAATAAACAATACTAAACATTAGAGCAAAAGTGAGAACCCCTTTTTTGTCTTCATATGCACACACTAACACTAATACAATACCTATACACCTAATCCACGTATGGTTATTCATCAAAGTTATTTTCCATATGTGCGTAATCCTCCTACATTTATATGGAAAAACAACAAGAGCATACATTACATGATTTGTTTTCTAATCAAATCTAAGTAGTCAATCTATTTTTTGGCCCGCTGCTCTGCTTTTTTTTTTTTTTTTTTTGTGGTGCCGCACAAGTCATGTGGGTCCGGTCTGTTTTGAACCAATTTCAAAATTGGATAATAACAAGTAACAAGTAACAATCTCCAACCTCAAAGGAATTGGATAAGAACATAGCCTTATGGAGGGACCCATTGGCTCTTCTTTTGCAATGAAAGACACATCTAACCCAGCTACCACCCTTAAAACTTAAAAGAGTAAAAGAAGGGTGCTTCATTCTTCAATGGCCCCAAATTCTCACACTTTTGTGTTTTTACCACATTGAATGGCAAGCGCAATTTCCGGTGATGTGTTTGGTTGCTTTAGTTAGACATGAATCATGAATGCCCCACCAGCAGTACAGCATATATTCACCAATGATACACAAAACAACACACATAACCAACTCAAATTCTATGATCAACTACAGAACAAAAGTCACTAACCTTTGGCTTAGAATGTCCTTTTGTTTTTTCAAAACTTGATAATAAAATATGCACAAAACCCATGAATAGAAAAGCCTAATGATTCATCAGTGTATTCCATGATCGAAAGGTATCTATTTATAGGACTGATCTAAAGATTGAAGCCGTGATCTTAAGGGATGTAATTATGACCATACCACACCATGTTGGTAAAGGCTAATGATACCTGAAAGTCTCAATCATTCAACCAAAATAATGAAGCTTAACTCCACCAAACCCAGAATTCCAAATTAGTTACATATTCATAGAACTTTCGAAGATCCAATGAGCCGACATGAATTAACTAAACAAAGACTAAAAAGTTTCAATTGTTTGGTCTCTTTCTGCTGAACAAAAGTAAAAATAAAAATAAAAACACTGGCAATTAAACAAGCCTTTTGGAAACATAAGACAATCCCTTATTCTCTGCGGGCTGCATATACAACAGCTATATATCTCACAGTTTCATTGATTGATTGATTGATTCATTCATTCATGCCCTTTGTACCTATTCTTAACTGATTCAACCTTTGAGTTATTACCTATTGAAGCCTCTTCAGCAGCATCAATAGCCTTGCCAAGACTCTGACTTGCCACACCCTTTTGAGCTTCTTCCTTGGCCTTCTTCTCCTCTGCAACCCTCTCGAATTCCTCTGCTGTGGAAGGTGCCCTCTCTTCCATCAATCGCCCTTGCTTTCCCTTGCTTGCTTGCCCATAATTCTAACATGCATGTTCATATATTCATTCAACAACAAAATCAATCACACCAAATTTCCACTTGAGTAGAGATTGATTGCATGATTGGTTTCTCATGGGTTTGTTTTTTTATGATTTGATCCACTTTTCAGCCCTTAATTTCCACCCCCAACCACAGAATCAATCATGCAAAATAAAATAAATTCTTTTATGCATATGCTTTTCCTCCTCAAACATCCACCAAACACTCTAACACTCGATTTGAACAAAAATCAAACTGAAATTCAAAATAATCAAAACCCAACATTTTCTTTCTCCAACGTAATTTTCCCACCCAATTCATTCTTACACAGAAAATAAAATTCACAGCAGGCTCCTTATGAAAAAAAAAAAAAAAAAGAGTAGAAAATAGTCATCATCATAGAACTTGGTGCTAAAAAGTTAAAAAAAAAAAAAAGCACAAGCAAAGAGAGTGAAGGATATATAAAATAAAAACCTTAATGGGGTTGTAGAGAAGTGGCCTAGAAGGCTTGACCAAGGAAGATCGTGAAGAGGAGTTGAGGAGATTGAGGAATTGGGCACCAGCCATAGAGAGTAGTGTTAGTGTCTGCGTTAGTTGGCAAAAGAAAAGTGTTTATGTTGTTGTTGGATATAAAGAGAGACGATGATGTTGTGTTGGGAAAAGAAAAAGAAAAATATTAGAGTTGGCGTTGGGAAGTGAGTGAGTGGGGACGTGTCTTTAGGTGGAAGCCAATGATAGGCACGTGGTGCTCTTGACATGCGATGCTTCATGCAATCCAATCCAATAGGACAACATAAACACTTCCAACGAATGCCCCTATAATAATAATAATATAAATCCATCTTTTTTTTTTATGAGTTCGTGTGAATCCATCTAAGTATTAGTTCACATTACTTTTTATTTTTATTTTTATCGTTAAGTAGATTTTATATATGGATGTCAACATTGTAGAAAGTTTGATTAGTAAAGTTATTAAGAGTGCAAAATCAAGTTAAAACACATTTCCTCCGTTTCATTATATAAAACTTAATTATTTACCTCATCAAAATTTTTAAAAAAAAGTTATTAATTTAATTAATATTACTAATAATTTGTCTTAAATTTATAATTTTTTAAAATTATCATGATCATTAATACTACTTTCTCTTCAAATGGTTTGTCAATACATTTTCTTCCTTTTAATTAGGAATATTTTTAATTTAAAAATAATTAATGTAAAAATCATTATAGATAGTCTTATAAAAAAACAATAAACATCATTTTTAAATTTCAATCTTATAAATAGGAAAAAAGAAAAAATAATAACAAAAAATTTAGATTGTTGAAATCCTATCTCAACTAATGTAATGGATCTTTCAATATTTCTCATGTACCAATAAGTCTTTTTAAAGAAAAGTGAGAATTCCATGTGAAAGTTAAGAATGAAGGACATTATGAAGTGTACACTAGTGCATCAAATTAGTAAGACAGAGAAAAATGTGCTACCACAGAATTGTGCTTCCATAAAAGCTGAAAAAGCACAAACACAAATATATACCTACTCTATGCAAATATTGTTTCCAAAATAGAAAAAAAAAAAAAAACACTCTACTACTAAAAAGAGGCCATCCAACATCTCCATACATTAATTACCAGAAAATATTCATAATTTTCTTAAGTTGATAATCTTCAACATTCTTCTTTCAAAGGACTATTTATACGTATGGGGCATTGATAAGAAAATGAGAGAACGAGTAAAAGTCAACATTCTTTTATTCTTTCATTTATTTCTGTAATTTCTACTGTATTATTTTTCTACACCTCCTGTGTAATTGGAAAATATTTGAATGCAGCCATTATTATGTTTTATTAGAAGTTTTTTTTTTTTTTTTACAGAATTAGAAGATCGAAGATTTTTAAGATAGCAATAAAAGGTTCTGTTTCTCGTTTATTAAGTCGTTGGAATGCATATGCGAGTAAAAAAAATACCACATTGAATAGAGAGATAAACATGTTGAGCAACCTATGAGTGCTAAAGACTCATCATCTTCTATCAATTCATCTAGTAAAATGGATAGAACGAAACGTGTATAGAGAAAAATTAAATCATACCGTATTAATTAAACTAGATTTTAAAATCAAATTAATGGAATGATGAAAAAGTAAAACTGAAGTGATAAGTTCGAATAATTTCTCTCCTTAGAATTTATTCAATCCAACATAAGCACAATAAATAGCACAACGAATTTGAAAGAATTGTTTCACACTATGCTTTATGCTGTTAATTGCACTTTATCATGGTATGTTTTTCTTAACTTTGTTTTTTTAAGCTATAAATATTCTTCGCGTGTTCTAAATTTCAATGCAAATCTAATAAATAAAAATAAAAATAAATATTCTGATTTGTCGATAAAATTATTTTTATCCTAAACATACTTTTGTATTTGATATTTAAACATGTACTTAATTCTTTTATTTTCTTGGTTGGGAGAGTGCAAAGGGAGGGGGACCAGAAAAAAAAGTCAATGAAGTGGCACATTACTGCGAATTAAGTAGAAGATGCATAAACTAAAGTGGCTTCCCAAAGAAGGGAAAAGTAGATGCCTTCATATAAATATGAATCAATAATGCACTTGAGTTGTTATATGTCATGATCATATATTTGGCCCTCTACACAAGGTTACATGAGGAAAGAAGTAAAGACATTTACTGCTTTGAGCCAAGGTACATTAAGCAAGGGCCTATTTGTTTTAAAATAAGATAAAAATAAATTTTGAACAATAAAACATAATTGAAAAATATGTCTAAATTAAGTTAGACATGATGAATTTACATTACAAAAACATGTCTTTATAATTAAAAGCTGCCAGAGTTGCTCTTCTAATAAGAGGGGTTGAAACTAAATTCTATGATACATATTTTGTTCTGTCACTTTTCTTTTTTTGATTCTCAAAATCTTAGGAGAATATATCATGTAAAATTAAAGCATATGCAAAAGACACATCAAAGGAATTTACATCTATTCCCATGTCTCCAGAAATTTCTTCCTATTCAATTTCTACTTGGTAATGCATCATCAACCCAACTTCACTGCCATATCATTATATGTCTCATTCACTAGCTTTTGCTCCTTATCAAAACCATTTTGCTTGGGTAGACATGTCCCCTATTCCCATCATGTGTTCTATATCATCTAGGACCATCTTGTTGGATATAAAATCCATATCCTTGTCTCCAACCTTCTGGCAAATAGGATCCTCAGGAACCACAAAATCAGAATCAACAACTTCAAAGTACTTAGGCTCCTTTTCTTGGTTTCTTGATCCATTCTACCCCTGCCACTATCTTGAAACAGGGAAAAAATAGCCTTTTTCAATGAGTGGTAAATAAATATGAGTAGCACACATTAAACTGAAACTAACAGCAAGTTGATCCATAACCAAAACCTAAACTTAAACTCCAATTCCTAACCCAAGAAAATTCAAAAGCACTGAATTGAAACAACATTCAAATAAAAATAAATAAATATCAGAAGAGCACAAAAAGTAACATTCTTTTTTAAAAACAAATAAAATAATAAAAAATAAATTAAAAGAATAATAATTAAGATATCTAAACAGTCAGTGACAAAGTTTAAAAGTATGGCAACACCTAAGAGATTTTAAAGTGCATGGGAGGTGCAGGAAGCAGTATATGGAGGTGCAGGAAACTCAAGCCCATTTTGTTTCTACAGCGTGAAACCTAAGAGCCCTAGTTCATAGAAGAAGTGCACAATAAATAAATAAATAAAAAGGTAGGGTTTTGAGATTGAAACACATACCGGAAGTGCTGAGGGGTTGAGTTGAAGCTTCAATTGAAGAAGCGTTGTAAGTGCTGGTTTAGAAAAATGGGTTTTTTACAATTCGCACTCTTCTTTCTCGTTCAATGAAACTTGATTCGATTCATTCGATGGTTTCCTTTAAAAATTACCTGCTTTATAAAAGAACAGAGAACCCATTGCATATTCTCAAACCTCGCAACATCTTCTTTTTCTTACCGAAACTAAATGGTACCTTGAGACATTGCCATTCCCGGGTTAAAAATCTGAAATTTACGCCAAACGAGAAGCCAAACAGGGTGGGGCTTTTTTGGGACTTGGACAATAAGCCACCCAATTCAATCCCACCTTATGAAGTTGCAAATAAGTTGAGAATAGCTGCATCTTCATTTGGGGTTGTTCGTTATATGGTGGCTTATGCAAATAGCCACACTTTCAGCCATGTACCTCACTTTGTGAGGGAGAGTAGGAAAGAGAAGGAACTGTTGCATCGTTTAGAGAACAAGGGTGTCATCAAGCCAAATCAACCTCATCGTTGTAAGGTTTGTGGGAGAAAGTTTCATACTAATGACAAGCTTGTTAATCATTTCAAGCAATTGCACGAGCGTGAGCACGCGAAGAGGACGAACCAGATAGAGTCTGCTAGGGGGAGCAGGAGGGTGAAGCTGGTGGCCAAGTATTCTATGAAATTGGACAAGTATAAGAAGGCTGCAAGTGATGTTCTCACTCCCAAAGTAGGGTATGGTTTGGCAGATGAGCTCCAAAGGGCTGGCTTTTGGGTTCGAACCGTGTTGGACAAGCCACAAGCTGCAGACCAAGCATTGCAAAGCCATATTGTGGATATCATGGATCATAGGCGGGTTGAGTGTGTGGTCCTTGTGTCTGATGATTCTGACTTTGTTGATGTGATACAGGAAGCCAAGATGCGGTGTTTGAAGACGGTTGTCATCGGGGATATTGATGACGGCTTCTTGAAGAGGACTGCTGATACTGCATTTTCTTGGGAGGAGATTCTAATGGGGAAAGCTAAAAAGCAGGCTGTTTCGGTTGTGAAAAACTGGAAGGATCGTGATATCTTGAAAAGGTTGGAGTGGACATATAACCCTGATGATGATAAAAACAATTTCAATCTGGATGATACCATTTCTGAAGCATCTGAAGATGAAGATGATAATATTGAAGATACCTGTGATGAAGTTGATGATGACTATAAGGATGACAGAGGTTCTTGGTGGGAATTAGATTCTGATGATGATGATGTCACAAATGGACAGTCAGGCAAATTATCTGATTTATCTGTGAATAGGTGATACTTGGCAAACATTTTTGTGTAGCGATAGTATTCTAGTCTCCAATTTGTGAGGTAACATTGCTAGTGAGGAACAATTCATTTGATAAGCCTGCTGGTTGTTGTCCTTTCTGGTGGGATTGATGCTTTAGATGAGGTGTTTGATATACTGGAATTGATTCAACTGGAATGTGGATTGGACCAAAGCTTCCTGTTAGTCTGTTGATATGAATGTGGAAGGTTTTTATCAGGAACTCAGAAGCTTTGACGTATCTAGAAGAAATCTATGACATTTCTTCTATTGACAAAACCAAGAATGTAATTAAAGTGTGTAACACGTATGAATCACCCTTCTCATAAGAGTTTTTATTTCCTATTCTTTTTCTGAATAATTGTTTTCTTTCTTTAAAAGGTTTGATCTGTAGAATATTCTCCTAAACTATTGCAATATTACCAGATTTTACTGTTGACGTTTGGCATGTGCAGTAGCAAGTTCTTATTGCATACAAATTTATCTTAGGATTCATCTATAGTCACAACCAATTTTCACTATGAGACCACTGAATGTGCCTGCACAGGCTGAAGAGCATTCGACCCTGTACACCGAACCATCTGAGTCACATTTAACCATCCTATGGGAGGCAAGTTCCATGGGAGAAGATATAATGAAATTTGAAAGATGAGTGCTATTATATACATTTGCCATTGATACTCCATGGATTGTAATGCATTCAATCATGTTCTAATAAAAAACAGAACGGTTCCAGAGTAAAATTGTTGAAAGATTACAGCAAAACACATAACTAAACAACTCCCTGGCTATCATCTACAAAATTTGGAAGTTCCTTCTTGTGTCCTCTGATTGTACCGGCAAACCACCAGTTGGCTATTTCATCTTAATGTCAGATTCATGCTCTGCTGCAAATGCCAGAGTTGATAAGAGTGCCTTTTGGCCTTTTGAACTTTGAGAAATATCAGATGACGTTTTTCCCTCTTGAACTGATCTACTATGGCTGTGATTCCTCATAAAAACATCTACTGAGGTTTTCTCTGGAAGCTTTGATGTCGTTCTTTCTGCCACATATTGATTTTTTCCTAAAATCTCATTTAAAAATAGATCAGTCTGTGGTACATTTTGTTTTCTTATGTCACTAGCTTTGTTGTAACTATCTTTATTTAGGGAGGAATTTGCCTGCTCAGGCAAACCAAAATTGAATAACTGAGGCAACTTGATACCATTTTCCCTATTCACATTGGAATGAATTGCACTTTTAAAACTGCTGACAGAGCCTTGGCCAAAAGAAAGAAAGTTAATTCCCTTAGCTGTCACAGCTGACAATTTCTTAGGAATCTCCACTTTGTTTTGAGTTTTGTGAAATGCACTTTGATCTTCACGGGTCCCAATTTGTACAGGACTTTCCTTGGTTGTTACTGTGCCTTGATTCAGTGAACTTGGGCTGGGTTTTGCAAGATTGATGAAACTAATTCCTTTAGGGGGTGTAGGCTGTTTCTGTACAGTGTTTGTCACCTTATGTTCAACATTGATGCAAGAATGAATTCCTGCAGAATTAGTAAAGCGGTTTTTCTGGACAGAGCTAGAGCCATGGTTGTTGTTAAGTGGTGTGCTGGAATTTGCATTTCCAGACAGAAATGGAGACAACTCTGGTCTGCACATATTTGAAGGTGTAGGGATGTCTTCTTTGGTTGGCACCTGAATCAGAAAGTTCCCATTTTAAATTATGAGAATAGTTATACAGTTCAGATGCATGCATATAAAAATTAAGGTTGATATCACATTTATATTAAGTCCATTAGCACAGTCATTTACAAGAAGTGAAATCAAGTCACATAGGATGTGGTACCTGGTGAGCAAACAAGCAAGCATCACCTCTATAACAAGAGCCTTTGGACACAAAATTGATACAAGGATATTTTGAGAGCTGGTGATCATAAGGGCAATCATCCCCTTTCATGCAAGAGTGACGAGCAAAGTGAGTACATGGCTGCAATTTCAAAATCAATACAAGCACTTGTAAATTTCTCCTGGTTCTTGTTACAACTTGTGGAAAAAATATAATGAGTAATCTTTTATAAAAGACAATACCTTGGATTTTGTATGAGGCACCACATCATGTGAAAACTGACACTTGTCACCCTGCCAAATTTGTTTCAGAATTAGGCAAGTGAAACGGAAGTAAGAATGATTTGATATTTTTCCAATAAGGAGTAATCAAGGGCTCATACCAATTCAAATGTCACATAATATAAATATTGAAAATGAAGAACCAGCACAGAATTTTTAATCTAACTTTTAAATATGGAAATCTTCTTGCATAGCAAAAAAATGCATTTTATCAATTTTAGTAAAGTGAAATTGAATGGATTTTATAAAAATGTACAAAATGTCATTGACTCTGACTTACAACCCTAATGTCAGCATGCATCTAAGACAAGAGTCAGTTAGTTATAACCAACAATGACAACACTAGCAGAAAGAAATACAGTGAGTGATATAAAGGAAAACAGAGAAAAATACATCAGAGCGATCATCGAGAATAGTATTCTCTTACACTACCCCATATATATTATAAATGAACTTTATGCAAGTTCCAGGTTAGAATAAGTGAATATATCAATTACCTCTTAAATCAGTTAAATGAAGTATCAACACCAGAATAATAAACTGTCATATGTATCATGCAATGGCTCAATGTAAAATGATCACAACAATTAAAATCAACAAGAGATGATGCGTTCCATATAAGTATAAAGTGAAAAATATTTCATAGTTTAATATAATTGGGTAAAAACTACCTCATGGCACCTTCCCATGAGATAATGGCGACAATGTGAGACTGCTTTCAGTTTCTGTACATGCTGTATCTGCAGTCTTTTAACACCAAGTTTTTTGTTCTTTTCTGCTCTCTTCTTTCTATCTGCTTTCTACAAAAAAATGTTTTATAAAATAAAGAAATCAGTCAGATGCTGAAAACATTCAGATATATAAATTATTCTTCACAAATAACAGAATACTATCAATTAACTGATGTTGAAATGACTTCAAAAGAGGTTGACTTAACAAGCCTCAAAATCCATATAAAAAAATTAACAGTAATATAACATAAAAAAAAAAAAAAAAATCAATAACAATATTAGAAGAATACCTTCTTTTTTCCTTTGTTCCCACCACGGTTACTCTTTTTACTAGCACTATCCAACTGCAGAAGATGATCAAAACTTAGTAAAAGGAGAATCAATGTAACTAGTCTTAAAATCATTACACAGTCAGTCCACAATATGGAACTCCACATAAGGTATCCAAAGTTATAGATGAACATATAATTCTTATCTTATTTCGGATTTTTAGTTAGTTTTTCCTAAAAGCTCAAATTGGAAAAATAAATGGGAACTGAAAACCATATAGAGACTTTGGATATAGACATACAACAATGTGATTGCACTTTTTTTTAATTATTGTTTAGGGGAAGGGGAGGGGAACTGTGTAAAACACTGCAATGCTAGGCCAATATATTTTGAACTTACCAAACTAAATATAACAAAAGGATCATCATTGGATCAAAATCTTCAATTCATCATTGATGGTACATACTAAGAAAAAATTGAAAGTAGCAAAAATAAAATGAAGCTTAATGTGATCACAAGTTAAGGACAATAATACAACATCAAGAAAAAATTAACAATAATATCAGAATACCTTTGTTTTATCTTCCTTCTGACATTCAATGATTTCTTGAGAAATTGCTACTTCAATTCCGCATGCAATCCCTTTCTTGCCATTAGTTCTAGGCTCCACTTCTCCACTATTATTGGCATCTTGAACTGCATTTACCATAGAGGAATTAGAGTCATAGCCTTTTTCCTTTTTTTGATTCTCAATCTTAGAAGGATTTTCAGGCTTCTGAACCTCATCTACTTCCATCTGTTGTAAAATTAAAGCATCAGCAGAAGACACATCAATTGAATTGCCATCTATTCCCAAATCTCCAGAAATTTCTCCCTCTTCCATTTCTACTTGGTAATGCATCAACCCAACTTCACTGCCATCATTATGTTTCTCATCTAATCCCAAGTTCAGGGGGATTAAATCACCATCACAAATAAGGTCTTCAGTTCCTTTCATAACCAGCTCGAACTCATTTATTAGCTTCTGCTCCTTATCAAAACCATTTGCTTGGGTAGACATGTCCTCTATTCCCATCATGTGTTCTATATCATATAGGACCATCTTGTTGGAAGCAAAATCCATATCCTTGTCTCCAACCCTCTCAATGGTCTCCTGAACCTCCTGTATATCCTTCTGGTGAATAGGATTCTCAGGATCCAAAAAATCAGAAACAACAACTTCAGAGGACCTAAGCTCCTGTTCCTGGTTTTCTTGATCCATTCTACCACTGCCATTACCTTGAAACAGGGAAAAATAGCTCTTTTTTAAAAAAAAGTGGTAAATAAATATGATAAGCACACATGACATTGAAAATATCAGTAAGTTGATCCATAACCAAAAACCTGATCTTAAACTCCAATTCCTAACCCAAGTGGAAACTTACAAAAGAAAAAAAGTGCCCTTTTGATTTCTATTTACCAAAAATTCAGAAACACTGAATTGAAACCACATTCAAATAAATAAATATCAGAAGAGCACAATTGAAACAGATTGATCCATAACCACAACATAATCTTAAAAATATTCAAACTTCAATGAGAACTTGAAAAATTAAAAGAATTATCTTTTAACGAAAAAAGTACACCCTTTTGAAATTAATTTCCAAAAGCTCAAATAAACTTAAAATGTCGGGTTTATTTTAAAAGTAAGTTAGCCAGAATCAGTGAGTAAAAAGTAAAAAAAAAAAAACAATAGAATATATTAAAAAGTGTGAGAACAAGTGTTTGGCAATTTAAAACACTTTGCAAAGCACACACCATTTAGTTTCTTGACCCTAAACACATTCATAGAAGTGCATAATACTGAAAAAAGAAAAAACTTTTAGGGATTTGAAGTTGATAGACATACCGGGAGTGCTGAGGGGTTGAATTGAAGCGTTGTACGCAGAAAGGTGAGAGAGGAGGTGAGTCAGGGCACGGTAAGTGTTGCTGCGCAACTGGGATCGACGGTATGGAGGGAAATCCATTGCGAATTCCAGAGATTGCTTTTCAGCTATTATCTATCTTTCTATCCATTTCAGAATGGTTTATTAGTTATTACCGGTGAAACGCAATTCTTCTCAAGCCCTGCTGCCAGTGCCCACATCGTGTTCGTCTCCCTTCTTCGTTTCGTGCTCGCCGCCCGCCGCCCGCCGCCCGCCGCCTGCCGCCCGCGACGCTTGCCCCTGCTCGCGACGCTCGCGCGCGCCGTTCTCCTCCGCGCTCCCTCCACACGCTCTGCCTCCACGGCTCCACAACCCTCCTGCCTCTACCACGCCTCGGACGCCAAGGTAATTGATTCGCAGTTGTGTATCAGTATCTATTTTCTTTTTTTCTATTCTACTGTTTGGAGTTTAGTGTGTGTTGTGTTCGGTAATCTTAATTTTGATTTTGTTGAGTGGGGTGTTCTCTTTTTAAAATGAGTATGGTTAAGTTTTTAAATTTTGAAAATCAAATATAAAAATTATATTTTTTAATACAAATCGAATCATACTAATTAATAAGTTACTTATGATTATTATGATTATTGACCCAATATTAGATCGAATAGTGATTTGATTTTTAAAAATCCGCCACCAAGTCGGTGCTGTTTCCTTCCATTTATCTAATTTTACTTTTCTTTTTACTACCCAGTGCTGTATAACCTACTTTGACAATTACAGAATTCAAAAAAAAAATATATATATATATTAATATACTAAATGGAAATTGATAAATATATACACAATATAATATTATTATTTTAATTTATTTCTTAACTTTTGTCTTTGATTATAATTAAATCTGTTAAATTCTTGACTCTTTATTACTTTCATAGTATATTTTTACTTGGTTAGTTTCAAAATTTTCTAACAAAATCATATATGTGGAAGAATATTATATTTATATAAACCAAATGAGAGTGAATTTTCAATTAATTTATAAATGACAATAGAGAAAATAAAAGTGTTACATAACCAAAAGCAAAAGCAGCGGTCACTGTGTTACTTGAAAACTCCTCTGAGCGTTACTCAAAGTTGCTGAATTTGATGGGTCAGATTGTTGGATGGAGTTGAACGTACTGCTTTTCACAGGTTTGAACGCTAGCCTGGGAACGATTAATGTGCTCGTAATTGAAACTAATTAATCCACAACCATAATAAGCCGCATAACCAAACCACAAACATCAATTTCACATCCAAATCAACACGATATATACTGGAAATAAAAACAAAAACAAATAAGGGTACGTAGCTAGCTAGGGTTTCGCAACAAATAGAAATGCCACGGGGTTGACGTGCATCATCCTCAACAAGTGTCATAAGTGTTGCTAATTGCCATGCAACGGAGATGCGTGAAAAGGAGGGTCAGGGTTTGGGGTGTCGGAGTTCTTTCGTTACAAAGAAAAAAAATATGAAATGACATACACTGAAAAATCCTTTTCTTTTTCATCAAACATACTTCCAAATAGCCATATTAAAATGTATATTAAATTTAATCATTTAATAAATATATATTAATTATTATTATTATTGACCGGTCAATTTTACTTATAATATATGAATTATTTATTTATTATATATATTACAACTTAAATTGATTGATCAACAATAATCAATCTATTTATCAAATTTAATGTAATATACATTTTAATATGACTCTTTGAAAATATATTTTATGGAAAAAAGAAAAGGACTTTTCAATATTGATTTTGATTTATCAAATTCATCTTCCTTCACAATAAAAATTGGTGTTAATTGTTAAAAAAAAGTAAATATTACAAAATAGAAAAAAAATAGTGATGTACTTTTATTGTAAAATTACTTTAGATCATTATTCAATCACAACTCTCAATTTATGATAAATTAATTGACTTTTATAAAATTATTTTAAAAATTATTATAATAGAAAATTATGATTGACCAACTCTCTCTCTCTCAATATAAATATAAATATATATATATATATATATATACACTTTTTGGTCCTTAATAATGACGCAATATCATCTCAATTGTTAATTAAGTGATAACGAAACACCATTTCAATATATAGATGATGTCACATCATCGATAAGAATCAAAAATAAAAAAATATAAAGACCCAAAACATTGTTATGGGTGGTTGGTTCTTTCGATGGTTCTACCTTGTGACCCACAATTACATTTTCAACATGCGAATTGGGTAAAATGGAAAATTGGATCACAAGCTTGGCTAATTATTTGGGCTGCGATACTATGGTCTATTTGGGTGACAAGAAAAGATATGTTATTTAAGAACGAGATTGTTTCATTTAATGGCTTGTTGGAAATGATTAGTGGAAAGTTGAAAGGATTAACTCACTTGGTCAATTTTAGGTTAGGATAAGAGGTTACAGTATATCTAAGAACTATATAGCGATCACCACAACAATTGATTATAGTGGGAGGTCGAAGAGCTTGTGATTGGATAGGAGACTTTGAAGGGGACAAGAAAATGGTATTTTCTTTATTCTTCATCTGAGGCAGAGGATATGGAATGCAAGGTAGGAGGAAAATCATGAGGGTCATAAGGCCAATTGATTAAACAGATGATGAGTGATTAATTAGCAATAATACTCGAATAAAGATAGTTTTATGACAAACAGAAAATATGACTTTTCTAACTATGAACAACTAGATAAACAAGCAAACACACCATTAAAGGGTAAGGTCTCGGTGGTACTAACTTGGATCTAGAGTTGAAAAGTAATGGAATTGTGAAGAGTCTTGGATTGTTGATGTTAACAAGGCAACTCTTGGTTGGAAGGGCCCTAATTGCGATTGTAGTGGCTCGGAGGTAATGATTACTCTCGATCATGGTTTGGACGTGCTTTATCGATGGAGGGCAAAGGGGATTCTATGGAGTGTCGTCGATGGTGGATGTGGAATCGTGGTTCGATTAGAGGTGAGAGGAGCACAGAATCGATGGAGGTTATTGAAGGGATTACCAGCCGAGATGATTAAGGTTATTTGAAAGGTTAGGGTTGAAAATTAGGAATGGGTTGGGTTGGTGTGAGTATGTTACTTATAAGGTTGGTACGAATTTTGGAAGGCAGTGATAAATGAGTGTAAAGTGAGAAGGGTTTGGGAGTGCATTTGTTTCTATTAGGATATTTTGTCATATTGGGGTATGTTGATGGTTGTAAGTGATTTGTTGGATTTCAAGGTTATTTACATAGTTTATTTAAGGTATTTTTCTTTTCTTCTATGTACTTTTTGTTGTTGATTGCACACATTTTGTATTTCAATTACTATTAATGAAATTTGTTGACTTATTAAAAAAACCTAAGTTCAAAACTCAACTCATATCAATCATCCTAAACCACACAAATCATTGGATACATCAATAAAATGTATCCAATGCAAATTCACAATACTCAATTCAATGAACGACATAAAAAGATAAAATACCAAGAACAACAATAAGAATATCAATACGTATACGTACATACTGCGCCATCAAATTTTTAGAAAATAACAAAAATTCAATGTGTATGAATTATGAGATTGAAAGGTTTTTCAATACGTATATATATAGTAAATTTTACTATATATATTATAAATAATAATTTTTATAGATGGCGATACAATAATAATGATTTTTTTTACGAAGCTATTATATGCAAGACATATTAATTAATCAATGTTATGAAAATTAGATTGGTGATAGATCTGATTGAAACACTAAGTTGGTGGGTCATTGATTGATTAAATAATTATCAAATAACTAAAATATTTGGATGTATATATTACTTTATGTCTAATATAAAGATAAGTGTTAGTTCAGTGGTCAAAATATATATTGGTGATCCAACAATGAGATGGAAGTTCGATTCTCCAATTACCATTCATTTTGTATTTTTATTACTAAAACTCTAAAGTCAACATTTTTAGTGGGGCTAAAAAAAAATGTCGGCTTATTTTTTTCTTCTTTTGAATTTATATAAATATATATTAAAAAATTATAAAATGTAATGGTACATGAAAGTGTTAAAAAATTTATAAATGAAATGAAGATTGAATGAGTGTAGGTTCAAAACATGAAATTCATTAATATATATATATATATATATATATATATATATATATTTAAATACCTTTTTAGTCCTAGCAATTTAACAATATTTTGGTTTTCTTCCTAGCAATTTTTATTTATTTTAGTTCTTATAAATTATGTTTGTATTTTTTTTATTCTTAATGTAGTTTAGATCTCACTTTTTTCATTCTTAAAAAGTGTTATTTAAACCGTTCTAAAGACAAAAAATAAAATAAACATAATTTGCGATGATTAAAAAAAAAAAAATATATATATATATATATATATATGAGGACGACTCGTATGAGAACTGCATTTTTTTATGTGAGAATGATAACAGACATTCTCATCCGTTGGATTAAATTAGATGGTAAGAATTAACGCAGTCATTTAAAAATTAACATACACATATTTCATTTAATTTCTCTACTTGTTGCCACCAGGTTATCGTCACCACCACCAACATGATTACCACTATCATTTTTGCCACCACCAAGACCACCGTCACTGCCATCATCATGGTTGTCGTCCCCGTTGTTACTACCACCGCCGCCGCCACCCTGACAGCGGTGACCATGTTGGTGGTGGTAGCAGTGATCATGTTGGCAGCAGTGATTATGGTGATGGGGGCAACTCTTAGTAGCGATGATGATAAATCTTTAATATTTTATGATGTGATAAAATAATTCTTTTGATTATTTGGTAAATTCTTTTTTTTTTTTTAATTTTGAATGCAATGAAAAAGGGAAGTAGTATATGTTAACTTTTAAATGACTGCGTTAATCCTTACCGTCTAATTTAATCCAATGAATGAGAATGTCTGTTCTCATTCTCACATAAAAATGCGATTCTCATTCTCATATGAGTTGCTCCCCCTATATATATATATATATAGAGCATTTCAAAGTGAGCGGGCATATTTATTATGAAATGAGAAGTTTAAATAATAGTCATTGATTAAATCTTAATGGTCCAGATATAATTTTTTTTAAATTAAATGTAATCTTAACCTAACAGGGCCACCACCACCACCACCATCATGGTCGTTGTTCCCATTGTTGTCGCCACCACCACCGTGGCGATAGTGGTGGCGACAATAACAAGGACGACAATCATGATGGTGGTTCTGTTGGTGGTGACGATGGTTATGATGGTGGCCCTGTTGGTGGTGGCAGTGACGGTGATCCTGTTGGTGGTGACGGTGGTAGTCGTGGTGATGACAACACCACCATCACCACATCCACCACCGTCACTGCCACCGTCATAATCACCGCTATCACCAATAGGACCACTGTTAGGGCCACCATCGTGGTCGTTGTCCCCGTTGTTGCCCACACCACCACCACTATCAGTGGTGGTAGCGGCAACAACAAGGACGATAACCATGATGGTTGTAGTGATGGTGGCCCTGTTAGTGGTGGCAGTAGTGGGAACAACTGTGTGTAATACGCAATAATTAGAAGATATATGATTGTATATGATGAAAATCACATTTAATTTTAATTCAAAATTATATCTAGATCATTAAGATTTATTAACGGCTGTTATTTAAACTTCTCATCTCTTATAATAAACATGTCCTCTATATATATATATATATATTGCACACAATTCAAACCTTATATGCTGAATATTCTTCTAGGCTTCATTATTATTTTTTATATGTGGTAGATTTAGTAAATTAGCTAAACTAAAAGAAAAATGAGCAAGTGTGACACATTACACATATTAGATGATTTTTAGATTTTTGTTTAGTATTATAAGACTTAGATCACAGTCTACAAGGGCTTTGAATTACATTTTTCAAACATGTCTAAAACATTATAATCTGATCTTGATAGTAAAGCTTTATTGAATTAAGAGTTATTAAAGAGATTTTAATGATTGAATCAAAATAAAATTTTGTGATATTGAATGTTTTTTAAGACATTTAATTAGTTTTCTAATACATTATACATGTATATTTTATAGAATAAATATATTAACTGTTTTTATTATTGTTGCATCATCTGTTAAAATAAGTTTTTCAAAAATTAATTGTTAAAATCCTCTTTGTAATTTGTTAGTGTTGTGATTTGTCCCACATTTTATATATATATATATATATGTGTGTGTGAGAGAGAGTAGAGATAGTATTTCATGATATGAAATTAAAGATAAGTGCACCAATAGGTTAATAGACAATCACAATCCTATAATTATGATAAGTCAAATTATTTTTATACAATTATTTAAAAAAATTTATAAATGGAAGATTATGATTTTCTATAGTGTAATGTATTATCCTTATTTTTAAAATTAAATTGTGTTAGGTTTGATTTCTATAGAAAATAATTTTTTAAAAAAGTCCCAATTATGAATTAATCATGATTAAAAAAAAACAATATTGAAATTCAAATAATAATGAAACAATGTTTTCTTGGTTTGGCTGGAGGACATATAAAAATTCTCAGGTTCAGGTCTGCATATTGCATACATCTTCTCAGCCTGCAAGACACAGATTCTCGCTATCTTTCATCTCATAAAAAATGAACCCTATCAGCCACCCAATGATCTTTCTCTACCTCACAATCATGCCACAGTACCAAGCCAACGAATAATTAAGAACTAACAACACATGCACACAATCATTCTCTTTTCCTTTTCTCCTGTTCTTTCTCACTTAAAAGACAGTGCTAGATAGGGTGAATACTGATCATATTACACCTCACACCTCTGCTGAAGCTTTTATCTCTATTAATATTTCATGCTGTGTTGGCCTCCTCTATATATATTCATTTCAGACTACTAAAACTTTACAAGCAAGCTAGCGGAGATCTGCATGTGCACCAAGCTGAAAAAAAGAGTACAGTTCAGAACCGTGAGATGGCTTCGAGGGTTTATATATGGAGGTTGTAGGTTTGGACCACAACGACACCATTCCTAGGACACAAAGTACTTGGAATTAAATTCAACTATATATTTCTTGTAATTATTTTCAATCATTTTATTTATTTATTTCTATAAACCAATTTATTTTATAATCCAATTTTCAATCATAACAGAGAAAATAAAGGTGTTCCATAACCAATTGGTATTAATAGATATGAAATTTATCGAGCAAAAGCGAAAAAGGGAAATGGATTTCAATGAAAATAAGTGAACAAGTCCACAAGTATTATATAACTAACAATGAGTGAGATACCAAATGTATTAAGCAAAAAGGAAAAATAGAAATGGAGTCCAAATTGTGGTCTTCAAATATGGCAATCACTCATAACACTGAATGTTACTTCAAAGTTGGTATGCGATTCTGAAGGTTTTGAACTCGACCTAGGAGGAATTGGAGTCGACTTTCAAGGCTGTGGAGTTCACTTTGAAGGCTCTGAAGTTGACTTCGAAGGCTTTGGATATGAAGCTGATCTTTGCAATTTTCAATGCGACTTTCAATTACCAGAATGCGGCTTTTGAGTTGTCGAAACTGTTCCTTAGAACGGAGGATCTCACTTTTAAGATGTTCAAATTGTTCCTCGTGAAGTTGGCCATTAGATCTTTGCAAGTGTTCCTGGGAGGGACAATAAATGTGCCCACAATTTTGCTCTATAAAAAAAATGTTATAAAAAAAAATGAACACTTTTGATGTTAATTTACCGAAAACATAAATCAACTAAATGAAAATGTAATTAAGAAGTGCACAATCAAATTGAAACAGACAAAAGATTAATCCACCACAACCATAAGCAGCATATC